>CM062819.1:1815183160-1815903994 GCA_031772625.1 Pinus tabuliformis | reverse complement strand
ACATTTACAAGGATTGTAAATTAAAGACTACATCATCCAACCAAGAAGATATGTTAATCAATGTTACCAAAGACACAGATTGGACATATTGACTGCTAGTTGCCAAAGTATTGGGTATAACATCATTTTATGCAGTATATCAAATAGTACTGATCGAGTAGTCCACTCAGTCGGTGGACAAGAAAAATCAAGACATTTGTCATTTTAATATTAATGTTGTTGTCAGATGTCCCATCTTTCGACATAGAAATTTGTTTTAAAAAATTAACAGATAATTAAACAACAAGTATTAATAAAAAATCAAAACAATAAAAATAAACAACTTCTAAGACACACATCTTCATTTGTTGATCGATAAGAGTAAATAATAGATGGCATACCCCAAAAAAGGCATCAACCTGGACCAACATAAAGAAAATGTAACATGAAACATGTAGCAAGAACCAACAAAACTTTCCATGCAAAATAGGATAACATAAGTTCTATAAATACATAACATAAGTGCAACGGTCAGTAATATTGGAATGTGATCCTCAAGCAAGTAAGTTGATATAGAAGATTATTCATGTATCAATATTTACCTTTGCACTTACATGATATTTATTTATCGTAAGATAAGTATAACAAATCAGTTAAAGACCTAACAAAAATAATGTACTAAATGCACAACAATGGCCACTGCACTTGCTTTTGCTTTGTAATACAGGGATATAACACCGTCACATTTTGCTCCGAAACAGAGAGATATAACAAATGCCCAAAATTTAGGATTCTTATGGTACATACAAAATCAAATAAAAAATGAAGTAGCCTCACTAGCTAAGAATATAACACCTACCTAAAATTTAGGATGGCTACATGCTCAATCCAATGATAAAATTATATACTATTTAAACTATAAACCAAATTCCGAACAAAACAAAGCATGAATCAAGAAAAACAAAATTGTTCACAACATTTCTCTTACTTCTATTTAAATGTAGTTGGGCATGAAACAATTTCTTGAAAATATCCAACCAAAATTTTATAGTTGTGAAGGCCTAGAAAGTTCAACAAAAAACACAAGAACTTGCTCGAATTGATCCTTGGTTTATAAATCATTTCTATAGGCCAGGTCAAACAAATCTTACCAGAGTGAACTTGAGCAAATGCCTTTCAACATGATCAAAATAGGGCTTTGTCTTTTTCCCTGTTACCATCTACCTATTGCTGGCAATAAAAAACAACTCAAAGCACCTAATTTCTAGAGGATGGGCCCCTGGACTGCTCTAGAATTTTTTGTTGTGGCCACATCTACTTTGGCATATAAGCAATAGGAAGGCAGGGTTGTTGAGCATATATTGTAGGATCCATTGGCTTGCCAACAATCATTCTAAGAGGAGCAACCTGTGCTGCTGGATGCTGATGAGGAACATAATAATATGGTATAGCTTTAGTTGGGGTTCCAATAGGTACAAGTCCTCTGGGAATGCCAAGACCCTCCTCCTTCAACACATCTCTTGGTACAATATCCACGAGGAAATCAAAGATATATGTTCTAGTTATGGCAACTGCAATGTCATTCTTCTGTAAAGTGCGTCGTTTATTTTCTTCTATATGAATCCATGAGTGCAGGGTAAGCTCCAAAATGAACATTTCACAAGTTTTTGCAAACATCATAGGTGCCTCAGCTAAAATCATCCTCACATCTTCATCTGCCTTCATAATTTTCTTGATTCTAGCCAACGACAAACTATGGTTCTTGAAGTCTAATGTCTGTTCTATATCATGCATCTGATTAGCCCAAAAAATCTGTAGCTATTGTTATTGGTGCTATTTTTGTTGCTAATGAAGATATTGGTAAGCCAACTGATGTTGTGCAAGTAGTTGAGTAGCAGTTGCAAGACATGAAACTACAGGCTAGCCAGGAGAATGAACGATTCCAACAATAGAGGCTCAAGCAATAGGTGCAACCAACTAAGCATTTTGATAAGGCATTGTAGCATAGTCCATATGAGGTGGACAACTGAAAACCCCGATAACTGGTTGCTGCTGGCTTGGGGCTTACTGCTCCATTTTTCTCACGTGAGATCTCCACAAAGCCCTTCTTCACTACCTCTTTCTCCTTTGAATTCTGATTCATGTTTCTTTTAAATCCAAACAAACCAGACAACCCACATTGAAAATAAATGAGAAACATGCATTACATGTACAACATAAAATGGTCCATTCTAAGACCCCTATATTTCAACATTGAGAGACCACAATATTGTAAATTGAAATTCCTATACAAGGCAATGTCTACCAATACAATATTTGACTTACTGCAAATTCCTATGACAACAATGTTGTGTACCTAAAAAAGGACTTCAAATTCTAAGATCAACAGCCCTGAATTTCTTGTAAGATGCTTAACACTTAAACACATCACTAAACTTATTTAACCATTGGAGCCAAGCACTTCAAATTTATTGAAAGGCCAATACATCTTTCTTAATTATTGCAAGGCTAACGAAACATGGCATATCAACTGCTCCTTTTAAAATTCATGCAAACAATGCACCTTATAATCCAACACTTACCTAATGGAATCGGTAGAGGAATATCCCACAATAATCACACATAGAGTAGCAGTAGCTCCAGCTGGTCTGACTACCACTTAAATCCACTTTTTTCTACAAAAATCCAAATCCAATGTTAAGAAATAAAAACAAGAAAATCCATCAGACACCCAAGCAACCATATTCTTTCAATGCTACGAAACACAAAACCCTGACTCCTCTAATTCCTTCAAATAAAGAAGAATGTGATAAATTGTGTTCGTAACTCACTCTTGGTTCACTTTTCCTTACTCCAGACATAAGAAAACAATGACTTTTGCATCAATATCTAGTGCATGTTGTGAATTTAAAATGAAATACATTGTTACGGTTCTAGCCTAAGAACGCAGTTCTCAAAATTTGATTTCCTAATGATTTACTAGCTGGTACCACGAACCCAGAATGTTTCAAATACATTTTTTAGCAATTTTAAATACCCTCTCGATAGCTTATTACTATCCCATACCCATCTAAATATTTTCCAACCATGGATTATTAAAACCCTCACATTCTACAGAATTAGTCTTACTAGCATAATAAAATCCTGTGCAAAGAATTTCAGTGCAGTAGACTATCCATAACTTCGTATTAGTATTTCAAATATATTTGATTGTTTTCAAAAACCCCCTGGTAATTACTTCTTACTCTCAAATACCCACTTAATGATACCAAACCGTTACCTCTAAAAACCCTCACATTTTACAGAACAAATTTAATTAATGCCATAAAACCTACATTAGAATGTCCAACCATTGCATCATATTTAAATTTCCCAAATTTTCATTACCTGCATATTCCTCATAGTTAATCCTTACTCTCCAACCCTGAATTTTAAAAATCGTTGCAAGACTGACTTTGTTTAAATAACACCACAACACGTCCCATAAAGAAACTCAATTAAGTAAACTATCTAGAGCTTCACTCAATACAAATTCCTTGTTATCTTAAGAGAGGGGAGTGGAAAACGAACATACCTTTTGAAGAAAACCTTGGTGCCTTGGATCCTACACTTTCTACAAATGGGAAAAACTTTCTTTTCCACAAACCCTGTACACAAAGGTTACCATTTTCTTTAATATTTGAGGCACCCAAAACCCAAAATATTTTCCCTAAAAAATATCAAGAACAAAAAATTAAAACCCCATCAAAATGACTCTGCTTTCACTCTAAAACTTAGTAAACACCGAGCATTGTAGACAAATAGAACCAACATAATATTTTCCATGGATACATCAGCTCAAAAAACCATTACTTCGCAAACTCAAGACCCGTTAGGCTTTCAAAATGTTGTAAAAAGATTGGAAAGAATATTACCTTACCACTATTCACAATTTTCAAATCTCTGGGATATATGAGATGGCTGAGAGCATAGCCTTAATGTCCCTTTTTCCTATGAAGTTTTTGTTGTTGAAACAGACGAAACTCCCCCAGCTTCTGTCACACACAAAGCAAAGAACGAAGAAGAAATAGAATTGCTACCATTGTCAGTGAATGTTATGATAAATCCCAAGCACAAATGAAAATAGGGTCTTGCTTCACCCTTACAATATTGACTTGTCTCCCAGACAGCCATGTGTGCATCAAAAATACCACTGCACAACTCACGGCGTATGGAACATGTTTCCACAGAAGAATGGCTGAAATTGAGGCGCGAAAATATGCCCATGTATCTAGAGATCACTATCCAACAAAAGGACAATTGACTTAGGCTTTAAAGAACTATTTGATATTAACCATACATATATCTTTATGGTATATAATTAAATTCATGGAAATAACATAAATCTCTCTTATACTTTAATTTTTTTTTTTGTAAAAGTAAATTCATGTTAGTTTATTTATTTCAAAGTTTTTTTATTTTTAAATTATGAATTTTTTTTCTTTTACATTTTTTTATACCAATCACCTCAAAATTTTTAACACAATCGTAGATCTTTCAAAGTGAATCATTTATTAGCCAGCCTAAGTGAAAAAGGAGGTTGGTAAAGCTCTATAACCTATCAAATTTGTCGATAATCTTATCATATTTGTCCATAATCATAAAGATAGAATAATTGGTTGGGCATACATCAAGGCCGCTAATCGCCACAAACATGACACAAACCACATGGCGCATAATCATAGAATCCATAATGATTTGACATTAATCCACAAAAAGAAAAAACAACACATAACGATGATTATAAATTCAATCACTGCTTGGATAAGTCTAGAATTCAACAAGGGTTCATCATGGGATGGTCCCAAACCATCATTAGTAAGTTTAGGATCAAATATCACAAGTTGCCACTATAATTAACTTGTTAAGCTTGATTTTCTTGGACTTAAATTAAAAGAATAGTTATGTTTAGTGTTAAGAATTTGTCATTTTAGAGTTTTAATGGATTTATAATTTAATTTTTTCAATTTTTTTGTGTTCTTTTTTAAGATTTATTTTCTAATTTTGTTATTTTATGTTATGTTATTAATTTACTTGTTAAGTGATTTATCCATATGAATATTTTTTAGAAGTGTGATCATTTTTTTTAAAGAAAATTTTTCTAGATATGCACTTCATCGAGCCTAAATCATCTTAACATATATCTACTTTTGAAGTAATATAAATCATCCTATGGTTATCCTCAAAAGAATTATCACCCATTGCCTTATTGATGGTGTAAGGCTTTTGCCAAAGTGGTATATGCTTCTTTTGCAATTTACCTTTATGCAAGTCCAACCATAACTTGTCAACAACATGAAACTTATTTGGAACCTAATGGATTGTGTATCTACTTGTACTTGGAGTTGGTAACTTCCTAAAAAATATCACGAACACATTGTTGAATTTTTTGGATACATTCCTCAAAATTGGTTGCTTTACTTATCTCGTTCACAGTATAGGTGGTATCTTCATGTGTTATACCATGAATATAGATACATCAATTTGTTCCAATTGTTGGGACCCCAAGCACACCTGAAAAGGCTTGTGGCCAATAGAAATATGAAGAGCTATGTCGAATTTATGTTAACAATATGGAGGTTTTCAACATGTGTATATGGATGCTCACAATTGTATACTCTATAGACATCTATAATAATCCTATTGACTACTAATTTTTATTTATAAATCTAGGGATGGAAGGTAGTGGAATTGGTCAAGCTTGATGTCCATCATGGACTAAATGTTAGAACAAAAAATACTAAGGAATCTATTATCCCTATCAATAAATATGGTCTTTGGAAACCCAAAGTGAACCAAAATATGGTCGAAGAAGAACTTATGAGTGGATTTTGTTGCGACAATATTTTTACAAGGTGCCAAAATTCCCATCCTAAGGAAGCAATCAACAACAACAAAAACACATCCATTAACATGCTTGGCTGAGGGAAAACATGACATAAAATCCAGTTGCACTAACTCTTAAGGATCATCTAGAGTAGGAAAAGGCCTACAATTGGTGTGGATGGCCATTTCCTTTGGTATAATATATTTATTCCACTAATTACAGGCTTCGACAATAGAATGTAGCTCGTTTTCATAGGTTGGGTATCTTTGAAACCCATCATAGAGTATAGTCCATCAAATGTTTGTGTCCTATGGGCACTACAGCGACAACATGAACAATTGTCTCATAGGATCCCTGTTGTGTAGTCATTCATCGAATAATAGCATTGGAGATAATATTGTTTCCATAAAGGAGAGAACTAGAAATAGGCTCATGAACACCATCAACATATGTTGAAGGCATTCAAATTAAAGCAATAATGAATACAAAATTTGTGGTCAATAGGATAGAGATCATCAAGATGTTGAACCATTCAATGTAAATATGGTTTTCAGTGTTAGTGATCTAGTCACATAAAAGACCCCATAAATTTGTGCATTGGGATACCCCCAAGATTCAATAAGTAATCCAAAGTGAGAGGATTCATTGATAAGGTGACAATGCCAACAACCCTGAGTTGAACCAAAGTGACATCTCGTGAGTCTTGCACAACTAGGGTGACAATTTGAGCATCAAAAGGAGGCACAATTGCACAAGTGGCAACATCTCATATTTAGGGCACTTGGCTACAAATCTTTATGTGTTTTAGCATTGAGGATACCTTTAACATATCCCAAGGCAAAAATCACATATTTGAGGGAATTTTTGATAACTCTTTACATTCCACTAACTCCATGCATGAAGAGGTCCTCCCATCCTTTAAGAATATTTTGGAGGATTTTATTGCATAGTCAAGGGTCACATGTATAAAAGAAGAAAACCATAATTAAGAATATGAAAATTGGCATTTATATCACATGGAATAAAGGAGAAGGACGCAGGTTAAGAGTACTCCATTTAGAAACATCTAAAAGCTTGTTTATGTCATGAGGGCTTCACTCAATGAACCTCTGATGTATCACTTGTGTTCGTGGCATATTAAACAATACCCTTAATTTGACTACATATTGGACAATACCTCTAAACATCAAATTATTTAAGTGCATACCAATACAAACCCATTAGAACTTCTCATTTTAAATACCCATTTTCTCATTAACATTTCTTATACCCCTTTATATTTTTTCATTAACTTTGGCCTCCAATTTTGATACCTGCCACTATAAAAACCCTCTAGCCACTTTATATCCGCCAATATATTATGTCATTTTCTCCTCAATAAATATCCCCCAATATGAACCCACGTGGTATGGTATTGATCTCCCAGTGAAGTCCCCGCGGTTTATGTCCTCTTTCCAAAGAAGAAAAGGTACCCTGTGACAAAAGGCCCAAATTTCCAACGAAGGGAGACTAGGGTATGGGTTACTTTTTCTTTCACATGTTGAGAGACATTCATGCACTTTAAGATGTGTTTTGTTCTTGAGTTCACATAATTGGAATAATAATTGCACAAGTGGAAAAATCTTACATTTGGGGTACTTGGCTACAATTTTTTATGGATGTTTTCTATTAAGGGAATATTTCACATTCCCTAAGGCACAAATCAAATATTTGGTGTTATCTTGGATGAATTGTGACATTTCACTAGCTTCACAGATGAAAAGGACTTCCCATAATTTAAGAATGTTTTAGACGGTTTAGTTGACATAGTCAAGGGTCACATTTACAAAAGAAGAACACCCAGGTAAAGAGGATTTAAACTATGTTTCAAAGGTATTGTTAGACATGCCAAGTGCTATGGCATGTCAAGATGTAAAATATGTTGCTTAGTTGTTTTATGGCCATGGTTGGATGTGAGCCTTGACTTGATAACTTGTAACTTGTTAAGTGGGATAAGTTGAAATTGGACATGAGTAGCTTGAGATGAGTTATATTTAGCTCTTAGGTGAACAAGGTGCAAACTATTTGTATTAACCATAGCTTGGTCAGGTTATTGTAGTCGAGGGAAGACTTGGTTGGGTTCCCAAGTCCCAATAGAAGTAAGGGTAGTTGTGAGGGCATGATAATTAAGGAGCGTCAAGGTGTGCCAAGGAATGAAAAGGCATGCTAACACATGCCAGACAGTGTCAATGAATTTTCAGGAGCATTTGGGAGTGCCAAAACATCACAAGGGAGAACTTTGTCAAAATGCATGGAAATGAACAAATAAGAGGGTGTGCCAAGGAGTGTTAATGAGTTCCAAGTGTCTCAAGGATAAAGTGTGTTAGCAGAAGGTCAGAATAAGACTTGTGGAAGGCAATCATATGGTTATAATAAGGGGCTAGATAAAGTAGTTTTAGATAAAGGGATACTTTGGGTTGGGCACAACATTGTTTTTCCAATGACTTGGTTGGGTATCCAAGTCACAAAAAAAGTAAGGATATCTACATGGGAATGACAACTAGGGAGTACCAAGGTGTGTCAAGGAATATTAGGAAGTACTAACAATTTCCAAATAGTTCCGAGGCATGATAGACATGCAAAGTTGTGTCAGGTGCCAAGGTGTGGCGTGAACGCATGGTAGATAGTGTGAGCGTGAAGTGTTAGGGAAGCACAAGGGATCACTAGTTTCAAATGCATGGAATTGGAGTGTCAGTAAGTTCTAGGTGTGCTAAGGAGGGAGTGACAGGGTATGATAGGTAGTTCCAAGGCATGCTAGAATGCTAGGTAAGCATACCAAGATGTGTTAAGCGCCAAGGTGTGCCAATGCGTGCTAAGGAATGTCAGAGATTACCATGGAAGCACAAGGGAGCACTATATCAAAATGCATGGAAATGAATGAATAAGAGTGTGTGACAAGGAGTGTTAGTGAGTTCCAAGTGTGCTAAGGGCAAAGTGACATGGTATGCTAGGTAGCACTAAGCCATGCTAGAGTGTCAGTGCGACATACGTCGAAGATGTGTCAAGTGCCAGGGTGTGCTAATATGTGCTAGGAAGTGTTAGGGAATGCCAGGGAAATAAAAGGGAGAACTAGGTCAAAATGCATGGAAATGAATGAATAAGAGTGTGTGACAGGGAGTGTTAACGAGTTCTAGGTGTGCTAAGCAGGGAGTGACATGGTATGCTAGATAGTGCTAAGTCATGTTAGAGAGACAGGGTGGCATGTGGCCAAGATGTGCCAAGTGCCAAGGTATGCCAACATGTGCTAGGAAGTGTTATGGAGTGCCAAGGAAACACAAGGGAGCACTAAGTCAAATTAATGCATGTAAATGAACAAATAAGAGTTTGTGACAGGAATAGTCATTTGAGTTACATGTGAGCTGATGAGGGTGTGACAAGGTATGTTAGGCGGTGCTAAGGCATGCTAAACGTCGGGGAAACATGCAAAGATATGCCAGGTTCTAGGGTGTGTCAATGCATCCTAGGGATTGTTCTGGAGCATCATGGAAACACAAGGGAGCAGTAGTTTAAAATGGATGGAAATGAATGAATAAGAGTGTGACAGGGAGTGTCAACGATTTATAGGTGTGCTAAGGAGGGAGTGACAAGGTATGCTAGGCAGTGCAAAGGAATGCTATAGTTCCAGGGTGACATGCCTAGATGTCCTAGGTGCGAGAGTGTGTCAATGTGTGCCAAGGAGTGTTAGGTAGTGACACAAAAACACAAGGGAGGACCAGTTAAAAATGCATGGAAATGAACAGATAAGAGTGTGTGATAGGGAGTGTTAGCAAGTTCCAAGTGTGCTAAGGAGGGAGTGACAAGGCTATATGCCAAGTACTGCCAAGGCATGTCAGGGAGTGCTAGGGTGTGCTAGGGAGTGCTAAAGAATGTCAAGGAATGCATGGGATTCTAACACGCGGCACATAATTCCAAGGGATTACTAGATGTTCCAGGTATTAAGGCATGTCAAGATGTAAAACTATGTTGCTTAGTTGATTCACGGCCATGGTTGGACGTGAGCATTGACTTCGTAACTTGTTAAGTGGGATGAGTTGAGATTGGACATGAGTAGCCTAAGATTAGTTATAGGAATTTCTTAGGTGGAGAAGGCATAATCTAGTTGTAGTATCTTGTTGAGTGGCCCGATGTCGGGTCAACAACAAGGGGGATACCCACCCAGTCCGGAACCTGGTTGGCGGCTCCTTGTCCGTTTGAAGTAGCGGGTCCGACTGGGGATAACAGGACCAGCTTCCCGATGCGTGGGATGTGTGTGTGTATGGAGAGTTTGTTTATATTAGTTCTAAAGACATTCTACAACTAATGTAAATCTGACTTGCAAACTTGAATCTAAGCTACTATAATGTAATAGAAATAACACACAAGATCTACACTAACCCGGGATATATATTTCTTCCATTATGCAATCTAAAATGATTTCATACAATAACTGGTAATAAAGATTATTCAACCATTATAAGAATATAAACCGTTCAAGATGAACTGTTCTGCCTAAGAAGTTAAACAAAACAGTTGTGAGTAGCATATTTCATAATCAAATCATTCGCATATTAAGCATAAATCGATAAGTCCACTGTACAGAAGTGCCAAATGATAACCCATGTGTTCATACATTAACATGCAAACAATATCAACTGTATATCGCTCTGGGAATACAAGCAGAAATTAATCAAGAGATAAAAGTACCATTTATGACTAATTCTTACTCACAGACTTCAAGCAATAACGATCTATCTCTACTTGCTTCTAACATCTACCAAGAGTACAAAAGTGCAACATCAATAGCAGACATTAAAAATACAAACATAAATAAATCACGATCCTTCCATTCATGAAAACCTGCTCTGAGGGTGCAGAAGTGCATCTTCTGAGGATAAGTTTTTGACAAATTTCTGGACCCTTCTCCAATGCAATGAGAAGGATTGAAATACTACTATCTAATCCTAATAATAGTATTATTACAAAATTTAGGACACGGTTCTCAAATGACCGCCCTTTTTCTAATTCAGTAAAACAAGAAGCAAGAAAAAACAACTTTCTAAACGAAATTACTTCTTAATTTGGTCTCTGAAATTGCAGTTTTCAAGCATGGGCTTGAGAAGAGTCGGTTGGCCGACTTCTATGCTTAACTGGGCTGCGAAAACGGCATCCATAACAGTTGGCACTACTTTCTCGGCCGCGTTCATGATGCTTCTTATGGTCATGCATTTGCTGTGGGGCTTAACTATGTAAGTCCAATAACTTTCCCAGTTTAGTCTAGTCAATGCCTGAATTGCCTTCCCGTTTGCCTGTGCCTTCTGCTTCCATTCTGCCTCCAACTGTAATGCGCTCGGTAAGTACCCCGGGGTGGACTCTGAAATCAAATTGGCCCTGTGTAAATTTTCATTTACACAGTCGGTAAGTATGCTCGCCTGTGTCGTTGCTGACTCTGATGCCTGTTGCTGTGACAGTTGGTCATTCAAGCCGATGGACTCCGAAATAAACTCCGTCAGCTTGGGTTCATCCTTGTGCATTTCTTGCACCGTCTGCAGCTGTTTTTCTTTTTGTTCAATACTTCTTTGGTGGCTCACCTGCATCTGGCGAAAGCTTTCTTGTAACTCTTCAAGCTGCTTGGAGGCTTCAGCATTCTCATTGGTTTGTTGCAACTGTTGTTGCAGCAATTGTATTTGACTTTCGCGCTCTTTTAGAAGTTGCTGAACTTCAGAAGCCTTGTCGATAGTTGCAGAAGCATATGCTCCTGCAATCTGAGACAATTTCGTGAGATTGTCAGTTGGATTGTTATTCGGGTCTCTCCACAAGACATCTAGGTGTTCAGCATTTTGAGACAGTGCATTTTCAAGCTTTCTTTTCTTTCTTTGTCTCCTTACAACTGCCTTGTGCTGTGGGCTGTAAAATATGTCCAGTGGGGGGATCTCTTCTACGCTAAGTAGAAGTTCTGAGGACGGAGTGATAGAAAGATGCTCCATCTCTGGGGTACTACTGACTATGGTTGAGAAGACCTCTTGCACCACCTGTGTGTTATTCACAGGTGTTTTTGGGACTTGACCTTCAAGATTAATTAGTTCATTGAAGGTCTCCCATTCTTTATCTAATTCTGCTGTAACAAGAGGTGCTTCGGTGACGGGAGGGGGAACTTCTTTTGGTGGCGAGGTGGCAACATGTTGCTGAGCCATCAAGCTTGACTGAGCCGTGTCCTCACTTATTTCTTCGTTCTTCTCTTCTTTGTGGACAGACTCTTCAGGATCTGGAGAAATTTCTTTTATGGTGCTGGAATCAGATTTGGAGGCGTTGGAGTGTTCACTGAGGCTGATGCTCGGAGTGGTTTCTCTGGTAGCTATTCGCAGTGTTTCCAGTGGAACATTAGGCAGCCTCCTTTCTCTATATAACCTGAATTTTCGGAGGTTGTCCGGGGACAGCCTCAACTGAGCTTCCTAAAAAAATTCTTCGAGCGAGTTCTTGCCCTGAAAGAGATCATCAAACGGATCTTTTTGCCCAGAGAGCACACTTATTCTGTTGTTAGTTGTGAATTCCTGGGCCAACTTATTTGGGTCAAATGGCCTTGGTGAGAATTTAGATAGTTGGAGACACGTCACATTCTCCACCTCGCCAAAAGCGTGTCCTACATCAAATAAAGAGAAGGCCCCACATGTGACTGGGAATTGAGGCCAAATGGCCTTCTTTTTGTTCTTTAGGTCCTTAGTTAAACCGCCTTCAGAACAAGTCTGATATGCGATCTCTCGGGCTAACAATTTATCTGGGATGTACAACGGTAGGACATGTGGAGGTGTTGTGCTTCCAAAAACTCGGATGTATGTAAACCACTCTTCCCCAAACCATCTTGCGATGTGGAGGATATCGATCTGTGCCTTGGGAGAGCACCTTGGGGGGTCTTTATCGTATATTATCTTATGTATGGGCAACATAAGTCCATGACAAATCTGGTAAAAATGGGGGGCGAATTGGGAGTCCCACAAGATTTTATGATAGACGTGAATAGGCAATGGGTCCTGGGTAGTCCATTGCCAACCCATAGTAGGGAATTTCGACACAAGACAAATAGAATCCATTATATAGGCAGATAAATAAAAAGGCGGATAGACCATTTGGGAGTAGGATCTCTTAGAACGGTAGTGGAGGACTGCCAAGTACAGAGTGTCAGAAAGGATTTTGGCCCAATCGACTATCTCAGAGCTAGTCGCGGCATCAATCAGCGGTAGCCATTCAGGTGAAAATTTATTGATATCTGGCTTGCCGAATATTCTACAGAGCATGGCTGTAGCAAAGCAATATGGAGAAGTAAGAGAACCAGTGCTATACATACCGTTCTTATCTTTCTTTAATGGCTCATCTCTTCTTGACCACTCCTTAGTTGTGTCTGATAGGTCTGGATTTTCTGCTGCGAACTTCTCGAAAAACTCTGCGTTGTAGGTCACTTGCGGCTCAAGTAGATGATACATGAGTTTCAGGTCTTGAGCTCCGAACGATCCCACGGGCCCATGTCCCTGGACCTTGAACTGCCTATGGTGCAACTCGGCATCATCTAGTATCCATTTGATCATGTCTGTGTATGGCAGGATCTTTGGCCTCCCTGCTATTCTATGGAGGAAAGAACATGCTAGATCTTCCAGGGATGCCTCTGAAGAACGTGATGCACCCGCGACAGCAGCAGTTACCTTGATTATTCTCAGATTTTCTTCCTCTAATATCCTATACATGCCTTCCCAAGTTGAGATGCCTGCATCTTTATTGCATGCAGTATCTGTGTAGAGGGGCGGCATCTCTTTGCTCTTTTCCCTTGTCTCTGAGCTTTGAGCTTTGTTCTTCTTCCCCATCTCGCTTAGCGTTTATGTTCTGTTTTTCCTTCGCACTTTGCTCCTGCAGGTTACGAACGAAAATGGAAAGATTGATCAGAAAGGTGATGGGAGAGTTTTAAATTCAAGAGATAGATTAGATACGCCACCTTACGTGAAACAAATCTGCATTAAGGCATGCATCTTTATACCACTTAATAACTGACAACTGATTCATTACTAACATTAAAAGCGCATAATTTCCAAGTCAGTTTATAGTAAGTGGATTTTCTTTGGGAGGCGTGCGCGAAGGAGTCGTACTAAGGCACTTTTATGACTTGCCAACGCATCTTCGCATGTCGCGCGATCGCAAAGGTTAGTGATCGCAACATCGCAGATCGCCATATCGCAGATCGCAATGATTCAAATATTTGCCAACGTGCCCAACCTCATTTCTGCGATATGCGATCGCACGATCGCAACATCACAGATCGGCGAACTTTGAAGCTTTTCTTTATGGATGCTAGTGTGTTGCGATGCGATGTTGTTCGTTAATACTGAGGCGATGTGCATATTGGTTTTTAGAGGTGAAACGAAGGCATCTCTTTGATTCTTTTTGTGAAGCAATCTTAGGATTTGCTTTTATGAACACAGGTCTAGGCTTAAGTTGTCTCAGAAACCTTTCCTACGCTTATGCTTGCGATTTCGAAAGAAACCAATGTTTTTTCAAAAACATTAACTAAGGGTCCCCATTCAATGTAGCATCGTGGCTGATACTAGTTTGAACGAGGGGGGGTTGTTGCTAGCCACAACAATTGGCGATTCACTTGGGAGAACCAGTTATCTCTGCTCTTTTTCTATTGAAATTTTCAGGCTCTTCAAAAAAATTTCTCGGGGAATTCGAACTTTATTATAAAAAGATAAAAACAAACAATACTTCAAAGCGTCAATGATGTTTTGTTTTGGCCCCATTCTATTCCAATTACTTGCATCCCCAGGTTGTCTTCGAGTTTAGATCAGTTATTACTTGGTCTTGTAAAACACAAAATAAAGTGTCCTCTATGTATCAACCCTTTTTAAGAATGCCCCTTTGTCGTAGGTAGAGCCACTGCTGCCAGCAGGCGTCCATAGCCTCGACAGGGTTACCTATTATCCAGGACTGATCCTTTATCCTGCTTCAGGTTTTCGCAACCTTTTAAGAAGAATTATTCCTTTCTTGATGCTTTTTCTTTTTATTCTCTAAAGAACAATGTCTTGGTTTGGTGGCCAAATTATGACACAGTCATTCATTTGATTTATACTTTTGCTGAACAAGCTGGCTCGTGATGAGACCCCTTATCTTTCGATCGCAGCGATCTTGAGTCGTTGCCCTGTTTTGGTAGACAGTTTTGGCAAAGTCAGCAAGTTATAATATCTGTGATTATGATAAGTCGGCTCATGATGAGACCTCTTATTCTTTGAGATATGGCATCTTTCTAGGTCATTCCTCTGAATGTTGCATTTTCCTTTAGTAGGGAGGAAGTCAAATTCTCTTTCCTTAAGAAAGTTCTGGACGAAAATGATAGGGCTGCTTTTGATAACGGCTATTTTCACAGAGAATCTTTATTTTAATATTGATACCTTTTATTGTGCTGATCTAAAACGAATTCCTCACTGAAATAACTTTCTTTAAAATTTTCTGGGTTTGAACTTCAACATCATCTCTGGGTTAAAGATCTATTAACAATAAGGACTGGATTCCCACAAGATCAGCTGTTCACAAGAGCCGAAATTCCAAAATCTTTAGCAGAGACAAGGTTTCTTGAGTAAAGGTCAAATATCGTTTAGCCAGAACAAACTTTATTTGGGATAGGCAATTATCATCTAGGGCCATGTAAAGAATACAACTGACGTTGCCTATCATTATTGAAAGCAAAACTAATATCCTATCTAAATTACCGCTACTCCTACTCTAATTATAAACAGGAAATAACTAAGAAAAATGATATTTCCAATGAAACCAACGATTCATTATTACTTCTAGCCGTATGAATCTTCCAAGCATTAGTAAAAATAATTGAATTCCTCCTGGATCAAAATTTTTGGCTAGGAAATAGGAACCCATAAACTTAGTTGGAATCTTGTCTGATTTCGTCTTCTCATGATAGGTTTTTTCCAACTGAGTAACTATTGGATCACAAAAATTGGGATGAATCTCTTTTGTAAATCGATGATCTTTCAATAGGAAGGATAACAAGCCGAATTGTGAAATAGGTTGTTTAATCTCGATGGCTTGTAACCCGTTGATTGTTAACTTTGAGTTTTTAGCGATTTCGTTTGAAATGAGAGTTTTTATATATAAATCACCAGAATCTAATCTATCAAAGTTCTGAAAATTTAAAAATAAGTTCGATTTTGTACAAAATGAAAGCGAGTGAAAAAGAAATGATTGGGTATCTATATATACAGTGGTGTTGCACGTCTGGGAGTTACTTGAAACTCTATGTTTTTCACAAGAACTGGCCGAGTTCTGTGAATCAGGAATTAAATCATGATTGTGATCAGGGATGGAGATCTGCTCTGGATATGAATCGTAGATAGGAGCATCGTCTCGGATTGTAAAATTATTCAAATGAGATTTTTCTTTGAGATGAGGGTTAGACGAAACAGTTTCTGGTTTAAGATGTTTCTTATAATTTGACCCTAGTTGAGTTACTTGCGACAATTCAGTATCATCATAATTATCAAAGCAATTATCACGAAAGACTTTACAATTTTCCCTAGGTTACTATTTTTCATTGTGTTTTTAGACAAGGGAGATGAGGCAGCTCTTGCTTGATATGAATCGTAGACTGTGATATAGTGGTCTCTTTATTTTGGAAACCCATTGATGTCTCGTTTGAATAACCCTCTGTTGGAATAGACCTGATACTATGAGGGAAAAGATCGTCATTACTAAAAACATTGGGGTAAAGAGAAAAATGTGGATCCGGAACAATGTATTTAAATTCATCAAATAAACCTTGTTCATCATATTCACAATAAGCATCGGGCTTTAGATCATACCTTTTTTGTTCGATACTTTTCGAAAGAGAAACAGTAGGTTGATCTAACCTTGGCACCAGGAGTTGTTGATTTGAAATGATGTTGTCTGACTTTATATTAAAGTCAACTTCTGATGTCAGGGCACCTTCCCTTTCAGTACTTTCGCCTTCGTTTTCTGATGTTAGAGCATGCAAAACTCCTAGGCCAAATTCTGTCTGATCAGGTACAGGAGGTAGGAAACACTCATCATAATCCAAAGATTCTTCATCTGTGAGTTCATCCTCAAGATCATATTGTAGACATTTAAGATGAAATCATATATTGAAATCCCTTACGGGTTCGTCTTATTTCCGCAGATGGTCGATTTCATCGTATACCTGGTCGTATTCATAGCAATCAAATTCCAAGATGAAAGTTCAAACGAATTGGTCCCAGCTGTGGACTGATGCAACTGGGAGGTTTCTGCACCATCTTCTAGCTTCTGCTGTGAATGTAAGAGTGAAAATCCTGCATAAAACGCCTTCGTCAATTTTTTGAATATCAGCACTCAAAACTCTTTGAATGAAATGCAGGGCGTGATGAAATGCAGAAGAATTATTTTCACCATTGAATTTTACCTGAGATAGTAGTCTTACCACATATGGTGGAGTGTTGGAAGAGGTAGGAACATGGATGCAACTCCAAATGGGAACTCTGTGAGCAGGCATCCTTTTCCAGGATTTCTAGTTTAAAAACATTCCAACAGACAATATGCTCAGGCCCTCCTTCTAGTGCCAGAAATGTTGAGTGGCCCGATATCGGGTCAACAACAAGGGGGATACCCACCCGGTCCGGAACCTGGTTGGTGGCTCCTTGTCCGTTTGAAGTAGCGGGTCCGACTGGGGATAACGGGACCAACTTCCCGATGCGTGGGATGTGTGTGTGTATGTAGAGTTTGTTTATGTTAGTTCTAAAGACATTCTACAACTAATGTAAATCTGAGTTGCAAACTTGAATCTAAGCTACTATAATGTAATAGAAATAACACACAAGATCTACACTAACCCGGGATATATATTTCTTCCATTATGCAATCTAAAAAGATTTCATACAATAACTGGTAATAAAGATTATTCAGCCATTATAAGAATATAAACCGTTCAAGATGAACTGTTCTGCATAAGAAGTTAAACAAAACAGTTGTGAGTAGCATATTGCATAATCAAATCATTCGCATATTAAGCATAAATCGATAAGTCCACCGTACAAAAGTGCCAAATGATAACCCATGTGTTCATACATTAACATGCAAACAATATCAGCTGTATATCGCTCTGGGAATACAAGAAGAAATTAATCAAGAGATAAAAGTACCATTTATGACTAATTCTTACTCACAGACTTCAAGCAATAACGATCTATCTCTACTTGCTTCTAACATCTACCAAGAGTACAAAACTGCCACATCAGTAGCAGACATTAAAAATACAAACATAAATAAATCACGATCCTTCCATTCATCAAAACCTCCTCTGAGGGTGCAGAAGTGCATGTTATGAGGATAAGTTTTTGACAAATTTCTGGACCCTTCTCCAATGCAATGAGAAGGGTTGAAATACTACTATCTAATCCTAATAACAGTATTATTACAAAATTTAGGACACGGTTCTCAAATGACCACCCTTTTTCTAATTCAGTAAAACAAAAAGCAAGAAAAAACAACTTTCTAAACAAAATTACTTCTTAATTTGGTCTCTGCAATTGCAGTTTTCAAGCATGGGCTTCAGAAGAGTCGGTTGGCCGACTTCTGTACTTAACTGGGCTGTGAAAACGGCATCCATAAGAGCTGGCGCTACCTTCTCGGCTACGTTCATGATGCTTCTTATGGTCATGCATTGGCTGTGGGGCTTAACTAAGTAAGTCCAATAACTTTCCTAGTTTAGTCTAGCCAATGCCTCAATTGCCTTCCCGTTTGCCTGTGCCTTCTGCTTCCATTCTGCCTCCAACTGTAACGCGCTCGGTAAGTACCCCGGGGTGGACTCTGAAATCAAATTGGCCCTGTGTAAATTTTCATTTACAAAGTCAGTAAGTATGCTCGCCTGTGTCGCCGCTGACTCTGCTGCCTGTTGCTGTGACAGTTTGTCATTCAAGCCGATGGACTCTGAAATAAACTCCGTCAGCTTGGGTTCATCCTTGTGCATTTCTTGCACCGTCTACAGCTGTTTTTATTTTTCTTCAATACTTCTTTGGTGGCTCACCTGCATCTGGCGAAAGCTTTCTTGTAACTCTTCAAGCTGCTTGGAGGCTTCAGCATTCTCATTGGCTTGTTGCAACTGTTGTTGCAGCAATTGTATTTGACTTTCGCGCTCTTTTAGAAGTTGCTGAACTTCAGAAGCCTTGTCGATAGTCGCAGAAGCATATGCTCCTGCAATCTGAGACAATTTCGTGAGATTGTCATTTGGATTGTTATTCGGGTCTCTCCACAAGACATCTAGGTGTTCAGCATTTTGAGACAGTGCATTTTCAAGCTTTCTTTTCTTTCTTTGTCTCCTTACAACTGCCTTGTGCTGTGGGCTGTAAAATACGTCCAGTGGGGGGATATCTTCTACGCTAAGTAGAAGTTCTGAGGATGGAGCGATAGAAAGATGCTCCATCTCTGCGGTACTACTGACTATGGTTCAGAAGACCTCTTGCACCACCTGTGTGTTATTCACAGGTGTTTTCGGGACTTGACCTTCAAGATTAATTAGTTCATTGAAGGTCTCCCATTCTTTATCTAATTCTGCTGTAACAAGAGGTGCTTCGGTGACGGGAGGGGGAACTTCTTTTGGTGGCGATTCGACAACTTGCTGCTGAGCCATCGAGCTTGACTGAGCCGTGTCCTCGATTATTTCTTCGTTCTTCTCTTCTTTGTGGACAGACTCTTCAGGATCTGGAGATATTTCTTTTACGGCGCTGGAATCAGATTTGGAGGCGTTGGAGTGTTCACTGAGGCTGATGCTCGGAGTGGGTTCTCTGGTAGCTATTCGCAGTGTTTCTAGTGGAACATTAGCCAGCATCCTTTCTCTATATAACCTGAATTTTAGGAGGTCGTCCGGGGACAACCTCGACTGAGCTTCCTGCAAAACTTCTTTGAGCGAGTTCTTGCCCTGAAAGAGATCATCAAACAGATCTTTTTTCCAAGAGAACACACTTATCCTGACGTTAGTTGTGAATTCCTGGGCCACCTTATTTGGGTCAAATGGCCTTGGTGAGAATTTAAATAGTTGGAGAGACGTCACATTCTCCACCTCGCCAAAAGCGTGTCCTACATCAAATAAAGAGAAGTCCCCACATGTGACTGGGAACTGAGGCCAAATGGCCTTCTTTTTGTTCTTTAGGTCCTTAGTTAAACCGCCTTTAGAACAATTCTGATATGCGATCTCTCGGGCTAACAATTTATCTGGGATGTACAAGGGTAGGACATGTGGAGGTGCTGTGCTTCCAAAAACTCGGATGTATGTAAACCACTCTTCCCCAAACCATCTTGCGATGTGGAGGATATCAATCTGTGCCTCGGGAGAGCACCTTGGGGGGTCTTTATCGTATATTATCTTATGTATGGGCAACATAAGTCCATGAAAAATCTGGTAAAAATGGGGGGCGAATTGGGAGTCCCACAAGATTTTATGATAGAGGTGAATAGGCAATGGGTCCTGGGTAGTCCATTTCCAACCCATAGTAGGGAATTTCGACACAAGAAAAACAGAATCCATTATATAGGCAGATAAATAAAAAGGCGGATAGACCCTTTGGGAGTAGGATCTCTTAGAACGGTAGTGGAGGACTGCCATGTGTAGAGTCTCCGAAAGGATTTTGACCCAATCGACTATCTCAGAGCTAGTCGCGGCATCAATCAGCGGTAGCCATTCAGGTGAAAATTTATTGATATCTGGCTTGCCGAATATTCTACAAAGCATGGCTGCAGCAAAGCAATATGGAGAAGTAAGAGAACCAGTGCTATACATACCGTTCTTATCTTTCTTTAATGGCTCATCTCTTCTTGACCACTCCTTAGTTGTGTCTGATAGGTCCGGATTTTCTGCTGCGAACTTCTCGACAAACTCTGCGTTGTAGGTCGCTTGCGGCTCAGGTAGATGATACATGAGTTTCAGGTCTTGAGCTACGAACGATCCCACAGGCCCATGTCCCTGGACCTTGAACTGCATATGGTGCAACTCCGCATCATCTAGTATCCATTTGATCATGTCTGTGTATGGCAGGATCTTTGGCCTCGCTACTATTCTATGGAGGAAAGAACATGCTAGATCTTCCAGGGATGCCTTTGAAGAACGTGATGCACCCACGACAGCAGCAGTTACCTTGATTATTCTCGGATTTTCTTCCTCCAATATCCTATACATGCCTTCCCAAGTTGAGATGCCTGCATCTTTATTGCATGTAGTATCTGTGTAGAGGGGCGCCATCTCTTTGGTATTTTCCCTTGTCTCTGAGCTTTGAGCTTTGTTCTTCTTCCCCATCTCGCTTAGCATTTCTGTTCGGTTTTGCCTTCGCACTTTGCTCCTGGAGGTTACGAACGAAAATGGAAAGATTGATCAGAAAGGTGATGGGAGAGTTTTAAATGCAAGAGATAGATTAGATATGCCACCTTACGTGAAACAAATCCGCATTAAGGCACGCGTCTTTATGCCACTTAATAACTAACAACTGATTCATTACTAACATTAAAAGCGCATAATTTCCAAGTCAGTTTATAGTAAGTGGATTTTCTTTGGGAGGCGTGCGCGAAGGAGTCGTACTAAGGCGATTTTATGACTTGCCAACGCATCTTCGCATTTCGCGTGATCGCAAAGGTTAGTGATCGCAACATCGCAGATCGCCATATCGCAGATCGCCATATCGTAGATCGCAATGATTCAAATATTTGCCAACGTGCCCAGCCTCATTTCTGCGATAT
This sequence comes from Pinus tabuliformis, assembly GCA_031772625.1. NCBI lineage: Eukaryota > Viridiplantae > Streptophyta > Pinopsida > Pinales > Pinaceae > Pinus > Pinus tabuliformis. The sequence goes on along the minus strand of CM062819.1, from coordinate 1,815,882,363 downwards.
GCGATCGCGCGATCACAACATCGCAGATCGACGGACTTTGAAGCTTTTCTTTATGGATACTAGTGTGTTGCGATGCGATGTTGTTCATTAATATCGAGGCGATGTGCATATTGGTTTTTAGAGGTGAAACGAAGGCATCTCTTTGATTCTTTTTGTGAAGCAATCTTAGGATTTGATTTTATGAACACAGGTCTAGGCTTAAGTTGTCTCATAAACCTTTCCTACGCTTATGCTTGTGATTTCGAAAGAAACCAATGTTTTTTCAAAAACATTAACTAAGGGTCCCCATTCAATCTAGCATCGTGGCTGATACTAGTTTGAACGAGGGGGGGGTTGTTGCTAGACACAACATATCTATAATTTGGTCAAGTTTTTATAGTCGACACAGGACTTGGTTGGTTCCCATGTCTAGAAAAAGTAAGGGTAGTGTTGTGGGGAAAAGTATCCGATGCGGATGACACTAACCCTACTCTAAAGGTGACAGTCTTTAGCAACAACTGAATGATAAAGTTTTCATGTTCCACTTTATGAAAATACAGAGAGAATGGAAAGAAGGTCAACCAACCTGGTGTCTTTCGCTTAGTCGATCCTTGTCCTTCTCTCTTTGTATCTCGTTCCCAGCTCTTTGCTCTCCTAGCCGATCCAGCTACACACAGAACCTGCACAAAACAAGAGAGCAAACTACAAGATACATGTACTCATAACTGAAGCATGGATTAGGGTGCATCAAATATACATGTAAACACAAAACATCTATGTAAAACAAGTATATAGGAGAACATGCAAACTTTATTGATAGAAAGTAACAGGGTTCCAGAGGAAGTTACAACCAATGATGATGGCTCCAATCCAGCAGCACCTCCTCGGCAGCAAGAACTCTCCTCTTCACCTCTAGTAAAAAAATCACCCAATAGCTCTGACTGCAAACCAACAACACCTCCTTGCTTATACAAAATTCCAGCCTCCTTAGACCTCATAGAAGAGCTCTATATATGGGATAGAAGAAGAGAGGATGAGTCAGATTGAGACTGACATGAAGCTGCCTTGTGTCCTCTCCCTCTTCAGTTAATCTTCAGTTCTTGAGTCCACTTGGAGATCCTTGGTTACACATGGTGATCAAGTACCTCTTACTCATCACAAGGCGAATCTGATGAACCAAGTGTCAGTTTGGAAGCTTCCTGGGCAGTTGACACCTTGCAGGATGACTGTGCCACTTGACCAATCTCGCCCAGCGCAGGTAGCCTTCATTACTTTTGACTTCCAGCGCAGGTACAGAGTGGGACAGTTGCATTACAGCGCAGAAGCTCAGTTAAGCAGCTGACATGATCCAAAATAAGCCTGTTTTGAAGTGTTTTCAGGTGGAGAACTGATTGGAAGTGCTGTTGTTTGATGACCTTGTTCTTTTAGGGGTAAGAACAACATGTTTAGGGACTGAGGATCCCTGTAATTATCGACATTTCATGCTCCATGACGCGAGGCACAAAAATGTCTATAACAGTTGCCCCCTAAAGTATGAGGCCGTTTATCGGGTGAAATGCTTTAGCTAGAGGATCCGAAGTTCGTTCCAGTGCTGAGGAGAGTGCCCTGTAATACAATACAATACAATACATTATTTTTCATTCATCATTATTCTCATGATCTAGCTGAGGCGGGCATTCCCATGCTCAGCTTTCTATAAATACATTTTGGTACATATGACAGACGATCGTCTGAAGATAGACTGATAATTTTCTGCTGAAACTATCATCCTTTGAATAGGATGATCATCTGCTGCAATGATGTACACGGCAAATGCTTTTATATTTCCTGAATATATATCGCAGCCCGGATGGATGAAACTATATCCGGGGTCTTCAAACTCGTTTGATCTTCACTCTAAGTACAAGTCGATCCATGTGAGAATTGCGCTGAAGTTGAACATGGAAAGACATCGCTTGATTACCGGTCAATAATGAAAACCGTTAATAAGCGTGAGAGGAATCACCAATAATGACGATGACCCTCAAGGTACTGCAGTACAATTCACGTGGCGTGAAAAAAGGACTTGGCGTCGAACGCCACGCAAAATCTTCTGGTCGAAGGTCATTGATGTATACCTGTCGCCGGAAGTGAGAAACTTGCCATTGAGGCATGCAAGCTTCAAATTACTGATGGGGGTGTTCCTAGATCAACTTCTTGGATAATGAGCTGAAGTCGACAAGAAGCGATCCGTCAAAGGAGGGCCTTAATGAATCCCACATGAATGACACGGAACGGAGCTAATGACTTTAGTGGAGGTGAAAACAAACTGTGAAATATGATTCAGGGTGGCGATCATGAATGGATGAAGGATAATGTATGGTAGTGGATGGGACACGGTTGACACTTCCAGAATGACCCCTCTTGAACATATAACGACACTGATGCGATGGATCGGTAGCATTACCCCAAATGTGGATGGTGTGGCGAGGACCATGGTGATGAGACCGGTGAATGAAACAACCCAACCCGATATGGTACGGAGGAAAAGTGTCATGTTCAAGAGTGACTTGCTACCTTTAAACTTTGATGTTCTCCCAATTTTTCCCCAGTCATTCCTGACCAGTACCTCTTTATTTTTTTCAAGCTTGAGGAGGATAACATATGCTTGTTCTATAACTTGCCCTTTGGGCAAGCCCATCGCTATGTTTTAACGAGCCTAGCGATAGGGAAACTCGTTCTCGTCTAAAGACAAGTTTGTCGCTATTTAATCATTTAACGAGTCTAACGACAAAGAAAACTCGGTCCTTTTCATTTTTAGAGAGTCTAAAAAGGTACAGAAAGTCAACTCCATAATTCCTTTTTCGTCATCTAATCCCTTAAGTCCGAAAAAGTATAAAACAATACAGAAGGGATGGCTGTTCGGTACTTTTACGAGCCGAACAAGACAAGCGCTCGATGTTTTTGTGCAATAATCCCTCAGGTCCAAAAAGATTAAAATCTAGTGGAGGGATAGCTTTCGGTCGTTTAACGAGCTAGAAGGCCAAAAACTCGGCAAACTTTTCATATTTTACAAGTCAGTGAAAAGAGCTCAAAGAAGACTCGTCTTTTGAGGAACGAGTGATAAACAGGGATAGCAACTGATTCCAGGTACAAATTGGAATTTTCCAATCACGGTAGTGTCACAAGGATGGCTAGGTGAAATCACTCTTCGCAGCTGTTCCTCAAAATAGGTAAACACACATATGGGGGTGAACGACCGGCCAAATGAAATGGAGGTGATGGATGAAAACACGACCAAGGCTTTTAAGGCTTATAAATTTACGATCGCAATGGTTATTTACCGAGATAGGTTCATTTTTTAATGAGCTTGAACTTTGGCGGAAAAACTCTGCTCACACTTTTCTATTTTTTAACGAGCATAAATTACGTGGTAAAACTGCTCAATTCATGGTCAAATTCCATTTTTTACTTTTACTAGCTTTTCTCTTTTCAAATGTGGTACTTCATCTTCAATTGCTGCAACAAATTTTGTTAGAAATGGACAATATTTGCATGAAAACGAGATTATTACCCTAATATTTAACTTTAAACTGTGTAAAAAGTCATAAAAGTGGTTTTTACCTCTCATTTACCATTTCATTTGCATTTTGCTTGTTGGAGCTCTGGAGGTGCCTCTTCTTCCTTGATTTTTCACCAGCTGATTCCGGGAGATTCTGTGGACGATTTTCGGCGCCGTTTGGACTAGGTAGGAGCTAAACCTTAGCCCTTCACTTTCATGGTTTCCTTTTTCAGTTTCATGCATGTTTTTCAGAGTTTCTGGGCCCCAGGGGTTTCATTAGGGCGCCCTGGCATCAGCGCAGGTTCCCCTTTCGAAATCTGCGCTGTATTTCAGGCAGCCTTAAGGCAAACTGAGTTCCAGAGCAGGGGGAAGACTCTCTGCCTGCGTTGGGCCAAAAAAGGCTGATTTTGCATGAGTTTTTTGATGATTTTTCGCCAGATTTTCATCAAAATCAGGAACTTACTCTTTCTCTTGTTTGATTGCAGGGAAATTTGAACAAAATGTCCCTTACATGGCGAGAACGAGAACATGAAGCAGAGGACATGGTTGCACTCCATGACCCAGTCACGGTGAACGCGCTTCGGAACTGTGGCCTGCTGAAGTTCTTCCGTATCTCTAGCATGAGAGCACAGATTTCTTTACTGCAGTATATGCTTGATGCTTGGGATCCTGTTAACCAAGTATTCCAGATTAGGGGGAAGTCCTTCCCCTTGACCATAGAGGACATGTACTTCTTGACTGGGTTGTCAAGGCGGGGTGCTCCCATTTCTTTGTCGGGTACGGCTCGAGGGACTACTTCCACCAGAGACTATATCCGTCAGTATTGCCGGGAAGGTTCACAGCCGAGCAAAGACGGCAAGATCAATATCCGTGACATCACTGACAGGTCTCTCAGGTCCATTCTGTTTACTATTGGTAGGATGGCCGGTAGCGCAGCTTCACATGTTGCCAACAGGTCTTATATGCAGCACGCTTTGGAGTGTCTCCAACCGAAAGTGTTTAACTGGTGTGATGCAGTACTTATCCAGATGAAAAGTCAATTGACCAAGGTAAAGGACGGGGGGCTGAAGAACTTTGGATTTGGTTCTATTCTCACTGCCTTTGTCTTGGAGAAAATCCCATTGATGCAACCTCAGTACATCTTGCTTGATGTGCCTTCTCCGACCGAGCCACGCATGCAGAGGTGGGTTGACCATATGTCCCGGCATGCTGGTCAACCTCATATTACATTCACTGAGTCCTTCTTTAGGTGGTTCGAGCGTCAGGAGATGGCATTTTCTGAGTATCCATATGTGGGTATGGACTACCGAGGTGATCCGGACTTGGTGCTTCTGGATGGCGAGCAATGGGGCGCTATTGGTAAAATCTCTGACCATATCACTGTTTATTGTTTTTATTCATGATGTTTACTGTTCAAAACTGATCAAACTCTTGGGTGCATGCAGATGTTGGTCCTGTTCGTCCAGTGGCTCGTCCACGATCGCCAGTTGCTGCCCCAGCAGCAGAGCCTGCTAGGAGAGTTGTTATTCGCGACCTTGGTGATACGGAGATACTTGCAGCTGTGCAGGAGCAGGTTGAGAGCCTTACTCGTGGCCTTCCGGATGTACAGATTGATGAGTTACCTTTACAGTTGCAGCGACACACCATCGGTGTGCCTAGACGATGGACTCGTCTCTTGCGCATGATCGCACAGACCGTGACGTACTTTCATGAGCACCACTAGGCTAGGGTGCCCCCTAGCATCTTTTTGAGTTCTAGGTCATATGACCAATTTTGTTTTGATCACAGCACATTATGTACAAACTATAAACAGCTTTATATATTTTGATTTTCGGAGTTTATTTCAGTTTATTGGTGATCCACTTGCATAGCACCGATGCATCTCTTTTTATATATGTTGTAAATGTCTATCTAATACATAGTTTGCTAATGAATCTGTTAATGTGTTCAAGTTTCTGGAAATATGTTGGTATTGAATTGAATCAAACTCTCTTTCCAAAATCTTAACTCTTAGAAACATACGATAAATAGCTGGATTGCGGACTGAATATATACCAGTGAGTTGTAGTATCACAAGTTGTGAGTCTAGCCTAACAATTAGTCGGCGTATACCATGAGCGATGGTATCAGAGAGGAGTTCGATCAACGCACTATACTCAGCGATATTGTTTGTTGACCGTCCAATACACACACCTCTGAAACTCACTAACTCACCGCTTGGATTAAAAATGGCCCAGGCAGCGGAGGACAAATTCCGTGTACTACGACTCGCTCCGTCGGCGTATCCCACATATGTATCAGAATAATTCGACATCTGCAACAAACGAGAAGGGTGGATTACTACCGAAACAAACATTTCAGCGAAAACAAAATACAATAAAAGCACTCAGGTTACTATTTAGGCATAGTAACGCTTGAGGTACAACCCGTTACAGGGTTGCGCCAGTGGTATTCCGTCATAATCCATTAACTCGTAGGCTCCTTTTGCTAACACCCTTTTAACAATATAGGGACCCATCCATAAGGACTGAAATTTTCCTGCTCCTAATTTATCAGATTCTTGGTCGTAAAGCAAAACCAAGTCACCCTCAGAGAAGTTGCGCGGTTTGACATTCTTGTCAAACTGTGCTTTGACTCGTTTCTTATGAGCCTCATTTGCCAAAGCGGCATCACGACGGTTTTCATCCAACTGGATCAATTCCAGGAAACGAGCCTCTTCTTCTGAGGTTCCAGGGAGGAGGTCAATTGCGAGTTTAAGAGACGAAATTTCACACTGGATCGGTAATACTGCCTCTAGGCCATACACCAATTGGAATGGTGTGAACCCCGTGGCGTTCTTTACCGAGGTTCGGTAAGCCCATAATGCTGAGTACAGGATTAGATGCCATATTCTCTTGTGAACCCCAATCATCCTTTGCAACATACGCTTCAGGACCTTGTTGATTGCTTCAACTTGTCCGTTGGCTTGTGGATAATACGAGGTAGAGCTTATCGTGCGATAGTCCTAGTTTGGCAGCTAACTCAACCATCATGTGATTGCGAAAATGCGATCCATGATCTGTCACTATAGCTTGCGGAACGCCGAACCTGGCGACTACATGATTGAAAAAGAAAAGGGCAGCTGTTTCACCAGTGTTATCCAATGTAGGCATCGCCTCGGCCCATTTGGTAAAATAGTCAACAACGACTATAATATACCCATGCCCCCCGGTCGAGGTGGGGTTACATTGCATGAAATCGATGCCCCACTTGGCAAAGGGCCCAACAACAACTATCGGCTGTAAGGGTGCGGGTGGTCTTCTAGTTTTACTATCAAAGATCTGACATGCATGGCAACTTCTGACAGCTATTATGCAATCTTTAAACATAGTTGGCCAAAAATATCCTGCTCGTAAGATTCTTTGTGCTGTTGCATATCCAGATTGATGCCCCCCGCACGCGCCTGAATGACAATCATTCAGGGCTTTTTCGGCCTCCTCATGGGTAAGGCACCTCCTCAGAACCGTATCGACGCCACGACGGTAAAGTGTATCACCGACGATCATGTAGTCTTTCGATTGGTATCGTATACGTTTCCGTTCCGAGTGTGAGGTATTAGGCCTAAATTTTTGGGTTTGGAGATAAACAATGATGTCTCCATACCACTCATCGCTTACTGATATCAGAAACAAATTTTCATCCACGATTGACTCTTCTGATGTTTCATCGTTGGACGAAGATGGGAGATCGCATAATAATTCCGCGAAAACTAGAGCTTTCTTTGATTTGGATTTTACAAAATCTAAATCAAACTCTTGAAGGATGGCTATCCATTTTGAATATTTGCCCCCAAGCAACTGTCGCGACAGTATATATGTCATGGGATTGCAATCTGACAAAAAGGTAGTTTTCTTAAAGAGGACATAATGTCGAAACCTTTGAATTGCTTGAACAGCAGCAAGCGCTAGTTTTTCAACATAGGAATATTTACTTTCCGTGTCATTTAAGTTTTTACTTAAATAATAAATAGGATGTTCAACTCCATCGACTTCTTGCACTAAGACCATCGCAATGGTCGTATCTGCTGCAGCTAGATACAGGTTAAAATCTCTTTGATAGTCCGGGGCGTACATTAATGATGCTCTTACTAGACAATCTTTCAGAGCGTCAAAGGAAGCTTGCGCAACCTGGTCCCAGACAAAAGGTATATCCTTTTTCAACAGACGAGTATAACCTTTGGCAAGTTCTGCTTAATTTGGAATGAACCTCCTCAGAAAGTTTGCTTTCCCTTGGAGTTTCTGAATCTGAAGCAAATTTGAAGGTGGAGGCAAATTAATGATTGCCTGAACCTTACAAGGGTCGAGACGAATCCCATCCTTAGAGACCACAAAGCCAAGTAAACGACCAGAACCGACGCAAAACACACATTTGTGTGGATTGAGTCTTATCTTGTAATGTCGGCAACGTAGAAATATCGCTCTCAAATGCCGCGGATGATCAGTCCGCTTCCGTGAATGAGCCGGAAGATCGTCGAGGTAAGGTTGAACGATGTTCTTGATGTCATGGAAGGCATAATTCATTGCCCTCTGAAACGTCGCCCCTGCGTTCTTTAAACCAAAGGGTAATTTTCGATAAGAGAATGTGCCCCACGGACAGATGAATGCAGTCTTAGACTGGTCCTGTGGGCAGATATTTATTTGATTATACCCGGAAAATCCATCCATAAAGGAAAAGATTTCACATCCGGCGCATTCATCAATTATCTGGTCGATGAAGGTTGTAGGGTAGTTGTCCTTTGGACAAGCTTTGTTTACATCCCTATAGTCGACGCACACTTTTATCGTCCCTTGTTTTTTCATAACAGGGACAATATTCGATACCCAATCGGTTAGAGGAACCGGGTAGATGAATCCAGCATGGAGGAGTTTTTCAACTTCCGCCTTAATGGCAGCGGACTTCTTCGGATGTACCTGCCGAAGCCGTTGTCTTACTGGTTTGACATCAGGATACATTTTAATTTCATGTTCAACTTTGCTCGAGTCAATGCCTGGCATTTCATCATATGACCATGCAAAGACATCTCTAAATTCGCGAAAGAGAGCACTATATATTTCCAGTTCTGAAGGGGAACAACTTTTGCCGACATGAATATTCTCAACAACATGAGATTTTGTCGAGATGTTTATGGCTACAGTCTCTTCAATATTGGATAGGTTTCTCTCTGAATCCACCGTATTTACAGTATTTGTTAGGAATTCAAATACTGAAGGGTGGTATAGGTCGTGATGAGTTTCTTCTTCACACTCTGGAAGAAGGGAACGATGGTGGTTATCGTTCCATGGTGTCCCCTCAATCATCATTGATTGTAAGATTCCTTCGTCAGTCCCATGAACTTTTGACCATGGATCTAATGGGGTACCATATTCTTCGGACCTATCTACCCAAACGCTTGACGAGCATTCATTTGGGCTCGCCTCCCATGCCTGAAACATTGATTGCTACAATATCTCAATGGGGCTAGGAGGCAATACCACTTGATGATCCATGACGACTTTGTCTTCTGCGACCTTCGACGAAGATACCATGTTGCATGTTGCTACAAACGGGATATCCACTATATGGAAAGGAGGTGGCAACGCGAAAGTTCCCATCATAGTGGGATCTTTTAGCAAGCCTACTCCGATATCTTTTATCGAATGGTCGCTCCCATGGATCAGGGGAATGCTTCCAGTAACTTGTGAACCATTAGGGAGGAAATTCTGTTGATCGACGATCGTAATCCCTCCTTCAAATGGGAATGCGATCTTCCTAAAATATGTCGACACTACAGCTGCCATGGCATATATCCATGGTCTTCCCAGTAGGATGTTATAGTCAAGATTGCCATCAATGACTTCAACATCAATTTCTACTGTTTTTCCTCCTAGTTCAACCTTAAAGTTATTTAGGATACCGTACGGAGTGTACGATCTACCGTCAAATGCTTTCAATGTCGTCGAAGATCGCGACAAGGTTGGAGATCCAAGAGTTTTCCAGCAACTCATCGACATGATACATGTCGATGCACCCTCATCAATAATCGTTCTATGAACAGTCTTGTTGAGTGCTTTCACTTGAATAAGGAAAGCTAATTGCGCTGGTAACTGAGGATCATATCCTTTGTGATCAAAGGATACAAGATTGGAATCTTTAGGATCCACTCCACCAATTGCTGATAACAATGCCTGTCTTTGGGATGGGCAATTTTGTAGTACCTCAAGAGTTGACATAGCAGATGGCGATTGGGCCAAATCCTCCACTATATTATAGTGTTGCGCCGCTTTGGCGCGAGGGTTGAATGTCGACTTGTGGACTACTCCCTTAGGCGGCTTTATTGTTAATTCATGCGTGAGGGGGGGTACAACTTCTGCCGAAGTCGTTGTCGAACTACTGGGTTGATCTTTCCCTTTGTCGTTCGACACCGGCGGATTCCCATAATCTTTATTCCTAGTCGAGATCAAAGCATCACTTTGCTTAGAAACCGACAACATAAGTACTTGAGACGGGGAAGCATTTCCACTATCAACCATATTTTGACCTGGGGCGGGAAACGGATCAGTCAACACAGCTGAAGTTTGGGAACTCTTTAGGAACCTCTTTAACTCAGCTTTGAACGGATAGTTCTTTGTTGAATGATTTTCATCACATATTTGACATGGAGGAAATTGTTTCTTTTGCCCAGGAGGGTTTGAAGAAGTTTTTTGAGGGGATGATCCACCTTGTTTCTTCTTCTTCCCTTTGTTTTGTTTCTTCTTGCTTCCTGGTTGATTGGAGTTTTTGTCTTTATCCGTAGATACAGAGTTTACTTCCGAAGCAAGAATCTCCTGATTTGCTTTTTGATTCGAAGTCTTACGGGCTTTCTTATTCGAATCCCTTGTCGACTTAGCGTTTGCAGTTCCAATAACGCCGTCACCGGCATGAGAGTCACTATTCGATCCGGGAGGAGGAGGGATTGAAAATTCCGGTCTGGGGGCATCAGGTATCTTATCATAGAGCGTGCCCGACTGAGTATACACTAAGTCCAAATATTGAGCACGAGCAATAACTTGCTCCTCTGTTACGACGCCTCCCTTGGCCACATCTTCTGTAATTGCCGGCAGAAGCGACTTTATAAACCACTCAGCTAATAGCTGATCTGGAACATAGGTTTTTACCATTCTTCATCGACGACGCCACTCATGTATATGATCAGATATATGTGTGGCAGTTGTCTGCTTGAAATTGGTCAAAATCTCTGTTCTAGTTTCGTACCTTATAGGTAACTGAAAGTGTGTTAAGAAAGTCGTGGCTAGGGAACTAAAATTGTCAAAAGAGGCTCTAGGTAATTCAATATACCATTTGGCCGCCGGACCAGTCAATGTCCTCTGGAAAAGGCGAAGCCTTATCGAATCATCATTCAAGGTATTCGACGAACACCACAGATGGAATGTCATCACATGATTCGACGGGTCTTCGCCCGGATTTCCATTGAATTTAGGAATGTCCGAAGGAAGTTTGTGAGGAATCGCTGGCCACCAATGGGCATAGGCGATTGGATCGTTCGTTAATCGATGTAAATCTAGTAATTCTAATGTCGCCGCGAATGGCAACTGCCGATTCAGGTTTGGCGAGGCGTACCCCGGATACGATGGAATCGCCTGAGCAATAGGCCTTTGCGTACCAGCATAATGCAACTGATGTTGATATGACTGATATGGCTGGTGGGCTTGGCCACTGTAAAGTGGTTGATTTAACCCGTTCTGAATATAGGGTTGCCCACTATTCGCAAAGATCTGTTGCTCAGATCCTTGGTACACCTGTTGAAACTGAGGTTGTTGGTATTGCACCATCCATGGTTGTGAAGCCATATTTTGCTGTGCGACACTAACCGACGGACCAAGATGCGGGGTTATGGCCCCCGTTTGTATCTGTGTCGTCCCGGCAGTTGGCGATTGTGGTTGTGTTGCAGGGTCAATAGGCTGTTGCATTACAACTTGGGGTTGACATACAACAGGCATCGATTGAACTTGCGACACGGTTACAATTGCTGGCGTCGTCGGGATACTAGACATAGGTACAGATTGTTGCATAGAATATACAACTCTCGGTTGTTGGGGTAACATAGGCACCCAACCACTCGTCGTTACTTCAGTCAAACCTGAATATGGTTGAAAACTGCTGTATGGGTATCCTCCCGGAAGAGGAAGTGAAAGGGCATATTGCCCCCCATACAGTAACAATCCGGAGCTCAAGGGCATAGATGGCCTTTGAGGACTGGATGGCCCAAAATGATTCCCAAAGGGATCAATTTGTCTAGTTTCAACATAAGAATTACCGGGTATTATACCGGAAGAACAAACTGGAACAGACCAAGTTGTCATAATAGTCCCTGGGTGGACTCCTTCTAGCTGATGAGAGCTAGTCGGGATGGCTGGTATGCCGGCAAACATCGTTGGAATGGCAGCAGGAGCTTCTGCTGTCGCTGTGTCGTTTGGCACAGTCCTAGATGTCGACAGTTGTTCAGACATTTTAAGTCTATCCAATAAACTTCCTAACGATTCTTCAGGAACTTCTTGTGGCGATAGACAAACTTCTGATGCAGAAGGAAAAAGAGTGGTACCTACTCCAAAATGAATTGGAGTATTCGCTTGCTGGTCCTCTACGATTTCCTCTATTGCAATCAGACCAGGAGGAAGAGGCAGACTGTCAGGTCCGTAAAAGATTTCTAGTGCCGAAGAAGGGGTTGCTTCGACAGCGACAGTTGTTTGAACAACAAGACTCTGTGGACCGGTTTCAGATGGAACTGGTTCAGTTATGCAAGTACTTGTTTTCAGACTAGGATCAGTACAACTGTCCTTCTGTTGCTGTTGAACTTCTTCAACAGAGGCAGGGATTCCAGAAATATTGGGAGTGACCAGAATCTCAGATGTTGTTGGAACTTCCGTTCTAACTTTAAAAGGAGATTTTGACCTGGTCCAGCGAGATCGCTTTGCCCGTACTACTCTCGGTTCCGGAGGCAAAGGTGGTTGACTCGCAAGCCTCCCTGAACGACGGGGTTTTAATTGACTTTCCTCCACGGTTGCGGATTACTTGATCAACTAAAATACAAAAAAAGGGAATTATGTTTCCGTATTGAATGAATTTTATTAGACGCTTTTAGACACAACTTTGCTTTTTCATGTTTTAAGAGTCGAGAAAAAGCTAAAGATGACTCTAGTCGCCTTCGATGTATTAACGAGCCCGAAGTGACAAATGCTCGGTTGGACCTTTTCAGTTATAGAGTTTGAAAAGGGCCAAAAGAAACTGCTCTGGAGATCTAGGCAGAGGGTGTGCCAAACCTTTCGCGAAACCACAGAATACGTTTTACGGTACGGGTGGTCGATCTTCGTGAATGTTGTGTTCACTGCATCGCGATCAGTAGGGCGGTCGACACGGCTTCCTAAGGATAAAGGATAATTGCCTATAGGGGTCTCCCAATATACGCGACGGTACGCGGGAGCTCAAATCCGTATTAGTGCTATCGTCCCTCAGGAGGAATCACCCACCTTCGTAGAGATCGACAGTCACTACGTTTAACGACGCCGGAACACGTCTCTACCTAGACCTCTATTGTGAGCGTTATGTTACAATGCGTTTTTAGATTCATTCAATAGATTTTAAGTTGATCTTGTTTATCAGTTTGTCTTTCAGGATCACCACGAGATGTATTGGTACAAATTCCTAAATGCAGCTAAAATGATAAGCAAGCTTTCACAATCCTTTTAGCTTTGAAAATCCTAACTACTGAGGGGAGAGAGAAACAATATCTTTCCACACAGAGCACCAAGCACAAACTAATGCACTTTTTCCTAGATCAGACACCCAAACTTATCAAAATGCAAATGCAAGATGCATGTATTTCTTTTCTTTTCCTTTAATGTTGATGTAGACAAAAGGAAAACTGTTGTATGATTTTTGAATTCAATTTGAAGCGTAAACAAACCAGTTTTTTCTAAAATGAAAAGACGCTTTACAGGTACTTGTTTCAACACCAAAAATATATGAATTCAAACCATAATGTGAAAAGCAAACAAACTCAAACAGCCATGAACAGTAATAAAACTAGCTCATAAGATCACAAAGACACTTTTACAGTTCAGGATCTAAGAGGCCACAGCTATACTGGTTCGCTTTTCACAATGGGAAACTGTAACTGAAACAAGAAATACTGAAAGAACATTCACAGTTTCATCACACAACTGAGGCGGAATAATGTCAAGGAGAAGTGGTTTACAGCAAGTACAATAACCAGCAAGCAATCAGCCAAAAGCAAGTGCAAACAGGGCCAAGACACAATAGGAAGACTGAGAAAGACAAGGGTTAACTGGACCAGCGCAGGTTCTAGTCTGCCAATTCTACTCTCAGCGCAGTTCCCGAAGGGAGTACCTGCGCTGTAATGCAGGCTGCCTGTGTACAGCCTGCACTGACTCACGAGAGTTTCGTCTATAAAGAATTCCGGGTCATAAAAAGCTCAAAAATGCACTGTTTTTGATGAAATAAAAAGCTATAGGTCAAGTACAGGCTAAGGGATGATCAAGAGGATGAAGATCTATCACAAAGAGTAAAGAGTCTTTTGTAGATAAGCTCTTCAAATCTTGAATCTGCTCAGCAAAGAGCAAGAGTAGCAGTCCCTCTACTTCGCTTTTGATATAGTCAAAAGCTTTTCGATTTGGTACTCTTTTCTTCAAGAAATGAATAGCAAAATACTACAAACACCAACAAGATACTAGGCTCCCCAGCGGAGTCGCCAGTTTGTTGTGGGGAAAAGTATCCGATGCGGATGACACTAACCCTACTCTAAAGGTGACAGTCTTTAGCAACAACTGAATGATAAAGTTTTCATGTTCCACTTTATGAAAATACAGAGAGAATGGAAAGAAGGTCAACCAACCTGGTGTCTTTCGCTTAGTCGATCCTTGTCCTTCTCTCTTTGTATCTCGTTCCCAACTCTTTGCTCTCCTAGCCGATCCAGCTACACACAGAACCTGCACAAAACAAGAGAGCAAACTACAAGATACATGTACTCATAACTGAAGCATGGATTAGGGTGCATCAAATATACATGTAAACACAAAACATCTATGTAAAACAAGTATATAGGAGAACATGCAAACTTTATTGATAGAAAGTAACAGGGTTCCAGAGGAAGTTACAACCAATGATGATGGCTCCAATCCAGCAGCACCTCCTCGGCAGCAAGAACTCTCCTCTTCACCTCTAGTAAAACAATCACCCAATAGCTCTGACTGCAAACCAACAGCACCTCCTTGCTTATACAAAATTCCAGCCTCCTTAGACCTCATAGAAGAGCTCTATATATAGGATAGAAGAAGAGAGGATGAGTCAGCTTGAGACTGACATGAAGCTGCCTTGTGTCCTCTCCCTCTTCAGTTAATCTTCAGTTCTTGAGTCCACTTGGAGATCCTTGGTTACACATGGTGATCAAGTACCTCTTACTCATCACAAGGCGAATCTGATGAACCAAGTGTCAGTTTGGAAGCTTCCTGGGCAGTTGACACCTTGCAGGATGACTGTGCCACTTGGCCAATCTCGCCCAGCGCAGGTAGCCTTCATTACTTTTGACTTCCAGCGCAGGTACAGAGTGGGACAGTTGCATTACAGTGCAGAAGCTCAGTTAAGCAGCTGACATGATCCAAAATAAGCCTGTTTTGAAGTGTTTTCAGGTGGAGAACTGATTGGAAGTGCTGTTGTTTGATGACCTTGTTCTTTTAGGGGTAAGAACAACATGTTTAGGGATTGAGGATCCCTGTAATTATCGACATTTCATGCTCCATGACGCGAGGCACAAAAATGTCTATAACAGGTAGTTGTGAGGGTATGATACCTAAGGAGTGTCAGAGCATGAAAAGGAATGAAAAGGTGTGTTAACATATGTAAGACAATGTCAATGCATGTTGAGGAGTGTTAGGGAGTGTCAGGGCATCACACGGGATAACTAGGTCAAAATGCATGGAAATGAACAAATCAGAGTGTGCACTAAGGAGCGTTAGCGAATTCCAGGTGTCCCAAGGATGAAGTGTGTTAGGAGAAGTTAAGAATAGTAGTTGCAAGAGGCAAGCCTATAGTTATGATAAGGTGTGGACAAAGCCAGACTTGGTTGGGTTCCCAAGTCGCAAAAAAAGTAAGGCTATATATTAGGGGATGATAGCTAGGGAGTGCCAAGGTGTTCTAGGGAATTCCAGGAAGTACTAACACATGATAGAAAGTTCCAAGGAATTTTAGGCATGGAAAGACATGCCAAGTGCTAAGGCACACCAAGATGTTCCAGGCACCAAGGTGTGGCACCAACACATGCTAGTAAGTGTTAGGTCCAAGTGCTAGGGAAACACAAGGGAGCACTAATTTCAAATGCATGGAAACGAATGAATAAGAGTGTGACAAAGAGTGTTAGCATGTACTAGGTGTGCTAGGTGTTAGGGAGTGCTAGGATTTGCTGAGGAGTGCAAAAGAGTGCCAAGGAATGAAACATATTCTAACGTGTGCAACATTGTGCCAAGGGATTGTCACATGTGTCGGGTTTTATGGCATGTCAAGATGTAAACTATGTTGCTTTGTTGGTTTACGACCATAGCTGTATGTGAGCTTTGTCTTCGTAACATGTTAAGTTGTATGAATTGAGATTTAACATGACTAGCCCAAGATGAGTTATAGGAAGTTCATAGGTGAACAAGGCATAGTCTAGTTGTAGTAACTGTAACTTGGTCAAGCTGTTGTAGTCAAGGTAGGATTTGGTTGGGTTCCCATGCTGCAAAAAAAGTAAGCATATTTGTGAGAGCATAATAGCTAAGGAGTACCAGGACATGCTAAGGAATAAAAATACATGCTAACACATGCAGACACTATTAATGCATGCTGAGGAGTGTCGATGGGGAGCGTGAGGGAATAACAAGGGATAACTAGGTCAAAATGCATGGAGATGAATGAATAAGAGTGTGTGTTAGGGAGTGTCAGTGAATTCCAAGTGTCCTAAGGATGAAGTGTGTTAGGAAAATTTTAGAATAGGACTTGCACGAGGGAAGCCTATGATTGTGATAAGGGGATGAACAAAGCGGTTTCATAGAAACGGAGACTTTGGGCTAGGCACACCATTATTTTTCAATGACTTGGTTGGTTTACCAAGTCACAAAAATTGTAAGGCTATCTATAAGGGCATAATAACTAGGGAGTGCTAATGTGTGCTAAGGAATGCTTAGAAGTTCGAACACATGATAGAAAAACACAAGCCATGTTAGGCATGAAATGACATGCCGAGTGCTAAGGCATGGCAAGTTGTGTTGGGTGCTAGGGTGGGCTGTCAATGCATTATAGGGAGTGTTAGGGAGTGTTAGGGAATGTTAGGGAACACAAGGGAGCACTAGTTTCAATTACATGGAAATGAACGAATAAGAGTGTGTGATAGGGAGTGTTAGCAAGTTCCAAGTGTGGTAAGGAGGGAGTGATAAGGTATGTTAGGTAGTGCCAAGGCATGCTAGAGTGCTAGGGAATCGTGCCAAGATGTACCAAGTGCAAAGTGTGCCAATGAATGCTAAGGAGTGTTCGTGAATGTTAGGGAAAAACAAAGGAGAACTAGGTCAAAATTCATGGAATGAATGAATAAGAGTCTGTGACAGAGAGTGTGAGCGAGTTCTAAATGTATTAAGGAGGGAGTGACATGGTATGTTAGGAAATATTATTGCATGCTAGAGTGATAGGGAAACATGAAGCCAAGATGTGCCAGGTGCCAGGGTGTGCCAACGTGTGCTTGGAAGTGTTACAAAGTGTTGGTGTCTAGGTATGAATGATTTTTTCACCCTATTCCGACGTTAACGTATCAATCCAGGTCTATATCCTTTCAAGGCAACGTGCAAGGTATATGCAGGGGCAAATGTGTAATATTTTCCGAACAAGGGTTCGTGGGTTAAGATTCAAAACATGGTTGTAAGATTAAACTAATTATGAAACTTTAGGAATATTCATAAACATGAAAGAACTGTAACAAAAAGTTTAACTACTAAATAACACACACAAAGACATAGCACCTGATCAGAAGAGCGGGACCAGCTCTCTGATCAAGGCTGCATTAGTCATAGAAAATATTGGAGTAGAAAATAGATGGTATTTTATTAATCTGTAGCAAATGATTACAATAGCGATGGGAGAACCCCCATTCACAGGAACAATCTACATTTTATACACAGCGAGGGAGATTAACAGAGCTCCCTGAAACATGGTAACCACTTCTTCAAAATGTACATTAGTTGCAATGGCACCATAACCAGATGTCCGAGATGGAAAATAGGTCCAAGAATAGTTCCAGGGGGATTGTGACTCTAGTTGCACGGCCTCTTGATGGCAGTCCATTACTAGATCTGTTGTGAAGTGCTGAAACGAGGGTTCCTATTCTCCAAACTGCAGTCAAACAGGTGTTTTAGTACTGTAAATAGATAGGAATCTATGAAATTACTTCATTAATTAAAATATTCTGATTGGACAAGTCAAGGGTGTTTACCTTGTAGATTGAGCATAACAACATAGGTAGAAAAAGGTCAAAAATGATAGTAGAAATTGACAGAAAGATGACTCGTTTTGGTACCCAACATCCCCCCCAACTAGTCTTCTACATGTCCTCATGCAGTCTGCCGCCTCTTCAAGTCTGGGTTTTGCAAAATATGAATCTCATGAAGGCCAGTGAGATCATATTTTGAGGCCATCTTTGTTCGTGGAACTTTAAACCCATTCGAAAGGAGAACTTCCTTCCACCAATCCCTTGGAACATCATAAGCTGGAGTGTAAGTTTCGGCAGGCAACCAAAGAACAGGAAACTAAAGCCGGATTCCCATCCACTGGGCCCCACATGTCTGGACACATGCCACATATTTGGGCACTTTGGCAAGTACTCATGCAAAATTTCGTGCCCCAAAAGGTTCCCTGTTCCGGATGGCTATAGGTGACATCATCCACCTTCTATGACAACAATCAAGGGCCTCTTTTTGAAATGTGGTGAGTTTCTTGACATAAAGATCAAGACACCAGCTTTGTATCCTTACCATTCTATCTCTGTTCTCCCCCATTCCCAAGAAGGTGTTATGCTTATTGAATATTATGACTGACCTCTCATGCTCTCCCCTTACTATAAATGGCTTTGTAACTTGATTGGATTCAAAAGTGTTATAGGCCTTCTGCCAATGGGTCTGATTAAGAACATAAGAGGTGAGGGCCCTTAAATGAATGTTCCCTACATATGGAACCGGGTTAAAATCTCTATCTAGACGCAATAGATACCCGTGTAGGTAAAACTCACACATAAAACGTTGAGTTGACACGTCCTGACTCCTCAAGATTTAGAGGAATTGTACTCCATCTTCTATTTCATAGCTGACCTCGTTTCGGATGCTTTTAATGCAAAATAAAAGGAAATGTTCATGAAAAAATAAAGAATAACAAGAATCAGGGGGACGAAATGCCATAACCTCTTGCATAAGACTGCACATCTACTCCTTCTCAGCCTTCAGTTCTACCACTTACTTTTCCAGCTGGTCCATCTTGAGTTGCTACTTCGCATGCCTTAGTCTCATAACATCCATATGCTCCACATATCCAAAGATAGTTGTGGAGGCTCTTTCCTTGGTCCTTCTGATCTCATTTTGTATTGAGCCGTAGTGGATTTCCAAGACTATTTTGGCTCTTAAGGCATATTCCCAGTCTTTGAGCAGTTGTTTGACTGGGTTTGTTTGAGTGGTAGAAGAGGTTGTGGCTATCAAGTCCACTTGAGTTTCTGCTTCAATCCCGATGGTCTTGGGATTTTTGACTTGCCGCTTGTACTTATTTATCTACTTCTTCATCATGTGCACCTTCTTTCTTAGTTTCCTTACCTCCATTTTCAACCGCAACATCCTCTTAAACTACAATTGATATTTCTGCTTCACTAGAAGTCTTCACTGTTCACACAACTCAATCCATTCCTGCTTAATCAGTACTTCCTTTGTTTTGGTAGATGGAGGTAAATCTTGCGAAACCTCTTCTCCTATGCCCACTATCAGGTATTCCTCCACTATCTGCCACCCTTCAATTACTTCGCACTTCACAGTCTTCTCACTAGGCTGTGTTGTTGGCTCATTCACCAAGATCGCTTCACATGGTCCCTCCTCTTCTCCAATAATGATTTCTTCTTCATCTGCACTTACCTCTACCGGTGATGCCGTGGCGAGATGCTCTCCTGCTACTGTGCTTGTTTCCTAGTTCTTCAGCCTCAGGAATCTCTTTCTCTTATCTCCTTTCTAGCTTTGAGGTTCCTGCCACCTGTGTAGCATTCACTGCATATGGTTGTGGCCTTTGTGACAGATTCAGAGCCACAGGAACAACAAACTCTTCTTCTTCTTTCTGTTGTGGGGAATGAGTTACCCTCGCTCCTCTTGGAATAAAGAAGGAAAACTGGAACGAATCCTCAACATTCGGCCCCAAAGTTGATGCTGGTTCTTGTGGGTCAGTGTCAACTTCACACCCTAATTCTCCCACTACTTCCTCCACGGGTCCCCTAGTTTCCTCAACTCTGGGCCCTTCTTGTCTCTGTTCTCTCTCTTCCATGGGTTCTATGGTCAGAGTGGTCACGACCTCCTCTTCAATCGTATTCTCCTCCTCCATCAGCTCCAAGGTGGCAGGAGATCCTTGTGGAGTGCTCTCGGTCACCATATCGACCGTTTCGTCCATGCTGGCCTGTTGTGGGTCTGCTTCCATGGTTGCCATGTTATCAACTTGCTCTGCTAGTTCCATGGGAGAGACTAGTTCTTGTGGGACAACCTCGGTCGTGGTACCAGTGGGCCTTTCTATATCACTCCCCACATCTGCCATTGACTCCATAGTTTCGGCTTGCTCTTGGGGACCCGCCTCATCTTCAAGTTCTTCTATTTCTATCTCCATTTCTTCTAGGTCCTCCTGGTCCATATAGTCCCCATATTTTACATCCTCCTCCATAGTTTCAAGTTTTCCTTCCCTAGTAGCCACAATAGCTACTATTTGTTCCTTTGTGAAATCCCTAAATAGATCCCATGGAATCGGGATTTTTCCAATAACATTCATTATCAACAACTAAACTAGCCCATGGTGAGTGATGACCACCAATACCTGCCATGCCCCCTGAGCCGAATGTGCCATTACGTGAAGGCTCCTTAGTATAAAATAAGGCACATTCATTGAAAAAGATTCCACCTGTGGGGCTTCCTTAGGTCGGGCAGTGATGGTTTTCGAGAAAGACCACCCTTCCAGAATTTCCCGAAGCTTTTATACAAGAGGGCGAGAGTATTGCACAGAAGGGTCGAGGGTATGATAGGAACTCGCTGTCACATCCATGCGGAGGAGTAGCAGAGTTCGTCATCAAATATATGACATGAGAAGGAAGATACACCAGAATAGGGCATTGTCACTCTATGTTTGACCCCATATTTTTGCATCAACTTTTCTATCATATGAGATGTGAATTGTGATACACCATCTTATACAATTTCCATTGGAGTCCTGTACCAGGCAAAGATTTCGTCAAAAAGAAAATCTCCCACTACTTGCTCTATTGCTCTCGTGACTGCTCTAGCTTCCACCCACTTAGTTACATAGTCAATATAGACCAATATGTAAACTTTTTGATGGTAAGGTGGGTTAAAGGGCCCAACAAAATCAATGGCCCATTTCTCAAATGGTTCAAGGACTATTTGGAGCTGAAGAAGCATTTCATCTGCTTTCCGAGGTTGTCCCATCCATTGACAGCTATCACACGTTAGAACATAATCCCGAGCATCATGAAAGATGGAGGTCCAATCATATCCCATTTGTAGCACTTTATGACTTGTTCTTTTCTTTGCAAAATTTCCTCCATAAGGTCCATCGTGTGCAGCTCTTAATATCTCAAAAATATCATCTCCTACCACACAACACCGAAACTGCAAAAACTGAAAAAAGATGCTCATCTGGAAAGTTATCTTCAATTGGTCTATCCTCACCATCATGCTCTATCCTAGATAAAAGTTTTGCAACCACATTGTCCTTCCCTAGTTTATCTACTACAGTAATATCAAATTCCTGTAGCAGCAACAACCATCTTGTAATACGACCAGGGGTAATAGGTTTGTTCATTAAATACTTGATGGCTGCATGATCAGTGTTCACAAAAGTAGCATACTAGGTAATGTAGTGTGGGAACTTATTGATGGCATAAACAACAACAAGGAATTCTTTCTCAGTCACTGTGTAGCTTAATTCAGCGGGGGCTAAATTTTTACTTACATAGTAGACTGTGTAAGGTACCTTACCCTCTTGTTGTCCCAATACTACACCAATTGTTGTTTGAGAGGCATCCATATGAATGTGAAAAGATAAAGCTCAGTCTAGTCCTCTGAGGATTGGAGCACTGCAGACTAATTCTTTAATTTTTGTAAATTCTACATCACAGTCACTTGACAACACAAATTCTGAATCTTTTGTTAGTAATAGAAATAGTGGTTGTGCTACCTTTGCAAAATTTTCTATGAAACGTCTATAATAACCAGCACAACCAATGAAACTGCGTACCTGTGTGGGCGTCTTAGGTGTTGGGAAGTGAATAATTACCTTTATCTTTGTTGGGTCCATCCTCATCCCCTCAATTGAGAACGAATTTCCCAGAATGATTCCCTCTTCCATCATCATGTGGCATTTGACTGTACTTAGAGAGACACATGCTTCTATACACCTTGTGAGAACTTTTTCCAAATTTTTCAACGCCTCCAAAAATGAGTCCCCATATGGAGTAAAATCGTCCATATAAATTTCAACACTGTCATCTATCAAATCAGAGAAGATTCTTAGAATTTCCCTCTGGAATGTCATAGGAACATTACACAGGCCAAAAGGAAGGACCTGGTATGCAAACGTTCCCCAAGGGCATGTGAAGGTGGTCTTGTCCTGGTCCTTAGGAGCAATCTGGATCTGGTTATATCCACTAAACCCATCTTGGCAAGTGAAAAAATTCTTGCCAGCCAATGTGCCTAAAACTTGATCAATAAATGGCAAGGGAAAATGCTCCTTTTGCGTCGCCTTATTTAAATCCTAATAATCTATGCAGATTCCCCATTTTCCATTCTTCTTAGGGACCATTACTAACTGTGAGACCCATTGGCTATCTGAGATAGGGTATATAAAAGCTACGTCCAATAGCTTGTAAAGCTCTTCTTTCACAACATTTTTCAATGCAAGGTTCATTCTCCTCTCAGGCTGCCTTATAGGACGACAATATTCCTTTATATATATGTGATGGGTGCATAAGTTAGTAGGGATCCCATTCATATCTACATAATCCCAGGTGAAGGCCTCCTTATGTTTCCACAAAATTTCTACAATTTACTTCCTCTCAGATTCTGGCAAGTCTGGATTAATATTCAAAGCTTTCCCAAGTTCCAATTCCACTTGAACACTTTCATGGGGTGTATCAGAAGGTGACTCCTTTAATCCTTCTATTGCTTCCATAGTTTCCTAAGTCTCGCAGCTTAGGATAGATTCTAGGATCTGCTGGTTTGGTTCTAAAACAGAACAAGGATCGTCCATAAAGGAAGTGATTACATCATCTTCTAATTCCATTTTCAACTGAAGGGCCTGTCCAATAGTGAGGACTGGTCTCACTTCTTCATCTTTCATTTGAGGCTCTACCACAGATACAAATTTCTTGCCGCCTACTAGTTTTATGGATAGTTTTGGTTCTTCCAGTGGATATAGCACTAACTTATTAGTGTTATGTCCATTAGAAATAACCATATTTCCCGAGATACACCCAATGTAAACATCTGCAGTGGCCAACCATGGTCTACCCAAAATCAAGGGATGACCACCCACTGAAGACTATGTATGTAATACTAAGAAATCTATGGGGTAATGCCACGAACCCACTGAAATTATCACATCTTTCATCTTCCCTATAGGTTTGACTGTAGATCGATCTGCTAGTTCCAATACTGTATGTGTATGCTTCAAATTGTGAATACCTAGCACAT
Organism: Pinus tabuliformis; assembly: GCA_031772625.1. NCBI lineage: Eukaryota > Viridiplantae > Streptophyta > Pinopsida > Pinales > Pinaceae > Pinus > Pinus tabuliformis. The sequence goes on along the minus strand of CM062819.1, from coordinate 1,815,858,795 downwards.
GCATTGTCTCAGTGGTGATGATGTTAATGGCAGCACCCAGGTCTACGAACACATTTAGAATCTCTACCCCATTAATCTGTATTATCAAAATCGGGTTCCTCGGATCTCCATATTTCACTGGCATTGATTTTCCCATCATAAAGTCCGATAATTCTCCCATAACATGTATAGTGAGGGGATATTTAGTTTTCTTAGCAGGTTTCTTTGAACAATATTCGCTAAGAGTCTTTTCATAGATTAGCGCATCCTTCATAGCTTGTAACAAGGGAATTTTAACAAATAAGTTCTGCAATTCTCCTAATAAATCAAACTCATGTAGAGGACTTGGTTTACTCATAATTAGTCTCTCTGCATAAGGTGGTTCAGATTGCTATTGTTTAACGGAAGGCACCTGGTTTCTATCATTTTTTTTTTGGCTCTTTACTAATCATTTTTTCCTCCTTACCTTCACTATCAGGTTGTTCAATGATGACTGGAGGAGGTTGGACATTAACTGTCCAACCTGATCGCAGATTCATTTCATACAACTCTGCAGTGGAGATACTATATGAAGGTAGGTTAAGAACATCAGCTTGATGAGCTCCCTTATTGTTAGGATTAGGGTTAGGTTGCATTGGAAGCTGAGGACAGGTAGGCTGGTTACCAGGAGGCACATTGGAGGGTAATTGGAGCTGCTACTGCAGTATCTGCTGAGGCATCTGCTGAGGAAATTGATAAGGAGGGGATCCTTGCCAAGTTGGATCCCATGAAGATCTCGTACTAGCTTGAGGGTTCCATTGCTGCCAAGGTGGATATTGGTATTTCGACCACATGGGGGGATAAGGCATGGTCTGAGGATTCATATTGTAATTATTGAAATACTGAAATGGATTCGAGTACATAACTTGATTTCCCATTGGTGGTCGAGGCTGCTATGGCTTCCTAGATCCCAAGAGGTACAGTTTCTCCATGTCCTCCCTCGTTCGTTGAAATACTACTTTCAGGCCTGGCAAGGAGGTGTATGAGCTTGTTGCATGACCGAGCTCACAAATCGCACATTCCCTTTATGGGTGCTTCTTCCAGCACTTCGGACAAAATATTTCCATGGTCCTATCATGTTCTAGCTGATTTTGTATTACTTGCAGAGTGTCCATTTGTGTTGATAGGGTGTTGAGGATATCTGTCCTTAAATTTTCTAGGAGGTTTCCGATTTTTTCTTTTGTAACACCCCCACTAGATCATTTCATTGATCGGATCCCAATCTTATTCCTTGCGAGCCCCCACGAACACTAAATACATAAATTGCAGATATTTTCAAACATCTCCTTGGAGATGTTTCCCTTTCCCACAATGTTCAATAGCTCCATCGAGTCCTGTCGAAAAGCTCGAAGGAGGATAATATTTAAAACTTCCTTATCTAGGTTAGAATGTCTGACCTTTGTAAGGTGTAATTGAACCTCTCCACAAAGTCCTCTAGACTTTCATCTTGTTTTTGTGTGAACTTGAAGACTTCCTCCTTGATGTTCTGGGATTTACAGTAATCCTGGTATTTCTCCAGAAAAGCTGTTTGCATATCATCCCATGTGGAAATGGATTTTCCTCCCAGGCCCATGAACCATTGAAAAGTTGTCCATTTTAGTGTAGATGGGAAAATATTTAACTTCTGGGCATTTGTTGTGTAGTCATACCCCTAACACACTATGTGAAACTTAAATAGAAATGTGTCAAGATGTTTAAACACGAGACCACGAAAGTTTAGTAAGGTTTCCAATGGAATAGGCTTTGTAGGTGCACCAGCACCCAGATCTCTAATCGAAAAATTAATGGTGGAGGTTATGGGAGCCATAAATATCTTCCAATACTCACTGGGGATTTCAACATGCTCTGTGGTGGATGGCTGAGGATTCTTTACTACTGGAACTCGAGTTGCTTTAATAACACTTCCCTGGTCTCTTGGTGATGCAAGTTTTTACACATTTCCTTCTCCAGAGGCCTAATGGCTTGACCGCTCGTCTACAACTTCCTTTCCCTTACTGGAGTAGTCTGACCCTGTCAATGTCCTACTTGCAATTTCTTCCTCTGCTATCATCAGTGGAAGATTCTTCGAATCAGGTCTACTACTAGATAACTACTAGAAGAACCTATTGTGTATAATCATGAGAGAATGCCATAGCCATCACTAGATACTCTACTGACTATCCCTCAGACTTCACTCCCCTTGCCCCTAGTCTCGCAACTGCATAAGAGGATGCTTCTGGCTCAGCCTTTGCTATGATCTGTTGGATATATGTTTTTCTCCCCAGATCTGGTCCTCCCCTCTTTGGGGCTCCCCGTCTGCCCCTCTTATTTGATTCTTTGTTCATACAAAAGTTGATATGATGGAGGGTCTTAGTATGAACCTATAATGCTTCAATCTTGGAGTAAGGTGTCAGGGGACCATTCCTTCCCCAAGATGAAAGAACTCACAACAAGAAAGGTAGCTAACAAAACAAATATCTAGGGTTTCAGGCCCAGAGTAGGGCATCAGAGGACTCCTCCCTCCCTGGAACAAGAACCAGAAATAGACACATGCTATGGGAGCCCTAATACTTCTAGATCTGAAGCAAGGCATCAAAAGACTCCTCCCTCCCTAGGGTAAAAGCTAGGGTTTTTCCCAAAAAAGAAACACACAAGGGTTAAAAAGAAACAAATCTTGCTCAGGGCCTGGAGCAGGGCGTCAAAAGACTCCTCCCTCCCCAAGACAAGAGAATGGCCCAAAATAAAACAAAAAGGAAAAATAAGCAAGCAGAAAGAATATCTACGCTTAGGACCTAAAGAAGAGTCAGAAAACTCGTTCTATCCCTAGGATGAGAGATTAAACCTTTGGTTGGTCTGGATCGTTGTTTGCACCTTGTTAGCCTCCACGCCAACGGCACCAAAACATTGTTGTCTAGTTATGAATGATTTGTTCACCCTATTCCAACATTAACTTATGAATCCAAGTGTGTATCCTTTCAAGGCAACATGCAAGGTATATGTAGGGGAAAACACATAATCCGTTCCGACCAAGGGTTCATGGGTTAAGATTCAAAACATGGTTGTAAGATTAAACTAATTAAGAAACTTCAGGAATATTCATAAATAGGAAAGAAATATAACAAGAATCTTAACTACTGAATAACACACACACAAAGACACAACACCTGATCAGAAGAGCGGGCCAAGCTCTTTGATCAGGGCTATGTCAGTCACGAAAAAGATTGGAGTAGCAAAGTAGATGGTATTAACAGAGCTCCCTGAAACATGGTGACCGCTTCTTCAAAATGTACATCAGTTGGAATGACACCATAACCAGATGTCTAAGATGGAAAATAGGTCCAAGAATAGTTCCAGGGGCATCGTGACTCCAGCTGTGCAGCCTCCTAATGGTTGGCCATTACTAGATCTATTGTGAAGTGCTGAAACGAGGGTTCATGTTCTCCAAGCTGCGATCAAACAGGTGTTTTAGTACCGTGAATAGATAGGACTCTGTGAAATTACTTGATTAATTAAAATATTCTGACTAGACAAGTCAGGGGTGTTTACCTTGTAGATTTAACATAATAGCATAGGTAAATGAGTACAAAAAGGTCAAAACGGATAGTAGAAATGCATGGAAAGGTGACCCGATTTGGTACCCAACACGATGTTCCAAGGAAACACGAGGGAGCACTAGGTCAACATAATGCATGGAAATGAATGAATAATATTTTATGACTAAAAGTGTCAGTGAGTCCCAGGTGTGCTAAGGTGGGAGAGACAAGATATTCTAGGTAGTTCCAAGGCATGCTAAAGGCAAGGGAAACATGCTAATATGTGCTAGGTGCTAGGGTGTGTCAATGTATACTAGGGATTTTTAGGGAGTTCCACGAAAACAAAAGGTAGTACTATTTTAAAATGTTTGGAAATGAATGAATAAGAGTGTGTTAGTGTGAGTGAGTTATAGGCATATGAAGGAGAGAGTGACTCATTAACTTATGGTGAAGCCCAAACCAGTGAGATAGATATCGATATTGGTATACCAAGCACGAGGTGCTTGTTTGAGATCATACAATGCTCACTTGAGTCTGCACACATGAGACTCTTGATCAAATGTCTCAAAACCTTTCTGTTTATTTATGTACACCACCTCCTTAATAACCCCATTAAGAAATGTTGTTTTTACACCCATCTGGCGGATATTCTACCCCATATGCATAGCTAGAGAAAGAAATAATCTAATAGATGAGTATATGTCTACAAGAGAAAAGGTCTCCTCACAGTCAATTCCCTAAACTTGAGAGTACCCCTTGGCCATAAATCAAGCCTTATAATTCTCTATTCTTTCATCTGTTTCCTGCTTCACCTTGAAGATCCGTCTCAAAGCCACTATTGATTTATATGCTGGTATTGGGACCTTTTCCCAAACACTTTTCTTTGCAATGGATTCGTATTCCTCCACCATTGCATCAACCCATATAGGTTGCTCTATTTCTTCCTCAAAATATGATGGATCAATCTCTATAAGCTCAGTAAAAGGATCCATGTACCCAGTGTACCTTTTAGGTGACCTCCTTTTCTTACGTAAAATTGAAGGATATCCCACACTCTCCACCGCATCCTGCACAAGTCTATCAACTTCCTTAGTTTTTTTTCCACCTTCTCTAGATGGTTTTGCTTCAGTATGTCTCCACTCTCTACTCCTAAATTTGTGGCTACCCTACAACTTCTTGAGGTTCCTCCTTTGGAGCTAAAAGCTCATCTTTTTGTGGGATCTAAAGCTCCCTCTCAAGAGATCACCACATATCTTTCTCCTCATCAAAATTTACATCCCTTCACACAACTATCATTCTGAGTGATGGCAAGTACACATGGTAGTTGTGGGGATTTTCTATGTAACCCGCAAATACCCATAATTCTACGGTCAAATCAAGCTTATTCCTTGGTGCTCTGTATATATGGCAGTAAACAAAGGCTCCAAAAATCTTGAAGTGCGACACATCCCACTCTCTTCCCAGAAAGCCTCCTATGGTGTAATCGAGAAAGCCTCCTATGGTGTAATCATGCCAAGAATCTGATGAGGACTTCAGTTCTACAAACAAAATGTTGTATTGCATGCCTCAACCCACAAATGCAGAGGTAGGCCTTGGTCATGCAACATCACCCTCATTGCTCCCAAAATGCTACGATTCTTTCTCTCAACCACCTCATTTTGGTTTCAGTTGTGAGGTGTTTTCTACTCTTGTTGAATGTCTTCTTTCACACATAAATTTTTAAATTCATTCGGCATATACTCATCTCCATTATTTCTCCCAAGAGCCTTCACCTTCTTGTTGGTTTCTTTCTCAATCAATGCCTTGAATTCTACAAACTTGGAGAGCATATCATCTTTATTCCACATGAAGAGATCCAACACTTATGTGAGAAGTCATCAATAAAAAGGATAAAATATTTTTGTCTGGCAGTGGAGTCTATTGAGAAAGGTCCACAAACATCAGAGTGGATCCTTTCTTGGACTGCACGCACTTTGTTGTCTCGATCATGGAATTTGGTTTCTATGTACTTCCCTAAGGTTCAGCCTTTGCATACATCATGCTACTAAAGTGGTCCTTTAGGTGGGCTAGTGGCTATTTTTTGTATAATATTCAAGGTGCCATGATGCAAATGGCCAAGTCTTATGTGGTAAAGTTCACCTACATCGCGACCTTGCACTTTCTCTTCCTTAGTGCTTAATGTAGCACAATCTTCCACATCTAACTTATACAAATTCTTCACACAAACCCCGATATTATTCACCTATCCCATGGCTATGTGTCTCATGAATTACTTTCCTTTGTTGAATATCACATCATAACCACAGTCTTCCAAAACTCCAACAGGGATTATATTTTTCTTTAAGCCTAGAACAAACATGACATCCTTGAGCCTAAGAGGGGAGCCTGACTCCCTCTAAAAGGTGACTGTACCAATACCAGTCATGTTGTACTTTCCATCATCCCTTAGCTTGATGTGCATCTAGAGTTCTTTCTCCTCTAGGTCACTGAAAAAATCTCTACACCCTGTCATGTTGAAAACTCCACCTGAGTCCAAGTACCATAGGCTCCCCATCACTGTGTTGGACATGCATGCAATAAGGGTAAAGTTAAGGTCGAAGTGTAAAGCAAAGGCTTCACCTGCTACTCCTCCTAAGATCATCTTTCTTTCCTTTTTATGTGGGAACTTCGTGGCATAGTGTCTGTATTCATGACAATGGAAGCATTTACTTTCTGAAAAGTATTTCTTCTTTCCCCTTGGCTGAATTCTAGTTTGGTTTGTGATTTCTTCCCTTTTCCCTTATATCCCTTTCCAACCAATGAAAATTTTATTCATCCTTGCCCGTGGATGAGGTCCCACCTCTGGTATTATTACTTATTTCCTCCTGTACCAAATCATACCATAAGTGTTTCCAATTCAGTAGTTTCTCCCTATCACTCACTTAATCTTGATAGTTATGCCAACTCTTGGGAAGGCCTAGAAGGGTTATGCTTACCAAGTCATCCTTTAAAATAGTGATACAAACTCTTGCATGCTCATCATGAACTTGTGTGAACCTCCTCAAATATTCCAGGATAAAGTCATTCTTCTACATCTTGATATTTCAAAGTTTATCCTTGAGCACCAACTTTTTGTGGTCACTACTATTCTAGAATAGATTTTTCAATGCCTACCACATCGCATAAGGATTTTATTTCCCATGGAGATTGCTAACAATGTGGTCTTGTACTCGCTCCAATATTATTCTCCACACATTGGCTACATATTTCTTCCACGGAGAAAAGTTTTGGGCATCATATTCTGTTGTCTTTGTAACATCTCTCTTGATGTATTCTAGCAATCCATTGTCATTGACTACCTCCTCCATGTGATCCTTCCATTCAATGAAAATAAAGTTGTGTTGCAAGGTACACTCTAGCCTCAGCTCGTTGAAGGTAATATTCTTAGCTCTTAAGAGATCTTGCTATACTGAATTGCAAATTCAAACCTCCTAAAAAATAATTTTGAAATTCCTGCTCTAATCTGAATCCTGCAATGATACAATGTAGAAATTATGGTGTACATTTGCAACTGCTCATGAAGTTTTTTAAAATCACAAGATAGAAACCTACTTTACTGCTCTGTGGAAGTTAATTCACAATTTAGAACAAAAAATTCAGCAATACAATAAGAAATAAACACATTAACACAATATTTTTCCTGGGGAAAGAAATTCGCTAAATATTCTAATGACTTCTTGCTTCAATTTGATGAATATAGACGTATTACAATTGCTTTATTCAATTGTGCACAAATTGTAAGTGAATAACCTATCTCTCTACTCACTAAGAAGCTCAAACCCAAGCTTCATCGACTCTTGCCTCTTCTTGAGCCCTATTTCCTCGGGTAATCCCTTGAGAAATTAGGCCCTTATTATTTAGGAATTTTTCCAAAATGGATTGCCCAATTCTTTAGGTTGATCATATGACTGCATGCAACACTTGTACGATCAAGACTAGTCTACAACTAATTTTACACTTCCTTAGAATCTCCAAAATAGTTGGGGAACTCAAATTATTTGCATGCACTAGATATTTTTGGTTGATTGATTAGATAACTAGATGATCACTGCATTTGACTAAAATCCCACTGTACAACTGGCCTTCCACTAGCTCCTCCAACTATTGGCTTATATGGGCCTGACCCAGGTTTGGAAGAATTATTTAGCCAAGCAAATCCCGCAGCTACCGGCCCTTCCGGCAATAGCTCGTGAAGCGCGGACTGAGATCTCACCCGAGGTAGTAGGGGAGGGTGTTAGAACTAGGTTTTCAAACCTTTGGGATGTCTAGATGTGGTCTAAGAGGTTCATGCACCATCCTCCAGCTTCACGATGCGCTTGATCCGCGCAGATTCCAATAATCTTAGCTAGATCTAATTTATTCAATTAAGTATTATACCCCAGATTTACTTAGAGAGGTCTTTAAGAAAAAAATTATTACTTTCATTTAGTTCTCATATTAAGATTAAACACAATTCATAAGTACTCAATAAGCATATGCATGCAGATCAACACAGTTTCATAAACCATAAAGAACAGAGTTGCGATACTTCAGAATTAACTCAGAATTTAGAAGAAAATTATCTTTATTTCCACTTCTCACCCCTACATCCAGATCCACCCTACGCACTCAGCTGCAGGTGTCCACGCACACAGCTGCGAACTTTTTCAGGCCTCTGCACACATAGCTGCAGAACCTCTATCCTCTACCCAATTCCCCTACTCGGACTTATAACCGCTCTGAGAATGCTCTTCTCAGACACCCATTACATTTCAGATCTCAAAATCATACCCAAAACTTAACTGCTCTACCCATAGAGCCTCACTCTATTTATACCTTTCCATGGACTGTGATCCATAGGCGGGCCGACTCAAATTACATTTATTTATATTATTTTTGGGTGGACTACCCTTTTGACTTAGATTTATTACACATCGTACTCCACATACTTCGGAGTTTTTACAATAGTTTAATCCTAATTTCTAGGCTTTCTGTCCCAAAACAGTTACGCAGAACCTCCTCTACGCAACAGTCCCCCAACACAATTAGCATGACTCATCCCGAGTCACTGGTTGGTGTGGCATGACGTGCTGTTGTGGCTTCGTGGTTCACCTCCATCTGAGTGACGTTCGTCGTCCTACTGTTTCGTCGTTGACTCCTACAATGATTTATCCGGCTCCTGCTTCAATGTTTTTACTACTTCTTCCAACCGATGATGCTCATTCTACTCTACTCGGTTAACACAGAACACCTCTTGATACAATTTTAGCTCGAGCAGGGAAGCCTCAGACGGGACCTCCCTTTACCTCTGCAACCACTTCCAACCTTCGTATCTTCTCGTCGCACTGTTTGCTGCAGCTTGTGTTGTAATTTTGCAAGACCGTTGTTGTTGTTCATGATATTCCACTATTTATAGTTTTTCAGAGCCACCTTATTAACTTCGTTCTGACCTATGGTCTCCGTTTTCCCATATTTTCACTAAATTGTTGTAGTTTGTCGACCTGCCCATGGATGAGGCGACGACATCTGGACCACTTCTGCTTTATGTCTTCCCTTTTTTGGTACATCCACTACTGTTGAGTTTTTAGGCTGCGGGATGCCCGCATCTGTGAACACCATGAGCATGAGAGAGTCTGGCTGCCCTCTTGGCCATATTACCACCTGCGGGCTTACTTCTTGTGCAGAGATAATAAACAGCGCCATGTCAAGACTCAGCATACGCTTTGTGGAAGTGTAAGTCACCTGGTAGTTGTTCCTTACTGTTTTATAAGTGAGTCAAATTTCAGATTCCTGGATTACTGCCTGTTCCAGAGTCCCCATGTAAATTTTGTAGCAGCTCATGCCATATCTAGTTCGTACTCCTTCCCTTAATTTCTCCCTGCCCGCTCCCTTTTACCATAATGCAAACATCATGTCATGAATAGTGACTTGAACGGTCACCTTGGCTCAGAGCAACACAACAACATAATTCTAATCGTATGGCTGCGATCTTGATGATGGGCCTGATCGATGCATATCCTGGCACTCACGCCTCTTTATCCAGACTGCTTTATCATCCTGCATTCTCTTTCAACTGGTTGGAGTGGTGAGACTGTCCCCCGAACGGTTAGTCAAGCGCCTAGCCAGCTCGTATAGAGCTTCAGGCGACTGCCATTTACTTGGCCTAGAAAGTGGTCCCCATTGGGTTTAGCAAGCTGAATGCACCCCCATTGGTAACTTCTTTGATGACATAAGGTCCCAATCAATGCATTCGGAGTTTGCCAGGGAACTTCTCGAATTTACTATCATATAAAAATACTATATCATTCTCCTCAAAGGTGCGCACCTTGATATGGTGATCATGCCATGATTTTTCTTGTTGTTTCTGCACTTGCTGACGGAATCCAGCCAAAAATTCGTTCCTCCTCCATTTCTTTGAGTTGCGCGAGCCTTTCCTCCAAAGCCCCGTGGTCTGCTATACCTATGATTGTCACGATCCGCAGACTAGGCACAATATATTCCATAGGCATGATGACCTCCTTGCCATAGACTAACCAAAAAGGTATCTGGACTGTAAATTTCTTGCATGTGGTTTGATATGCCCATAGCACAGCAGTGATGTGCAAGTCCCTGTCATTTCGTTGCACATTAGAGACCTTGGTCAATGCAGTCTCCAAGATTTTTTTGAATGCCTCCACGTTCACATTTGCTTGTGGGTGGTATGGAATACTCTGTTGATGATATATTTGGAATTCCTCAGTGAGTGCGTTGATGGTTTCATTCAGAAAATGCATTCCCCAATTGCTCATGAGAATTTTGGGATAGCCAAACCTTGTTAGTACATTCTCGAACCAAAACTTTGCAGCTCTTGCAACCATGCAATCCTTAACCGGTTGTGCCTCAGCCCATCGGGTTAAATAATCGGTTGCGGTGATGATATAATGCGTGCTCGTTTTTCCTCATAGCTCAATAGGTCCTACAAAGTCGATTTCCCACTTTTTGAAGGGTTGTAGAGTCATCTGCTGCTGGAGCGGAATTTCATCTCTCTGCGACGGTTTCCCTATCCATTGGTAGACATCGCAGGCTCGGCAGCGATCTTTCGAATCTTGATGCAGAGTGGGCCACCACAATCCTATGCGAAGCATCTTTTGGGCTGTGGCACGACCTGCATAGTGTTTGCTAGCAACCCCAACATGGGCTTCAGCCAGGATTTGTCCTCGCTCGAACTCCGGGACATACCGACACAAAATCTCATCATTGCCCATTTTGTGGAGGTGTCCACCAATCAAGGTGAAGTGTGCTATGAATATCACCAATTCCTTCTTCTGTTGAACAGAGTATCCTTGCGGCGTAGTCCTTGTAGTTAGGAAATGGATTATATCTTCAAAATGACCATCCGCTACGTGCACCACATATAGCTGAGCGTCTGGAAGTACATCTTCTAGATTTGTGGGTTCTTCGCCGATGTCTATTTGGGACAAGTGATCTGCGCTTGCATTTAAATGTCCTGGCTTGACAATGACCTCAAAGTCATACTCCTAGAATAACAAAAGCCATCGACCGATACGCCCCTCGAACACAGGCTTATTCACGAGGTATTTTAACATCGAGTGATCGGTATACATCTTAATGTGACCTCCCAATAGATAATGGAAAATTTTTTGAAGCACGTATACCATCGCTAATCCCTGGTGCTTAGTACTGGAATAGTTCTTCTCATCTTTTGATAGCCAGCGACTTGCTAACATAATCGGGTGGTCATTTCCCTCCACTCCTAATTGTGTAAGTACTACCCCTAAGGCGATACATGATGTGTCGACATGCACAAGAAATTCGACGTCCCATTTTGCAAAGACCAATATAGCGACCGACGCCATCTTTTCCTTAAGTGTCTCTACATTTTCGTTACATTCCTCATTCCAGCAATAAGTAGCATCCCAGGTACTTGAAGATTAAGTATTATGGTAATATTCGCCAGATCCACCATCAGGCCCTGCTTACAGACCACGTGGCCCAGTAGGCTTCTGAATGGAACCGGGAAAGTACACTTCTTCAGGTTGAGCGCAATATGATGATGGCGGAAATTTTTTGTTACATTCCTCGTTCCAGCAATAAGTAGCATCCTAGGCACTTGAAGATTAAGTATGATGGTAATATTCGCCAGATCCACCATCAAGCCTTGCTTACAGACCACGTGGCCCAGTAGGCTTCTGAATGGAACCGGGAAAGTACACTTCTTCAGGTTGAGCATAATATGATGATGGCGGAAAGTATCCAGCATCAACCATAAGCTTGCTATGTGCTTCTTAACCAGTCCAAACATGGTCGAGTCATCTAGGTAGACTTCAAAGAACTTGTGTATAAATTATTTTAATGTCGCGATTACTATTCATGAAAAAATGGTCGGCACGTTCTTAAGTCCAAAAGGCATTATTGTGTATTGAAAACAACCCCATTCAGTAGCAAATGTTGTCTTACTCCTATTCTCTGAAACAATCTTGATCTGGTGGTATCCTGAGAACCCATCCATGAAAAAGTAGGCTTCCTATCCCCCCACGTTTTCTAGTACCTCATCTGTAAATGGTGTTGGAAACGAGTCATTGATGCAGGCATCATTGAGCTCCCTGAGATCGACGCAGATGCGAATCTCGCCATTCTGTTTCTTCTCTTGCACAACCATTAGACTTACCCAATCAAACTCCTCGACTGGTTCAATGATTCCTGCTACTAGCATTTTGTCCAACTATTCGCAAACCTTTACTTTATATTTTGGATTTAATCGCTAGAGTCGCTGCTTCACCGGTTTTGCATTTGGCTTCAATGTGATCTCCATCACTCCTAGTTCTCCTAGGATTCCCTTTAGCTCCGTGATCTTTGTTGGGAACAAGTCTTGGTATTCCCGAAGCAACTCAACGACCTTCTCTACCGTAGCGTCGTCCCAATAGTCCCCAAGTGTTGCACACTTCAGCTCTTCTTCAGTTCCAATGTTAACTTGTTTCGTTTTCAATGGTGTCATGATATTTGGATCTTCTATTTCGGGTCCATGCACCTCTCGGGTGCCCTTTGATTCCGAAACATTGACATTTTGCAGATCGTCCTCGTCATCTTCTACTGGACATTATAGCATTCGAGGGCCTTACCCAGCTGCTACGACTAGTCAAGCTTCATAGTTTCCTCTAGCTCTAATGGTGTCTTGAATATAGTGGCCCTTACCAGTTGTAACGCTTCGTCCATGGGATCCATCCATTGGTCTTCGAACATAAATGTCAAAAAAAACCCTGCATGCAAGATATCCCTCCTACCTATGTCGTGCTAGAGCTTCGTTTTGGTGTACCAGTTTCTGGGAATGACGTCCAAGGTGTGATACAATAAGTGCACCCATTTTGGCTGTGCTTCCTCTCTGTATGCTTTGATCCACCTAGTTAGGTGCATGTGTGGATCATCCCGTCCATCGTATTTCTCTGCTATGCGTAGTTCGGGCTTCCTAAATTTGATTTTCATCATATGCCCAAAAGCACGCCAATCTTCGAACGTTCCTTCATGTGTGCCCCACCATCGCGCGCAACACCCATTTCATCATGTCAAACCGTTGGTGCTCAGGTACTGCTATTTCAAATTTGGTCAGAAATTCATCTGTCATTGTTAACCCATCATATCTTGGCAGTTTTCGATCCTGGGCCTTTACATAGTACAACGATTTCGTCACCATGTTGCAGTGTAGCATGGTTACTCCACTCAACCAGTTTCATCGCCACTCATCTTCCTCATCTGGATCATCAGAGAACGATTCTCCATCCCATAATGATATTCTTCTATCCTCCAATGTCTTGATCCATCCTTGCTCCTGGGTAGTCATTTTATCGTCATTGTTGTTCATCGATTTGTTGTAGCGTATTCCTTCAACTAGATCTAATGGAATAATGACTCGGAGTGCCTTTGTTTCAAATATCATTGTCCTCTTCTCTAGATTAATAACTTTGTTCATGTCTGTGGCCCAATCTATTCCTAACAACATAGGATAGGGCGTAATTTCATCCATGAGCTCAATAACTTCAAAATCCATGTGGGTACTTGTGCCGTCAAGGTATACCATAATCACAGCCTTCCCTTGGGTAGCACCTTCTATTGATTTGCCATCCATAATTGGATAGCATACCATTGTACTGTAGGCTTACCCATGCGTTCCCATGTCTATTTCAGCAATACGTTCGCATTTGTGCCCAGATCCAAAATGACCTACTCCATCTCATAATCACCGATCTCCGCTGTTAACTGCATTTCCCTTCCAGTTCATGATGCATGTCTTCCCAACTTTAGAATGATGTGATACTCACTCCACCTTGCACATCTATTTATCAACTCCTATAAGCCTTTAACCGCCCTGTTGTGACGAAGAAATTCTATATATGTATTTAAAAAGGTAGTTGTCATCGAGGGATCCTTCTCCGTCTTGGGCTGATCCCTAATACTTGAGGTAGAGACCTCTGCGAAGCTCCCTCGGACTTCCCGATATGTCCCCTTATCACTGCCTGAATTATACCCATCCGCACTTGTGGCCATGCCATTCCTCACCACCACGTTGACCTTGGGATCTTCCTCGTGGGGTTCAGACCTCATCATTTGCATATTCTGGGTCATTGTTGCTTGCGCTACCCTCTTTTCCCGAATCTGCGCTATCAATGTAGGACATTCTAGTAGCTCAGGATTGAATTGCTCACAATAACTGCATGAAATTCGGGTTAGGTTGGTACAATCTCATGTATAGTGTCCTCGTCCTCCATAGTTGTAACAGATTAGCTACCTGCAACCCCTTCCTGGTCCCATTCTGCCCCGTCCTCGACCGCGCCCTTGGAACCCACCACACGCAGTCGTTGTAGCTCGATTCTTACTTAGCGCCTTCGTCTGCATTCTATAGGAAGATGAATGATCCATCAGCATTTGAGAGCTACAACAATCTCTTTCTTCATGGCCCACTGATCTAAAAAAGTTGCAAAAGAGCTACTAGGGGGTCTGGTTGTATTTTGGTAATAGATGACAGTTATCAGTGTTGTGCTTTCCTCCCACTTGACAGATTGCACACTAGAGTGGGGTGGTTGTGCTTGGACCTGTCTATGCCTGTGGTCGCAATGGTGTTGGTCGCCCTGTTACCACAAAATTCACTGAGACTGGACAATGATCTTTGTCGTGTCCCTGGCTCTTACACCTTACACACCATACTTCCTCCCAGAATTCTTAGCGTAGTGCCTATTCTTGTTTTAACTTCTACATTTCCAAACATAAATTTTGGACCTTCGCTTGAATTTGCTAAACTCCCAACATCGGGTCTGGTATCGGGGTTTCGTACAGCCGCATTACTACCTCCATTACTTCACCTTGGTTTGAGATCTTTTGTTGTAACAGAGCCGACTTCAGATATGGCATTAATGATGTGACGAACCAAGTGCAGTGCTGCTCATCTGTCAGTGTCATATTGGCCTCATGGATAGTGCTTTTCAATCTCTGATCCAAATCCCACAGAGTTTCACCCGGCATCATTACAATCTCTTTGAACCCTACGACCGATTTTTTTCCTGACTTCGGCCAGCTAAATTCATTTTTCAATTTTGTCTGGATTTCCTCTACCCCCGTTGTTGGGTTACCACTTGAATACTTCATGTACCATGTCAGTGCTCGGTCCTACAGTGCGCTGACTAAGGTAGCTTTCTTGATGTTATCATCTGCGATTTACTGCACATTCCATATTAAT
This sequence comes from Pinus tabuliformis, assembly GCA_031772625.1. NCBI lineage: Eukaryota > Viridiplantae > Streptophyta > Pinopsida > Pinales > Pinaceae > Pinus > Pinus tabuliformis. Next base: position 1,815,843,522 of record CM062819.1, on the reverse strand, counting down.
GTTAACACAAACTAAAATTTCTCCGGGTCTTCGCCTCCTACTCCTTTGAATACCAGCAACTAAATCGCGCTTGCCATAAATACCCTTGATCTATTACCCTCCACGATCCCTTCGATCCTTCTGCGTTCCACATCAGACACCCCTTAGGCAGATCTCGGTCCCACCAACAGAACCATTTGTTGGCTTATATGTCCCTGACCCAGGTTCGGAAGAATTATTTAGCCAAGTAAATCATGTAGCTATCGGCCCTTTCGGGAACAGCCCACGAAGCACGGACTGAGGTCTCACCCAAGGTAGCGGGGGAGGGCGTTGGAACCAGGTTTTCGCAGCTTTGGGATGTCTAGATGTGGTCTGAGAGGTTCGCGTGCCATCCTGTAGCTTTGCGCTACTCTAGATCTGTGCGGATCCCAATAATCTTAGATATATATAATTTATTCAATTAAGTACTATACACCAAATTTACTTAGAGAGGTATTTAAGAAAACATTTATTACTTTCATTTAGTTCACATATTAAGATTAAACGCGATTCACAAGTACTAAATAAGAATATGTGCATAGATCAACACAGTTTCATAAACCATAATGAACATAGTTGTGATAGTTCAGAATTAACACGAAATTCAGAAGAAACTTATCTCTATTTCCACTTCTCACCCTTACATCCAGATTTGCCTTGCGCACTCAGCTGCAGGGGTCCGTGCACACAGCTGCGGACTTTTCCGAGCCTCTACACAAACAGCTACAGAGCCTCTATCCTCTGCCCAAACCCCCTACTCAGACTTATAGCCGCTTTCAGAATGCTCTTCTCAGACACCCATTACATTTCAGATCTCAAAATCATACCAAAAACTTAACTACTCTACCCATAGAGCCTCGCTCTATTTATACGTTTCCATGGACCATGATCCATAGGAAGGCCGACTCAACTTACATTTATTTACACTATTTTTGGGCGGACTACCCTTTTGACATAGAATTACTACACATCACACTCCACATACTTTGGAGTTTTTACAATAGCTTAATCCTAATTTCTAGGCTTTCTATCCCGAAACCATTACGCATGACCTCTGCTACCCAACACCAACAGTTAGAACTAGTTTAATTGAAAACAACTTCAGATAATTGACTTTGATTGCTACAAATTAGCAATCACACATGCTTAGCAAAACTCTAACTCCTCCAACTCAAATTTATTGATAAATGGGTGACACAAGTCATGTCATACAAGTTAATTGCATCCAAGTTGTCTGTTGATGTGGAAATTCAAATTTTCTCAATTTAATCAAGGCAAAATCAAATTGAGAATTTCTTGCTGCATTTTTCAACAATCCTTCAAGTGAATCTAATTCATGTCACAAATCCATCACAACAATGTGTTAATAACAACAACCAACAGATATAAGTAGCGTTCAAAATAAATAAAATAACAAAAAAAAACACATTAAAACACAATCGATGGAGACCCTGGAAAGTACTCCAACTATGTTACCACCTATCCACGTTTATCGAAAGTGCTTTCATCGCTCCTCTCATGATGCATAACCCTGTTTTCGGACTCCATCGCCATAAATCCAATTAGTTGTTGTCAGCCTCCATTGCTTTACTTCCCGAAGAACCCATCAATAGCATAAAGACGGACCCCTAATCCTTTACCATTTTTACTAGTGCCTCATATTGAAAATTTCAAGACAAAAGATTTATTTCGTCTTAAAAATTGTCTTAAAATTCCCCTCCATGTAGTATTGTCGAATGAAACAACATACAAGTTGTCTCTAATCGTACCAACAGAGATCAAAAGGACAAAAGAGTAGTTAATGTGTGGGAAATATTTGCACGAAAAGTTTTCGCATTCTTCACAGTTGGCTACCCCCACAAAATGAAGAGCCCAACAAGTCGTTGTCTTTATAAAAGATAACATGAATGAAAAGTGAAATAGCGGCATTGGTATAGGTGTTATAATGTAGTAGCCTATAAGTTGGCAGACTTAGGGTGCACTGTGAGAGTCAATTTCATAATTGTTAGATAATATTTTCTTTAATTGATATGCTTTTGTCTTAATTGTTAATTGACTTAAATCAGTTTCGTCCTAAGTGGCCATTGTCTTAAATATGAAGTTGTCCTAAAATATTTATGTCTGAAAGTTTTTTGTCAAAAATATAAAGTTGTCTTAAAATAATTTTGTCATAAACTATTTTTTTCCTAAAATATTCTTGTCTCAAACTGTTTTTGTCTTAAAATATTTTTGTCTTAAACTATTTTTGTCTTAAACATAAAGTTTTGCCTTAAAATATTTTTGTTTTAAACTATTTTTGTCTTAAATTTAAAATTGTGTCTTAAAATATATTTTTCTTAAGTTGTTTTCGTCTTAAATATAAAATTTTGTCTTAAAACAATTTTGTATCAAATTGTTTTTGTCTTGAATTTTATATTTAAGACAATTCAATTGATATTAAATTTTAATGTAAAATAATTAAAATAAAAAGTGACTTTTTCAGACAATATTTCTTTTTCCTTAAAAAAATGTTTTAAAAGTGCCCTTGGTGTAGTAGTGGTAAGAGGAGGAATAATTGACACAGCTGTAAGGAAGGGAAACAACACCATGAGAGTTAACCCTTTGCACTTTTCAAATCTAAACTATAGATGACATGTTCAGATGAAACATATTCCATGGATAATAAATCATGACCATTAGTTCAAAAATTCAACAAACCTCTATGCATTTAAATTTAAAATATATACACTTATCCACAAATTATTAATTTTCATATTAATATTATTAATACCATTAAAATTTTATTAGTAAACCTTATTAAATATTAATTACGTCGTAAGGCGTTCCTCTATGAAATCAACTCTCCTCTCAATATACGTGTACATTTGTGGGCCTTTGATTTTAGTGTTAGACGATTAAAATAATGTGAGCCATTCGATTAATTTGACCCTTGCCCTTCTCGGCATTATCTGGATCGCTCTTGTTCAGCTCTACTTCCAGGTGCTTGACCACAGGAGCGGAGCGGAAAGGTAGAGCCCTGTACCCTCTACGATTGGTATTGTTCCTCTCTTCATTCATGTCGAGACTGCAGAGTCATTGCCCATCATATCCTTCTTCCATGGTGGAGGGTTTGCTGCCCATGGCACGAAATCAGAAAACCTTTTGCGTCTCCATGGCAGAGCATTTTCTACCCTGTCTTCCGATTTCGTGTTCTACGACATTTTCTGCAGACAAATGGGGCCATTCACTGCCATATAAATGCTCTGTAAGAGTTTTCAGTTAACCCTAAGTTGTTTTTCTTCTTTACTATCAATTTTACAAATTCTTTCTTTAACCTTGTGTTTTCATCATGACCACAGGAGCGGAACGACAAAGCCCTGTACCCTCTACAATTGGTATTGGATATGCGTTGAGTAGTGTTATATTTCTCCTCCATGCCCCAACGGGAGTGCAGGTTCCTCTCTTCATTCCTGTCGAGACTGCAGAGTCATTGCCCATTGTCTCTTTCTTCCATGGTGGAGGGTTTGCTACCCATGGCATGAAATTGGAAAACCCTTTGCATCTCCATGGCAGAGCATTTGCTACCCTGTCTTCTGATTTCGTGTTCTACGACATTTTTTGCAGATGGCTAACCAGGAGACGCAGTGTTAGTGATCTTCGTGGATTACAGGCGATCACCATAGCACCAATTTCCCATTCCATACTACGATTGTGTGCAGGCCATCACATGGTTTAGCTTCGACAATGGTAAGCCCCATTTGCTCCCCCATGTTATTTCTCTTGTTGCTTTCTCTCGTTGGTGTTTGGGCCTAATGCTCCGGGGCCCAATATCTTGGATTTTCCTCTCCCTCCTGGTTTGGTGGTGGCGGTGATCCGGATTTAAGCAGGAAAGCAATAGATTACAGAGATAACCATAAATACAGAGATGAGATAACCATAAAAACAGAGATGCAGCGGAAATAATACTTCATTTCATTAATGGAGAATACTAAAATATGCTTACAAATAGAAATAACCCAGCTAGGGCGATGGTAGCTTATCTTTGAGAAGAGATGTGTTGGCTACATGCCTCTGAACTATTTCGAACTCTATTTACAATGAGGTTCGAAGGCCTATTTATTATTGAGAAACAATGGAAAACCCTTAACATTCCAAAACCTAACCCTAGAAGATGAAACGCTAAACTATGGGCCCCGCTTGGGTAAATTGGTACATCAACTCTCCGAGGACTATGACGGAAAGGTCGAATTTTTAGATAAAATGTTGCGGAGGTAGATTTCCCAAAAAAACGTTGTTTAGGGCCTCAAAACGCCTCCAGAAGTTTAGGACCCGAAAAACTGCTAAAAATAGTAAACTGCGCTATAATTAAGGAAACTGAAAATCTGAAAGAGACAGTTGTGGGGGTCCAAACGGGATAGGTGGGTGGCCACCAACATCCACCTGGATCATTCCTCCCCCCTTAGGAAGCAATGGTCCCCATTGCGTTGAGTTCCTCCTTGAGATGAGGAAGCTTCTGCTGAGCTGGGTCTCCAGTGAGTTGTTCTACAATCTCTGATGTGCCTAGAAATGGTGGGAAGCATGGTCGGCGATGGTCCACATTGAACAATCGATGCAAGCGAAGGAATGGAGGAATATTGTGCTTCAAAGCATTGTTGCCCATAGCCTTGTTACTGGTGTAAGGACCATGTCGAAGCGGTCTGAGTTTCTGATTGGTTCTGGTAAGGTGTTCTCTCTGCAGATGTAACCAAACTTTTTTGCCCACCTGAAACTTTTGTGGTACCCCTCTGGGTAAGGAGAAGTTGTTCCTGTGTTCTGTCATTACTGTATCCCTATGTTGCTGCTGCTGCATGGAGGAATCCTTTGCAAGGGTCATGGATGTAGCAATGATCTTCCCCTTACTTTGGGAGTGAACCAGATAGAAAATAAATTTCCTAGTCAGTGAGATGAGCTTGCTGCCTTTCTTAGCAGTGATCAAAGAGGTGGCGGTAGGTGGAGCTACCTCTGGTATCCTGTATAATGAATTATCCAAAGAAATAATGACAGCGCGAGGCCTTGACTCATACACAACATGTCGCCTCCACAAGTATGGTTGGCCTAATAGTACATCACAAACATCCAGAGGTGTAACATGACACAATACCTCATCTGTGAAGGGCTTGATGCTATAGGGAAGGCGACACTGCTGGTGAATTTTTAGATCTCGTCCTTTGTGAAACCACCCGATACTGTACGACTGTGGGTGTGGCTTGGTAGGCCCAACCGCTTCATGACCTCTGCCGAAACGAGGTCCTTTTGGCTGCCACGATCGACAATGAATTGCAGTGGCGAACCCTTCACCCACATCTGTGAGTGGAAAAGGTGTTCCCCCACCTCTGGCTCTTTGGGCTCATTCTTCTAGATCTTGGAAGTGGCAACAGTGGCACTAGGATCCGCATGAATTATTTTCTTCCCTTTACCATCCCCCTTGTCGGGTTCTGTCTCAGTGTCAGAACATGCATCTGATTCGAAAGCCTTCAACTCAGCTACCAGCGACTGCTTGGTCCGACACTCACTTGTGTTATGATTGGGACTCTTGTGGAACTCACACCACTTTCCTGTGTCCTTCTTCGGCTTCGTGGTGTTGTTCTTTTCTTGCAGCTTAGATGGGTTGTCTTGGGTCACCCTGCCTTGGCTTTGTCCATTGGGCTTCGGATTTGCAGATCCAAAGTCTCGCTTCTTCTGTTTGAACTTTTGCTTGATTTTGATAGCATATCGGTATGCTGTGCCGAGTGAGGAGATGTTCAAGAACTCCATCTCTTCCTGGATGTATCTGTGTAGGCAGCCACGGTATTTGAGTACCAGATGCAGCTTAGAATCTTTGATACCCAACTGTGTCCGAAGGGTATGAAAAATATTTGTGAACTCTAGTACATCTTGGTCTCGTCCCTGCCGCAGTGTGGTCAATTTGATGCATTTGTCCTCATAGCTTTTGACAGGGTAGTACTGCTCCTTGATGGCATCTCGGAAGTCATTCCAAGTGGGGGTGGCTGAAAACAGTGAGCCTGTACTTTCATCCTTTTTCTCGCAGTATGTTTCCCACCGGTCCTTGACGTGGGGGGCTGCTTTGAGAAGAGCGAAAACAATCTTTTCCTGACTTGGAAATTCATGAACAGAAAAATACCCATCTAGCAGATTTAACCATTTATCTACGACATCTGCATCTATTTGACCCTCGAAGATGGGGATTTCAAAATTAACTTGTACCTTAAACGGTGTGGCATTTCCAAAGTAGCTGTTGGAAGCCGATGTGCCGCATCTGGGTAGCCGCTGAAGGATCTGCACAAAGGTATCCATCATCGCATTCCTTTGCCGCTCGAGTGCTTCTTCGAGCAATATTCTAATAGGATATCCTACCCCCTCATCTTTCTTCTCATCTGCCATGGGAGGTCGTCGAGATTTGCGAGGTTGGTCTTGCAAAGGTTCGACCAATTCAAGCCCTAACTCCTTATATCTCGACCTCGTTGGGGACATGCAAAGAAAAACAGAGAAAAAGCAGACCGCTCTAATACCATTGACCCGGATTTAAGCAGGAATGCAATAGATTATAGAGATAACCATAAATACAAAGATGTGATAAACATAAAAACAAAGATGCAGTGGAAATAATACTTCATTTCATTAATGGAGAATACTAAAATATGCTTACAAATAGAAATAACCCAGCTAGGGCGATGGTAGCTTATCTCTGAGAAGAGATGTGTCGACTACATGCCTCTGAAATATTTCGAACTCTGTTTACAATGAGGCTCAAAGGCCCATTTATTATTGAGAAACAATGGAAACCCCTTAACATTCCAAAACCTAACCCTAGAAGATGAAACGCCAAACTATGGACCCTGTTTCGGTAAATTGGTACATCAACTTCCCGGGATCGTAACTTTGGCATACGATCTCCGTTTGATGCACATGATAGCCCGTTGGAAAGATCTCCCCGAGGACTACGACAGAAAATATTATTTTTTAGATAAAAAATCATAGCGGTATATTTCCAAAAAAATCGTTGTTTAGGACCTCAAAACGACTTCGGAAGTTTAGGACCCGAAAAACTGGTAAAAATAGTAAATTGCGCTATAATTAAGGAAACTGAAAAATTGAAACAGACAGTTGTGGGGGTCCAAATGGGATAGGTGGGTGGCCACCAACATCCACCTGGATCAGGTGGGAGCTCATGATACACTACAAGATTAGCAGTTGGGATATGCTGAGTATCTGTGGAAGATAAAGAAGGTTGTTGAGGTTCTATTATACAGTGAGGGTATTCATGATTTTCACATATTTTAGTAAATGTTTAACTAGAAAATAATACAATTAGTGTCCTGTCAATGTCTGGTGTATTCTATGCCTCATACATGATTCTCACATGTTCTGTTGCAGTAAATCTAATCTAATATTGTGTCGAAAATTTGCTTGATCTTGTTTTGATTATCAATGCTTCAATGCTTCTTCTGATTTTTTTTTATATTTTTTTTTTGCTTCTAATTCAGTAAAGTTGTGAAACTTCTACTCCTTAAGTATTCCAACTACGTGAGGTTTTAACATAGTGCTTAGTCTTTACAGGTTCACCTCTTCCTCTGGACCCCGACATAGTTATCTTGATATGGATTTTCCCTAAACTTCATCAAGCTCAAAAAATTTAGTTAATATTTAATTGCTTTCTCCAAAATCTCTGAAACATACCTTTCAAAATTATTGGGAGTTTGATTTCAATGGTGGCATTCCTCCCATAGACTCGTTCTGGAAACCCATACAATTTTTGTTTTACATGTTTTTTTCTGTTCTATTTTGATTTACTTAACTGCTTCTGGGGATCCTAGTTATAAATACTAAATAGTGCTTGGTATTATGTTGTTTTGAAGCTGATTGTGGTTCAATGAAGTGCAGCGAATAACATCAGAAGAAGCCCTCGGGCATGAATGGTTTAGGGAGGCTCCATTGCCAAAATCAAAAGAGTTTATGCTAACATATCTAGCTCAACATGATCATGATAGGTACGATGCTTTAATTGTTAATGGTTGTGTCATTTGTTAGCATTATTAAGGAAATTGCTATTGGATCAATATGCAGATCATGAACATACTGTGTAGCTACATGGATAATCAGATATGCTTTTGGTTTTAGGCGAATGCGGCGGATTATTTAGAGTCCAGATCCTTTAGAAGAGTAGCGGAGAAAGGAGCTGCGACAAGGTGAACTAGGTGCTAGCGGGTTATTTTGTTGATATTACCAACATAGACATTTATGGGAGAAATTGGCATGCATTTTGGCAGGGTGTTGATTCCTGAGGTATAAATGGACATCATTCTGATTAAACTCTTCAAGGCCAGATATTATCAGCACTGGGAGTAGGAAAAACTATCTTCGAGTGTTCAATAGTTCATAATGTTGATGAGCAAGCTTACAAGATCAGATTTGTAAGTGGAGGAAGTCAATCAATTTGGGCTTTTGCTACCAAGTAAAAAATGTTATGGATTTGTTTATTGGTTCGTCGGGGCTAATGGTTTTAGAGTGCGTCATGCATGCAGTTTGCATCGCAAGGTGTGGCATAAGGACTTCCATTGGGGTAACCTCAGTTTCCTTTCAAGGTTGTGCATGTAACATATTTCTTTGGCATATTGTAAGAGATAATCAAATTTTCGCCAAAGTTGTCGGAAATGATATGGATGGTTTTTTTGTAATATGTTCAATTATTATTTTCTAATCTTGCCTTGTGTGTGAAATAGAATGCCTGGTGATAAGTGGAAGACAAGTTCTTTGATCTTTATACCATAGAACATAAGGAAGGAAAAATATTGCATACAAGGTAATGATGCTTATGCAATCTTTGTGGAACCTCCACAATGAAGTTCTAGATGGTTTTTCTTTCCATCACTGATGGATTATTATTGGTGGTAGGCAGAAGGAATAGGGGAATAACTACTATATTATGATTATCTTGTTTTATGTAAAAAGTAGTACTTTTACAGAGTTTGTTGCATGAATGGACGATTAAACAATTTAATGATATCAAGAAGTTAAGGCATGGAAGTTTGGAGGGTTTTTTTCGGATCATTGTGCTAGTCATCTTTGGGAATATAGCTACACAAAAATGCCTTGGTTTATCATGTTGTTATTCCACGAAGCGTTCATCCATTTATTTTACTTGGATATTCAGAGTAATCCTTCTCAATAACACGGTTTTAGAGGATTTCAGACTACTTTACTTTTAGTTTCAGTGACTACATTGAAATGAATTCAACAATTTAAAATCAATTAGCAACATGCTCTTCAGCCAAGATAGTTATTCTCTCATGATACTTTCTCTTACCCTCAAGTCCATCAGCCTTTCACTGGGTGGCACTGTAAACAAGTTTTGGTAACTTTTTCCTCAAATATTTTGGAATGCATTGTGAGGGGTTAAAGAATATTGAGAAGTTGAGAGTCTGAATTAACCATATATTACATCTCTTACTAGTCCATGCATAAGAATATCAATTTATGTTTCCCGTGATTTTTAAGAGAATTATCTTCTTTAAGAAGTATAAAATAAATAGTAAGCAGGATTTGCAATAATTCCAGGAGACAACCACAAACACATGAAATATTCAACAAGATTTCCTTCCATAAAATTATAAGCAAGGATCATCTCACAATTGTTAATCGTCAAATTTTTGTGTTAGTGACTCTGGTATTAGAGATTCAGACTAGATGTAATTAGCCATCAATGTAGTATGGATTTATGAAACGAAACTCGCGTAATTTGCTCCATGTTCGTACGGAAGAAGAAAAATTAATTTTTAGTTTTGGATCCTTGCAGTTGCCTTCGAATTAGAGATGCATAGATACCATTCTTTTTCAACAATTCCTCATGAGTACCACTTTCAACTATCTGACCGCCTGACGCAACTGCCACGATAGTTGCACTTTAGACTGCTGAAAGTCTATGTGCTATAACTAAAACCATCTGTCCTTTTATCAATTGGTCCATGGCATCCTGATTAAATACAGGCAAGGGAATTTCTAAGGAAGAAAATAAGATCAGACGAAAAATCAAGAGTAATAGAAGAACAAAGAGGCGATCATGGTTTGGGTCATGGTATCACCTGAACCAGGTATTCATTCTTTGCATCCAAAGCACTCATAGCTTCATCCAAAAGAAGTACACGAGGATTCCTCAGTAATGCCATTGTTATTCCAATCCGCTGTTTTTGACCCCCTGACAACGTCACACCATGCTCTCCAACAAGTGTATTGTACCCTTCCAGAAAATTTGATACAAACTCATGGGCATTGGCCATTCTTTGTATTTGTTGAGTCAGAAGTGGACAATGTTTCAAATTTACGAGAATTCCATATTCATTGAAATAGTCAAATGAAGCAACTAATTGTACTCTCAATTTGACAATACAAGTCGCATGTTTCTAGTTAGTTCAAATCAAACGAGATTTAAAACATGTCTAAAGGTTTTTGAAATGTACGAAAACATTTTCAATGTCAACAGTGTTGGCTCTGCCTTTCAGTCCATATAGAATATTGCCTATTACTGAGCAGTTGAAAAGAACAAGTTCCTGGCTCACAATACTTACTTGCAAAATTTGCTAGTTGATTTTAAATGAGTGCATGAAGATCAATTTTGCTTCCAGGTTGGTACTTTCCCCTGAAAAATTGAGTATAGTAAACATGAAAATAGATTGCCCCTTGTTTATATCTTCTAAAAATGTCTGATTATAGTAGGAACCCGCATTAACAGGTGTAATAGATGAACAAATATTAGATAATATCGACACATCGTTCACTGTTGATTCAAAACATGGTGCAACTCCTAGCTCATCAAGCAAGTCTATAGTCATTTCCTGCAACCCAACAATGCCTCAACACACTCGTGGTTGATGCCTAGAGGACAAAAACAATACATTCTTTAAACTTGTCTACTCTCAAACATTTCGAATACTCCATTGGACCCAAATTTAACGGAACCCCAAATTGGAATTACCTATACTCCCATGGACCCTAATTTAGCAAATTCCCAAAACAAAATCAAATTATATGCATGGCTCATCCAAGGAGAGTCAAGATGGTTGCACAGTAAATTAGGAGGGAGATAACAGATATGATTTTGAGGGAAAAGATATTACAACATGCCATTCTTTCAGAGACTGCACTAGGAGCAGACAAGTACTTATCTTCACTAAAAACAATCAGTGAGTTGAGGTGTCAGTCTGCCAGAAAGGTACATTTATATTCCGTAATTTTCTCAATCGTATCTTGCCAGCGTTCTGCATAATCAGAACTAAATTCTTTTTAGAACTCTCATTTGATGTCAAACAACTCTCCATTGAAAAATATGTGACTTGAAATTGTTGATTAAGGCTATGCATATCATGTACCATATGTTGATGCTACTTGTATAATGATGGCATCAGGGAAACTAGAAAAAGCATTGTTGAGGCATTCACAGGACACTTTTAAAGCCAATTCTGAGATTACCGCACTGGTAGCTTCTAGTCCAACAGAACCCAAATTGTGGCCAGCAATAGTTTCCCTGGCCTTCTCCAGCACAAACTACAAGTGAAAGAAATTGTAAGAGAGACGTGTGTGAGTTTGAGAGAGTGTGACAACGATGATGAAGATAGAGAGATACATACCAAGGTATTGTTAGGAATTTCGTAATACCATCCATTAACAAATGCTGGGAATATAGCCTGGGCTGCCCTGACAAAAATAAGCATCGCTTTCATTCCCATCCATTCAAAGGAGAAAAAATGGTCTCCTTAAACCCCAAATATCAATCTAAAAAATCAACAAAATCAACAAACACCGTAAGGGAGAAATTCAGTGTCATTGCAAAATTGGATATTCATTTCAATAAATTTATTTTGCAATGGGGATTCATCTACACTTCAGGTCAGGTTTATCAAATAGGGCTTATATATCTACTATTTAAAAATATACCTTGCCTATTAGTTATCCAACCTGGCAGTCATATGAAGTTATTCAGAAGAATGCTAGAACACATCCATCTTAACATTGAAATTGTTGCATCAAGGAATTTGATAGCGTTAACCACATCATAGATCATGCATTAATATGGATTTGAGTAATTATACTAAATTATTCACTGCTAGATACATGCCATCTTAGTATTTCCACGAGTGCTGAGAAATACCAGAAGATAAAAGGCCAAGAAAACAAGCCCTGCTGCTCCTGCTGTGAGGCAAACATATTATTTTTTAATCTTGCCTTGTGTGTGCAATAGAATGCCTGGTGATAAGTGGAGGACAAGTTCTTTGATCTTTATACCATAGAACGGAAGGAAGGAAAAATACTGCATACAAGGTAATGATGCTTATGCAATCTTTCTGGAACCTCCACAATGAAGTTCCAGATGGTTTTTCTTTCCATCACTGATGGATTATTATTGGTGGCAGGCAGAAGGAATAGGGGAATAACTACTCTATTATGATTATCTTGTTTTATGTAAAAAGTAGTACTTTTACAAAGTATGTTACATGACTGGACGATTAAACAATTTAATGATATCAAGAAGTTAAGGCATGGAAGTTTGGAGGGTTTTGTTCGAATCATTGTGTTAGTCATCTTTGGGATTATAGCTACACAAAAATGCCTTGGTTTATCATGTTGTTATTCCACGAAGTGTTCATCCATTTATTTTACTTGGATATTCAGAGTGAATCCTTGTCAATAACACGCTTTTAGAGGATTTCAGACTACTTTACTGTTAGTTTCAGTGACTACATTGTAATGAATTCAACAATTTAAAAGCAATTAGCAACATGCTCTTCAGCCAAGATAGTTATTCTCTCGTGATACTTTCTCTTACCCTTGAGTCCATCAGCCTTTCACTGGGTGGCACTGTAAACAAGTTTTGGTAACTTTTTCCTCAGATATTTTGGAATGCAGTGTGATGGGTTAAAGAATATGGAGAAGTTGAGAGTCTGAATTAACCATATATTACATCTCTTACTAGTCCATGCATAAGAAGATCAATTTATGTTTCCCGTGATTTTTAAGAGCATTATCTTCTTTAAGAAGTATAAAATAAACAGTAAGCAGGATTTGCAATAAGTCCAGGAGACAACCACAAACACATGAAATATTCAACAAGATTTCCTTCCATAAAATTATAAGCAAGGATCATCTAACAATTGTTAATCGTCAAATTTCTGTGTTAGTGACTCTGGTATCAGAGATTCAGACTAGATGTAATTAGCCATCAATGTAGTATGGATTTATGAAACGCAACATGGGTACTTTTCTCCATGTTTGTTTGGGCAAAGAAAACTTAATTTTTAGTTTTGGATCCTTGCAGTTGCCTTCGAATTAGAGATGCATAGATACCATTCTTTTTCAACAATTCCTCATGAGTACCACTTTCAACTATCTGACCGCCTGACAAAATTGCCACGATAGTTTCACTTTAGACTGCTGAAAGTCTATGTGCTATAACTAAAACCGTCTGTCCTTTTATCAATTGGTCCATGGCATCCTGATTAAATACAAGCAAGGGCATTGTTAAGGAAGAAAATAAGATCAGACGAAAAATCAAGAGTAATAGAAGAACAAAGAGGCTATCATGGTTTGGGTCATGGTATCACCTGAACCAGGTATTCACTCTTTGCATCCAAAGCACTCGTAGCTTCATCCAAAAGAAGTACACGAGGATTCCTCAGTAATGCCCTTGCTATTCCAATCCGTTGTTTTTGACCCCCTGACAACTTCACACCATGCTCTCCAACAAGTGTATTGTACCCTTCCAGAAAATTTGATACAAACTCATGGGCATTGGCCATTCTCTGTATTTGTTGAGTCAGAAGTGGACAATGTTTCAAATTTAGGAGAATTCCATATTCATTGAAATAGTCAAATGAAGCAACTAATTGTACTCTCAATTTGACAATACAAGTCGCATGTTTCTAGTTCAAATCAAACGAGATTTAAAACATGTCTAAAGGTTTTTGAAATGTACGGCAACATTTTCAATGTCAACAGTGCTGGCTCTGCCTTTCAGTCCATATAGAATATTGTTACTGAGCAGTTGAAAAGAACAGGTCCCTGGCTCACAATACTTACTCGCAAAATTTGCCAGTTGGTTTTTAATGAGTGCATGCAAATCAATTTTGCTTCCAGGTTGGTACTTTCCCCTGAAAAATCGAGAATAGTAAACATGAAAATAGATTACCCTTTGTTTATATCTTCTAAAAACGTGTGATTATAGTAGGCACCTGCATTAACAGGTGTAATAGGTGAACAAATATTAGATAATATCGACACATCGTTCACTGTTGATTTGAAACATGGTGCAACTCCTAGCTCATCAAACAAGTCTACAGTCATTGCCTGCAACCCAACAGCGCCTCCACACACTCGTGGTTGATGCCTAGATGACAAAAGCAATACATTATTTAAACTTGTCTACTCTCAAACATTTCGAATACTCCATTGGACCCAACTTTAACGGAACCCCAAATCAGAATTACCTGTACTCCCATGGACGCAAATTTAGCAAATTCCCAAAACAAAATCACATTATATGCATGGCTCATCCAAGGAGAGTCAAGATGATTGCACAGTAAATCAGGAGGGAGATAACAGATATGCTTTTGAGGGACAAGATATTACAACAGGCCATTCTTTCAGAGACTGCACTAGGAGCAGAAAAGTACTTATCTTCACTAAAAAAAATCAGTGAGTTGAAGTGTCAGTCTGCCAAAAAGGTACATTTATATTCTGTAATGTTCTCAATTGTATCTTGCCAGCGTTCTGCATAATCAAAACTAAATTCTTTTCATAACTCTCATTTGATGTCAAACAACTTTCCATTGAAAAATATGTGACTTAGAATTGCTGCTTAAGGCTATGCATAGCATGTACCATATGTCGATGCTACTTGTATAATGATGGCATCAGGGAAACTAGAAAAAGCATTGTTGAGGCATTCACTGGACACTTTTGAAGCCAATTCTGAGATTTCTGCACTGGCAGCTTCTAGTCCAACATAACTCAAATTGTGGCAAGCAACAATTTCCCTGGCCTTCTCCAGCACAAACTACAAGTGAAAGAAATTGTAAGAGAGACGTGTGTGAGTTTGAGAGAGTGTGATAACAATGATGAAGATAGAGAGATACATACCAAGGTATTGTTAGGAATTTTGTAATACCATCCATTAAAAAATGTTGGGAATATAGCCTAGGCTGCCCTGACAAAAATAAGCATTGCTTTCATTCCCATCCATTCAAAGGAGAAAAAATGGTCTCCTTAAACCCCAAATATCAATCTAAAAAATCAACAAAATAAAAAAAAACCATAAGGGAGAAATTCAGTGTCATTGCAAAATTGGATATTCATTTCAATAAATTTATTTTGCAATGGGGATTCATCTACAGTTCAGGTCAGGTTTATCAAATAGGGCTTATATATCTACTATTTAAAAATATACCTTGCCTATTAGTTATCCAACGTGGCAGTCATATAATGTTATTTAGAAGAATGCTAGAACACATCCATCTTAACATTGAAATTGTTGCATCAAGGAATTTGATAGCGTTAACCACATCATAGATCATGCATTAATATGGATTTGAATAATTATACTAAATTATTCACTGCTAGATACATGCCATCTTAGTATTTCCACGAGTGCTGAGAAATACCAGAAGATAAAAGGCCAAGAAAACAAGCCCTGCTGCTCCTGCTATGAGGCAAACATATTATTTTTTAATCTTGCCTTGTGTGCAATAGAATGCCTGGTGATAAGTGGAGGAGAAGTTCTTTGATCTTTATACCATAGAACGGAAGGAAGGAAAAATACTGCATACAAGGTAATGATGCTTATGCAATCTTTCTGGAACCTCCACAATGAAGTTCCAGATGGTTTTTCTTTCCATCACTGATGGATTATTATTGGTGGCAGGCAGAAGGAATAGGGGAATAACTACTCTATTATTACAATTGTTAATCATTGTTAATCATCAAATTTCTGTGGTAGTGACTCTGGTATCAGAGATTTAGAATAGATGTAATTAGCCATCATTGTAGTATGGATTTATGAAACACAACTCGGGTTGTTTGCTCCATGTTCGTTCGGGCTAAGAAAACTTAATTTTTAGTTTTGGGTCCTTGCAGTTACCTTCGAATTAGAGATGCATAGATACCATTCTTTTTCAACAATTCCTCATGAATACCACTTTCAACTATCTGACCGCCTGACACAACTGCCACGGTAGTTGCACTTTAGACTCAAATTCTATGTGTTATAACTAAAACCATCTATCCTTTTATCAATTGGTCCATGGCATCCTGATTAAATACAAGAAAGGGCATTGTTAACGAAGAAAATAAGATCAGACGAAAAATCAAGAGTAATAGAAGAAAAAAGAGGCTATCATGGTTTAGGTCATGGTATCACCTGAACCAGGTATTCACTCTTTGCTTCCAAAGCACTCGTAGCTTCATCCAAAAGAAGTACACAAGGATTCCTCAATAATGCCCTTGCTATTCCAATCCGCTGTTTTTGACCCCCTGACAACTTTAGACCATGCTCTCCAACAAGTGTATTCTACCGTTCCAGAAAATTTGATACAAACTCATGGGCATTGGCCATTCTCTGTATTTTTTGAGTCAGAAGTGGAAAATGTTTCAAATTTAGAAGAATTCCATATTCATTAAAATAGTCAAATGAAGCAACTAATTGTACTCTCAATTTGACAATACAAGTCGCATGTTTCTAGTTCAAATCAAAGGAGATTTAAAACATGTCTAAAGGTTTTTGAAATGTACGACAGCATTTTCAATGTCAACAGTGCTGGCTCTGCCTTTCAGTCCATATAGAATATTGTCTACTACTGAGTAGTTGAAAAGAACAGGTTCCTAGCTCACAATACTTACTTGACAACTTTGCCAGTTGGTTTTAAATGAGTGCATGAAAATCAATTTTTCTTCCAGGTTGGTACTTTCCCCTGAAAAATCGAGTATAGTAAACATGAAAATAGATTACCCCTTGTTTATATCTTCTAAAAATGTCTGATTATAGTAGGCACCCACATTAACAGGTGTAATAGATGAACAAATATTAGATAATATCGACACATCATTCACTGTTGATTCGAAACATGGTGCAACTCCTAGCTCATCAAACAAGTCTATAGTCATTGCCTGCAACCCAACAGTGCCTCCACACACTCGTGGTTGATGCCTAGATGACAAAAACAATACATTCTTTAAACTTGTCTACTCTCAAACATTTCGAATACTCCATTGGACCCAAATTTAATAGAACCCCAAATCGGAATTACCTGTACTCCCATGGACCCAAATTTAGCAAATTCCCAAAACAAAATCAGATTATATGCATGGCTCATCCAAGGAGAGTCAAGATGGTTGCATAGAAAATCAGGAGGG
The DNA here is from genome assembly GCA_031772625.1 of Pinus tabuliformis. Classification (NCBI taxonomy): domain Eukaryota; kingdom Viridiplantae; phylum Streptophyta; class Pinopsida; order Pinales; family Pinaceae; genus Pinus; species Pinus tabuliformis. The sequence goes on along the minus strand of CM062819.1, from coordinate 1,815,826,092 downwards.
AGATAACAGATATGCTTTTGAGGGACAAGATATTACAACAGGCCATTCTTTCAGAGACTGCACTAGGAGTAGACAAGTACTTATCTTCACTAAAAACAATCAGTGATGTTGAAGTTTCAGTTTGCCAAAAAGGTACATTTGTATTCTATAGTGTTATCAATCTTATCTTGCTAGCGTTTTGCATAATCAGAACTAAATTCTTTTTCAGAACTCTCATTTTATGTCAAACAACTCTCCATTGAAAAATATGTAACTTGAAATTGTTGATTAAGGCTATGCATAGCATGTACCATATGTTGATGCTACTTGTATAATGATTGCATTTCAGGGAAACTAGAAAAAGTATTGTTGAGGCATTCACTGGACACTTTTGAAGCCAATTCTGAGATTTTTGCACTGGCAGCTTCTAGTCCAATAGAACCCAAATTGTGTCCAGCAACAGTTTCCCTGGCCTTCTCCAGCACAAAGTACAAGTGAAAGAAATTGTAAGAGAGACGTGTGAGTGTTTGAGAGAGTGTGACAACGATGATGAAGATAGAGAGATACATACCAAGGTATTGTTAGGCATTTCATAATACCATCCATTAATAAATGCTGGGAATATAGCCTGGGCTGCCCTGGCAAAAATAAGCATCGCTTTCATTCCCATCCATTCAAAGGAGAAAAAATGGTCTCCTTAAACCCCAAATATCAATCTAAAAAATCAACAAAATCAACAAACACCGTAAGGGAGAAATTCAGTGTCATTGCAAAATTGGATATTCATTTCAATAAATTTATTTTGCAATGGGGATTCATCTACAGTTCAGGTCAGGTTTATCAAATAGGGCTGATATATCTACTATTTAAAAATATACCTTACCTATTAGCTATCCAACCTGGCAATGATATGAAGTTATTCAGAAGAATGCTAGAACACATTCATCTTAACATTGAAATTGTTGCATCAAGGAATTTGATAGCATTAACCACATCATAGATCATGCATTAATATGGATTTGAGTTATTATACTAAATTATTTACTGCTAGATACATGCCATCTTAGTATTTCCACGAGTGCTGAGAAATACCTGAAGATAAAAGGCCAAGAAAATAAGCCCTGCTGCTCCTACTCTGAGGCAAACATAACTTAAGTTGTACAGTTGTTTGTTCAGTGGAATACAATTATAATCTATATAAGCTATTTGAAACATAGGCCTTATGACTGGCAAGGTCAATACAAATTAAAATCTGATTCTATTCTGCATTTGCATATGATGCAACATAGGTATTAGGCCTTTTATCACCATGGAGATCATGGTTTATTGCATCATCAATGTAAATAAGACATCGATTTGAATAACAAGGTACTTAATTTTTAACAACATGTTATTCTCGACAACGTCATGTCTTATTCCGTGTGCCAATTTGCATACAATCTCTTTGCTTTTTCCATGGAGTTATGTTCTTCACAACATATCTCCCTGTGGGTGTCCTTAGTGCAAGTTTGGTGTCATTGGTGCACACAAAAACAAGTTTTCACCAAACTAATTATATAGTGAGCTAGTGATAAAAAGGATCTTCATATATGATACATGGAATTAACAAAGAGGTTTTCTCTAAGATTTTGATACTCAATGGAGACGTAGTGGGTGCATATCGTTCTACAACATTCCCATCTTTGTCCACCAGAAACTTAGTGAAGTTCCACTTTATTCCATTACCAAAAAGCCCACCTTTGCCTAACTTCAAGAACTTGTAGAGAGGAGCTGCATTGCTACTATTAACTTCGACCTACATCACAGAATTCTACTTAACACCAAGGATCCAATGAGGCAACCACATGGACTGGTTAAGTTTAAACTTTAAATGAATCCTCTAGCATAAAGAGAGAAGAAATCCAAGATGGTATAAAGATCAGAAGAGGCTGTCAGATTAATAGTTAATAGTTAAGAAAAAATTAATAGTTAGAGTTTCTTGTTGCTAAACAATTTCCCTATGGCTTAAGGGTTTCTCAATGGTTTCTCCAAAACAGAATTTATCTTATAGATATTTTGAGTGTTGAACGTGAAATATCATTTTTGGTAGATGGACCCTTTAAGGAAACCAACAATATTTACTATAGGGCAAGTTCTTGCGTGTTCTTTCAGAGGACTCATGTTCATTTCTATGCGGGAGAGACCACTGGTGGATTCTAACATTCTTGCTGCCCTCGGCTGTGAATGTTTTATATGAAGACAAAATACTGCATAAAAGGTAATGATGCTTATGCAATGTTTCTGGGCTCCTGCTTCAATGTTTTTACTACTTCTTCCAACCGATGATGCTCATTCTACACTACTCGGTTAACACAGAACACCTCTTGATACAATTTTAGCTCGAGCAGGGAAGCCTCAGACGGGACCTCCCTTTACCTCTGCAGCCACTTCCAACCTTCGTATCTTCTCGTTGCACTGTCTGCTGCAGCTTGTGTTGTAATTTTGTAAGACCGTTGCTGTTGTTCATGAGATTCCACTATTTATAGTTTTTCAGAGCCACCTTATTAACTTCGTTCTGACCTGTGGTCTCCGTTTTCCCATATTTTCACTAAATTGTTGTAGTTTTTCGACCCGCCCATGGATGAGGCGACGACATCTGGACCACTTATGCTTTGTGTCTTCCCTTTTTTGGTACATCCACTACTGTTGAGTTTTTAGGCTGCGGGATGCCCGCAGCTGTGAACACCATGAGCATGAGAGAGTCTGGCTGCCCTCTTAGCCATATTACCACCTGCGGGCTTACTTCTTGTGTAGAGATAATAAACAACGCCATGTCAAGACTCAGCATATGCTTTGTGGAAGTGTAAGTCACCTGGTAGTTGTTCCTTAGTGTTTTATAAGTGAGTCAAATTTCATATTCCTGGATTACCGCCTGTTCCAGAGTCCCCATGTAAATTCTATAGCAGCTCATGCCATATCTAGTTCGTACTCCTTCCCTTAATTTCTCCCTGCCCGCTCCCTTTTACCATAATGCAAACATCATGTCATGAATAGTGACTTGAACAGTCACCTTGGCTCAGAGCAACGCAACAACATAATTCTAATCGTATGGCAATGATCTTGATGATGGGCCTAATCGATGCATATCCTGGCACTCACGCCTCTTTATCCAGACTTCTTTATCATCCTACACTCTCTTTCAACTGGTTGGAGTGGTGAGACTGTCCCTCGAACGGTTAGTCAAGCGCCTAGCCAGCTCGTATAGAGCTTCAGGCGACTGCCATTTACTTGGCCTAGAGAGTGCTCCCCATTGAGTTTAGCAAGCTGAACGCACCCCCATCGGTAACTTCTTTGATGACATAAGGTCCCAATCAATGAATTCAGAGTTTGCCAAGGAAATTCTCGAATTTACTATCATATAAAAATACTATATTACTCTCCTTAATGGTGCGCACCTTGATATGGTGATCATGCCATGCTTTTTCTTTTTGTTTCTGCACTTGCTGACGTAATCCAGCCAAAAATTCGTTCCTCCTCCATTTCTTCGAGTTGCGCGAGCCTTTCCTCCAAAGCCCTGTGGTCTGATATACCTATGATTGTCACGAACCGCAGACTAGGCATAATATATTCCATAGGCATGATGACCTCCTTGCCATAGACTAACCGATAAGGTATCTGGACTGTCAATTTCTTGCATGTGGTTCGATATGCCCATAGCACAACAGTGATGTGCAAGTCCCTGTCATTTCATTGCACATTACAGACCTTGGTCAATGCAATCTCCAAGATTTTTGTGAATGCCTACACGGTCACATTTGCTTGTGGGTGGTATGGCATACTTTGTTGATGATATATTTGGAATTCCTCAGTGAGTGCGTTGATGGTTTCATTCAGAAAATGCATTCCCCAATTGCTCATGAGAATTTTGGGATAGCCAAACCTTGTTAGTACATTCTCGAACAAAAACTTTGCAGCTCTTGCAACCATGCAATCCTTAACCGGTTGTGCCTCAGCCCATCGGGTTAAATAATCGGTTGTGGTGATGATATAATGGGTGCTCATTTTTCCTCATAGCTCAATAGGTCCTACAAAGTCGATTTCCCACTTTTTGAAGGGTTTTAGAGTCATCTGCTGCTGGAGTGGCATTTCATCTCTCTGCGACGGTTTCCCTATTCATTGGTAGACATCGCAGGCTCGGCAGTGAACTTTCGAATCTTGATGCAGAGCGGGCCACCACAATCCTATGCGAAGCATCTTCTGGGATGTGGCATGACTTGCATAGTGTTTTCTAGCAACCCCAACATGGGCTTTAGCCAGGATTTGTCCTCGCTCGAACTCCGGGACATACCGACACAAAATCTCATCATTGCCCATTTTGTGGAGGTGTCCAGCAATCAAGGTGAAGTGTGCTATGCATATCACCAATTCCTTCTTCTGTTGAACAGAGTATCCTTGCGGCGTAGTCCTTGTAGTTAGGAAATGGATTATATCTTCAAAATGACCATCCGCTATGCGCACCGCATATAGCTGAGCGTGTGGAAGTACATCTTCTAGATTTGTGGGTTCTTCGCCGATGTCTATTTGGGACAAGTGATCTGGGCTTGCATTTAAATGTCCTGGCTCGATGATGACCTCAAAGTCATACTCCTAGAATAACAAAAGCCATCGACTGATACACCCCTCGAACAGAGGCTTATTCACGAGGTATTTTAACACCGAGTGATCGGTATACATCTTAATGTGACCTCCCAGTAGATAATGGAAATTTTTTTGAAGCACGTATACCATCGCTAATCCCTTGCGCTTAGTAGTGGAATAGTTCTTCTCATATTTTGATAGCCGGCGACTTGCCAACATAATCGGGTGGTCATTTCCATCCACTCCTAATTGTGTAAGTAATACCGCTAAGGCGATACATGATGTGTCGACATGCACAAGAAATTCGACGTCCCATTTTGCAAAGACCAATATAGCGGCCAACGCCATCTTTTCCTTAACTGTCTCTACATTTTTGTTACATTCCTCGTTCCAGCAATAAGTAGCATCCTAGGCGCTTGAAGATTAAGTATGATGGTGATATTCGCCAAATCCACCATCAGCCCCTGCTTACAGACCACGTGGCCCACTAGGCTTCTGAATGGAACCGGGAAAGTACACTTCTTCAGGTTGAGCGCAATATGATGATGGCGGAAAGTTTTTGTTACATTCCTCGTTCCAACAATAAGTAGCATCCTAGGCACTTGAAGATTAAGCATGATGGTAATATTCGCCAGATCCACCATCAGGCCTTGCTTACAGACCACGTGGCCCAGTAGGCTTCTGAATGGAACCGGGAAAGTACACTTCTTCAGGTTGAGCACAATATGATGATGGCAGAAAGTATCCAGCATCAACCATAAGCTCGCTATGTGCTTCTTAACCAGTCCAAACATGGTCGAGTCATCTAGGTAGACTTCAAATAACTTGTGAATAAATTATTTGAATGCAGCGATTACTATTCGTGAAAAAATGGTCGGCACGTTCTTCAGTCCAAAAGGAATTATTGTGTATTGAAAACAACCCCATTCAGTAGCAAACGTTGTCTTACTCCTATCCTCTGACACAATCTTGATCTGGTGGTATCCTGAGAACCCATCCGTGAAAAAGTAGGCTTCCTATCCCCCCACGTTTTCCAGTACCTCATCTGTAAATGGTGTTGGAAACGACTCATTGATGCAGGCATGATTGAGCTCCTTGAGATCGACGCAGATGCGAATCTCACCATTCTGTTTCTTCTCCTGCACAACCATTAGACTTACCCAATCAAACTCCTCGACTGGTTCAATGATTCCTGCTACTAGCATTTTGTCCAACTATTTGCAAACATTTGCTTTATATTTTGGATTTAATCGCTAGAGTCGTTGCTTCACCGGTTTTGCATTTGGCTTCAATGTGATCTCCATCACTCCTAGTTCTCCTAGGATTCCCTTTAGCTCCGTGATCTTTGTTGCGAACAAGTCTTGGTATTCCCGAAGCAACTCAATGACCTTCTCTACCGTAGCGTCGTCCCAATAGTCCCCAAGTGTTGCACACTTCAGCTCTTCTTCGGTTCCAATGTTAACTTGTTTCGTTTTCAATGGTGTCGTCATATTTGGATCTTCAATTTCGGGTCCATGCACCTCTCGGGTGCCCTTTGATTCCGAAACATTGACATTTTGCAGATCCTCCTCGTCATATTCTACTGGACATTATAGCATTCGAGGGCCTAACCTAGCTGCTACGACCAGTCAAGCTTCATAGTTTCCTCTAGCTCTAATGGTGTCTTGAATATAGTGGCCCTTACCAGTTGTAACGCTTCGTCCATGGGATCCATCCATTGGTCTTCGAAAATAAATGTCAGCAAAAACCCTACATGCAAGATATCCCACCTACCTATGTCGTGCTAGAGCTCCGTTTTGGTGTACCAGTTTCTGGGAATGACGTCCAAGGTGTGATACAATAAGTGCACCCACTTTGGTTGTGCTTCTTCTCTGTATGCTTTGATCCACCTAGTCAGGTGCATGTGTGGATCATCCCGTCCATCGTATTTCTCTGCTATGCGTAGTTCGGGCTTCCTAAATTTGATTTTCATCATATGCCTGAAAGCACGCCAATCTTTGAACGTTCCTTCATGTGTGCCCCACCATCGCGCGCAGCACCCATTTCATCATGTCAAACCGTTGGTGCTCAGGTACTGCTATTTCAAATTTGGTCAGAAATTCATATGTCACTGTTAACCCATCATATCTTGGAAATTTTCGATCCTGGGACTTTACATAGTACAACGATTTCGTCACCATGTTGCAGTGTAGCATGGTTACTCCACTCAACCAGTTTCATCGCCACTCATCTTCCTCATCTGGATCATTAGAGAACGATTCTCCATCCCCTAATGATATTCTTCTATCCTCCAATGTCTTGATCCATCCTTGCTCCTGGGTAGTCATTTTATCGTCATTGTTGTTCATCGATTCGTTGTAGCGTATTCCTTCAGCTAGATCTAATGGAATAACGACTCGGAGTGCCTTTGTTTCAAATATCATTGTCCTCTTCTTTAGATTAATAACTCTGTTCATGTCAGTGGCCCAATCTATTCCTAACAACATAGGATAGGGCGTAATTTCATCCATGAGCTCAATAACTTCAAAATCCATGCGGGTACTTGTGCCATCAAGGTATACCATAATCGCAGCCTTCCCTTGGGTAGCACCTTCTATTGATTTGCCATCCATAATTGGATAGCATACCATTGTACTGTAGGCTTACCCATGCGTTCCCATGTCTATTTCAGCAATACGTTCGCATTTGTGCCCAGATCCAAAATGACCTACTCCATCTTATAATCACCGATCTGCGCTGTTAACTGCATTTCCCTTCCAGTTCGTGATGCATGTCTTCCCAACTTTAGAATGATGTGATGCTCACTCCACCTTGCACATCTATTTATCAACTCCTATAAGCCTTTAACCGCCCTGTTGTGACGAAGAAATTTTATATATGTATTTAAAAAGGTAGTTTTCATCGAGGGATCCTTTTCCGTCTTGGGCTGATCCCTAATACTTGAGGTAGAGACCTCTGCGAAGCTCCCTCAGACTTCCCGATATGTCCCCTTATCACTGCCTGAATTCTGCCCATCCGCTCTTGTGGCCATGCCATTCCTCACCACCATGTTGACCTTGGGATCTTCCTCGTGGGGTTCAGACCTCATCATTTGCATATTATGGGTCATTGTTGCTTGCGCTACCCTCTTTTCCCGAATTTTCGCTATCAATGTAGGACATTCTAGTAGCTCAGGATTGAATTTCTCACAATAACTACATGAAATTCGGGTTGGGTTGGTACAATCTCATGCATAGTGTCCTCGTCCTCCACAGTTGTAACAGATTAGCTACCTGCAACCCCTTCCTGGTCCCATTCCGCCCCGTCCTCGACCGCGCCCTTGGAACCCACCACACGCAGTCGTTGTAGTTGGATCCTGACTTAGCGCCTCCGTCTGCATTCTATAGGAAGATGAATGATCCATCAGCATTTGAGAGCTACAACAATCTCTTTCTTCATGGCCCACTGATCTACAAAAGTTGCAAAAGAGCTACTAGGGGGTCTGGTTGTATTTTGGTAATAGATGACAGTTATCAGTGTTGTGCTTTCCTCCCACTTGACAGATTGCACACTAGAGTGGGGTGGTTGTGCTTGGACTTGTCTATGCCTGTGGTCACAATGGTGTTGGTCGCCCTGTTACCATAAAATTCACTGAGACTAGACAATGATCTTTGTCGTGTCCCTGGCTCTTACACCTTACACACCATACTTCCTCCCAGACTTCTTAGCGCAGTGTCTATTCTTGTTTTAACTTCTACATTTCCAAACATAAATTTTGGACCTACGCTTGAATTTGCTAAACTCCCAACCCTAGGTCTGGTATCGGGGTTTCGTACAGCCGCATTACTGCCTCCATTGCTTTACCTTGGTTTGAGATCTTTTGTTGTAACAGAGCCGACTTCAGATATGGCATTAATGATGTGACGAACCAAGTGCAGTGCTGCTCATCTGTCAGTGTCATATTGGCCTCATGGATAGTGCTTTTCAATCTCTGATCCAAATCCCACAGAGTTTCACCCGGCATCATTACAATCTCTTTGAACCCTACGACCGATTTTTTTCCTGACATCGGCCAGCTAAATTCATTTTTCAATTTTGTCTGGATTTCCGCTACCCCCGTTGTTGGGTTACCACTTGAATACTTCATGTACCATGTCAGTGCTCGGTCCTACAGTGCGCTCACTAAGGTAGCTTTCTTGATGTTATCATCTGCGATTTACTGCACATTCCATATTAATGTTAACACAAACTAAAATTTCTCTGGATCTTCGCCTCCTACTCCTTTGAATACCAGCAACTGAATCGCGCTTGCCATAAATACCCTTGATCTATTACCATCAACGATCCCTTCGATCCTTCTACGTTCCACATCAGACACCCCTTAGGCAGATCTCGGTCCCACCAACAGAACCATTTGTTGGCTTATATGTCCCTGACCCAAGTTCGGAAGAATTATTTAGCCAAGTAAATCCTGTAGCTACCGACCCTTTCAGGAACAGCCCACGAAGCACGGACTGAGGTCTCACCCAAGGTAGTGTGGGAGGGCGTTGGAACCAAGTTTCCGCAGCTTTGGGATGTCTAGATGTGGTCTGAGAGGTTCACGTGCCATCCTGTAGCTTTGCGCTACTCTAGATCTGTGCGGATCCCAATAATCTTAGATATATATAATTTATTCAATTAAGTACTATACACCAAATTTACTTAGAGAGGTATTTAAGAAAACATTTATTACTTTCATTTAGTTCACATATTAAGATTAAACTCGATTCACAAGTACTAAATAAGAATATGTGCATAGATCAACACAGTTTCATAAACCATAATGAACATTGTTGCGATAGTTCAGAATTAACACGAAATTCAGAAGAAACTTATCTTTATTTCCACTTCTGACCCTTACATCCAGATTTTCCTTGCGCACTCAACTGCAGGGGTCCGTGCACACAGCTGCGGACTTTTCCGAGCCTCTACACACACAGCTACAGAGCCTCTATCCTCTGCCAAAATCCCCTACTTAGACTTATAGCCGCTTTCAGAATTCTCTTCTCAGACACCCATTGCATTTCAGATCTCAAAATCATACCAAAAACTTAGCTACTCTACCCATAGAGCCTCGCTCTATTTATACGTTTCCATGGACCGCGATTCATAGGAAGGCCGACTCAACTTACATTTATTTACACTATTTTTGGCCGGACTACCCTTTTGACATAGAATTATTACACATCACACTCCACATAATTTGGAGTTTTTACAATAGCTTAATCCTAATTTCTAGGTTTTCTATCCCGAAACCATTACGCATGACCTCTGCTACCCAACACCAACAGTTAGAACTAGTTTAATTGAAAACAACTTGAGATAATTGACTTTGATTGCTACAAATTAGCAATCACACGTGCTTAGCAAAACACTAACTCCTCCAACTCAAATTTATTGATAAATGGGTGACACAAGCCATGTCATACAAGTTAATTGCATCCAAGTTGTCTGTTGATGTGGAAATTCAAATTTTCTCAATTTAATCAAGGCAAAATCAAATTGAGAATTTCTTGCTGCATTTTTCAACAATCCTTCAAGTGAATCTAATTCATGTCTCCAATCCATCACAACAATGTGTTAATAACAACAACCAACAGATATAACTAGCATTCAAAATAAATAAAATAACAAAAAAAACACATTAAAACACAATCGATGGAGACCCTGAAAAGTACTCCAACTATGTTACCACCTATCCACGTTTATCGAAAGTGCTTTCATCGCTCCTCTCATGATGCACACCCCCGTTGTCGGCCTCCATCGCCATAAATCCAATTAGTTGTTGTCAGCCTCCATTGCTTTACTTCCGGAAGAACCCATCAACAGCATAAAGACGGACCCCTAATCCTTTACCATTTTTACTAGTGCCTCATATTGAAAATTTCAAGACAAAAGATTTATTTTGTCTTAAAATTTGTCGTAAAATTCCCCTCCATGTAGTATTGTCGAATGCAACAACATACAAGTTGTCTCTAATCGTACCAACATAGATCAAAAGGACAAAAGAGTAGTTAATGTGTGGGAAATCTTTGCACGAAAAGTTTTCGCATTCTTCACAGTTGGCTACCCCCACAAAATGAAGAGCCCAACAAGTCATTGTCTTTATAAAAGATAACATGAATGAAAAGTGAAATATCGGCATTGGTATAGGCATTATACTGTAGTAGCCTATAAGTTGGCAGACTTAGGGTGCACTGTGAGAGTCAATTTCATAATTGTTAGATAATATTTTCTTTAATTGATATGCTTTTCTCTTAATTGTTAATTGACTTAAATCAGTTTCGTCTTAAGTGGCCATTGTCTTAAATATAAATTTGTCCTAAAATATTTATGTCTGAAAGTTTTTTGTCAAAAATATAAAGTTGTCTTAAAATAATTTTGTCATAAACTATTTTTTTCTTAAAATATTCTTGTCTCAAACTGTTTTTGTCTTAAAATATTTTTGTCTTAAACTGTTTTTGTCTTAAACATAAAGTTTTGCCTTAAAATATTTTTGTTTTAAACTATTTTTGTCTTAAATTTAAAATTGTGTCTTAAAATATATTTTTCTTAAGTTGTTTTCGTCTTAAATATAAAATTTTGTCTTAAAACAATTTTGTATCAAATTGTTTTTGTCTTAAATTTTATATTTAAGACAATTCAATTGATATTAAATTTTAATGTAAAATAATTAAAATAAAAAGTGACTTTTTTCAGACAATATTCTTTTGCCTTAAAAAAATGTTTTAAAAGTGCCCTTGGTGTAGTAGTGGTAAGAGGAGGAATAATTGACACAACTGTAAGGAAAGGAAACAACACCATGAGAGTTAACCCTTTGCACTTTTCAAATCTAAACTATAGATGACATGTTCAGATGAAACATATTCCATGGATAATAAATCATGACCATTAGTTCAAAAATTCAACAAACCTCTATGCATTTAAATTTAAAATATATACACTTATCCACAAATTATTAATTTTCATATTAATATTATTAATACCATTAAAATTTTATTAATAAACCTTATTAAATATTAATTACGCCGTAAGGCGTTCCTCTATGAAATCAACTCTCCTCTCAATATACGTGTACATTTGTGCACCTTTGATTTTAGTGTTAGACGATTAAAATAATGTGAGCCATTCGATTAATTTGACCCTTGCCCTTCTTGGCATTATCTGGATCGCTCTTGTTCAGCTCTACTTCCAGGTGCTTGACCACAGGAGCGGAGCGGAAAGGCAGAGCCCTGTACCCTCTACGATTGGTATTGTTCCTCTCTTCATTCATGTCGAGAATGCATATTCATTGCCCATCATATCCTTCTCGAGACTCCAGAGTCATTTCCCATCATATCCTTCTTCCATGGTGGAGGGTTTGCTGCCCATGGCACGAAATCAAAAAACCTTTTGCGTCTCCATGGCAGAGCATTTTCTACCCTGTCTTCCGATTTCGTGTTCTACAACATTTTCTGCAGACAAATGGGGCCATTCACTGCCATATAAATGCTTTGTAAGAGTTTTCAGTTAACCCTAAGCTATTTTTCTTCTTTATTATCAATTTTGCAAATTATTTCTTTAACCTTGTGTTTTCATCATGACCACGGGAGCGGAACGACAGAGCCCTGTACCCTCTACAATTGGTATTGGATATGTGTTGAGTAGTGTTATATTTCTCCTCCATGCCCCAATGGGAGTGCAGGTTCCTCTCTTCATTCCTGTCGAGACTGTTGAGTCATTGCCCATTGTCTCTTTCTTCCATGGTGGAGGGTTTGCTACTCATGGCATGAAATTGGAAAACCCTTTGCATCTCCATGGCAGAGCATTTGCTACCCTGTCTTCTGATTTCGTGTTCTATGACATTTTTTGCAGATGGCTAACCAGGAGATGCAGTGTTAGTGATCTTCGTGGATTATAGGCGATCACTGTAGCACCAATTTCCCATTCCATACTACGATTGTGTGCAGGCCATCACATGGTTTAGCTTCGACAATGGTAAGCCCGATTTGCTCCCCCATGTTATTTCTCTTGTTGCTTTCTCTCGTTGGTGTTTGGGCCTAATGCTCCGGGGCCCGATATCTTGGCTTTTCCTCTCCCTCCTGGTTTGGTGGTGGTGGTGATCCGGATTTAAGCAGGAACGCAATAGATTACAGAGATAACCATAAATACAGAGATGCGATAACCATAAAAACAGAGATGCAGCGGAAATAATACTTCATTTCATTAATGGAGAATACTAAAATATGCTTACAAATAGAAATAACCGAGCTAGGGCGATGGTAGCTTATCTTTGAGAAGAGATGTGTCGGCTACATGCCTCTGAACTATTTCGAACTCTATTTACAATGAGGCTTGAAGGCCTATTTATTATTGAGAAACAATGGAAAACCCTTAACATTCCAAAACCTAACCCTAGAAGATGAAACGCCAAACTATGGGCCCCGCTTGGGTAAATTGGTACATGAACTTCCCGGGGTCGTAACTTTGGCATACGATCTCTGTTTGATGCGCATGATAGCCCGTTGGAAATATCTCTCCGAGGACTATGACGGAAAGGTCGATGTTTTATATAAAAGGTTGCAGAGGTAGATTTCCCAAAAAAACGTCGTTTAGGGCCTCAAAACGGCTCCGGAAGTTTAGGACCCGAAAAACTACTAAAAATAGTAAACTGCGCTATAATTAAGGAAACTAAAAATCTGAAAGAGACAGTTGTGGGGGTCCAAATAGGATAGGTGGGTGGCCACCAACATCCACCTGGATCATTCCTCCCCCCTTAGGAAGCAATGGTCCCCATTGCGTTGAGTTCCTCCTTGAGATGAGGAAGCTTCTGCTGAGCTGGGTCTCCAGTGAGCTGTTCTACAATCTCTGATGTGTCCAGAAATGGTGGGAAGCATGGTCGGTGATGGTCCACATTGAACAATTGATGCAAGCGAAGGAATGGAGGAATACTGTGCTTCAAAGCATTGTTGCCCACAACCTTGTTACTGGTGTAAGGACCATGTCAAAGCGGTCTGAGTTTCTGATTGGTTCTGGTAAGGTGTTCTCTCTGCAGATGTAACCAAACTTTTTTTCCCACCTGAAACTTTTGTGGTACCCCTCTGGGTAAGGAGAAGTTGTTCCTGTGTTCTGTCATTACTGTATCCCTATGTTGCTGCTGCTGCGTGGAGGAATCCTTTGCGAGGGTCATGGATGTAGCAACGATCTTCCCCTTACTTTGGGAGTGAACCAGATAGAAAATAAATTTCCTAGTCAGTGAGATGAGCTTGCTACCTTTCTTAGCAGTGATCAAAGAGGTGGCGGTAGGTGGAGCTACCTCTGGTATCCTGTATAATGAATTATCTAAAGAAATAATGACAGCGCGAGGCCTTGACTCATACACAACATGTTGCCTGCACAAGTATGGTTGGCCTAATAGTACATCACAAACATCCAGAGGTGTAACATCACACAATACCTCATCTATGAAGGGCTTGATGCTATAGGGAAGGTGGCACTGTTGGTGAATTTTGAGATCTCGTCCTTCATGAAGCCACCCGATATTGTACGACTGTGGGTGTGTCGTAGCTGGTAGGCCCAACCGCTTCACGACTTCTGCTGAAACGAGGTTCTTTTGGCTGCCACGATCGACAATGAATTGCAGCGGTGAACCCTTCACCCACATTTGTGAGTGGAAAAGATGTTCGCCCTCCTCTGGCTCTTCGGGCTCATTCTTCTAGATCTTGGAAGTGGCAACAGTGGCACTAGGATACGCATCAATGATTTTCTTCCCTTTGCCATCCCCCCTGTTGGGTTCCGGCTCAGTGTCAGAACATGCATCTGATTCGAAAGCCTTCAACTCGGCTACTAGCGACTGCTTGGTCCGATACTCACTTGTGTTATGAGTGGGACTCTTATGGAACTCACACCAATTTCCTGTGTCCTTCTTCGGCTTCGTGGTGTTGTTCTTTTCTTGCAGCTTAGAGGGGTTGTCTTGGGTCACCCTGCCTTGGCTTTGTCCTTTGGGCTTCGGATTTGCAGATCCAAAGTCTCACTTCTTCTGTTTGAAATTTTGCTTGATTTTGATAGCGTATCGGTATGCTGTGCCGAGTGAGGAGATGTTCAAGAACTCCATCTCTTCCTGGATGTATCTGTGTAGGCAGCCGCGGTATTTGAGTACCAGATGCAGCTTATAATCTTTGATACCCAACTGTGTCTGAAGGGTATGAAAAATATTTGTGAACTCTGTTACATCTTGGTCTCGTCCATGCCGCAGTGTGGTCAATTTGATGTATTTGTCCTCATAGCTTTTGACAGGGTAGTACTGCTCCTTGATGGCATCCCGGAAGTCATTCCAAGTGGGGGTGGCTGAAAACAGTGAGCCTGTACTTTCATCCTTTTGCTCGCAGTATGTTTCCCACCGGTCCTTGACGTGGGGGGCTGCTTTGAGAAGAGCGAAAACAATCTTTTCCCGACTTGAAAATTCATGAACAGAAAAATACCCATCTAGCCGATTTAACCATTTATCTACTACATCTACATCTATTTGACCCTCGAAGATGGGGATTTCAAAATTAACTTGTACCTTAAATGGTGTGGCATTTCCAAAGTAGCTGTTGGAAGTCGATGTGCCGCATCTGGGTAGCCGCTGAAGGATCTGCGCAAAGGTATCCATCATCGCGTTCCTTTGCCGCTCGAGCGCTTCTTCGAGCAAGATTCTAATAGGATATCCTAGCCCCTCATGTTTGTTCTCATTGGCCATGGGAGGTCGTCGAGATTTGCGAGGTTGGTCTTGCAAAGGTTCGACCAATTCAAGCCCTAACTCCTTATATCTCGACCTCGTTGGGGACATGCAAAGAAAAAGCAGACCGCTCTGATACCAATGACCCGGATTTAAGCAGCAATGCAATAGATTATAGAGATAACCATAAATACAGAGATGTGATAACCATAAAAACAAAGATGCAGTGGAAATAATACTTTATTTCATTAATGGAGAATACTAAAATATGCTTACAAATAGAAATAACCCAGCTAGGGCGATGGTAGCTTATCTCTGAGAAGAGATGTGTCAACTACATGCCTCTGAAATATTTCGAACTCTGTTTACAATGAGGCTCGAAGGCCTATTTATTATTGAGAAACAATGGAAAACCCTTAATATTCCAAAACCTAACCCTAGAAGATGAAACGCCAAACTATGGACCCTGTTTGGGTAAATTGGTACGTCAACTTCCCGGGATCGTAACTTTGGCATACGATCTCCGTTTGACGCACATGATAGCCCGTTGGAAAGATCTCTCCGAGGACTACGACGGAAAATATTATTTTTTAGATAAAAAATCATAGAGGTAGATTTCCGAAAAAATCGTCGTTTAGGGCCTCAAAACGACTTCGGAAGTTTAGGACCCGAAAAACTGGTAAAAATAGTAAATTGCGCTATAATTCAGGAAACTGAAAAATTGAAAGAGACAGTTGTGGGGGTCCAAATGGGATAGGTGGGTGGCCACCAACATCCATCTGGATCAGGTGGGAGGTCATGATACACTGCAAGATTAGCAGTTGGGATATGCTGAGTATCTGTGGAAGATAAAGAAGGTTTTTGAGGTTCTATTATACAGTGAGGGTATTCATGATTTTCACATATTTTAGTAAACGATTAACTAGAAAATAATACAATTAGTGTCCCGCCAATGTCTAGTGTATTCTATGCCTCATACATGATTCTCACATGTTCTGTTGCAGTAAATCTAATCTAATATTGTGTCGAAAATTTGCTTGATCTTGTTTTGATTATCAATGCTTCAATGCTTCTTCTGATTTTTTTTATATATTTTTTTTTCTTCTAATTCAATAAAGTTGCGAAACTTCTACTCCTTAAGTATTCCAACTACGTGAGGTTTTAACATAGTGCTTAGTATTTACAGGTTCACCTCTTCCTCTGGACCCTGACATAGTTATCTTGATATGGATTTTCCCTAAACTTCATCAAGCTCAAAAAATTTAGTTAATATTTAATTGCTTTCTCCAAAATCTCTGAAACATACCTTTCAAAATTATTGGGAGTTTGATTTCAATGGTGGCATTCCTCCCATAGACTCGTTCTGGAAACCCATACAATTTTTGTTTTACATGTTTTTTTCTATTCGATTTTGATTTAGTTAACTGCTTCTGGGGGTCCTAGTTATAAATACTAAATAGTGCTTGGTATTATGTTGTTTTGAAGCTGATTTTGGTTCAATGAAGTGCAGCAAATAACATCAGAAGAAGCCCTCGGGCATGAATGGATTAGGGAGGCTGCATTGCCAAAATCAAAAGAGTTTATGCCAACATATCTATTTCAACATGATCATGATAGGTGCGATGCTTTAATTGTTAATGGTTGTGTCATTTGTTAGCATTATTAAGGAAATTGCTATTGAATCAATATGTAGATCATGAGAATACTGTGTAGCTACATGGCTAATCAGATATGCTTTTGGTTTTAGGCGAATGCGGCGGACTATTTAGAGTCCAGATCCTTTAGAAGAGTAGCGGAGAAAGGAGCTGCGACAAGGTGAACTAGGTGCTAGCGGGTTATTTTGATAATATTACCAACATAGACATTTATGGGAGAAATTGGCATGCATTTTGGTAGGGTGTTGATTCCTGAGGTATAAATGGACATCATTCTAATTAAACTCTTCAAGGCCAGATATTATCAGCACAGGGAGTAGGAAAAACTATCTTCGAGTGTTCAATAGTTCATAATGTTGATGAGCAAGATTACAAGATCAGATTTGTAAGTGGAGGAAGTCAATCAATTTGGGCTTTTGCTACCAAGTAAAAAATGTTATGGATTTGTTTATTGGTTCGTCAGGGCTAATGGTTTTAGAGTGCGTCATACATGCAGTTTGCATTGCAAAGTGTGGCATAAGGACTTCCATTGGGGTAACCTAAGTTTCCTTTCAAGGTTGTGCATGTAACATATTTCTTTGGCATATTGTAAGAGATAATCAAATTTTCACCAAAGTTGTGGGAAATGATATGGATGGTTTTTTTGCAATATGTGCAGTTATTATTTTTTAATCTTGCCTTGTGTGTGAAATAGAATGCCTGGTGATAAGTGGAGGACAAGTTCTTTGATCTTTATACCATAGAACAGAAGGAAGGCAAAATACTGCATACAAGGTAATGATGCTTATGCAATCTTTCTCGAACCTCCACAATGAAGTTCCAGATGGTTTTTCTTTCCATCACTGATGGATTATTATTGGTGGTAGGAAGAAGGAATAGGGGAATAACTACTCTATTATGATTATCTTGTTTTATGTAAAAAGTAGTACTTTTACAGAGTATGTTACATGAGTGGACGATTAAACAATTTAATGATATCAAGAAGTTAAGGCATGGAAGTTTGGAGGGTTTTGTTCGGATCATTGTGCTAGTCATATTTGGGATTATAGCTACACAAAAATGCCTTGGTTTATCATGTTGTTATTCCACGAAGTGTTCATCCATTTATTTTACTTGGATATTCAGAGTGAATCCTTCTCAATAACACGCTTTTAGAGGATTTCAGACTACTTTACTGTTAGTTTCAGTGACTACATTGAAATAAATTAAACAATTTAAAAGCAATTAGCAACATGCTCTTCAGCCAAGATAGTTATTCTCTCATGATACTTTCTCTTACCCTCAAGTCCATCAGCCTTTCACTGGGTGGCACTGTAAACAAGTTTTGGTAACTTTTTTCTCAAATATTTTGGAATGCAGTGTGAGGGGTTAAAGAATATTGAGAAGTTGAGAGTCTGAATTAACCATATATTACATCTCTTACTAGTCCATGCATAAGAATATCAATTTATGTTTCCCGTGATTTTTAAGAGCATTATCTTCTTTAAGAAGTATAAAATAAATAGTAAGCAGGATTTGCAATAATTCCAGGAGACAACCACAAACACATGAAATATTCAACAAGATTTCCTTCCATAAAATTATAAGCAACGATCATCTAACAATTGTTAATCGTCAAATTTTTGTGTTAGTGACTCTGGTATCAGAGATTCAGACTAGATGTAATTAGCCATCAATGTAGTATGGATTTATGAAACGCAACTCACGTAATTTGCTCCATGTTCGTTCGGGAGAAGAAAACTTAATTTTTAGTTTTGGATCCTTGCAGTTGCCTTCGAATTAGAGATGCATAGATACCATTCTTTTTCAACAATTCCTCATGAGTACCACTTTCAACTATCTGACTGCTTGATGCAACTGCCACGATAGTTGCACTTTAGACTGCTGAAAGTCTATGTGCTATAACTAAAACCATCTGTCCTTTTATCAATTGGTCCATGGCATCCTGATTAAATACAAGCAAGGGAATTGTTAAGGAAGAAAATAAGATCAGACGAAAAATCAAGAGTAATAGAAGAACAAAGAGGCGATCATGGTTTGGGTCATGGTATCACCTGAACCAGGTATTCATTCTTTGCATCCAAAGCACTCGTAGCTTCATCCAAAAAGAATTACACGGGGATTCCTCAGTAATTCCATTGCTATTCCAATCCGTTGTTTTTGACCCCGTGACAACGTCACACCATGCTCTCCAACAAGTGTATTGTACCCTTCCAGAAAATTTGATACAAACTCATGGGCATTGGCCATTCTTTGTATTTATTGAGTCAGGAGTGGACAATGTTTCAAATTTACGAGAATTCCATATTCATTGAATAGTCAAATGAAGCAACTAATTGTACTCTCAATTTGACAATGCAAGTCGCATGTTTCTAGTTAGTTCAAATCAAACGAGATTTAAAACATGTCTAAAGGTTTTTGAAATGTACGGCAGCATTTTCAATGTCAACAGTGCTAGCTCTGCCTTTCAGTCCATATAGAATATTGTCTATTACTGAGCAGTTGAAAAGAACAAGTTCCTGGCTCACAATACTTACTTGCAAAATTTTCTAATTGATTTTAAATGAGTGCATGAAAATTAATTTTGCTTCCAGGTTGGTACTTTCCCCTGAAAAATCAAGAATAGTAAACATGAAAATAGATTACCCCTTGTTTATATCTTCTAAAAACGTGTGATTATAGTAAGCACATGCATTAACAGGTGTAATACGTGAACAAATATTAGATAATATCGACACATCGTTCACTGTTGATTTGAAACATGGTGCAACTCCTAGCTCATCAAACAAGTCTACAGTCATTGCCTGCAACCCAGCAGTGCCTCCACACACTCGTGGTTGATGCCTAGATGACAAAAACAATACATTCTTTAAACTTGTCTACTCTCAAACATTTCGAATACTCCATTGGACCCAACTTTAACGGAACCCCAAATCAGAATTACCTGTACTCCCATGGATGCAAATTTAGCAAATTCCCAAAACAAAATCAGATTATATGCATGGTTCATCCAAGGAGAGTAAAGATGGTTGCATAGTAAATCAGGAGGGAGATAACATATATGATTTTGAGGGACAAGATATTACAACAGGCCATTCTTTCAGAGACTGGACTAGGATCAGAAAAGTACTTATCTTCACTAAAAAAAATCAGTGATTTGAAGTGTGAGTCTGCAAAAAGGTACATTTATATTCTGTAATGTTCTCAATTGTATCTTGCCAGCGTTCTGCATAATCGAAACTAAATTCTTTTCATAACTCTCATTTGATGTCAAACAACTTTCCATTGAAAAATATGTGACTTAGAATTGCTGCTTAAGGCTATGCATAGCATGTACCATATGTCGATGCTACTTGTATAATGATGGCATCAGGGAAACTATAAAAAGCATTGTTGAGGCATTCAATGGACACTTTTGAAGCCAATTCTGAGATTTCTGCACTGGCAGCTTCTAGTCCAACATAACTCAAATTGTGACCAGCAACAGTTTCCCTGGCCTTCTCCAACACAAACTACAAGTGAAAGAAATTGTAAGAGAGACGTGTGTGAGTTTGAGAGAGTGTGACAACAATGATGAAGATAGAGAGATACATACCAAGGTATTGTTAGGAATTTCGTAATACCATCCATTAAAAAATGTTGGGAATATAGCCTGGGCTGCCCTGACAAAAATAAGCATCGCTTTCATTCCCATCCATTCAAAGGAGAAAAAATGGTCTCCTTAAA
Organism: Pinus tabuliformis; assembly: GCA_031772625.1. Taxonomy (NCBI): domain Eukaryota; kingdom Viridiplantae; phylum Streptophyta; class Pinopsida; order Pinales; family Pinaceae; genus Pinus; species Pinus tabuliformis. The sequence goes on along the minus strand of CM062819.1, from coordinate 1,815,805,398 downwards.
CCCCAAATATCAATCTAAAAAATCAACAAAATCAAAAAACACCATAAGGGAGAAATTCAGTGTCATTGCAAAATTGGATATTCATTTCAATAAATTTATTTTGCAATGGGGATTCATCTACAGTTCAGGTCAGGTTTATCAAATAGGGCTTATATATCTACTATCTAAAAATATACCTTGCCTATTAGTTATCCAACCTGGCAGTCATATAATGTTATTTAGAAGAATGCTAGAACACATCCATCTTAACATTGAAATTGTTGCATCAAGGAATTTGATAGCGTTAACCACATCATAGATCGTGCATTAATATGGATTTGAGTAATTATACTAAATTATTCACTGCTGGGTACATGTCATCTTAGCATTTCCACGAGTGCTGAGAAATACCAGAAGATAAAAGGCCAAGAAAACAACCCCTGCTGCTCCTGCTATGAGGCAAACATATTATTTTTTAATCTTGCCTTGTGTGCAATAGAATGCCTGGTGATAAGTGGAGAACAAGTTCTTTGATCTTTATACCATAGAACAGAAGCAAGGCAAAATAAGGTAATGATGCTTATGCAATCTTTCTGGAACCTCCACAATGAAGTTCCAGATGGTTTTTCTTTCCATCACTGATGGATTATTATTGGTGGCAGGCAGAAGGAATAGGGGAATAACTACTCTATTATGATTATCTTGTTTTATGTAAAAAGTAGTACTTTTACAGAGTATGTTACATGACTAGACGATTAAACAATTTAATGACATCAAGAAGTTAAGGCATGGAAGTTTGGAGGGTTTTGCTCGACTCATTGTGTTAGTCATCCTTGGGATTATAGCTACACAAAAATGCCTTGGTTTATCATGTTGTTATTCCACGAAGTGTTCATCCATTTATTTTACTTGGATATTCAGAGTGAATCCTTGTCAATAACACGCTTTTAGAGGATTTCAGACTACTTTACTGTTAGTGTCAGTGACTACATTGTAATGAATTCAACAATTTAAAACCAATTAGCAAATTTTTCTTCAGCCAAGATAGTTATTCTCTCGTGATACTTTCTCTTACCCTTGAGTCCATCAACCTTTCACTCGGTTGCACTGTAAACAAGTTTTGGTAACTTTTTCCTCAGATATTTTGGAATGCAGTGTGATGGGTTAAAGAATATGGAGAAGTTGAGAGTCTGAATTAACCATATATTACATCTCTTACTAGCCCATGCATAAGAAGATCAATTTATGTTTCCCGTGATTTTTAAGAGCATTATCTTCTTTAAGAAGTATAAAATAAATAGTAAGCAGGATTTGAAATAAGTCCAGGAGACAACCACAAACACATGAAACATTCAACAAGATTTGCTTCCATAAAATTATAATCAAGGATCATCTAACAATTGTTAATCTTCAAATTTCTGTGGTAGTGACTCTGGTATCAGAGATTTAGAATAGATGTAATTAGCCATCATTGTAGTATGGATTTATGAAACGCAACTCAGGTAGTTTGCTCCATGTTCGTTCGGGCTAAGAAAACTTAATTTTTAGTTTTTGGTCCTTGCAGTTACCTTCGAATTAGAGATGCATAGATACCATTCTTTTTCAACAATTCCTCATGAATACCACTTTCAACTATCTGACCGCCTGACACAACTGCCACGGTAGTTGCACTTTAGACTGCTGAAAGTCTATGTGCTATAACTAAAACCGTCTATCCTTTTATCAATTGGTCCATGGCATCCTGATTAAATACAAGCAAGGGCATTGTTAAGGAAGAAAATAAGATCAGACGAAAAATCAAGAGTAATAGAAGAAAAAAGAGGCTATCATGGTTTAGATCATGGTATCACCTGAACCAGGTATTCACTCTTTGCATCCAAAGCACTTGTAGCTTCATCCAAAAGAAGTACACAAGGATTCCTCAATAATGCCCTTGCTATTCCAATCCGTTGTTTTTGACCCCCTCACAACTTCACACCATGCTCTCCAACAGGTGTATTGTACCGTTCCAGAAAATTTGATGCAAACTAATGGGCATTGGCCATTCTCTGTATTTGTTGAGTCAGAAGTGGAAAATGTTTCAAATTTAGGAGAATTCCATATTCATTAAAATAGTCAAATGAAGCAACTAATTGTACTCTCAATTTGACAATACAAGTCGCAGGTTTCTAGTTCAAATCAAACGAGATTTAAAACATGTCTAAAGGTTTTTGAAATGTACGACATCATTTTCAATGTCAACAGTGCTGGCTCTACCTTTCAGTCCATATAGAATATTTTCTACTACTGAGTAGTTAAAAAGAACAGGTTCCTAGCTCACAATACTTACTTGAAAACTTTGCCAGTTGGTTTTAAATGAGTGCATGAAAATCAATTTTGCTTCCAGGTTGGTACTTTCCCCTGAATAATCGAGTATAGTAAACATGAAAATAGATTGCCCCTTGTTTATATCTTCTAAAAATGTCTGATTATAGTAGACACCCGCATTAATAGGTGTAATAGATGAACAAATATTAGATAATATCGACACATCGTTCACTGTTGATTCGAAACATGGTGCAACTCCTAGCTCATCAAACAAGTCTATAGTCGTTGCCTGCAACCCAGCAGTGCCTCCACACACTCGTGGTTGATGCCTAGATGACAAAAACAATACATTCTTTAAACTTGTCTACTCTCAAACATTTCGAATACTCCATTAGACCCAAATTTAATAGAACCCCAAATCAGAATTACCTGTACTGCCATGGACCCAAAATTAGCAAATTCCCAAAACAAAATCAGATTATATGTATGGCTCATCCAAGGAGAGTCAAGATGGTTGCATAGTAAATCAGGAGGGCGATAACAGATATGCTTTTGAGGGACAAGATATTACAACAGGCCATTCTTTCAGAGACTGCACTAGGAGTAGACAAGTACTTATCTTCACTAAAAACAATCAGTGATGTTGAAGTGTCAGTTTGCCAAAAAGGTACATTTATATTCTATAGTGTTCTCAATCTTATATTGCTAGCGTTTTGCATAATCAGAACTAAATTCTTTTTCAGAACCCTCATTTTATGTCAAACAACTCTCCATTGAAAAATATGTGACTTGAAATTGTTGATTAAGGCTATGCATAGCATGTACCGTATGTTGATGCTACTTGTATAATGATTGCATTTCAGGGAAACTAGAAGAAGTATTGTTGAGGCATTCACTAGACACTTTTGAAGCCAATTCTGAGATTTCTGCACTGGCAGCTTCTAGTCCAACAGAACCCAAATTGTGTCCAGCAACAGTTTCCCTGGCCTTCTCCAGCACAAACTACAAGTGGAAGAAATTGTAAGAGAGACGTGTGAGTGTTTGAGAGAGTGTGACAACGATGATGAAGATGAGAGGTACATACCAAGGTATTGTTAGGCATTTCGTAATACCATCTATTAACAAATGCTGGGAATATAGCCTGGGCTTCCCTGGCAAAAATAAGCATCGCTTTCATTCCCATCCATTCAAAGGAGAAAAAATGGTCTCCTTAAACCCCAAATATCAATCTAAAAAATCAACAAAATCAACAAACACCGTAAGGGAGAAATTCAGTGTCATTGCAAAATTGGATATTCATTTCAATAAATTTATTTTGCAATGGGGATTCATCTACAGTTCAGGTCAGGTTTATCAAATAGGGCTGATATATCTATTATTTAAAAATATACCTTGCCTATTAGTTATCCAACCTGGCAATGATATGAAGTTATTCAGAAGAATGCTAGAACACATTCATCTTAACATTGAAATTGTTGCATCAAGGAATTTGATAGCGTTAACCACATCATAGATCATGCATTAATATGGCTTTGAGTTATTATACTAAATTATTTACTGCTAGATACATGCCATCTTAGTATTTCCACGAGTGCTGAGAAATACCTGAAGATAAAAGGCCAAGAAAATAAGCCCTGCTGCTCCTGCTGTGAGGCAAACATAACTTAAGTTGTACAGTTGTTTGTTCAGTGGAATACAATTATAATCTATATAAGCTATTTGAAACATAGGCCTTATGACTGGCAAGGTCAATACAAATTAAAATCTGATTCTATTCTGCATTTGCATATGATGCAACATAGGTATTAGGCCTTATATCACCATGGAGATCATGGTTTATTGCATCATCAATGTAAATAAGACATCGATTTGAAGAACAAGGTACTTAATTTTTAACAGCATGTTATTCTCGACAACGTCATGTCTTATTCTGTGTGCCAATTTTCATACAATCTCTTTGCTTTTTCCAAGGAGTTATGTTCTTCACAACATATCTCCTTGTGGGTGTCCTTAGTTCAAGTTTGGTGTCATTGGTGCACACAAAAACAAGTTTTCACCAAAGTAATTATATAGTGAGCTAGTGATAACAAGGATATTCATATATGATACATGGAATTAACAAAGAGGTTTTTTCCAAGATTTTGATACTCAATGGAGACGTAGTGGGTGCATATCGTTCTACAACATTCCCATCTTTGTCCACCAGAAACTTAGTGAAGTTCCACTTTATTCCATTACCAAAAAGCCCACCTTTGCCTAACTTCAAGAACTTGTAGAGAGGAGCTGCATTGCTACTATTAACTTCGACCTACATCACAAAATTTCTACTTAACACCAAGGATCCAATGAAGCAACCACATGGACTGGTTAAGTTTAAACTTTAAATGAATCCTCTAGCATAAAGAGAGAAGAAATCCAAGATGGTATAAAGATTAGAAGAGGCTGTCAGCTTAATAGTTAGAGTTTCTTGTTGCTAAACAATTTCGCTATGGCTTAAGGGTTTCTCAATGGTTTCTCCAAAAAAGAATTTATCTTATAGATATTTTGAGTGTTGAACGTGAAATATCATTTTTGGTAGATGGACCCTTTAAGGAAACCAACAATGTTTACTATAGGGCAAGTTCTTGCGTGTTCTTTCAGAGGACTCATGTTCATTTCTATGTGGGAGATACCACTCGTGGATTCTAACATTCTGGCTACCCTCGGCTATGAATGTTTTAAATGAAGGCAAGATACTGCATACAAGGTAATGATGCTTATGCAATGTTTCTGGAACCTCCACAACATAGTTCCAGATGGTTTTTCTTTCCATCACTGATGGATTATTATTGGTGGCATGGAGAAGGAATAGGGGAATAACTACTCTATTATGATTATCTTGTTTTATGTAAGAAGTAGTACTTTTACAGAGTATGTTACATGACTGGACACTTAAACAATTTAATGATATCAAGGACGAAGTTAAGGCATGGAAGTTTGGAGGGTTTTGTTCAAATCATTGTGTTAGTCATCTTTGGGATTATAGCTATAGAAAAATGCCTTGGTTTATCATGTTGTTATCCCACGAAGTGTTCATCTATTTATTTTACTTGGATATTCAGAGTGAATCCTTGTCAATAACAAACAAGAGGTGACATGTATTTCTGGTAGAGAATCTGGGTCACCAAGATATTATTCGGACTACCAGTCTTTTTGTACATTGATATTATGAATAATATTTGGCCTTGCTTAAAGCAATGACATATTTCTCCCCTGAAATATGAATGTACAGAATTCTTATCTCTATTGTTCAAAATTTTTAATTTTTTTTGGAGAAAAAAATGTATATTTTACTTGTCAAGTTTTTCAAAAAGCTGAATTTTGAAAGATTTATGGGAAGTAGTTGAACATTTTACAACTGTTATCTCCTATTTACTTCATCATATTGTTCTACCTTCTCTCTCTCTCTTTCTTTTCCCCATTTCATTCTCCTCTGTTTTCTATTTGCTTCTCGTCATATTGTTCTGCCTTCTCTCTCTATTTTTCTTTTCCCCCATTTCATTCTCCTCTGTTTTCTATTTTCTTTGTGACGAAATTCTTAGAATATTTTGAAATATTATATATTTAGAAAAATAAATTTTTATTTTGTATTTACCAAGCATTTAACTGGATTTCAAATTCTTAGAATATTTTGAAATATTATATATTTAGAAAAATAAATTCCTCACTGCGTTTACGAATTCCAAATTCTTAGAATATTTTGAAATAGTATATAATTTTAAAAAATAATTCCATGCCGGAAACTATTATATAAACCGCCCATTTCTGCGGATACATAGATGACCAAATTTGTAAAATATTTGTGCAGATTAGATATCTCAAATTCTGAAAAGTTGTCGTAGAAGCTCTCTCCCGAGGAAGGAGATAGTTTCAGATTTGTTGATAGGAATAAAATTTGATCATAGGAGAGATTATATCATAAATATCCATGTGAAACTAAAAATATCCAAATTATAATTAATACAACCGATCAAAACTCCATGCTCCGCTAAAATCGAGTTATGGAACACTTACAGGTACTAAGATTGTTGACCATGTTGAATCTCATTGTCATAGTTATAAAAAAAAAAACCAGCTACATCACACCTATAAAGCAGAGCGCCCTTCATTAACCAACCATTTTTGTCATGTATTAGCCTTGCCAGTACAACATTTGAATGAATCTATTCACTAGCTCACTAGCTTATTGTGTAATATCACAGCTTGTACCGAATACGCTGCCACTTTTTTTGGTTTCCTGTCAGAACTGTCGTCCTCTTTAAACCTTCCTCTCGATATATAAGAATCTGTCTAACAAAGGTGGGAAAATTTCCATTCATTAACAATTAAAGAGCATTACTTTATGCATTATTTATTACATTTTAGTAGAAAAAATTTATAGGAAAAAATTTAAATTATTGTTTCTGAGGTGGACTTTTTTTCTTTGACATATTTCTATTTTATGATAATAGGCTATTTTTTGAAAATCTAAAAAAATTGATATCTACATCTTTTGAATTCAAAAGTTTAAGGAATTTGTTTGAATTTAACACATTTTATCGAATTATATCATTTCAGTTAAAAGAAAAGTATCTGTTTGCATTTGTTAATTTCTTTATTTTTCAACCTCTTTTAACCCTCATAACATACTTTAACATTCTTGACCCAAGAATGTATTTAAAGTCTCACTTCGTTATTATTAACTAATTATGGGTTGGTATAATGTAAGTGATTTCTCTTTATCTTCAAACTTTCAATGAAATTTTGTCTATTATTTTTTATTTAGTAATTTTCTATATCTCATGATTCTTCTCGAAAGTATAAAAGTATAATGTAAGCGATTTCCCTTTATCATCAAGCTTTGAATGAAATTTTGTTTACTAAATTTTATTCAGTGGTTTTCTTTATCTCATGATTCTTCTCAAATTTATGCCTTATGGTGTTTCCTTTGCAACATCTGGTGCAAATGCTAGTTATTTTTATTATTATAATTTATATATCATGTAAATTTGTTAACAACACGAGAACATACTTTACAAGCTAATCAAACAAATCACAGTAATGTTGTCACGGAGAAACTTGAAATAATTGGATGATTTTAAAATTGGAAACTCAACGATCACACTTAGGGAAAACAAAACACCCGTGTTAAGAAAAGTACGCACCGTCTACAATTATTATTTATAGTCATAGAGATAGTATTACAATTATTAAATATCTACAATAATGGTGTGATACGGTGTTATAAATTCATTAGACACCACCAAAACTAAAAATTATGTTATGGTATTATATATTTTCATAACTATATTAATAAATGTGGTTGATTTAAATTAAAAATTTTACTTTCCATTATTTATTTATATACCAATAAGTTTTGATGATGATGGTGGTGGTGGATAACGTTTACTGAGACCAAAATTTGGTCTATTGGACCTAAAGAAACCAATTATTTAGTTTGATTTAAGCTTTTATTCCTATGCTCAAAAAGCTTGGAGAGACGCCTCCCGAGCTCACTGTAATTTTGACAAAGTAAAAGGCTAGGAAGGTTAGTATTGCAACAAAGATTTTGAAACTGAGATCTAATGTGGTTGTATGCGGGGTACTTTAAGAGGAAGTGATTTTAATCCTCGATGTTCATATTCTCACAGAGATGGTAGAACATTTCCATCCATGGTGTTTTAGGAAGTGCTCAACGACCCATTTCACTATGGAGCTCATGAGAGTTCGTTCTAATCTTGGCTATGTTAATTTTCTTCTTTGAACTAGTTAAAACGAGATATTCTTTTGATCTTCTAGGGTGGGGTTGATGACCTTCTTATAATATCTTAATTTTCTTGTAGCTGCTAAATCTTTCTCACACCACATTTTTCTTTGAACTTAGAAGTAACAATATTTTTAATGTTATTAATGTTTTTCAATGCAACATTCTCGTCGATCTCCCAATGGTTTAACCAATCCCTGGTGTCTTTATACCAACCTCTTTTGAGCCTTAGGTGGTTTTGGCTGGAATTTAAAGCTAGCTTAGGAAGCCTATGGTCTCCTATGATATTGAGTTTGTGCTTGTACAACAGAAGCCTAGTCATAGCTAGGCTCTTGATAGGGGAAATACCCACTCGTATACGGAGAATATGATAGGGTGTGTTGCTTTTAATTTTGAGGTTATACATTATAAAAAGCTTCTAGATTTTCTCAATCTTTCTCCAAGATTCTCTAGAGATGCTACAACCCTAAACCTCACATCCATATAAGGTAAGCGGAGTGACTAAAATTTCAAAGAGGAGCTTCTTTCAATCCCACAATAGGAGGTTTGCCGTTTTACAATTATTTTCAAGACCAAAATAAGCTTTTCATACCCCATTAATCTTTTTCTCAATGCTATAGTTCTAGTTGAGCTTGTGATGAATATCAATTCCTAGGTACTTGTAGGAAGACACCTCCTCCAAGTTACTATTGTCATACATAAAATTAGCCTAAATGTCTTTCTGGGATTTGATAATCATAACTTTTGTTTTGTCAGTGTTAACAATCATACCCATGGTATAGCAAAAATCCTTAAAAAGTATAAATTGCTTATAAATAAAACTCATAATTTAGTATTATTCAATAATATTTGTATTTATATAAATATTATTTATATTAAAAACATTAATATCATCAATAATATTAATATTACTAATATTAAAATAATATAATATTAAAATCTAATTTTAATCTAATTCATAAACATAAATTAACCACACATATTGGCATTGATCCAAATGTGGATATTGGCAATAACATAAATATTAAGTGAGATAAACTTTTATTTCTTTCACAATGTCTTTCTATAAAGTGTCTTCCTACAAATTACAAACTACGATGAAACTAAAAAATATTACTATAATCTTGGCAATCGAAGTCACTGAGCGCTAAATTAAAACAACAAGATTACCTCATTTAGGTTTAAAGTTTTTTTTAGCAATTATATATTCTTACTGCATTAAACTATAATAATAGTCATTATATTAATAATATATGCCATATGCCATGTTTATAAATAACTCCTTTTCTAACCCATTGATCCATTGATTTTGGTGTTAGATGATTGAAAAATTATCTGCCATAAAATTAAAAACCAATACTAACGGGTTAGAATGCGGAGATTCTGCGCTACAATATTTGTGCCCCTTCACAAATTCTCTCTCAATTGGAAACAACAATTCTACCAGCGGTGTTGGGAATTCAAGAAGATGGTCGGCCTCCATTCTGTCCGTTCTCAAAACATATTTCAACAAAAATTCTGCACTTATTTAGCTTTCCAACTCCAAACCATATTTTGAAGCCTCGCTCCTTCTACGTTATTGCCTTGCACATAACTATAAAATTCTCTTTTTGGAAGCTGGAGAAAGTTGAGAATGCAAATTGGACAATGTTAAACCTCTTTATAAAAATTTAGGATATTCAAATACATGAAATTTTTCTCATTCTGTCGAACTATATATGTTCCAACAAAATTGGTGCACCAATATCGCTTTGCAAATTTAAACTTCAGCATTCTCATACTATTTACACACCTTTTACGCTTTAAACTCGTTCCAACTTTTTTTGCCGTATACATCCTGTAATTACTAGTTTTCTTCTGGCAGTGCATTGAAATTAAGGAAATCTTTGAAGTGGTAGTCATGAACAGGGTGCACTATACTCTGTCCGAAAAGGAAACGAAGAATTTATTAAAAACAAATCAAACAAATATAACCCTGCCACATATCAATTAAATTCATCCGCTTGAGAACCCTCTGCAAAATGATCTGGCTTTGTATTTGTTGTATTTTTATTTTAAAAGTATATTGATATTGTATTTTAGATTTTGACCAATTTTCTTTATATTTTTAATGCCATTTACAATCGAGACCATTATTATTATTATTATTAACAGCATAGGTATATATTATTATTATTAACAACATAGATATATAGGTCTATTATAATTCTAGATTTATTAATTGTTTAAAGGAATTAAACATTTTAAAATGCAAATATTTTTTCTATTCAAAACTCAAGTAAAATTTTGTATTTTAAGACATTTGATTCTTCTATGATTTTGGTAAATCTAGAAGTAAGATAAGTATTTGCAGGTTTTGAACCATACTAATTTTTTATATATATATATATATATATAATTATTTTGTTATTGAATACTTTTTAAAATAATAAATGGCAGTTATGTATTAAATAGTGAAAGAATTAAAAGTCTCTATCATAACTTTAAATAAGGAGAAATAAAGAAATGTCTATATATAATATTTGAAAAATAAATATTAAAATTATTTATTTTGTCTCAATATAAAATTGATATAGAATTATGTTATTTATAACTAATAGGAATTTTTGTTTTTTCTTATGTTACATGTCAATTTAATTACACATAAAGTAATATAAATAATATTTTTTTTGGTCAAGTAAGAGTGTAGCCTTCAATTAATCGATACAAAGATTACATCTGGTACACATCTTTACAAGTGTAAAGACCAGCAAAAGACAGATCCATTGATGATTAACAATCAACAAGGCCAACAAAACCCAAAACCCTACACATAAAACCTCCGACCATTTTACAACCCGATAGCCATTTGTTAAGAACCCGAATGATCTCACAATCATAACAAAAATCACATCGGAAACTTACGCGACCCTCACTTGCTTCACGAAGCCGACAGAGAAAATAAACTAATGGTGTATAAAACTTCGGGTCCGCTCTTGGACTTAACCTCCGCCCATTTTGAAATCCGATATCATTTCGATGAAGAATTCAAATGATCCGATGGTCCTCAACGAAATTGCACCGGAAACATGCGCGACTCTTACCCGCTTCACATATCTGATAAGGATTATAAGCCATTGGTCTTTAAAAATTTGGGTCCGCTCTAAAATTTAACCTCCGATCACTTTTAAAATCCAATATCCATTCGATGAAGCCCCTTTTGATCCGACGGTCCTCAATGATATCGGATCAGAAACTAACACGACATTTAGCCGCTTTATGGAGTCGAAAAAGATTATAAACCATTGATCTATAAATCTTTGGGTCCGCTTGTAGACTTAACCTATGATCATTTTCAAACCCAATAGTCATTTGATAACGAAGGCCATCAAAACCTATGGTCTACGGTCCTTCAACTAGCATGTTGTTTACCAAATACTCATCCACTGTAGTTAGGTCTGACTTAAGCATGGACTATGGGATTGACGGTTAGTATTTAATATGACACTCTCCTACTTCCACTCTCTCCTGCTTCCACTAGTCTTCCTCTTGCTCATTACTCATGGTTTGGAAGTACTCCATATCTTTGGCCACCTATTGTTGACAGTCATCACGTAGTTTACGAGAGGGTGTAGAATCCCAATCATACCGAATATAGCTTTCCTTACATAGCACTCCTTCATTCGCCAGACGATTAGTTAACATATTAGCTTTTCTTCGCCCATGAATAAAGCTCATAGTTCTCAAGATTCACAAGTGGGAATGAATACGCTGAAAGACTTGCGATAGCTTCCAATGTTTCGATACTTTTCCAGGTGTCATTCCATTACACATTTTCTTGGTTGCATTAATGACCAATTCAGAGTCAGCTTCAATGATGACTTGTGTAAATTTGACTCGGTCAAGATTTACAGGCACTACTCTAAGGCCATGATCTCCGCTATGTTATTAGTGGCAGTCCCCAAATGACTGTGAAAGATATCCTTTATGCGCCCCTGGTCATCTCTTATGACACTGCCAAATCCAGCCATCCCTAGGTGTCCCGTAGTGGCTCCATCTACATTTATTTTCAAAAAATTATGAGGAGGAGGCTGCGAGATATCTTTACTAGTAGTTGTTTTTCTCACACCCTTGTTAGTGCCTTGGGGAACTAGAGAAAGGAGACCCAATTGCAGCAGTATGTGAGCATCCTAGGGTGAAGGAGGGTTTTTAGGAATTTTCCACATAAGGGCTCCAACTATATCTTTGAGCTGTCGTAATATTTGGCAATGATGCTTTCGGTCGAGCCTGTTTTGTTCTTGAAAATCCTACCATTGTGTTCTTTCCAGACATCCCATATAATAAAGCGTGGAACCAGAGTCCAAGTGGTTTTAATAATTTCATTACCTGAGAAGTCTTTCCTCCAATTCTTCAAAGTGTTGGTGATGGTGAGTATGTCCCTGTCAGTTTTCTTGAAGACTAAGGCCGCCTATTCCCACAAGGTAGAGGTGATTGGGTAGAGATTGAGTAAATGTTCCATCATCTCCTCCTGTAAGCCACATAGATGGCATTTGGATGGGCCAACAAATCCCCTTTTAAGAAGATTCTCCCATGTGAGAATTTTCTTTTAGTGAACCAACCACATAAACAACTTGATTTTCATTCATTGTGAGTTCTGCCAAAGGTCATTCCAAACCTGATCAGGTTTTTGATAACCAAAACCTAGGGCCATTTATTTAGCTTATTTGAGGTTAAAGGTGCCTTCGGTGTTTCATCCCCATCTCAGTTGGTCAGACGAGGATGACACCAAAATATTCCTCTGTTCCAAGTCAAAAGCAATAGAATCCACCTAAGCCTTCAAAGGACTCCCTTCATTATAACCAAGATCATTCCACATTCTCCATTTACCATTATCCCTTACTTGATCCTAGAAATCACTTCCCATAAGTAAACCTTTGTTGTCAGTGTCATTCTTGAGAGCGATTAGTTCTTCTCTAAACAAATTTGGTTCCTGCTGCTAGTTATTCTCCCAAAACTGTGCAAGGATCCCAACTCAGATCTCCCAAAAACTATTCTTCTGGAAAATGGCTATATTCTCTTGAGTAAGGTTCCAAATGTGGGAGCCCTTGATGAGCCCTGACATTCAGATATGATCCTTCTCCTGCTAATTATTTACATATTTCTACTTGTAAATCTTGGCCCAAGGGGTTACTGATTCGTTGAGCCACCTCCACCAAAGTTTGGTTCCCGAAACTCTACTAAGGGTTTCAAGTTCATGAACCCCTAAACAACCATGGGCCTTAGGTTGGTAGAGCTTGTCCCAAGCTACCAAATCCCATTTCTTTTTCTCTTTATGTTTGCCCCAAAGAAAATCTCATTGAATACTCCTAATTTGTTGCATAACTCCTTTAGGAGAAGGAAGAGCTGAAAACATGAAAATGGGTATAGCTTGCAGGATAGCCTTTGTAAGCACAAGACACCCCACCAAATTCAAGGACCTGTAGGTCCATTTCCTAACTTTGTCATGAAGTTTATTAGTTACCGGCTCCCACACTCCCTCGCTTAGAGGTTTGTCTGTAAGAGGCATTCCAAGGTACTTAGAAGGTAACTGATCCCTTTGAAACCTGAGAATTCTAGTGAGGATCCTCTGAATAGAAATTTCAGTGTTAAAAAATAAAACCTTTGATTTGTCAAGGCTTACCTCTATACCAACGGCCAAAGCAAAGTCGTTCAGGATTTTTTTGAAAGATCTAGCTTCCTTGACCGTAGGAATTCCCCACAACATTGTGTCATCCACAAATTGATGATGAGTAAAAGTAACACCATATGGGGTATGTTTGAGACCCGAGATCCTTCCTTCAGAATTTTCCATTTTGATCGCTCTTCCTAGCCCTTCCATCATGAGAACAAAGACGAAGGGGGAGAGCGGATCCCCTTTTTCAAGAACCCTAGAAGGCATAAAGGTTCTAGAGGGAAAGTCATTAAGCATAATGGAGAAGCTAGTCGTGGATACAAGGGCCATAACCCATCTTATCTAGTTTTGGTCGAAGCCATAAGCTCTTAGCACTTCCCTGATGTAAGACCAACTTAGCTTATCATAAGCTTTCTCTAGGTAAAGCTACATGATCATACCAGCTTGCTTATTTCTCTTAACAGAGTGTACCACCTCGTGCGCTTATATGATGTTGTTGAGAATCTATCTTCCTTCCACAAATCTAGTTTGCTCCTTTGAGATGAGAGTAGGAAGAGGGGGCTTGAGTTTGTTAGCGATCACTTTGGAAATAATTTTGTACACCAAATTACATAAGGCTATGGGTTTGAATCTGTCCGTGTCATAAATTTTTCCTGCTTTGGAATCAAAGCTATGAAAGAGGCATTCAAATAATTCAAAACAGTTTTGGATCTTCCAGAGTCTTCCACAACATCAAGGATATCTTGTTTAACTATTTTCCAGGAAGCTTTGAAGAATTCCACATTGAAACCATCAAGGCTAGGAGCTTTCCTGTTTTGCATCCATTGATAACTTCACTAACTTCCTCTTCAGACACCAGCCTGTTAAGATTGTGGTTGTCTTCCCTGGTCACAAGATTAGGAATGAGATTTGTGAATTTGTTAATGAATCGAGATCTTTCAACGAGAAGCTCCACTGCTATGCTAAGGAAGTGTTGAACTAGGACAGGTTCCATTTCTTTGTGAGAGACAAACTCTTTCCCTTAAGAATCGTTATGTTTTGAAATTTTGTTATGAGATCTGTGATCCAAGGTTGATCTATGAAAAAACTTCGTGTTTATTTTTCCTCCTCTGATCCACTACACCCTCGATTTCCGTCTCTAGAAAATATCCTCTTGTACGCACCGATCTTCCCATTCCTTTTGAAGAGAGTCAACCTAAATTTTCCGTTCCTTGGTAAAACATTCTGTGATGATGCTATGATTAATCCCCTGGAGTTTCTGCTCAACTTCTCTTTTGGCCTTAAAAATATTACCAAACTCTTTTTTTGTTCCAATCTTTAAGCTTGGATTTGATGTGTTTAAGTCTCTGTTGTAACATGAACATTTTAGTGCCTTGAACTGGCATATCTTCCATCCGCCATTTGTCAATATTGCTAGTGAAGTCAGGGTGAGAGAGACAAACATTTTCAAACCTAAAAGGTATGTTCCTTAGTGTACCCATAAAAGTAGCTTCAAGCTGGACAGGCCAGTGGTCCAAGCCTCCAAAGTGAAGGATTAAAGTTTACATATCAAGGCCTATAGAAGGAGGTGCTATGAGATTATGAATCTATCTAGTTTAGAGGCGACTTGAGAAGCCCATCCCCTCTTATTGTTCTAAATAAAAGTGCCATTTATTGTTTCGGTGTCCACTAGCCCCATGTTATTCACGAAGTTCTGGAAGGCAATGGAGTCTCTACCTAGTTTTCTGGTACCACCTTTTTTCTCTATAAGAGATCAAATCATATTAAAATCCCCTGCCAGAATCCAAGGCATATTAGGATATCTCTCTCTCAACTCCTCAAGGGAGGCGAGAAGCTTAAGTTTGTCTTCTAGTTTCTAAGGACCATAGACATTAATGATCATGTGGATCTCCTTATCACCCAAAGGTTGAATCACCAATGATAGATAGTTCCTAGAAGATTCAGCATTCAGGATTCCAAGATTTTGAGGATCCCATAGCGTAAGAATCTCACACGCCAAGTTGTCCTATTTAACCTCTAGATAGTCATACTTGATCAACCATTTCCTGTGTGTTGCTCTTGTCTTGTCCATCAAACATTTTGTTTCCTAAATAAAAATCATATATGGTTTTTCTTCTTTTATTCTACTGCTAAGATTTCTTCGTTTCCTTTTACTTCCTAGACTCCTAATGTTCCAAGTTGTAAGCTTCATTAAGAAAGGTTTGTAAAGGAGTAACTAGTAATATCCCTCATCTTTCCTGAGTTAATCATAAGTTTCCCACATTCGGTCAACAACTCATTCTATTTTTCTCTTCCTCTTTTCCTACCCGGGTTCTTGGAAGAATGCATCAGTGTATCCTCCATTGTTTTCACCCCTCTATTCTCTCGGATATCATGGTTTCTTTTGACTCCAAAGCACTTCGTTTGTGATCTCCAGAGGAAGAGTTGTTGAACCCTATCAAACTGCTCTTTTGGCAGAGAGTCTACCCCTTTGGTGATTCTCTTATGGAGAAACTTTTCTAGATCTAAATTCTCCCTCTCTAGAATCTCCAACAGTTCATGGTCTTTCGTTCCAGCCTCACCTGGGGTCATCTCATGGTCCCTACTAAGCTCCATAATGCATGGTATATCATCCTTTTGTTTTTTCTTTTTTGGTATATCCTCCATATTAGCATCCCTTTCCTTCTCAGTGGGAATATTCTCTGAATCCTGGTTTATCCTGTTGTTTCTAACTTCTTCTAAGATGTTCAAAAAATTGTGGATAGGTTTTCTGTCTTCATTAATTTTCTTTTGGTACTGCTTGCCTCCTTTCCCTTTTCTCCCAACCTTAGTAAAACCCTTGAGATCTTTGCCTGTAGTGGCTTTCGTATTTCTCTCCAGCTTGTTCAATGGGTAGTCTCTGTATAGGTGCTCGTGTTCATGGAACTTATGACGCCTAAATGGGATGTGTTCATAGTACACCACCTGCACCCATTCCTCGTCATACACTTGTAAAATTATTGCATCTGAAGTGCCCCAGATAAGTCCATTTCCACAAATATCCAGGTGAAGGAAATGTATTTTCCTCTTAGAGTAGAATCTCATATCTTTATAAAATGCCCTAGCTTGTTGCCTATAGCCTTTAAAGACTCCGACAACCTATAATCTAAAGGAAGGGAGTAGAGTCTTATCCATATCAGCACCGATGTGAAAGTTTCTCATTCTGGGATAAGGTTCATTACCCATGGTTGTATATAAAGGCCTGCAGTAGCGTAAAATAGGGTCCTCCCTCAAACACTTTGTCTTTATCCTCTAAGCTTGTGAACACCACCATGAAGAAGCCCTTGGACCCAAGGTGAAGGGTTGTTTCCCCATTTGATCTCCAGTGGTTCCTTATCCATGCTTTCAAAGCCTTCTCTGTCAGCCAAATCCCCATAAATTTGCAGAAACCGCATATTCTGCCATGTGATCTATGTGCACGTGTAGTGTTGGGTCACTTAAAATGACCTGAAGAATAGTGTCGTATTGTACTCATAGGAGCTACTTTCTGACTGCTAACCTTTCTCCTCTTCTCCTTACTAGCTTCCTCATGATTCTCTTCCTCTCCATGAGGTCTGATATTTCCTATTTTTCTATATTCGTAGCCTCTGTTGCCACCTCCGTTGGTTTCTAGAAGCAATGTGATCTAGCTCCCTTGCTTCTCTCCGCAACCACTTGATTATAGGAGGGAACTAAACTCCCTCTTCCACACCCCGCCATGGTCACCAAAGACAAAACCCTAACACAAAACCCTATAGTTCAGATTGTAGAGACCCCCTACCAATCACCCACTTTTCTTAGGAATCAAATTATATCATAATATTAATAATATTATTTTTACATGTCAATTGAATTATGCATAATGTAATATTAATAATATTATTCTTGCATGTCATTTGTCAATTATATACAAAATATAGAAGACCATAACCACTTAAACTTATCATCATTAGTATGCTTATATTAGATGTTTCAAAAATATTTAAGATCATATTGTGAATAAAAAAACACATTAGAAATGCTTTTAAATATATTGACTACAAATATAAGTAGATTGATGGCAATTATGTATTAAACATTTAAATAATTTAAAATCATCCTACCTTAAATTAGAGAGAAAGAGGTATATATATATAGAAAAATAAAGATTTAAATTATTTTATTTTTTCTCTATATAAAATTGATATAGAATTATGTTATTTATAATTGATAGTAAGTTTATATTTATAATTTTTATATATGCTATAGTCAATTGAATCACACATCATGTGATATCAATAATAATATTCTTAAATTTCATTTGTCAATTCTATACAAATATAAAAAAACACAATCACTTAAACTTATCATCATTAATATGCTTATATTAAGTGTTTAAATTTTTTTTAATAATAATCATATTGTGAAACGAAACAAACATATTGGAAATGTTTTTTAAAGATATTGACCACAAATATAAGTAGATTGGTAAGGTTTTCATAGGCTACAACATCTTATAAGGAATAAAAATAATAAAAACCAATAAGCATCCTAAACAGTCGACCTTCCTTATACTCAAGGAACCACATATTATTAGGATTCTAAAGAGGAAAAGTACTAAGGTTATGTTCCCTACTCTTAGCATTATTTGAACACTTCTTGAATCAATGAAGGATCTCATTAACTTGAAGAAATGAAAAGATATCTACAAAATCCCATAGTTAGTTACTATGTTTCATATTGATTAATCAAAATTTTCATTTTAAATAATAAAAAAAATAACAAATTAAGTAGATTGATGACAACTATGTATTAAAAATTGAAAGAATTAAAAATCTTTATCATACCTTAAATTAGAGAGAAATATATATATATATATATATATATATATATATATATATATATATATATATAGATATAATTTTTTTTTCTCTATATAAAATTGATATGGAATTATGTTATTTATAATTGATAGTAAATTTTTTTTTTGGTTATAGTGAATTGAATTACACATAATGTAATATCAATAATATTATTTTTACATGTCATTTGTCAATTCTATACAAATATAAAAAAACACAATCACTTAAACTTATCATCATTAATATGCTTATATTAAGTGTTTAAAAAATATTTAATAATAATCATATTGTGAAACAAAACAAACACATTGGAAATGTTTTTAAAGACATTGACTACAAATATAAGTAGATTAATAAGGTTTTCATAAGGTGCAACATCTTATAAAGAATAAAAATAATAAAAACCAATAAGCATCCTAAATGGATGACCTTCCTTATACTCAAGGAACCACATATTGTTAAATGAAAAGATATATGCAAAATCTATATTTATTTACTATATTTCATATTAATTAATCAAAATTTTCATTTTAAATAAGAATAAAAAATAACAAATGAACATTCAACATAATAGCATCTACATTTTAAATTTCATTTAACATTCTCATATTATTAAACATATCATATTCCTAAAAGACAACTAAGTATAAGGAAAAAATGAGAAACCTAAAAGTGAATATATATGAAATAGTAAAGAATATTATTTCTTTCGCTTTAAATTTATATTTTTAAAATATATTTAAAAGTTTTTATAATTTGATTTTTTATATATTTTTAAAGTATATAATTCCGTGAGAGACCCTAGGTTTGTTTGGGTAATTAACTTCCTGTGTCTAGAAACATACAAACATTTTGGATTCCACTAATGCATTTAAGAGATCTTAGGTTTGTTTTGGGGTATTTTTGGAACAAATGAATAGGGATTCCTAGTTTTTCTTCATCTAAAATGCATTGAAAAATTAGAAGTATTTTATCTTTCTTATGTACTTGTTTTTATGCTATGTCATGAATGAATTGAATTAATGGTTTGGTCTCAAGATTACAACATCCTAAGTATGTTTTCTGGACATCTACTTCGAAACTTCACTTTGTGTAATGAGTAGATGTTGATATTGGTATATAATTTTTGCGTTTTTTATATGTATTTCTATGCCCAAATTTAATAATATGTAAAATTGAATCAAACTTAACATATCCCCATATAAATACAAGATTTTACACCCTAATGTTCCAAAAAAACATTATATTAGCTTCATTATCATGAACGTTAAGCAAGAAACAAGGTACCCTTATCTCAAGGCTTGCATTGTGTGTTGCCCCAAATGAAGCATTTTTATAGAATACAATCAATTATAATCCATTAAAATCATTTTATATGTATATGTAAACTTGAATCAAACTTAATGTATCCCTGTATGGATATAATATTTTACACCCTAATGTTAAAAAAAAAACATTATATTAGCTTCATTATCATGAACGTGAAGTAAGAAACAATGTACCTTTATGTGAAGGCTTGCATTGTGTGTTGCCCAAAATGAAGCATTTTTATAGAATATGATCAATGTTAATCCAGTAGAATCATTTTAGAGGTATCGAAGATTTACAAAAATTCAATCACAACTCTATTATTTTTTTGTTTTTTCTTTGAGGTATGTTTAATAAAATTATTTGGCTCCAAGGAAAGCCTCTTATTGCACTGGTGGATGGCATCCCTAATGAACCTTAAGTAATATGGTGTGCGCCTAATAGAGAGCCAGGGGCATTCTTTTCCCAGTAGTGAACTCACCAAATGCCAGTAACAATAACTACTGGTTTAGCTAACATTGACGAAAACAACAACTAGTTGATATAGTCCTTGATTATAACGATGTCGAACTTATGATTGACATAGATTAATGGATGAAATTGCAAGTTAGCTCATTTTTTTAATGCATGTAAACTACCTTTATACATAATAATCATAACCAAAACATCTAACAAATTGTGACTCCTTGGAACATTTCAAGCATAAAATCATTTTCTTAAAATTTAATATATATATGATGGAATTGTATTGTCCATCCCCGTGGTGTACGAGCATTGTACTTGCATAATTGTTTTATAGGAAATCTTGTTGGGGTAGATAGGAAGCTCTCTTGTAGCTTGGAGAAACAATTAAGTTGTTTGTTATTCTTGTTATTATTTGGTATCAATTCATTATTATGCACTATAGTTTGAAAAAAATAATTATTAGTTCATGTGATCATGAACCTATTTCTGTTCATTTATGATATTTGGTGTTATCAATTATCCTAGGTTGTGAACTTATCAAAACAAAGGTACCTTTAGCAAGCGATATGATAGGTTATAGAGATATATCTTATTAATATTATGGATGTTATACTACTCTTTTTGAGTAATTTGACTTTTATAACACTCTGAAAAATTGTTGACCATGACATTTTACCAAGAAATGTAAATTTTGGTCTATTAGTTCCTAAATTACATTGCAAAATCACGTGTTCATCCTCTCCAATGGGGCCTTTATGTAGTATAACAAGGTATTTCATGATAATTTTTCTAAGTTAAATTTCATAATGGTTACATACCTGGTTGACAAGCATGAACTTCTAACAACTAATGTAATTGATTTTTTGCCTTAGAGGCAATTGGTTAATCTCATTCTTTAAATGAACCATACATATCCAGATTATGAATTTAGCTACTTCGTTTATATTTTCTTTCTAAATGTATGAATTCTATACTTTTACAAGGGTTGTTAAGCATGAAAGGATAATTGGGTAATGCCAATGTAAGTGTGTTGGACTAGCTGGAAACCCATGTATATATCCTTTTCTTAGAGATTAGAAGTGGTGTCAATGGTTGAAAAACATTTTGGAAAATAATTTCTCTTTAAGGAGTCTAGGGTTCGAGTCTCTCCATTTCCTATCAGATTAAGTCTCTTTTGATTAGCACTGATGAGATTTGAAAGAGAGACCACCCCATCAGTCTTTTGGATGGCCAACTATGGTCCTGAAAGTGCTCAACGTTAAAATGTATAACTTTTGGAGTGTTTCGAAATAGAGGTTCCATGTATATTCACTTTGTTTCCTTGTTCCATTTAGTTTTTTCCCCCATGCAGCATGGTACAGGCTCATAACTTTTCCAAAAAGTGTGGATTGAACAGTGTGAAGCAGAAAATTGAAAATGATTTTTTTGAAGAAGGGAAGGTACAAAAATGCACATGTAGATTTATTTTTTTTGTTTTATTTGTTTTTTATTTTCATGTATCAAACATTCTATTCAAGTAACTTAATTCTATTTCTTTTTTATTGAGTGAATTGCAGGTGTGGTTTGTAGAAAATGGGGGTAATAACTTTCTACATTGCATCTGGTAAGATGTAAATGAGGTACACCTATACCTAAAGGCCTGTTGTACAAAGTAAAATCTATCTACATTTCACCTATTAAAAACTTTTCACCCTATCCATCCCATGTCTACTCTTTATTCAAGTCTGAACCGAGTCCAGCCATGTACATCACTCAGAGCAACTCAATCATGAATATAAAGGTTGTAGATGGTGTAGTAAGGCTAACAGCTTTAGAGATTTTTGAGAATCATTTGGTTTAATGGCAAGAATTATAATACTATTACTATTACTTATCAAATTTGTATCTTCATGCTAATTAATGGTCAAGTGCCATTGCCTTTGATTTGTTTCAATCACCTTTTATAAAAAAGTACATGAAAAATTATTTTTAGATTTTAGTGGGATTTGATTATCTCATAATGATTTGCGCATTTGGCGAACTTGTGATTGACACACATATTAATAGATGAAACTGGAAGTTAGTTTAAATTTTTTATGCATGTGAACTGCCTTTATACATAATAAATTATAATCATAACCAAAAAAACTAACTCATTATGACCCCTTGGAACATTTCTAGCATAAAAGCATTCTCCTAAAATTTAATATATGTCTCATGGAATTTTATTATCCATCTTCGTTTTTTGGTGTATGAGCATTGTACTTACCCAATTGCTTTATAGGAAAGCTTGTTGGGCTAGACATGAAGCTCTTTCGTAGCTTGGAGCAACAAGTAAGTTGTTTGTTATTCTTGTCGTGATTTGGTATCAATTCATTATTATGCACTATAGTTTGACTAAATTGGACAAGTTCATGTTGTCATGAATATATATGTGTTCATTATGATGTCCAATGTTATCCATTATCCTAGGTTACAAACTTATCAAAGAAAGGATAGCTTTAGGAATCAATATGATAGGTTATAGACATATATCTTATTAATATTAGGGATGTTAGACTACTCTTTTGGACTGATTTGACTTTTATAGTACTAGCCTTTAGCCATAGTGTTTTACCAAGAAATGTAAATTTTGGTCTGTTAGGTCATGGAGTACCTTATACAATCTCCTGATGAGCATACATCCTCTTCAATGAGACCTTTATGTAGTAAAGAAAGGTATTTTATGATAATTTCTCTAAGTTAAATTTCATTCTGGTTACAGAACTGGGTTTACAAGCTCGAATTTCTAACAACTAATGCAACCAATTTTTTTTCCTTAGTCAAAGGACATTGATTCATCTCATTCTTACTATGAACCACATATATACTAATTATGACTTTATGTAATTTGTTAATATTGTCTATTAAAATGTATGAATTCTTGCATTTTACAAGGGTTTCTATGAAGGAAAGGATAACTGGGTAATGCCAATGTAAGTCTGTTTAACTAGTTACCGACCCATGTATATATCATTTTCTTGGAGATTAGAAGTTTTATCAAAGTTTCACAAATGATTTATAAATTTGTTTCTCTTTAAGGAGATGAGAGATTGAGTCTCTCCATTTCTTATCAGATTAAGACTCTTTTGATTAACACTATTGAGATTTGAAAGAGAGGCTACCTCATTGGTCTTGGATGGCCAACTGTGGTACTGAAAGTGTTGAGGGTTCAAATTTCTAACTTTTAGAGTGTTGTAAAACATAGGTTCCATGTATATTCACTTTTTTTCTTTGTTCCTTTTAATTTTTTTCCCCCATGTATCATGGCATAAGCTCATAACTTCTCTAAGAAATGTGGATTGAACAATGTGAAGCAAAAATTTGAAAATCATTTGCTTGAAGCAGGGACGATACAAAAATTTAAATGTATAGTTATGTTTTTATTTTTATTTTATTTTTCATGTATCAGACATTATGTTCGAGTAACCTAATGTTATTTTTTTTCTTGAATTGCAGGTGTGGTTTGCAGAAAATGTGGTTGATCACCTTCTACATTACATATGGAAAGTTGTATATGAGGTACACTGTACATGAAGCCCTGTTCTACGAAGGAAAATTGATCTACATTGCACCTGTTAAAAAACTTTCACCCTTGCCATGTCATTTCCACTTTGTATTCAAGTTTGAACCTAGTCCACCCATGCACAACACTGGGAGCAACTCAGTCTTATATATAAAGGTTATAGATGGCATAGTCATTACAAGAATAGTAGCTTTAGAGTTTTTTTTTTTAAATCCATTGGTTTAATTTCAAGAAGCAAAATTCTACTACTATTACTTGTCAACTTTGTACCTACATGCTAATTAATGGTCAAGCCCCCTTGCATTTGATTTGTTTGAATGAGCTTTTATAACAAAGAATTGAAAATTATTTTGAAGTTTGAGCGGCATTCGTCGAATTATGATTTGTTCATTTGATAAACGGTGTTTTATAATATAGTGAGGGGTAGTCAATTCGTATGAATTAACATAGTTCACTAAAAACACCCCTTCAATACTTGTTGTCTGTCTTTTTTATTAATTCTACAAACTACCTTTGATCAAGAAAAAACACCATCAGGTTAGGAATATTTCGAATATATGTGTTGGTATTTGAAAGAGAGGCTACCTAATCAGTCTTTGATGGCCAATTATGGTTCTTTACAATTTGCATGATAAAATTCATACTTCATTTCTATAATCCTTCTCAGAATGACCAGGTATATCACTCCACATTCATGTGGACTATGTAGGATGCCACTTGACAAAGGGAACAAGACACCATAGGCTCCTTTCCCACATAAATGTACTCTTCAATGCCATCCAGGTCCACACCCAACTTGCGCAAAAATTAACCTCTCGCATCCTTACCCATGTGGTAAAACAATGATGACAAACATATCAAACAATCATAATTCTAATGAATCATCATGTGGAAATAAGCATGAGATGGCTCTCGAATGTCAATGCCATTAATGTGAAAATATGTGCTACGAAGGCCCTTGGGATTATTGCAAGGTTTTGATGAATGATGCCTCATTATATTGTGGGAAAAAATATGAGAAGATAATTTGCAGAGATGTGGAGTTCCCGATTTAATTAGATTGGATGAATGTTGTGTTTCATTGTGGGAATGTGTGTGTGAAGATGATTTCATATCAAAATCACAAGTGTTTCCAGAGATGCAATCCTGGAGAGTGTGGATAATGTGAAATGTTACTTGAGAAGTTTAAGTCTTGTCCCTATGGTAAAACCCAACTGCAAAATAACTAGAGGAGGAACTGCATGGATCTTGTTCCAACCTACTAAGGGATATGTGAAAAGGCTCTTCCTTGTGGAAAACATTTGTGTAAAAATACTTGTGTAAACATTTGTGAAGGATTTCCCATGTGGTTCTCAGTTTATTTTGTGCAACAAGCCTTGTGGTAAAATAAGGCAATGTGGAATCCATGCTTGAAATAAGACTTTCCATTTACTTACCTATGACTCAATCTCATTGTCATTTGTTAGAGTGTCATGTTGGAAAATCTGTGGAGCTCTAAGGAGACATTGCAAACACACTTGCATAGCTTCATGTCACCCATATACTTCATGCCCTGATACAGGATGCAAATCTCTAGTACAAATAACATTTTCTTGTTGGTGATTAACAACACAAGTGCCATGTGATGCTGGAGGCAACAATATGAAAATTGATCCAGGTTTTGAATCCTTTCTACACAAATTGCATTCTTCTCTTCAACAATTGTAGTTGCATTCATGCAGAGTGACTATTGGAGCCATAATGGGTCTCAGATGTTGAGGAAAGGTTTAGATTCTTGGTATTGTCTAAAACAAAATGCATTTGTTTACATGTTTTTTGGGCAATGCCCAAGTAGAAAAGAGATACATTGAAGCTTCTTGCAAAAATATGTAACCTCTCTGTATATTTTGGAGGAAAGGATCTAACATGTGTTTTGATTGTACAAGCTACACAAAACTCAAAAGCCCCTCTACGTCATAGCGTAAATTCCAAGGGTTCAATTCTTGCATCAGGGTAGGTGTGTCCTCTACCTTTCAAATCATTTGTAAATATGCATCTGAGGCTTGTCATTTTCCTATTTGATTTATTATGCAATGAAAATGTGAATTCACTGATATTCAGGTTTGGGGGTGAGTGTGAGATATTGTGGCTAAATGGTGATAATGCGTTACTTATATCTAAAGATCACACAAGACATGTAACAACTCTTAAAGTTGTAAATCATGCATCTGCATATCAGGGGGCCAATGAAGCAACTGCAACATGCAACATGCAACAAATTTAATGCCCTATCCTAGTGTATGGAATACAAAAAATAACAACACGAATGAAAAAACACATGCATGGACAAGAAATGAGCAAAAGTTAAGCAATGGTTGAAACAATTAGCAATTTTTTTGAATTGGGGATTTAAGGACGCCCTCACATCATGCATATTTTAATTGTAATTCCATAAAAAACATGTTTCCATCGAAATTTTTATTATGAAATATGTTAAAATTTGTCATTATTTAAGTAATTGATAAAATTATTTGTTTTATTTTTTATCACAATTCACAACAAGGAAATCTAGAGTACAATCACCCATTTCAATATGAAATATGGAGGAATTGTACCAAAACAACCTGTGACTTTCAAGGTAGAAAATCACCATATATTACTTTATTTATGAGGCATTCATGTTGGCATAATCAGACAAGGTATTTAACCTGAACATATGTCTCATGATTTGTAAGTATCAAGAAAGAAGTAGAAAGATTTCATTGTAGCATGGTCCTTGCCTTTTGTTTATATTTTTTTGTCTTTCAAGATTTGTCAAACAAGCATTAATTAGTGTTATATGCTATCGCCTTACGACGTTTCCTTTGCAACATCTGGTGCAATTTCTAGTATAATCCCTATTTGGATCACTGCCAAAATTTTATTACTTTCACTATGTATTTCTATAAAATGTGTTCCCACAAATTATAAACTACCATGAAACTAAAAAATAATAATATAATCTTAGAAATTGAACTCACTGAGTGCTAAATTAAAACAACAAAATTACCTCATTTTGGTTTTAAGTTTATTAGTAGTTATACATTCTTACTTGCTCTAAAATATAATAATAATCAATATATGACATCTTCGTAAAGAAATATTATCATATAATCCCCTTTTCCATCACTGCCAAAATTTTATTACTTTCACAATGTCTTTCTATAAAATCTCTCCTACAAATTACAAACTACCATGAAACTAAAATTAATATTATAATTTGGCAATCGAACTCACTAGGGCTAAATTAAAACTATAAGGTTACCTCATTTAGGTTTTATGCAATTATATATTCTTACCTACATTAAAATATAATAATAATGATTATAATAATCAATATATGACATTTCCAAAAATAAATGTTTTTGTGTACTGCCAATATTAATCTAATAACAACTTTGGATAACTAATTTTTTAATAAATATAAAGCTAGTCATATTTTATAAATTATTTTTGAATAATTTAGAGATAAGAGCAGACCAAAGAAACTGAAAACTTATTCATATATATTTTGTATTGTCCTTTGGATCATGTTTTAGATGAATAATTTCTAGGTTGTCAAAATCTTGACCATTCATAATTTAAAATTTTGAAATTCCTCAAACCCAATTCCAATATAAACCATGGGTTCGATGTAACAAATCAATCAATTAATACATTATTGTGTTATTTGTAGAACTTTAGAATATATGGATAGTGACTCAGCCATAAGCCTTTTGTGTTTAGATATTAATCTCAGTGTCTGCTAGATGTTATAGTCAGTTTTGATTCTCTTGAGTTTAGTTGAGTTCTAGTTCAGTCTCACTGTAATCACTTATTGTTGATGTCTCAACTATAATTCAATTTAACTATTTTGAATGATGAGAAGAGTGGTTAGCTCCATTTCAGTTTCTGAGTTCCTTCTCTATGTGTTTCCACCTCTTCATTTCTTATCATGGTATGAGAGCTTTTGCACATGTTCCCGAGTAGCTAAGAAAGAAGCGTAATGATAGGAGTGAAAGACGTATTTTCATAGGCTATAGTGAACAGTCAAAGGCCTATAGACTTTAAAATATAGTTACCAAGATTTTTTTTTAAGTAGATATGTTAGATTTTTTGAAAATAAATCTTGGTCTAATGAAGATTTAAATCACGTTGTTTATCCACCACAACTACCAAGATTGCAGGTGATGGGCCTCTAAATTAGACATAACTTAAGCCCTATGCCTCCAAATTAGACATAAATTAAGGACCATCTGACCATCCTTAAACACATTAAACCTCTCTTTTTGGATTAGATAATGTATTTTTAACTTTAATATGTTCATTAGGAAGGTTTATGGATAACTGCATATTTGTGCCTAATATTATTTATTTTTGTGGAATATTATGAGAATATTAGGAAAATTATGGAGATTTGGAGGAGGAGATAATATAGTGACCTAACCCCTACTACAGGAGGATCAATATTAAATAATAAATTAAGAAGATATTATAGAATTATGGCACATATTTTGGATCTCCAATGATTGAGAAAATCTAGGAATGTGTTCCCTGCCATTTAATATAGATTCCTAGTATTGGGAAGCAAATCCACTAATCAAGGTATTTTGGTGGGGAAAGCTTCCTCCTTTCATGGGGAATGATTCCTAGTCATTTTTTATAAGTACCAAGTCGAATTTTCCTCTAGGTGTTCATTTTTCTTAGTCTTCTTGTGGAGAGAACTCATATTTTTGTAGCTCCACTTTCATTTTCTGCAGGGATGTAATTGTATTGATGGAAATAATGGAGATAGGTGACATGTTCAACTTCTAGATATTGGTCACCTTCATAGGAATCTGAGTTTCATTAGGCTTTCCATCCCAGGAGCCTCAAAGCCGCTTTCTATTATTTACTTTTCTTCTTTTCACTTCTTATTCACATGCATCTCTTGTTCTTGCTTTTTTCTATTTCTACATTTAATGTTAATGATTTCTCGTTGCAGGATTGGGTTAAATGGATGAAGTATGTTATTTTTCATGATCAAAAGAATTATTTCATAATTATAAAAACTTTGTAAGGTCATATTAATCATTGAGCAACTTAGATTTGTTTTCTTATTCCCAAATCTAGATTTATTGAAGCCTCTTGTGGCAAATAACAGTAAATTTCTACTATTTTTTAGATCATGCTAACGAGCTTCAATTTATTTTATTCTACTTTCATTAGATAAAAAAAAACGTTATAGTTAATAAAAATATTAACCCATTACATTTTCACTTGATTAGGTTAGTCATTTTATAGATTTACTAGCTCACTAGTTCCCGAATTTCTAGATTTTAGACTAGTAATTTTTTGTTATTTTTAGCATGGTTATAAGAGGTATTTTTGAGTGATTCCACTTGGAATGGGAACCTAAGAAATCCTAGTCAATAAGTAAATTTTTCCCATCCAAATTGGATTTGATTTTTTTTTCATTTGGTGAATTATAGTTTCCTGTAGTAAATCTGTTGTTTCTTGTAGTACTCTTCTACCGTGTATATACTTACCCTGATTTGCTCAAAAAGAGTGGTTTTGGTCCCTTAGGGTTGAATCATGACCCCTAGGCTTTAAATAAATGGTCGAGGAAGAATAAAAACCAATTAGGACATGCATTTTTACAATGTATATTAGGCCTATTTATTTGAATTCATGCTCTTAGGATTTTAATTACAATTTGTTGTTCTTGCTTAGGATTAATTTCTTCTACAAAGTAAAATTTCCATTTATGAAATTAGTTTAGGATTTGAATTCCTTAAATTCACTCCAGTAAATTATGACATCAAAGGAAGGACACATTTTATGTTGCACATATAGTGATGATACCTCTTAAGTTTGTATGGACCTCGGGTTGATAATTAAAGTTGGTAGCCTTGGGAGTAGCAACATTCTTGTTGCAATATAGAGGCTCATCACTTTTTGGCATTGTGGCCAGGGAAGTGTCAAAGTATGCATTGTTTTCTTCCATAGTTGATTCATTTCTTTTACTTTCTGTGTAAGAAAAAAAATCATTAGGCATATTTAATTTCAAAAATAGAAAATTGCATTGCATTAGAATTCTTGTACAAAAAAAAAAATACTTCTCCAACACCAACCCTCCCATTTTATCATGTGGTGCAGTAAGAGAAGCACCACCATTCATTTTTGCAGGTAGAATAAGAAGAGGTGGCAGAGAAGGAAGAAGAAATGGATGGAAATGATGAAAATGAAGAAGATCCTCTTGGATTTCCCATTAAAGATACTAATGTCAATGTGCATATGAAGAACATCCCTCCATATTTTCTTGCAAAATTTCATGGTATAAGGTCAGAGGATCCAAAAACCTTTCTCTTTGAATTTGAAATTTTTTGTAGATCTTATGGTTACTTATTAAACATTCAAAAATTGAGATTGTTTCTAGCAACATTGAAGGATAGATCTCTTAAATAGTTTATGACTTTAGAGACTAATTCCATAGGATCATGGAATGATATGCAAAAGATATTTCTAGAAAAATATAAAGATCATGATCTTAAAGAAGAAATATTTAGAATTAATAAAAAATAAGATGAGAGCCTTGAGGATCTAATAGAGAGGTTCATGTATAACGGTAAGAGGGAAACGCTACATCATTTAGGATTCAACACACTAAAAATCCTCTTACTTAGAACAATTAGGGATGAGCAGATTGGTCTACTTGATCTCATGAGTAGAGGTGATGTATACCAGTTATCATTTGAAGAAATTTGTGAAACATCAAACACATATCAAGAGGAAAGGAAAGAGTAAGTCAATCAACATCAAGATTGGTAAGTCATTCTAAACTCAAAAATTTTATTGATAGTATTAAAACAAAAATTCTTAGCAATCTAAGTGAACAAGTAGAAATGTTAAAAATACAAAATGGGAAAAAAGAAGATGTTGATATTTGTGTTGTCCATGTAGAATCACATGATGTTAAATATTTCCCCTCATAACCAAGGTTGAAGAAAGTTTACCAAGAGGACAATGGAACAAGTCAATTGCCAATGCACCTATGTTATGTAGCTCCAAGAGGACCATGGCAGTCTATTCAACCTGATGTGATGCAAGAGCTTAATTCAGAATTTCAAGCATATGCACATCCATCTCAAAGTAATTTGAACACACCCTTTCCTTGGCAACCTTGGCCATCTCAACCCCAAAACCAATCTTGGCAACAAGGTTTCCAAGGAACTTATGGGATCCATCGAAAACATCCTCAATATTTTTCTCAATATCCTCCATACCCAACTCCATGTTATCCCTTCCATTCATCTACACCTAACCCCAATCACATCCATTTCAAATATCCGCTCCCACTCAATTACCTGTACCACCATTTCCAGACCCAGACAATGAAGTAGCTCAACCCACTTACAATGCTGAGGTACACCACTTCCAAACATCTCTTCTTGATCTAAATAGTATTCATCTTAGCTCATGAAGAGTATCACCAAAAAGAGATTCTATTGATATCATTGAAGGACAACATGTAGAAAAAGAAGATTCAAATGAGAAGAGAAAAGAATCATGGGTTGCACTTGATGAAGAGCAAACATCATAATCAAAGATTCAAAAAGTGCCCTCATGTTTACCATCAGATCCTCTATGTGTTCAAAAGAATAATTAACAAAATAGAAGAAGATCTAAATTTCATTGAAGAAGAAGACATCCAAGATGATCCAAATCAGCAAGTGTACTAGGAGAATCACAACTATATCGAAATATGGTTCCAGATAATCATTAAGTTGCAACAACACTCTCTTCTTCAACTATGCTTGATATTGTCAAAGTCAAAACATTTGGTCTCTAAAATATAGGTACATGTCAAAGAATATATTTCAAGCCTACACATCAGTTTATCTGCCATCTTGATGGGCACATGGATGGATTGTAAGTATTATTATACTTGAAGGGGATTTTGTTTTTCAAGTAGAGTGGTCAATGGGTTGGGAAAAAAGAAAAAAGAGAAAAAAAGAAAAGATCCTAGGTGAAAACCTCCTTTGAGGTGCCTAGGCAGACCTATTAGTTGAAAACCTCTTTGAGGCGGCTAGTAGGTACAGAAAGAAAAAAAAGGAAAAAAAGAAAAATATTTTCTCGATGTATCTCTCTGATGAATGCAGGCGCAAATCAACATCTACAAGAAACGAAAACATGTTGGCACCAAAAGAAAAAATTGGTCAAAATTCTAGTCAAAGGAATTCAAACTTGGACATTCTCCTCCTTTTCTCAGATGCTTCAGAAGGACCAAGGCCATGCCAATCCATCACCCTCATATATTTCCACCATCCATCCATAATTCCCAAGCTTTTCCCATTCATTTTCCTTGTTGTCCTAAAATGCTACAAGAATGCTTTGTTTTACTACATGAAACATAAATACATAGAGCGGAAAATTATTTTTGTCATATCTTGAAAACCATGAATCCATATTCCAAGCCATTTCAGGTGGAGATGCATATGGATGATGGTAACAAACCCAAGGAATTTTAGAAAATTCCAATGCACGTTTCCAAGAAACTGGCCTCTATCAACTTCATCCATTTTTATTTTTTATCGTGATTCATGCATCCATTAGCCAATTTTTTCTACAGGAAGGTTCATAAGGAATATGGCAACATCCTCAAAAAAAATTTGGTCAATCCATTCTACCGCTTGCGAGATATGGACAAAATAAGGCTGCTATAGTGTTTCATGTAGTACTACATGAGTCCTAGTTTACTACAAGAAAGAGGTTGAAAGCTATAGGAAGGTACATAAGGTGAAATAAAGTGTGGGAAAGGTTCCTAGTGGTGGAATAAGGTATAGGGAAGGTGAAAATAAACCATGGCCAAGCCCAACACTCCAAGAAGGCCGGATTTGACTAAGATAGCTTGCTCACAGTAACAGGAAGAGAGAGGTTTAGAATCACCAAGCTATTAAGACTTGTGTAGAAGAAAACAAAGGAAATTATCACCTCCAAAGGACCATGGATTGATCATCAACTCAACAACAACATGCATGCCTCTCCAAAAACAATGAGGTAGGTACAGGTATGAAATATTCTTGACCTCTTCTCTTGAGCATATTATAGTTACAAATTTGTTGTCAATGCATGAGAGATGAGGTTTTATAAGCTAAGTATGGGTTAACAGTCTCAGACACCTTCAACTAGTTAATTGCAGCTCACTACTTCACTCCTACAATGTGGAAAAGCCAAATTATGAAGGGTGATAATTTAGAGGAATGGGAAAAATGTTAAAAGAAGAAATTTATGCAAAGGCCAAGTCACCATAGCACTCCAAGCCCTCCATCCAGTTGATATCCATTATCTATCTATCATTCTTCCATCCCATTTCATAAGAAAAAAATAATATATTTCAAGAACAAACCCTACACTCTATCTCACCCTGAAAATTTCTTGAAAAAACACATAGCACATCTTCTCCATTTTCACAAACCTACACTACTCCCTTTAAGCCCGAGCATCATCCTCCAAACCCTCTACATCATTTCTCATCCATTAGAAGACCCTGAAAGTGTAGAAATTCTCATTGTAGATCAACAGATTATGCAATAGACTAAAGAAAAATACAAGATTTACTTCTACAACACTTTGCGGAAGCTTAATCGAATTGAGTAAGTTCATGAGAACACATATAACTGAGAAAGAGAAATCAATCACACATAACACAGAAGAAATAACTCGAGGAAAGCGTCAGCCTAAAACCCCAATCTCTATATTATCATACAAGTGGAAATCTTGTTCAAATTACAAAAAGAGTCAGCTGTCAAGCTATCCTGCTCCCTCTGCAATCAAACAATATAGCTCACAGACTGAATAGACATAGTATATGTCCTCCTCAAGCCCTCCAAGCCTCCTATTTCCTTGCATAGTTTCTCCTTGGTCCTAAAGCTACCACTTGTGTGTTATAATCCCTCACACACTGCTCTTAGCTCTAAAATAACTGCACAAACCTGAAGGAGATAATTCCTTCTGCATGGATGAGTTTCCTATATAGGAAAAATCCTCCAACTGATAGTACACGGTCCCTTCCTCTGATCTCAATTGGCTCCTTGACTAAACTGAAATGCATGAGTTATTTATGAGAGAATATTCAGTTATCTGGAGAGAAGCAGTTACATGCATGCAAGCATTAACTAACTAAACTCACAATTAATTCACGAAAATGTTTGAATTAATCTAGCTGGACTTGACTCAGTTAATTGAGTGAATTAATTACAGTTCAATATTAAAAATCATCCTTATCTCTTTAACTGATGGATAAATTCCTCAATTAATGCAGAAACTATTGCATGTCCCCACATAGACTTCATGTTTGATTTTCTACAACTAATTAACTTATGGGGAATTAATTTAATTATTTTACAAACAACGACTAAGA
The DNA here is from genome assembly GCA_031772625.1 of Pinus tabuliformis. Classification (NCBI taxonomy): domain Eukaryota; kingdom Viridiplantae; phylum Streptophyta; class Pinopsida; order Pinales; family Pinaceae; genus Pinus; species Pinus tabuliformis. The sequence continues at coordinate 1,815,771,126 of CM062819.1, read as the reverse complement.
TCAAATTCGAATTTTACTTCTCTATTTCAGTTTAGGGACTAACTAAAATAGGAATCTAACACAAAATGCTATTTATAGAAAAGTTATTTTTGGCACTTCCATTTTTCATTCCTTGTTGCTATGTCCAACACTAGTACCCAAACTACTATTTATAGCAGTGTTATTTTTAGCACTTCTATTTTTATCATTTCTTGTTGCCATTTTCAACACTCCCTCTCAACAAGAAAGGCATTCAACTCAAACCTGATCCTAAAACTTTGGAATGTTCTGCATGCAACACTTCTCCCAAGTGTTATTGCTCTAGCAACTCTAGAAACAAAAAGAAATCCCAACTGACATCTTTGTTGGGCTAGAAACATCCTCTAATGCTGAAGCTCCATCTACTGGCAACAAGTGCTCCCTCTCTGACCTCTGAGTAGCTACAACACTCCATGCATCTCGCACCATTGCACACCTCTCTGTGCCATCCTGCACTGGTGCAACACTCCTCTGCCTCTCGCATTGTTGCAGCCTACTAGCTCTGCACTATCTTGGGATTCCTGCATTATATCTCTCTCTGCCGCTCCATCTGCATCTACCTCTACCCACTCAGCCAGTCCTGCTACTCCTTCTCGAGGCTGCCATAGCAAGGTCTAATCAAAGAGGTTGGGTATCTCAATGATCCTACCCCTATTCAAGACTACTTGAGATTGTCACTCCACATTGCCCCACCTCCTACCTAGAGGTATGGACGCATGTGATCCCTCTACCCACTTAGCTCAAAATTTCCCCATACTCGAGGTGTTTGCATGAGTATATGTATCTACTCGATCTCCTCTCATATTCTCTTGTTGTGGCTACTCCACAACCTCCTGAAGTTGCTTCACCAATTGTGGCTCCTCCACAATTGTTTGAGACTTTTTATCGCGCTACATGTTGAGAGGTAATGTACTCTCCCTCTCAACCATGAAGTCTCCATCAGTTTCCTTGCTCCTCAAGGCTTTGCATGCATCTTGAACCTCAAGCATACAGTTTCTTGACTCGTGAACCAATCTGCTTCACCTGTCTAGTGGTGATGTGTTGAAGGAAAACCTTTCCCTTACTGAAGACTACATCACAGCCTTTGTGTTCCAGCATTGCGATCGACACCAAATTTTTCTTCAATCTTGGTACATACTTGACATCATTCAAGGTAACACGAGCTCCATGCTCCCTCTAAAAAAAAACCATTCTTACACCTAAGACACTATAATTTTCATCATTACCCATCCCTGTGAGTATCCTGAGATCATTCTCCTCCAAGGTACTGAAAAAACACTTGTCATCGGTCATGTGGAAGGAAGCCCCACTATCAAGAAGCCAACCACATGTCACCATGGATGAAACCATGTATGCGAAGAGGGTGAAATCCAAATTGAACTATGAGGCCAATGCCTCACCTTCAGATCCTTCCTTGAATCCCATCTTGGATTTCTTCAGCGGACAATTTGTACCAAAATGGCCCACCTCATGAAAATGAAAGCATCACACTTTTGATTTGTCAAACTTCTTCCCACCATGGGAAGAATCAGATTTGCGATGGGACGCCCTACCTTTCTCTTTCCTTTCCTTACTCACTAAAGCTATATTTTCCTCATCATATTGATTCGATGAGGATCCTTCTTTGGTGCCTCTTCTTATCTCCTCCTGCATCAGATCCGACCAAATTCATTCCCAATCTGGCAGTTTTTATCTTCCATTAACCAAGTCTTGGTAGCTATGCCAACTCTTAGGAAGGTCGAGGAGTGTAAGGCTCACCATGTCATCATCAACGATTGTGATCCCTACACTTACAAGCTCATCCCTACAGGTGGTGAGCTTGTTCAGATATGTAGAGATTGTGTCGCCCTTTTCACACTTGATTTTCTGAAGCTTTTCTTTCAGTGCCAGCTTCCTCTGATCGCTGCTATTCTGATATAGATCTTTCAATGTTTTCTACATCAAAACCGATGTCTCCTTCCCATTGAGACTCGAGACAATGTGATCTCAAACTCCCTCTAGGAGGATTCTCCTTACTCTAGCCGCACATTTCTTCCATTCTGCTAGGTGAGTACCATAAGTCGGCTTGGGGAATTCTTGATCAATGACATCCTTTAGACCATTATCCTCCAATACTACCTCCATGCAATCCTTCCAGGCTATATAATTTGAGCTTCCATCAAGGGCATACTCGAGTCTTAAACCGTTGAACGCCATTACTTAAATTGAGATGTGATAAGAACTCGATTTCTATATTCAGGAACCTCAAACTTCGAACTTCTCCCTTCTTGTATATTATTCTCTACTTTGATCACCTTTACTCCGATACCATGTAGAAACTCGCACTATGGATCAACAGATTATGCAATAGACTAAAGGAAAACACAAGATCTACTTCTACAACACTTTGCGGAAGCTTAATCGAATTGATCAAAGATCAAGAGAACACATATAACTGAGAATGAGAAATCAATCACACATAACACAGAAGAAATAACCCGGGGAAAGCCTCAACATAAAACCACAATCTTTGTATTATCATACAAGTGGAAATCTTTTTCAAGTTACAAAAAGAATCAGCTCTCAAGCTATCCTGCTCCCTCTGCAATCAAACAATATATCTCACAGACTGAATAGCCATTGTATATGTCCTCCTGAAGCGCTCCAAGCCTCCTATTTCCTTGCGTAGTTTCTCCTCGGTCCTCAAGCTACCACATGTGTGTAATATTGCCTCACACATTGCTCTGACCTCTGAAATAACTGCACAAACCTGAAGGAGATAATTCCTTCTGCATGGATGAGTTTCCTATATAGTAAAAATCCTCCAACTAATAGTATTGTCCCTTCCTCTGATCTCAACTGGGTCTTTAACTGAACTAACATGCATGAGTTATTTATGAGAGAATATTTAGTTATCTGGAGAGCAGCAGTTACATGCATGCAATCATTAACTAACTGGACTCACAATTAATTCAACAAATTGTTTGAATTAATCTAACTAGACTTGACTCAGTTAACTAAGCCAACTAATTACAACTCAATATTACAACTCATCCTTATCTCTTTAACTGATGGATAAATTCCTCGATTAATGGAGAAACTGTTGCATGTCCCCACATAGACTTTATGTTTGGTTTTCTACGACTAATTAACTCATGGTGAATTAATTAAGTATTTTACAAACCACTGCTAAGATCAAATTTAATTTTTACTTCTCTATTCTAGTTCAGGGACTAACTAAAATAGGAATCTAACTCAAAATGGTATTTATAGCAAAGCTATTTTTAGCACTTCCATTTTTCATTCCTTGTTGTTATGTCCAACGCTGGTACCCGAACTGCTAATTATAGCAGTGTTATTTTTCGAACTTCTATTTTTAGCATTTCTTGTTGCCATTTTCAACAAAAAGATGAGGAATGACCACTACAGGAAGGAAGAATGTTGCTACAAGAAGGAAGAAAAGAAAAAATTGTGCTAAAACCCAAAATGGCAGTGCCTAAGAGAGACCTAATCAAAATAGAGAACTCTAAGGCCATTAGGCAATCATCTAGCACAAAAAAGAGAAGAAGAATGAAACTAAAGGAAATAAGGCATTCACCATCAAAATAGAACTCAAACTGCAGTGATGAAAAGAGGTTTTCCAAGAGGTATCTAATATCTTTATAAGTTTTTTCGAACGCCTACCCTAGGATCAAACTATCATTTCTTCTCAAAATAGGTTTAAACAGGGTTTCTTGTAGTACTACAGGAACGACTACAGGGTTTCTTGTAGTACTGCAAGAACCGCTACAAGCTTTCCTATGGTTAGTACAAGGATTACTACTAGATGTCCTAGTTCTCATGTAAAGGCATTTTGAAGGTTTCACTGGTGTATGAATGGTGTAAAGAGGTAGCAGAAGGTTGAAAAAGGATGTGGAAGACCTTTTCAATTGAAAGATATTCAAAAACCCATCTGAATAACGGAAAATAGGTAGGCTAGGTCTCAAGAAACACTGTGATTTTTTTTATGCACAAACAATTTTGGAAAAATGAGAGAAAATGGAATGAAGGTTTCAAGGGAGAGGATATGAATGAAATGGATCTACAAGTCAACATAGTTCAATTGCAAAGAGGAATGTTATGTTTTTGCTTGAAAGACTCTTAAACAATCATGAAAAGAACAACTACATTTTTGTGCTTGTCCTTGCAAAACTTATAGCCAAATTTCTTAAGAGAAATGACTGAGGAATGCATAAGAGAGAGATCACCAAGGCCATGAGTGAGGCACAGTGATGTCACTAAGTTGCTAAGAGGATGAGAAACACTTTTAGTAGGTGGGTATGATGGGCCTCCAAATTAGGCATAAATTAAGGCCCATGCCTCTAAACTAGACATAAATTAAGGCCCATATGTCCATCCTTCAGCACATTGAACCTCTATTTTTTCATTAGCTAATGTATTTTTTAACTTTAATATGTTCATTAGGAAGGCTTATGGATAATTGCATATTTGTGCCTAATATTATGTATTTTTATGGAATATTATGAGAATATTGGGAAAATTACGGAGATTTGGAGGAGGAGATAATCTAGGGAATTGATCCCTACTATAGAAGGATCAATATTAAATAATAAAGCAACAAGATATTTTGGAATTATGGCAAAGATTGTGGAGATCCATTGATTGGGAAAATATATTAATGTGTTCCTTGTCGTTTAATGCAAATTCCTAGTATTGGGAACCACATCGACTAATCAAGTGATTTTGGTGGGGAAATATTCCTACTTTCATGGAGAATGATTCCTAATCATTTTTTATAAATACCAAGTTGAATTTTCCTCTAGAGGTTGATTTTTCGCAGTCTTCTTATGGAGAGAACTCATATTTTTGCAGCTCGACTTTCATTTTCTATTGAGATGTAATTGTATTGAGGGAAATAATGAAGATTGGTGACATGTTCAACTTCTAGATCTTTTTCTCCTTCATAGGAATCTAAGTTTCCTAGGGCTTGGCCATCCCAGGAGCCTCAAAGCCCTTTTGTATCAATTACTTTTCTTCTTTTCACTTTTTATTCAAATGCATCTCTTGTTCTTATTTTTTTCTATTTCTCCATCTAGTATTAATGATTTATTGTTGTAGGATTGGGTTAAATGGTTTAAGTTATTTTGCAGGAAAAAATTCATCATTTCATTACTGGAATAGTTTTGAAAGGCCATAGTAATCATTGAGCTACTTGGATTAGTTTGCTTATTCCCAAAGCTATATTTCTCGAAGTCTCTTGTGGAAAGTACCAATAAAATTTTTCTATTTTTTAGAGCATGCTAACGAGATTCAATCAAGTTGATTCCACTTGAAATAGATCAAAAAAAAATTCTAGTTAATAACATAAATTACCCCGTTGCATTTTCACTTGATTAGGTTAGGCATTTTATAGATTTACTAGCTCACAAGTTCTCGAATTTCTAGATTTTAGACTAGTAATTTTCTGCTATTTTTTAGCATGGGTTAAAAACAGTATTTTTGAGTGATTCCACTTGGAATGGATACCTAAGACATCCTAGTCAATAAAAAAAATCCCGTCCAATTTAGATTTGATTTTCTTGGTCATTCGATGAATTATAGTTTCATGTAGTAAATCTGTTGTTTCTTATAGTACTCTTCCAATATGTATATACTTGCCTAGATTTTCTTAAAAAGATTACTTTTGGTCCCTTAGGGTCGAATCATGACCCTAAGGCTCTAAGTAAATGGTTGAGGAAGAATAAACACTAATTAGGACATATCTTTTTACAATGTAGATTAGGCATATTTATTTGAATTCATGCTCTTAGGATTTCAATTACAATTTGTTGTTCTTGCTTAGGATTAATTTATTTTCCGAAGTAAAATTTCCATTTATGAACTTATTTTAGGATTTGATTTCCTTACATTCACTCCAATACATCATGATATCAAAGGAAGGACACATTTTACGCTGCACATATAATGTTGATACCTCTTAAGTTTGTACGAACCTCAGGTTGATAATTAAAGTTGGTAGCCTTGGGAGTTACAACATTCTTGTTGCAATACCGAGGCTCATCAGCAGGTTCAAGAAGAGCCATACCACATTGAAAATGGTACCTCTTCTAGTAGTGAATCCACTAGTGATTCAACAACATTAGAAGACAATCAGAAAACAAGAAGCATCAAAGAAATATATGACTAGGAGCATGCATTTGATCAATAGAACATGTTTGCGTTTCTTTCATCTCAACCAACCAATTTTGAAGAAGAAATTAAAGAAAATCATTGGGTTTATCAAATGAACAAGGAAGTTTTTGCCATAGAGAAGAGCCAAACTTGGGAATTAGTTGATCTCCCAAGAGAAAAAACCAAAATTGGTGTAAAATGGGCATATAAGACCAAGTTGAATGAAAAAGGAGAGTTTCAGAAACATAAGGAAATGATTGTTTCCAAAGGATTCTCACAACAATTTGGTGTCAATTATGGTGACACCTTTGCTCCAGTAGCAAGGTTAGACACTATCAGAACTATTTTATCCACAACATCTCAACAGAAATGGAAAGTCTATCAACTTGATGTAAAATATTGCTTCTTAAATGGTATATTGTATGAAGAATTTTATGTGGAGCAGACTCCTAGTTTTGAAGTTCGAGGATAGGATCATAAGGTGTACATGTTGAATAAATATTTGTATGGCTTGGAACAAACTCCATGAGCTTGGTATAGTCACATCGACACCTATCTATCAAAAGTGTTTTTTACAGAAACAACTATGATCCAACATTGTATACCAAAAGTCATGAAGGTAAATTTCTCAATGTATGCCTTTACATTGATGATCTCTTTTATACATGCTATATGATTTTAGAAGACTTCAAGGAAGCAACACAAAAAAAGTTTTATATGACTAATCTAGGGGTCATGGAATACTTCTTAGGCATTAAAATTCAACAATCTGCTAAAGTCATTTTTGTTGGTCAACAAAAATATGCCACTGAAATCCTCTAAAAGTTTAGAATGACCAATTGTAAACTAGTTGATACACCAATCGCTCAATGAACTAAGTTGAGCATACAAGATGTAGCACCACCAATTGATTCAACATTGTATAAAAGTCTAGTTGGTGGTTTGTTATATTTCATTACAACTAGACATGATATCATGTTTGCAACTAGTTTTATCTCCACGTTATGCATTCACCCAAGATTTCTCATTAGAAGGTTGCAAAAAGAATATTAAGATATATTGCAGGGACCCTAGACTATGGTTTTCTCTACACACATTCTAAAGATAAATAACTTTCAAGTTATACAGACAATGATTATGCATGCAATTTAGATGATCACAAAATAACCTTAGGGTATGTTTCTCATCTTTGAACCAATTTGATTTCATGGGAATCCAAGAAACAACCAACAGTTTCAATATCTTCAACATAGCGAAAACATGTAGTTGCCACTTCAACAACTTGTCAAGTAGTGTGGCTTATAATACTATTGGAAGATCTTTAAAATGTTCAAAAGGAGACAACGACGATTTACTGTGATAACAGTTCTACAATTTCTTTATCAAAAAATCATGTCTTTAAAAAAGAGCAAATACATTGACACACGTTTTCATTTAATCTATAAGCTTGTCAATGATGTAAACATATTACTTACTTTTTGTGGTTCAAAATATCAACTTTCATATATTTTCATAAATCCTTTGGGAAAAAATGTATTTGAATTTCAAATAGAGAGACTAGGCATTACAAGTTCCAGTTCTTCTAACAATTGAGATTAGGAGGGGTTGTTGAGATATTAATCTCAATGTCTACTAGGTGTCATAGTCACTTTTTGATTCTCTTGAGTTTAGTTGGGTTCTAGTTCAATATCACTGCAATCATTTATTGTTGATGTCTCCAATGTAATTCTATTAAATAACTATTTTTAATGATTATAAGAGGTGTTAGATCCATTTCAATTTTTGAGTTCCTTCTTTGTGTGTTTTCCCTCTTCATTTCTTATCATTTTGAGAGATTAAAATTAACTAAATTACATTATATCTCTCTTGTTAATGCGTTGAAAATAAAAATTCATGCCCATAAAAATTTCTAAAATTTCATTCATTAACAAGAACTTCAAGTTGTGTCTACCTCTCTTTTTTTGGCATCAAAAATTTTCCAATTATAATGAAATCCGACTTGTGATTCATTTGGTGTCATTCAGTGAAATATATTGAGAAGGATATGTTTGTTACCTTGCGCATATGGATCTATAGTTCCTACTATCTTGCAATAGTCAATCCATACATTCTCACAATATTTTGTTGCCATGTAGTGTAGCTCAGGTTACATTTTCCTAATTATTTCATTTTGGATTTTATCATTTTTATCATTCACTCTGACCATGCTCGTGAAGAATTCGAAATTTGGATCGCAATGACTACTTTAATATTGAGCTTTGTGGAAAATTACCACGAGATGAGATGGGTGTATGTTGCACATGCTTTTCTAATGTTGTAAGTTATGTGTTGTCTCCATTAATTGTTTCATTTTAGACACTTAGACTCTTCATAGATTGTATACAATGAAAAATAAAAAAAGGGATGGTCGAGAAAAGGCTTTCTAACATGATTCTTTTGATGAAATGTTGGCAATTGCCAAACCCATGTAGTGAATGGATCGAGAAAAAATGGTTGTTTTAATTTATCAGTGGGACACTAGATGGACATGTTGTGGTTGGAACTAGCCTCCTAGAGACAAACCCCGCATTGGAGGGAAGACCAGTGCCTAGGAAATCCAATATGAGTGCTTCTAGATTTGCAAGAGCTGTCAGACACACTCAATATTTAATATGTCACAAAAAACGGTGATTCAGAAACCCCCTCCAGAGGAAGCATATAACCATCAAATGAAAAATTAACTCACAGAAACATCAATGAAACTATATATCAACCTTCATCACCTGGGTTTGCAGGTTAATAAACCATTGTAGTATATGGAATAGAAGAATAAAACTTAGAAGGAAATTCAATACACAAGGCTTATATTTAAGAATCCTATGCAGTAAAAGTCAAAGTGAAACGAATGAAGCAAAGATGAAGAATGGGGTGAAAAGATACATATTATGCACTTTAATGATTTGATTTCCATGTCTATACAGGAATTATACATCAATATTGGACATCAACGAATCCATGCATTCATGAGAAAGACATCCAACACTACTTATGATATAATCTAAGAAGAAAATGAAACATATATGAAGGTAACATAGCAAAAAGACATACTATAAACTCAGGTGAGTCAGAATTGCCAAAACCTTATATTAATCTTCAACGGAGCAATGATACATAAACAATGCACAATGCTTCTCTATTGGAAAGAAAAATTTCACAAAGTTCTGAACCCCCTTAGAATATCTTCTCATTGTCTTTATAGGGCTTCTTAAGGAGAACCCGTTACAAAAAATATTCCTTCTTGATTTTGTTACAGAGAGTCATCATGTCAAAATTAAGCATGCCTTGTAGCACAACTATTTGCAACAGAAAATATAACTGACTGGGAAATAAAATATTTACATAGAAGTAAAAGTAAAAGTGTCATGATCGACACAATCTGCAATATCTTCAGTGTTGTTGGGAAGGAGGTGGAGGCTGCATCATGGGGTCAATGATCTAGAGCGTGGGTGGATCAATGAATTGCTGACACCTCTGCCACAATACCAGATTTGAGAGAGGAGACTAGAAGAAAAAATGATGTGAGATCTTCAAATTGGTTAGGTCTGAATAGTCCACCTTGGCCTTGAGTAACATTTTATCAGTCCAACCAACTGGTAGTGTTTATTGAGATAATTGACCACTTTTCTACCTTTTAGAGTGGCAGTCTTCTTGTGAGAGGAGTCTTCTATGATTTTGGCTTCTACCAGTCACTATTTGTATTGATTCCAATGGATTAGTTCACCCAATTCCCAATAACTAGGAAACCCTTCCCCTATCAGTTTTAAACTCCTAATTGAAAGCATCTACCTTCCTTGCCACAACCCACAAACATTTTTCAGCTTTGGCTCTGACTTCCTCCTTTTAGAGCATCTTAGTGACCTCCCTGATGCCCCCCACTCTATCTACAACATCAATAGGCCTCAACTCACGAAGTGGCCTCTCATTCATGAAACTGATGAAGCTTTAGGAAATATGGGAATTTTTTACCCCATACTCCTTAGATGTCATGATGGAATACTCAAAGTCTTTGACTGCTATTTTCTACTCATGCATCATGGTTATGAATTCCTAGTTCTTCTCCATTTCTTCAATGATCTCATCCCACACCAACTATTTAGCCTGTAGCAGTGATATGTTCCCTTTTAGCTTAACTTTCATCTCCAAGATTTCCTTTTTACCTTCCTATAGATCTTTATCAAGTATGTCAACATTAGTATTGTTGACCTCTACTTGTTTCTCCTTCTAGGCTAAGTTATTATGGAAAACCTCTAGATCTATTTGTACCTTTTTCAGTTCCCCTTCTGAAAGTTGAAGTTCATTAGGGGTCTTGGTTAGCTGTTCAATAGGGTTTTGGGGATCCTCATGGATGATGACTACACATATATGTGAGTCAATATTCTGCTACAGCATAGCTATATGTTGTTTGAGGCCAACAACCTCGATGTTCCTATCAATTATCTCATTAGTCAAGATATCATTTTCTTCTTCTACCCGCGCTAGCTCCTTGGACAGGATATGTTCGCTGCCTAACATATTTAGCTTATGCCTTAGCTCTTGAATCTATGTTTGATAACCCTTGAGGAGAGCCTTGATAACTGACCTATCCTCGAGAATCACCCCAAGCTTCACCACCAATTCCTTGAAGTTTACATTCAATATGTGAAGAGCACGAGAGTTATATTTCTCTTGCTTCACTGTATGTGAAACTTTCTCTAGTAGTGTTTTTGCCTTGCTGATGGTCAAGATGTTCTTATTCAACTTGCTATATAGAATTTCCCCGACCTTCATATGGAAATTGATTTTTCTGGGAGATGAATGCTTTCCATATAGAAATACACATCCAGAGTCTTGAATTGTGAACCTAAGGGCAAAGACTGGGCTCGAGGATGCTGCAAGGCGAATCTCATTTGTTTCCTCTCCTAATCCATTGCAGCCAGTACCCTAGCGTGATAGGGGGCTAAATGAGATGCCACCTTCTATTGCATCTGCTCGGTCACTTTCTTATTTCCTTCTTCAATGGCCTTGAATGTAGACCAACTTGATCCTGTGACTGATGTGCTTCTAGTTACACCTAAAATAACTACTTGTGAAGAAGATGAGGAAGTTGACTGTGAAAGATCTTCCAATGAGATATGAAAAATTGGTTGGCTTGGAACTTTCTCCACTAGGATTGTTTCCAACTCTTCTTCCTTTGTCTCCTGAGTCTTAGCCCTTTTAGATGAGGATACCCCTACCATCTCAGTATTTTGAATTTGACCCACGAGCCTCTTTTTTTCTTTGCTTATATCAGTCGTAGTGTTAATCTCCATCTCTCTATCAAGAGGTCACAATTCAATGTTAGATTTCCATTCTACCTCAAGTTTAGACTCATGAAAATAAGTTGAAGACTTTATATTTTATCTCCTTTGATAAATGAAACTATGAGGATCATAGTGCCAGATATCTCATAGGAAAAATTTCATCTCTTTGAGCAAGGACTCAACTATCTCAAAAGCCTTCCTGACATTGACAACAAAAGGTCCCACATGAATTCGCAATTTGAACAGATGCCCCTTCTTTACAGGGACAAAGTGGAGTTGGTCTATAGCTATACTCTGCCTAATTAATTCTAAAGAAAATATCCTCATAGGCATGAAAACAAATAGATGGTAGGGAGTAAATTCATTCCCATAAATTAGGATCTTTATGTTGTCTCCAAATAAATACCAGTCCCCTACCCTGGTGTTCTTGCTGAGCTGAAGGAGTTCTTTCCGTTGGGGGGGAACTATGGGAGGAGCTACACCATGAATGATCCTATGGGACATGGCCATATAGGTGGAGACAAATTGTGAATAGATCTGAGAATTTGGCCTTTTTCTAACAACCACATCCCAATCAAAATCTAAGTTCATCTTCTTATCCCTAGAGACCAGGTTTAGGCCCATAAATTCAAATTCTTTGACATGAGAGTATAGAAAAATATAAAACAACAAGGAGTAGTATCTAAAGTATGAAGTAGTGGAGAAGTGATGCATCTAGAACCTGATAGATGTAGCCAAGTAAGATAGGATGTGAAGTTCATAGCTAGGCTGCAACATTTGCTTGAGGAAGCCCAAGGTGGATTCATTGGCTATGTTTTCATCTTCTTCTCCCAGCAGACGAGTAATAATGGACAATATAGGTTGAATTAGCTCTGCAAATAGAGTGATAGGGGGAATATCAACAACATGCAAGGTATCTAGCCCAGGAGCTAGGATTATTTGTAAGACTGGTGGTTGCTCAGTGGCTAAGAGAGTAGAATAATAATACATGAGGGTGGTGTCATTGAATTGCATTAATTCCGAGGGAGAAGGGTACATCAATGCTCTATGAATTAGTATTGGGCTGATTAATAGGATTTTGATCCCCTGTGAGGAAATGAAGTAGTTTCTTTTGTCGACATAGGCCACTGCCAGCCATGAGACAAACTCTGGGAAGTAATGCACAGAGGGTGAAATTTGGTAGTATAACCCCAAGTACACCATATAGAAAGGGTTTCCCCCCCTTGACATACATTTCAAATAGGTCAAATTAGAGTTTGGCCAGGTTGTAGGAGCAAGCTGGGTCAACGATTTGTGTTTCCATGTCCATGAGGGGGTCAAGGCTTGACGAGGGCTTGGACTCACAAGTCTTTGGAGCCTTTGGGGCTTTGGAGGACCTCGAGGCTGTCATTTCCTGATTTTAAATTGTTATCCTGCAAAAAAAATGGAGTACAAGTGATAATATTACCTAGTCACTATAGGGGAGGACGAAAGCAACACCGGGATGAGCTGTTGGGACAAACGAGAGTGCAAATGACGTTGTGATTAGGTTACAGGAAGGAGGAGCAGCAAGAAGCAACGAATCAAATTTAAAAATTCAAGCAAGGGGAGCCTTTTTATAAATAGAGGGGAAAACGGTGAAGTGATGTCATGATGACATCACAGAGGGTGGACACACATCATGACAGGTTACAACGATGGCAGGTGGGGTGGCGAAAAAGAGTGGGGGAAGGGGGGGGAAATGGGTTACCATTAAAAACTTTAAATTTCACATTTTCCATGACTTACTGATAGGCGAAAACCCGTTAGTTGGCATGGTCAGCACCTTGTTCTAGAGGTCAAGGAATGACAAGACAAACATCTCTTTAATGCCCCTCGAATTAATCTTTGTCGTTGGATCAAAAGTTGACTATTGAACTTTAGAGGGGCGAAGAGGTTTATTGTCCGGGCATGTTTCCCCTCCGAATTTTTTCCAGAAAACAACAAGGTGGAGATGAGCGGTGATCCACCCACAAGTTGTACACTCTTCAACAATGAATTTATTCTGATATCGTGAGGTTTGATAAGAGTTTTAGGAGCTTATCCCTCGTTGCCATGTGTCACATGGGGTAAGAGAGAGAGAAGGATGACTTTCTAGACTCTGAGAGCTCGTCTTTTAACCTGGATTTTTAGTCTTCTCCCTTGCATTCTAGTATTTAAGCTCTTCTTAGGTCCTTATTTTCAAACATGACACATGCTGCATTGCCTTTGTAAAAATAGGGTCTATTAAGCATGAATGCAAAGATAGGTAGAGTAGGTGAAAGCATGACACATCCTATCAATGTGACCACCATTATAACCCATGGATATCAAATTGATTAATACTTTTGCAGACATAAGCATGATCACTTTCCCTATTACTTTAGGCTTGAAGCATTGTATTGGTGGTCATTTCCATACATAATTTCTTGTCACAGACAACCATTAGATACAAATCGGGTATCTTATAAACATATTGAACTCTACATTGACAATGGACATAAGTGATTTTCCTATGAGCGTAAGAACCTTCATTAAGCTTGAACCCATTTGCATCTTGAACAATCGAACCTGAGTGTGGAGGTAAGAAATTTGAAGATGTCTTTGAAATAATGTAGACAAATAAATTTGAGCATACATAGCATGAAGTAAAAACAAAAAATATTCATATATTACACACTTGATATGAAATTACATCACAAATATATAGTACATATGAGATCCAATATATTCTAAGATAGGATAATATTATTGAGAAAATATCTCGACAGACTTCAACAACCAACAAACCAAATATGCTAATATACAATTGTAAGCATTAATTCAAAGTTGTAGAAATGAAGTGTTCTGTAATTGTGAGTTGTCTAGTTAATGAGTTGTCCTATGATGAGTTCTACTCGTAATTTATTGAGTTGGTTTACTTCAGAGTTGGTGCTATGAGTTGGTTTCTTTGTTATCTTTGTTATTGCCTATTTAACATGTTAGATCCAATTTATTAGGATCCAGAATGTCAAATATTCACCTAAAAGTCTCTATATATATAATGTTTGATCAAACATTTGTGTAATAGAGTGTGATCTCAGATATTGTGATATTGTGTGCTCTCTTCTACTTTATGCTTCTCTTATTCTTATTTGGTTTCTACTTTTGTATTAAAACCATAAGGTTAAGATTCAGAGGTTAGATCTCGGTTATTCAAAATGAGTGTTTACCATGTTTGGTTAGCTTTGTACATGGTGCATAAGAGCTCCAAGGCTGACTATTTTTGGGGGCTAGGGGTAAAATCCCACTAGATTTAAGAATATGCAAAGTTTTTAGAGAATTTGGATCACTGTAGTAGTATTTGAGGATAGTGAAAAGCAAAAGGGTGTGAGTTGAATTTCATGATTGTGTTTGATATGACTTTTATATATTTAAAATAATATTATTATATATGAGTGGTAAAAGTTTGTTTTATATTTATATGACATAAAGGGTGAAATGTGTTAGGGTCCTATAATTTATAGGATCAATGAGCATTGAGTATTTTCCTTCAGTATTTCAGATTGTAAATAATATAGCTTCCTGCAAATGATTTCCAAAAACAAGATATAAAAATGAAAAGAGGGTATAAATACAAAAATAGAAGAAAAAGATAAAGAAAAGAAATCATAAATGAACCCCACAAAAAAACGAATAAACCTAAAAGTTATACTAGCTTAAGTGCCACTACCAGCCTTTTGTCTTTGTAAAAGAAAAAATTTGTGAAATTGTGTGCAACTTGTTTAAAATGCCACAATCCCTTTCTGCTTGAGGCATATAGTTTAATCATGCTCAAGCTATTTTCAATTTATGTTAATTAGGTTAGAGTGAATAACTTAACCAAACAATTTACTCTTAGTTAAGATTAGATAGGTAGAAATAGGGAATAATATTAAATCCAATTGTTTAATCTGGATTAATTTAGTTGAGTAGATTAGTCTAGTGTTTGAAATAAATAGTATTTATATGTTAGAATAAAATTGGAGGGGGTTTCATACTCAAACACACCCAAATCTACTTTTGGATGGCCTTAGAATAGGAAAATGAAGATATTTATGTAATAATTCTGAAGTATTCCCTTATCCAAAGTTTTGGACCTTGGGTTACGTTTTATGCACTTGAAAAGATATGGCAAGACCCTCCGTGTTAAACCTCCCCTTAGTCACCCATCCTTTATCATTCACCACATAAACTCGACGACCCACGACATTCTTCAGACACCCCCAAAGTGACAACGCTTAACGAAAGGGGGGTATGAAAAGTGGTTTACTGCCCACCTACATGTCGCCACTAGGTGATTTTGAACCTTCCATCCATAAACCAAATACCATCGTGTCCCCCCTCTGAAATCTGTTTTGTTATCCCGCTTCAGCTCACCTTCTTGCAAAAGGTTGCCTCCACATCTCATCACGACTACCACTCCCATTGTGCCACCTCACCCTCCCCCCATCACCCTCACCAATTGTCTCGCACCACTCATCCAGTAACCACCAGATGCCATGCTTGATATCGTTGTAACCTCCATAAATCCCCTATCCTTTTTCCAGCACCATTACAGGAGTTAATTCCCTAAAAAGATCATTAATCCAACAATTTTGGCCAATTCACAGCAAATAAATATGAAATTCACCACTTCGATTACACTTTTCTTTCCTCCCTCATTCAATAGTGATCTCGTACCTCTATGCCGTAATATTGCCACATAATTTTCATTGCTTATCATTCATAAATTGACAGAGGGCATACGCTATGAATTCCCGCCATTATTGGACATAAAATGATTCCCTGTTGTTACATTCTTCAATTCTCCATTCTATAACCACCATGGCACCTAAAACTGCCCTGTAACCAATCCAATGCTTGCTCCCCCTATTGATTTAGACCATACCCCACATGCAGACCAAGATTACAAAATCGTCGAAACATAGTGTGAATTAGACTTGTTCGAATTGTGCTGCTCATTTCGGGATAATTTTCTTGACCAATCTGATTTGATACACCTCTAACAATCCAGAGTCCCTCTGTTTGTTGCTCCCCAATCCTATCATTTTCTTGAATTATTCCTAAGATGCCAAGCCTCTTACCTTGTAAGAAAGATGGAAATTATCTCCCCAAATGGTGAAATTCTCTTCACCATCATAGCTGACATCATTAATCAAATGTTGTAGGTTCCCCACTTTGATTTTGTCTCCCCTTTCTGCATTGAATCTCTTAGAGAAATTTACTAGAACATAACTTCCCCTAGAGAGCTTCCATCTTTGAAATCTTCCTCCCTGAAGAATCTCAACTCCCCAAGAAAAATCCCCCATATCCCTCTTCTATGTTCCCTCAAAGGACAAGAAAAATTATTTATGTTTTTCCTTCCATTCTTGGTTAATATTCAGATGACTGCGTAGATGAGCCTATCCTAGGCTTTATGTCCACCCTTTCTTCAGAAGAAGGACCATCAATCACCTTTGACCATGGTCACTTCTTATCAAATGTAATTCATGAACAATTCCTTCAGCTTTTAACTGAAGGAATGTTTAGATATTCAACAATTATTATGTATAGTTTATGTTTTTCCAAAAAGATAAGTTTCCATTCTTAGTGCAGAAACTTGATCATCAAGGAGAGCCATAGTTAGTTGTTTTCTGGACTTCCTTAGTTAGAAAACAATCACAAGAATACATCTTTTCAGAGTTCATAGACCAATTTGTATATCAAGCCACTTGTGTGTTAAGTGGCCAATAGGTTCCAAGGATCAGTGAAGAAATTTAGAAGGTTTTGAAGCTTAATAAACAGGTCAAAATAGGGGATTGCTACCTTTAACAATCATTCAAAGAGATTAGAGTGTATGGTTCAAAGCTACCACCATAAGATCTACCCAAATATTTTCCAATAAGGATAGTTTCCTTGGAATACATTAGGAAAATCATTCATTTAGATAACATCGATTTCATGCCAATGAAGAAGAAATCATTGTTCATGATCAAGACACAAGTAGGACCCTTCATCTACAATAATACGACAGCTGGAGAGGAAGCATACTTCCTACTGAAACAAATGAACTTTCCTCTGAATTTCACTTGGTCTTATGACCCCTCTGGGGTAATTTCCAAGTTGAGAGTGGAACAAAAAAATACACGATATGCGCACAATTAGAGACCTGAAATAGAAAAGTATATGAACCAACACACTTGGATGGAAAATACATTGCAATAGGCCGAGGAGCAGGTACTTTCCAAGACAGCTTTAGAGATTCCAATACCCAAAGAGAAAACATATAAGAGAGCAAGAGAATATGATTGTCCAGTCACCGAAGTCTCAACTAAGGAATTTAAAATATATCGAAGAAGCTTAAAGAAAGCTCTAATTTTAAAATATAATTCCCATCATCGGAGGACACACAAGACACTATTGTGCTCTCAGGTTTGAATACATTCAAGCTGGACAATGGTACTAAAGAACCAATTGAAACTGGAATATATTTTGTGTACATTAAATAAGTAATTGATTCTTCCGGTTGGATTCTAGTACTAAAGAATCAACTCAGTTCAGAAAGAAATCCTCCTCCACTCAGCACAAACTCATCTCATTATACCATACAGGGAAGGGAAGAATTCATATGGCATTCTTGCAGGACTAGGTCTCTAAATGAAAGCCAACAATAGATTTCAAACAAAGCACTTTTGAATTTGAGGAAAAGGATGTCCATCCTTTGGATAAACAGATATGCATAGGCAGACGAGAGAGATGGTGTATTCTACTTTCACACAAATTGCTATCGTTGCCTCTAAACTACATCTTACTCTAAATAATGTGCAGTCTCAACTAAAATTGGAGAAAATATCTTCACTTACCAAAGATACCAGAATCAAATAGTTGGAGGAAATGGTGGTCAAAGCATGCCTTGATACAGACAAATTAAAATCCATAGAGGAGATAATCAGAAAGAAGAATTCTAACATTGCAGCATTAAATAAGCAATTGAAGCTTCCATCAAGAGAAGGCCCCAGGCCAAGGAACTTGGAGAGACAGAGTTGCAAAAGGAAGAGATGCTAGAGCTTCTAGTGGATCAAGGTGCCCAGATAAAAGCAATGGAAGCAGAAATGGACAAGCTAATAAAGGAAAAAGAGATGGATTCACAACTTACAATTGTTCCTATTGATGAACTTCTAATTGCATCTCTGCTACTAACATGTGTCCCTACAAGAACCACCACAGTAGGAACATCATCCTCAACAATGTTTCCTGCATTAGTTGTGGATGACTGAGTGAAGCTAGCTCAATCTATGGAAAATATGTCAATACAAGAAGAAGAGATAAAGAAACTAAAGCCAGAGATAAGGGTTTTATAGGAGCAGAGTCTAAGGTTTGAAAATTCTTACTTGACAGAAACACAGAAGACCTAGACATTGTCCCAAAGATTGCAGAAAATGGAAAAAGATTGTGCCATGGGAAATACATTGGCACAGGTGAAAGAAAATATCTAGAAAAGGATTAATGAAGACATGGGAGAAATTTGGCCTTCAATACAAATCATTTTTTAAAAATAGGAGCTTATTGGAAGGTCAAATGAAGCCATTGAGTAGGTTAGAAAGTAGCTAGGAGATAAACCAAATGAAGCCACTAAGCTTATCAAATTTCTAAATTCCATGAACAATCAAGAACTGGAAGAATTAGAAATTGAAGACATGACTGAAACAATTTTGGAAGTCACGAAAGCATTGTCTAAAAGGAACCTAATGAGGCTGCTTCAAGAGAAGGGTTAAAACATGAGCACAGGTATACAAAGATTCTTTTCCAAGCTGGATCCTCTCTAGAAGAAAGGACTTCCAAACCTATCGGTGATTAATGACAAGCTCAACACATGGTGAGATTAAAGTGAGAAGATTATGAACAAGGCAAGAGATAGCTCAAAAGTTTCAGCCGAAAGACTTAGAATGATAGGAAAGGCATTCCTGGAAGCACTATCACATGATCTTGACATGGAGTATGCAATGGAACTCTACGGATAGTTTTTTATGGTGGGCTTTCGTTTCACTGTGTCCTTGTCTTTTGCTGATCAACAAGCTCTAATCTCTCTTCGTGGTTGAAAAAATGACTAAAACTGTGCATCATACCTACCTGTGATTGATCTTATTACCACCTGCCTAAGTGAGGAGATCTGATCTCGACCTACTTAAATATTCTCTCAACCTTCCTGCCTTCAACTTACTGCCTTGCATGAGAGATTTTGCTGCCTTATCCCACCGCCTTACTTATTGCTTCAACCTTGTGACAACCTGCCTTTAATCTATTATGTTAAGATCTTGATTTTTTTGAACTGGTGGGTTGGAGACAACCAATTGGGGGTGCTCTTGCTAGATAGACCTAACAAACCCAGGAGGCTAGAATAGAGAGAAGAAAATGACCCCACAGGATGATATTACTTATGCAGTTATGGACAGATATTTTTTGTATTTGCTTATTGGGTGGGGGGGGTTGGCGGTTGTTGTAGGTTGGGATAAGAAACCAGAGCTCGTTCCAAATATGGGGGCGGTATAGCGGGCAGTAACAGAAGGGAGGGAGGGTTGTTTCAGTAGCACTTATTAACAAGGCTCCTTTTTTGGTATCATTTCTTCCATGGAATATTATTTTCTCTTTCCTCATTCATTTGGATTCCTCTCTATTTATAGGGAGATTGCACCTTAATTTAGCATGGTAAAGCTTCCAATTCCTCTCTATTTGTTTAGGGTTGCAACACATGACATGAGGGAGGGTTCCATATCCCTTGAAGTGGTTGGGATCTTTAAGGTCTATTTAGGTTCAACAAGGGTCAAGGTGAATATCCAAGTGATCGTCAAAGGTAGGTTCATCTGATTTTGTTGCTAGGCAATTTTCCAAGCATCTACCCAAACTACCAAGTTGCCCTAATATCTTTTGAGTGCTTAAAGTCTATAACTTGTAAGTAACCTAGTACAGCCAACCCCTAGGGCAGCAGAGAGTTGATTTGATACTTTGTAGGGTCGGTCTAGTTTGTAAATCCTATTCAAGTGATCCCAGTAGATATGCTTTGCATAGATCCTATATACAAAGATATTCTCCAATTCATACGAGCACTGGTTGACTCGTTTCTCGGTTCTGTTTCTTGTATTGGAAAACCATCTTAAATCCTTCCACCATAGGAATGATGGAAAATCATCTACTCATGTGTTCAATCAACAAGTCTATCCTCCCTTTGCGGCTCCTACCGTAACCATCATAGTAAGAAGAAGGGGGTTGTGTGCCACCCTACTCTACCATTGACAAGACTTGAATAATGACGGAAAAAGAGAACTGTCCTTACGAGAAAGAATGATAGGTATTTGTACATGCTTCACACATCTATGATGTTTAAGCATCGTCATTTTGAGCCACAATGAATGAGCTCAACCAACAGTGAATGAATATGTGATTTTCCCTTTGGTGTGAGAAACCACTTCATACTTTTCATCACTTGAGTAAGTAATAGCGCATGTCTCTGATATTCCCACAACAAACAATTGGAGATGCCTTATTGGTTGGTTGTAAGTCATGTGGATGGGTCGACGCAAGCCAATGTCAAGGTCCCTAGAGTATCAATGTGTGTTCGAAGAGTACATGAAGGAATGAAACGCATTACCCGCTGTTGGATGAGACACTTAGGTTTAGAACGGCTGGGTGAGTGGATGATGCTCTTTCCCCGGCCGCCTTATTACAACTTATATGCCCTTCTTCATGATCAGGGGGAATAAATAGTAGAGAGATTACAACAAATTGATACATCAATTTTGATATTCCCACCCAAGCTATTTCTTACATTCTTACATGGATCACCATGAGGGGTACTTTTCAGAATGTAAACAATACGAAAAGATGTAGAATAACAATGAGTAACCCCTGTATAGAATATGGGGACAGTGTCCCTATATATATATCTGGTTGAACCAGATTGATGTTTCATCCTACCGATTTTGTCAGTCGGCTGTTCATCTTGCTTGGCAATAAGTTGAAGGCAGGAAGGTCAAGAGAATATTTAAGTAGGTTGAGATTAGATCTCCTCACTCAGACAAGAGGTAAGATAGATCAATCACAGGTAGGTATGACGCACAAGTTCAATCATTTTTTCAACCCTGAAGAGAGATCAGATCTTGCTAATTAGCAAAGAACCAAAAGGACACAGTGAAACAAAATCCCACCATAAAAACCTACCCGCTATTGATTGATCACCTACCTAAGCTCGAGGAAAAGGTAGGTTTTTAAGGTGGGCAGTGAAACAAAGGGGGAACTTTGTGAACTACTAGAGTAAAGGATAATTTCAGTGGCACAGCTCAACGTTATAGCACATACAATTTTTTAGTGCCAGACAACTAGTTGTTCCTTCATTTCAGTGCCACCACTTCAGGCAATTTGATTTTCCTCATTTCATTGTAATAAGTTAGCTTAATTCAGTGCTATTATTTTGTAGATACGTCCTCATGATCCTGAAAGGATATTTTTTGTAGATTAGTTATAAATACTTCAATTGTTAAAGTAGTACAGGTTGGTTTTTGTATGAAGAAACACTATTGTATATCTTTTTCTGAAGCATCAACAAATTTTCCAAAGTAATACAGAAGCTCTTTCACAAGATCCATGTGTCATGTTGTTGGTGAAGTACATCTATCTGTTTTAAGTGTTTATACTTCTCTGTTTATGTGAAATATTTGTTTTCAAATATGGATTATTCAATACATAAAGAGAGGGTAGAATTTGTTTAAATCTACACTCTGCACTTGTCTACGGATAATTTTTATGTTTTCTTCGGATCTTTGAATATAGAATTCAGGTAAAAATTCTCTATATTTTAAAGTGAACCTTACTCTGTTCTTATTCTCCATTTCACAAACTTTAAATAATCTAGTTGGTTTGTCTATCTTGCCGTGTGAGATCCATCTATAGGTAGTATAGTTAATCTGTATTTTATGTAATAGACTCCATAGCCCAATGGAAATCTAAGTTATCAACCAACCATTCAAATATAAACAAACCCTGAACTTCATATCTAGCCTAATATTCAACCAAACAAAGTTAAATCTTATAGAGAGAGCCCTCTCTGAAGCTGGTAGGGCTAGATTCCAACTTCTAAAGTTGTTTTGTGGTTACCTTGGTGATTTTCTTCTGTAACGTCAGAAAATTTCTTTGTTAACATTTTTGCGACCATACCGGGGAACTTAAAAATAATCCTTTATTTCATCATCATAATATTTTTTCCTTACTTTCTATATCCTTATTTCAAGAAATTTAATGACTAAGAAATTGGAAATAAAGGATTAGAGGTTGTTCTTTACTTTTAAGATCTAGCTTGAAAAAGAATTTATACTAGAGCCAATCTTGATCTAGACCCACTTGAAATTCTAGACAATCCCGAAAGAATACTCAGAAGGAGAAGTTTAGCTGAAAGCCAGGGAAGCAATAGCCCCCTATAAAGGGCCAATACTGTTCCTAAGAACCTCGATACTATTCATGATATTTAGTTCGACTTACCTTTCGAACACAATCTTTTTAGGACTAAGTTTGAATCTTTTGTTGATGAGACAGTGGTTGATGAAAACATTCTTCAACCATATAAACCAATAAGACCATATCTTGAATTTGATTTAGCTCAGCAAGCCCTTTAGGAGTTTGACAAGCTGTAAGATCTTGTTTCAGCCCTTGATCAGGCTATACATCAAGGTTACATACAAAAGTCTGTTGAGCTCTCTCCTCTTACTATTGTTGCATCTACTTCATCCTCCCAATCGGTTCATCCAACATCAGTTGGCCCTTCCTCTTCTGTAATTTCAACTACTCATCCAGTAGTATCACAAGTAGTCACTCAATTAGTTCTAAAAAATCCTATATCTTCTCCTCCATTAAGACCAAATATCATGGCTGCTCGCTATGAACCTCTAGTTTTACCTACACAATTGCATAATATACACAAAGACTATCAGACTAGGATACCCCAGTTTGATGGTACTATTCCTATTACTGCACAAAAACACATTTATAGGATGAATTACTTCTTTTATCTTCCCAAAGTAGATGAGAATGATGTAAAACTGAGGTGTTTTGCCCAGAGCTTAGGTGGGGAAGTTAGAAGGTGGTTCCAATATCTAACAACAAGTAGTATAACTGACCTCTCTATTTTTCACCAATATTTCCTAACTATGTGGGAAATTAAAAGAGTCCTCTACAGATCCTTAATGATTATAAAAACCTGAAGAGAGGTCCAAATGAAACTGTAGAAGAGTAGTATGACAGATTCAAGAGGGTTTACAATGTAATTCTCATTTCCATTAAACCACCCTTGGGCTTGGCCCTGATACATTTCCTAGAAGGATTCAATGTTGATATGGCCTATCAGCTGAGAGAAATAGATCCCTCAATCTTAGAGGAGATGCAAGAAAATTCACTTAAAATAGAGGGTAATTTGTTAGCCAAGAAAGCTTAGTTAAAAGTTGAAGAAACGGTAACAACAAAGAGGAACATTCATCTTCTGTTTTTGTTGATTATAAAATAGATAGTCTAATGAGAACAATAGAGAAAATGATGAAAAAAATAAATATAATTGACAGGACTCCTCAGAGAGAAAATAAAATTGGGCAAATAAGAAATCCAAACTATCGAAGAAATCAACCCTTGAATAAACACAGAGACCAAAAAGGTCTAGACCAGTAGGTAATACCTCCTTTCCAAGAAAATTATACTATGAGGAGGTTGAAGTAGCTGATGATATAGAGGACACTCAAATAAATCTCATGGGAGTAAATGATAATGACTACATTTTCCTCACTAAGGAAGAACAAGGCCTTTTCCTCTTATCCCAGAATGAAATAGTACCTTAAGAATAAGAGGATTACAAGAAAGGTTTTGAGAATGCTATTATGGAAGTCCATAAACAATACAACCTTAGGAGTAGGAAATTACTGGATACCCGACCAAAGAAGCCAGTTGAAACAACTGCCAAAGAGAGTGTTGGGATTCTTACTAGAAAGAATCTTGATGTTATAATCCATAAAAATCCTGATACTACATCCAAAACAATTCAAATTAATCATCCATCTACTAACCAACTAAAAGATATACCCAAAAAAGATATGGCCGATAAACAAGAAGTTTCCCATTCAAATAAAAAATAGATACCATTTAATATATAAAATGATTTGGAAAAACTAAAAATCCCCATTCCTTTAACAGAGTTGATTAATAAAACTGTCTATATATCCAAGGTAATGAAATAATTGAGCATAGGATAAAGCGCTGATATAGTTAATGTATCATATGGTCAACTTGAATTACTAGTTGGACGAGAAGTTGATGGAAAACTTCAAGAGGGAGTTGTTCCTCCATTTTATGTTAGTCTAACTATTCATGATAAAATATTACACAAATCTATGCTTGACTTGGGGGCCTCCCACAATCTTGTGCCGAAAGTAATTACGAATAAGTTGGGATTAGACATTACCAGAAGGTATAAATATCTTTATTCATTTGATTCTAGTCAAGTTAAGTACCTTGGGCTTATAAAATATTTATAAGTAAATTTAGTCCAAATCCCTACCAAAAGTGTACTTATGGATATAGTTGTTGCCAATATCCCACCCAAATATGGAATGCTGCTTTCCCATTCATGGGGAGCTAAAATCCAAGGAACCTTATAGATTGATATGTCCTATGCAAAAATCCTTGTCTTTGGTCAAAACATAAGACTCTAAAGAGAGAAACTCATGAAATTCATGGTCACCACTCATGAGAGGCCTAATAATTATCCTATATATTCTATTCATTCTAATTTGGACTCATTTGTCCTCTAGAATGACATAAGAACACAAGAACAAATTCAAAATCATAATACTACTTTTTGTCTCAATGTTGATGGTCAAACATTAATCACTGAGCATGATAATTCAAATAAAGTTTTATGGAATTTGAGTTTTGATGGATCAGTGAGTAAATAAGGAGCTGATGCTGGTGTATGAGTTTCTAATTAATATACTCATCACTCAGAGGGTCGCTCCAAATTCAATTTTCAGTGTTCTAATAATTTTTCAGAGTACAAAGCCTTAATCTCAGGTTTACATCTCTTGAAGAAACTTGGTGCTAAACGAATTTCCCCTAATGGATATTCTGAGTTAGTGATAAAAAAAATCAAAGGAGAATACTCTGCAAAACATCCTAGGATGAGAGCCTATAGAAATGTTGTGTTAGACTTTCTAGATTCTTTTACTGAATATAGTTTTCCTGCATTTTCAAGAGATCAAAATATACTACCTGATGGTCTTGCTACTTTGGCAAGTACTTGTAAATTACCATTTCATCCTACTCATCCTATCAACGGTGCTGGACCCGCCAACATTTCATGGATCACCCTGGTATGAAGTCCCAAATAGACCTCACACTTTTTGGTGTGGGAGTTGAATCCGATATGATGGACCGGTTGCCATTGTCTTAATGGTTTACCTCAACTCTTGCTTGTCAGCACAGGAGAGTAGTCTACTTTGCCCTCTAGAAGTGAGGTTCGCGTGCCTAGTGAATGCTAATGTACTTGTGTTAATGGTTCTTTCACTGTAAGGGGAGAGGGTGAGAGTGAGTCCCAAGTTGGTTGGGATGAAGTCCCGACTCGGCTAGGAACACACAACACAACAAGACGTGCACAACTTCCGGAGGAGCAATCCACACGTATGCGGAAGTCACAACACTCAATGGATGAGTCCAAATGAGTGCAATGGTTGTTACAACAAGCTTTATGTGAAAGGTCTCTCTGATGTCCAGGGAGATATCCACCATAGGCGAAAGTTACAAGACACATCGTTACCCCATGCATCACTAACCCCGTGAGCGGGGTGTTCGAGCCACTACTTACTCCTCAAATAAAATATTACATACTCTCTTGGCTATGTGGGAGGAGATGAGTTGAAAATTCCTTTGATGTAAAAATGAGGGGGTATTTATAGCCAAGGCTGAAATTGACCCTTGTGGCAATTCGACTACCCTCATGACTGTTTTACTTCCATGACTTTTCGACTTTGAATGAATCTTCGTACAACAAGTGGGTCTCTTGGGCTTTCATGTTACATTACATTGATTGAAAACATAGCCCATAGTTGATATTTGGGTGACATGACTCGAAATGACAGTGTTGGTACATTCATGTTGTTGCTGGAGTGAACGATGAGCTACAGTGTTGCTAGGTGATGGATGTCTTCATGGTGTAGCACAGCTTCACCTTCACATGGAAAAGTGCTTCGAGTCTTCGATGGTCTTTGGTTCACTCGATGATTCTTTTGTACATTGTTCCTTTCTTGCATGTTGGAAGGCTTGATAGGCTCATTTGTTCACGAAAGGTGTATGTTCATCCGTTCGTCCATCTATGAGCACATCTTGCATGATTTCTCGTCTGTCCATCCATGAACACCAGTTTGCATGATTATCCATTCACAAGAACATCTCTTTTGATGCATTTCTCATTCACCCATTGGTGAAGTTGTCTTTCTGCATGTGCTCCCTTCATTCATCTGTTTCGTTTTTGTGCTATGTTTGTTAGTGTACCTATGCCTGCAGTCACTCATGAAAAGATGATATAAAATCCAAAAACCCCCTAGTCTACCATGACATATGATCATTACGGATGTAGCTGACCGAGAGAGGAAACAAGGTTGCGAAGAGGGATGATGGGTCTGGGCTTGCTGATGAAAACCGTGCAAGAGTCACTTAGTGATGAAGATGGGAAATCTAAGTTGACAATGACTGTCCGCGAGGTCCAGGTCGGTTGGAAGGAAAAATTATGCAAATTTTCGGAGGGATATTCTGGGCTGCAATAAGGCAAGGGAGGTAAAATCTATGTAGTTTTTGAAACGAGTGCGTAGCAGGGGCTAGAAGGAAAAATTTGGGCAATTTTTTGGAGGAACAGGTCGAGCTAAAAGGAGGATCAGTAGATAGAAATTATGTAATTTTTCAGAGGAACCTATCAGGAGCCTGGCAGTCAAATCTACGCAATTCCGAGAGGGAACTAGCAGTTGGATGACGAGTTAGTGGTAGAAGAAACTGCACAATTCGCAAGGGGAAAAAATAGTCAGTCGTTGGGTGCTTGACAACAGAAAATGCACAATTTTTGGAGGGAACTGGTAGTCTACTGCTAAGAGCTACTAGTAAGGAAAACCACACTGAGGCTGACAGGCTGGCTTGCTAATCATCTCTAAACAATTTGTAAGCTGAGCGGACTGCTGTCTAGCAGAAGGCCTACTCTGAAAACTATGAAGTTTCTTGGATGAGCAGTCAGTTGATTGTCGAGAGGACTAGCTGGGAAAACTATGCAATTTTATAAGGGAGACAGGGACGGGCACTTGATATCTATCCAGCCTATCCCTTCAATTTCCCCATTCAGCGGAGTAGGCAAGGTCAGTGGTCTGTACACAATTTTTTAGGGGAGTCAATCCCGATGTGGCTGACTGGTCCGACTGTTCGGGTGGTCAACATGAAAGCTGATTGGATTGCTTGCGATCAACGTATATTGGGAAGACTTACTTAGTGCTTCTACGTTGTTCTAGGTGACATTCGATTCAGTCGATGGTGGGGTGATGGTCCAGCTGTTAGAGGGGAGTCCAGTCATTATAACTTCATCAAAATGACTAATTTTGTGAACGATTGAAAGGTGCATATGTGGTCATGAAAACAGACACTCACATGACTCGATGAAAAAATGACTCAAAACATCGAGACACACATGTTCAACATGACTGAACGATGGTGCAAGCGACAAGCATGAAATTCATGATTTATGTTTGATCGACCATGATGATGCTTGTGCGACAGTGAATGTGACTCCATGTGTGAGTGCGACAGATGCTTTCATAGTGAACACAACAAGTACACACGACGAAGACCTTGAAAATAAACAAAACATGGTTGCAAGCATGACTTGGGCACGAACATGTAGAAACTTGGGTGAAATGAACAAGCAAGGTGGAAGCAAAGACTCCCATAGGCTCACGGAGTGAACCAGAGGCTGTGCAGTCTTCTAGAGAAACTCCCAAGGGAGGCACTGAAATTAGGTGTAGGCCAAAATTTTGGAGGGTGCTTGTAGCCGCTACAACATGTCCATATACTATGGAAGCGAAAAATAGACCTACAATACCTTATAACATTATATACTAGCAGGTTTTTGGCGATGATTCTCAAATTGAAAACATTTTGCAATCTAAAGATAAATTTGAAGATACTAATATAGATGTAGAATTTGATATAGAAGATACTGCAGATACTAATGTAAATAAATTAGAATTGCATGAAATAGATGAAGAAAAACAAGAAACATATATTGTACAACTGAAAGACAACATCCTACCTAGAGGGCTTGTTCCATTATAAGATTGATTTGATTTCAATGATGTAGCTAAGAAGCTCAAAATCAAACCCACTGGAACTAATGTTGAGGAACATAACATTTGGACTAAACTTGAACCAAAAATCATCAAACTATCTAAATCCTTACCCCCATCTCAAAATCGGAAGTACAATAAATTGTTCAAAGAATACACTGATGTTTTTTCCTGGAGTTATGAGGACCTAAAATCCTATGACATCAGTATCATACAACATAAAATTCCAGTGAAATAAGTTAATAAACCCTTTAATCGAAAATTAAGGAGGATTAATCCAATGATTATGCCTCTGGTGGAAAATGTTGATTTGGGGTAGCATCAGATGTGTTCTAGCCATGAAAATTTGTGGAGAGGCTATATCACATGAGATATCTAAGACCTAGAAATGATTCGATCAGAATCTAACCCGTTTGAGAGATATTAAAATAATTAATATTTTTAATGGAGTTCCTAAACTTAGAAAAAATAAAATATTAATGTGAATTAATATAAAACTGAGTTAGAATGGTCCAAAAGTCATGGATCAAGCCAAATTAAATATTAGCCATTGATTAGAGATTTAATCTCGGTCATTGATGTAGCAACGAGAAAAGTATAAGAGGAGGCTTGAGGGTCATTTGGAGAACACGCCGAGAGAGATCAAGAACTCGATTTTCTGGGGTAGGGTTTACTGAGGAAATTGAGTGAAGTGATCTGAGTTGTAGTTGAGGGGCAGTGAATACATAGAAGAGAGGTAGATTTAGTACTGGGAGCATCAGCGTAGAAGTTGGGAGAGGGTTGACGCAGAGCCAGCTAGAGGCCACGCAGAGGCAACCAGAGGCCACGCAGAGGCAGCGAGGAGCTGCACAGAGCCTGAGGAGGGCCAGCGTGTGAGACACAGAGGCTCTAGAGGCTGACGCAGAGCCTCGAGAGGCTAACACTGGGCCATATAGGTTCACGATGGACTAACATTGAGCTAGAGAGGCTTATGCAGACCCTAGAGGCAATGCTGAGATATTTCGTGGGACAGATTCGAGCTAGAGAGTTGGATAGGGTGACACAGAGGAGCAGAAGTTGCATCATTGTTGTGGGATCATTCTTTCAGTGATTTAGCTGAAATATATGTCTCTAACTAAGAAGTACTACTACCGAGGGAATTCTCTGTTGGGTGAGCCATATCCGGCACCCTGGTTGTATTCTGAAACTGGATAATTAAAAAAACCCTCTGAATAGCTGCACCGATTTTCCTGCATTGTGTTTTTCTAGAGACATTAGTCCAAATGCAACAGTGTCACTTTGTGTGCTTGTTTCTTTTATTTTATGATATGTATGTGTTGATATTGTACTTGTATTTATTTTTATTATTTACATGGTAAATAACTTGTTAAGTAACTGAACAAGTAAGAAGAAATAAATTAGATAGTACATGAATAATTTCTAACGGGTAGACTTAGAAATTCCAACATGGTATTAGAGCATGGTTGTAGATCACAAGATAATTGAAGGTATTAGCTATGCAGAGTAGCAACAGTGGAAACAATTTTCCCAAGTGACAGAAGTTGCTCCTAGGAGAAAGAAACAAGGAACAGGTGGCATAAAGAGCTTGTGTCATTAGTTCGAGCTAGGAGGAGGATCAATGTTGAGGCAAGGAGGAGAAAACCTAACCTACGTAGTGCCCAGTCATATTTCTTAGTCAGGAAGGATTGATGTTGTGGCTAGGAGGTGAATATTATGCTGGTGTCGGGATTGCGCAGAGCCTAGAGGCTCTAACCTTTAGACTGCAAGGGCATAGGAGGTTGTGGGTAAGTTGCGGAGTGAAGCTGGTGGGGTAATGTGGTCAGAACAATACCTAACAAGGAAAGAACAAGGAGGAGGGAGTTTTTGCCAAGGATTTCTATCCAAGAAATCTGGATCAGTAGTGCAGCTGCACAAACAATCAAAGTGGGGCATCTCGACATTGGCAGAGGGAGTAAAAAAGAGAACTTCTAGATGGGAAGTAGAGAGACTTGAAAGAGTCGAAAGGGGAGCGGCGAAATGCCAGTGAATGGGCTAAGAGATTAGGATAGACCATACGAAGCTTCAAACTTTGTAGTCTAGAATGCAAGGATCTTCTCCATTGTAGATAGGTACCAAATCAAACACTTTGCCTTGAAAACAATAGAGATCCCAGTTGAACTAGCTGAAAATGACAATTACGACGAGGCAAAGGCCAGGGCAAAGTGCATCATCCTTGATGGTGTCAATGATCATGTGGTGCCACATATTGCCAAGAAGGAAACAAAAAATGAGATATGGGAATCCCTAAAGAAATTGTACCAGCATACTTCCATGCAGAGGAGGATGTTACTTGGAAATCAGCTGCGATCATATCAGATGCAGAAGGGAGAGCAGATAGATGTCTTCCTTGGTGGATTGAAGGAGATCTGTGATCAGCTAGCTTCCATAGGGGACACACTGGATCAGGAACTAATGGCGAGGACTACATTGAAAGCAGTCTCAGAGGATTTGGGAGGTATTTCTCCAAAGCATACTGGGCAGGATAAGCCTTCCAGATTGGGAGGAACTGTCAGTGGCTCTTTGTCAAGAAGAGATCAAAGGGGTGTCTAAGGTGGGGAGTAGTTGAAAAGGGGTCATAATAAAGAAGGAGTAAGAAGAGTATGTGGCTCTTGCATCTGCAGGAAGGTAGGAGAAAAGAAAGGAGAAGGCCCTCTCCAAGGTCAAGTGCTTTCACTTTGGGGAACTGGGTCACTATGCAAACTGATGTCCTAGGAAGAAGAGAAAGGGAGAGGATTTTAAGACCAAGGCTACACTAGCTAAGGTGGAGAAGGAAGTGGAGACTGATGAGGAATGTGCCATGAGTGCTCATGTGCCACTTGAGAAGAAGTGGGGAGACATCGAGATGTAGTGAGATGAACTACAGGCTATGAGGGGAAAGATGTTCAAGGTACCGAACCTCTTCGATTATAACTTGCTACGGGAGTCCCAAAGAGGAGTAGTAGGACTGGATAAAGTTGGTAGAGATAGATGCGGATGGAGCGACAGAGGGTCCTACAATGCAGGAGTCCCATGACAACATGAGGCAGTAGTGCGAGATGCATAGAGTTGTTGCAGCAGTGCAGAGGTCGGAGAGGGAGCACTTGTCAGCAACAAAGGGAGCTTCAACATCATGAGTGTCTCTATCCTGATAGAGATGCCATATTTGTTAGGATCAATTACTTACTTCTTAGTAACTGAGTTGCAGTGTAGCAGTTAGCAGTGGAAGTTCTATGGGTAGCATGATGTAGCATGATGAGAGGGGATGCAAAGCAGATGTAGCAGTGGTAGTGGCAGGGCCATGGGTAACAACACGGATGTAGAGGGACCTATCGTATGGATGCGGTATTGGCAATGGCAGCACCATGGGTAGCAATACATGATGCAACATTGCAAAGGATGTTGGGCATGGAGGCCGATCATCAACACAGGGACCGATGCTGGATGATCAGGGTGATAGTCATTGAGGAGTATTAATAGAGCATGATGATCCCCATAAATGGGTAACTATATGGGCTCATTTTTCCTCCTAACTTAGCTTAATCCACCATTCTCATTAGTTTATTGAATTTTTTAATTATATTTATGCTAATAGAGTGAGTTGGGTTGGTCATTATGCCTTGAAATCTAATGTGTGCTTAATGCAGATTTTTGGTCAATTTTGGAGACAAAGTCAAAGATTTAATGAACATTCGGCAAAAAATATTCAAAGAAGACAAGGGAGAATATTTATAGGAGGTTTTCCCTCTCATTTATGACCCCCTACTTTGAATTCTCGTTCAAAAATCTTAGAGCATAGGCAGCCACATCAATGCACCAAAGAGGGAGCCAAGCAAGTGGAGGATAACTGTTGTCTATATCAAGTTTTGGGAGCCAAGCCTCCCTGATTTTAAGGGAGCTATTGGGAGCTCTAGTTGTATAAGTATATAGGCTTAGGGCCTCATTAGTTTGTTGGATGTTAGTCAAATTTTCTCACTTATGTTGCAACTTTGCTATGCTCAACTTCGAGCTTACTTTTGTAGACAGTTTCATGTAATCTTACTATTATTTCGATAATGAAGATGAGATTGTTTTTGAGCTAGCACTGAGCTAACTCAGAGGGCTGAAGCTCTTGAATTAGGGCCTAATCCAAGAAGCCAAGCACCTCTTGTTTTGTATTTATATGCTTTGTTTCAATTTATGAAAAAGTTGTTGATAGATAGATTTCTTTCTTAGTTAAGAATAGGTTGCTTTTGGTAATTTAAAAGGGTGTTTCCTTTTCAGTTTGTTGTAGTAGGTCAAATCGTGATACAAGAAGATAAAAAAAGGCCATCAACAGAGCCTTGGCCTCCTTTCTCCGCTTTGGGACCATGAACTGAGGCCAAGACCTCTTGCTGCCACAAAAAACACAAATTTGCCTTTGCCATAGGATTTCTAGTGTTGCAGCTTGTTAGAAGGTTAATGCTTTGTCGTAGATCTATATCATCATGCTCATTTTCTTCGATGCAATAAATTTCCTTCCATGTTTTCTTTCCATATATCATTGTTCAACATTTACTTTCCTAGATTAGAATTTAGACCTGCTTGATGAATAATTTTTTTTTTTAGTGTAGCTAGTTTCTTTGCTTACTTAGTCTCAGTGTTTGATTTTCAGTTCTCTTGCAATACATATCTACTCACAATAAGTCAACCAATCAGCCATCACCATCTCTCTTTGATCCATGTTCCACAGGTCATCCAAAGTCCCTCAAAAATCTACCTTACTTTCTACACTTTTCTCATGAACATTCCTCTCTTTCCTTGAACAAGTCCAACAATATTTCTATTCCCTAATCCTCCTTGATGAACCTTAGATAGATTAAGACATCCTCCTAGCCATAAGCTACCCTTTCCACCCATTTTCCCACCTTCAAAACCTCTAAAACAGCTCTCGGCATCCTCCTGTAGACCTCCTGTAGATCCCTTGCAGCCTCCTGTAGATTTTCCTATAGCTGCCTTTTTGAAGTCCGATTGTAGGGAAAGCCTCTAGAAGGCCACCTGGGACCTCCTAGGACCCATCCACACCTTCCTACACCTCTAAAAACTCCAAAGTCACCCGCCATCACCACCTTATCACTGCCACATTTGCAAACAAATAAATTACATACATGACAATTTCACTTAAAAATACATAAAAATCCAAAAATATGTTTTTTTCTCATCTCCTTCTAGAAATATCTTGAGTAGATGTGGTTTTCTTCCAAAATTAAGTAATAGCATCCATTTCATGGTTTTTCATCTCTCTTTCTTCAAAAATAGGATTAGTTTGTTAATTAGGGTTTGCTAGGTTTACTTTGCATTTCATTCTTCTTTCTCTTTCTGGAAGTAGTGTAGCCTCTGTAGAGTAAGATTTCATTTCTTTCATCACATACAAAATTTCTTCTGGAATTCATAGAAGTTTGCTTAAGCTCCTAGTGATCTTGTGTCAGCTGACCAAGTGGCAGCCTGTAGTAAGAACTAGTACTTGTGCATACATCACTGTCACTTCCAAGTTTGTTACGAACTACCGGGTTGATAAAAGTAAGGTAGGAAGCCCAAGAGTTGCAGCATTATTGCTGCAACACTGGTGCTCGCCACCTTTTGGCACTGTTGCCAGGGAAGCGTCAGAGTATTTTGTGATTACTACTTTTCTTCTATTTTGTACTGTAACATTCTGCTAAGTAGTTTGTTTCAGCAAAAGTAGAGTAGTTGTCTCTTTCAATTTCCGCATTTCCTTGCTTTCATTTCAATTCTACAATTTCCATTCCAGCAAAAGTAGATTATCCATTTCCATGCTTTCATTTCAATTCTGCAATTTCCATTCCAGAAAAAGTAGATTAGCCATTTCCTTGCTTTCATTTTAATTCTGTAATTTCCATTCCAGCGAAAGTAGATTAGTCATTTCCTTGCTTTCATTTCAATTTTGAAATTTCTGTTTCAACAAGTTCATTTTAGTTAGTTGCAATTTGTTTGTTCAATCAATTTCAGTTTTGCAAGTGCAAGCAAAAAAAAACAAAAACCACCCAAAAAGAGATTTCCTTTCATGCCTCGTAGGAATAGAGATAATTCAGGAAAATTCTTGCCCAACACCCCCGACACATCACATAGCCACCCTTCTCTCTTCTTCTGTGGCAGTGATCAAGAAGAACCTTTAGGTGAACAACCAGAGATACTTGAAGAACCTATAGGGGAAGAAGAAGAAGAAGAAATCAGCCCTCCTGAGACGATGGCTAAAAAAAGAAATGCTAGGGGGAATGGAGAAAGAGTAGAGGGTACCTTTACCATCCAAGAGACCAATGGGGACACTAAAATGAAAAACATGAGCCCTTTAGCCCTACCTCACTTCCATGGATTGACCACAGAAGATCCTAACACCTTCTTGTTTAAGTTTTCTGTTATCTTTCGAACCTATGACTCTGCAGAAGATGAGCAAAATTTGAAACTATTTCCTTCTACCCTCAAGGATGTAGCATTGCACTAGTTCATGGGGTTACCTGGCAATAGCATCACAACTTGGGCACAGATGCAGTAGGCCTTTAATAACAAATATCGAGACTATTGTAGGTCAAAAGAAACCAAGGAAAAATCTTCCAAATGACCATGGGAAGTGATGAATCATTGGAAGATTATGAAGAGAGGTTTCAGCTCAGTTATAAAAGGGCCAGGTGCACACTTGGCCACGAACCTCTGAAGTTGGTCCTACTTGGGGGAATTCCAGAAGACCTTCTAGACACCCTCCATCTACTGGCTAGAGGAGACATATACCAACTACCTTACGAGTACATAAAGACTCTTTTTGGAAACCATTCTAGCACAGCCAGAAAGAGAGGTAGGGGGAGTCAACCCATAGCCAGTACCTCCTCATCCAGTTCATCCATAAAAGGTAAACTTGGACACATGTTGGAATACCTCAAGAGTGAGATGTTGCAGACTCTTACCATGCAAATGGATACCTTTCATATCAAAAGGAAAGAAGAGGAAGCAGAGAGGGCTTTGGCCATTTTTTGTCCTAGGTGCACTAGAAGGCATCCTAGGAGCGAATGTACATTGAGCTCTATAGAGGTTTGTTCAGTCTGTGAAGAATATCATTCTACAGATAAGTGCCCTTCCTTGCCTAGACTTAAAATTGTATACCAAGCAGCCGAAGGAGCCACTGAACCACTCTATTTCATGAACCAAAGGAGACCGCATGGACCTAGAAAGCAGGGATTGCAAGAGACATCTCAGGCATACTACAACATCCAATCAAGCCACTTCCATACCTTCTTGGGGCCCCCCTACTCATCCTTCCTAGTCCACACCTCCTCCTTGGTCCTATCCATCTCAATATCATGCCCAACCAACCACTCATTCATTTCACTCATATGCTCAGCCACAACCTCAGTGGAATGCATCTCATCAGGGGTGGAGGCCTTAGTACAACTCTCCTCCCGCTGTTTTTCCTCAACCACATGCTCAACCACAACCATTGCCTCCTGCTCCACCAAGGCAATCCCCAATGCCTTCTCAACTGAACCCAAACCTGAACAAGAGACAGGGTCAACATGTATATATTGGGTAACCATCATGCCCAACCTATGCTATGGAGATTCAGGAGATTAACCTACGATCTGGGAAGGTTCTCCCAGATAGCCAACCTCCCACTTAGGAGGTTGAGGAAGATAAATATGAAAGTGAACCAAAAGTAATTCCACCATTTCATGAGAGACTATACCAGGCAACACATCCCACCCTAGAAGAAATCAAACTTTTGGGAGAATTGAAACAGTTATGTGTAAAGGTACCACTTCTCCAATCCATAAAGGATGTGCCTATAGATAATAAGATGATCAAAGAGAAGTGCTTCAGGCATCTAAGCAGGCACAAGAGAGATTCCCCAACCATCAATGTCATATGACAACTCTCCAACCTGATGTTGGGACAAGTAATCTGTCTGAAATATCTAGACCGTGGAAGCCTAGTAGTTGATGTCCACATCAAACTCAACCCCCAGGGCTCCTTGAGAAAGACCACGATAGTACGGTAGCTAGTAGACCGCTCCACCGTGACACCTGAAGGGATTATGGAGGATGTGATGGTCTCCATTGATTCTTGGGAGTACCTTGCTGATTTCTTAGATCTCCAACCGAAGGCAAAGCTCACTGGGTATCCTCTCATCCTAGCAAGACCCTAGTTGGCCATTGTCGATGCTTACATCAGTTGTCGAGCTGGGAACATGACCATCAAGAATGGGCATATGTCCAAGTAGCTAATCCTATACCTTACTACCCTACCCTTTCCAGAACATGATCTATCTCTCTGGGTGGAGGAGGAGGAGGAGGATGAAGTCTATTCTGCACCACTATGTGCAGTAGAAACTGTCATGGGGGGACAACTGCAAAATGAGGATGATATCACTGAAAATTTAATTCAGAATTCACCCCACATTATTTTTCCATTAGAAGATCTAGTGAAAAAAACCCAAGACAATCCCTTAACAGATCTCTCTGTGGCCAACCCAAACTCTCTCCGTGTTAAGAATATAGAGTTTAGACCAGGAAAAACCTTGAAAATCAACTCATCCCTATCCACTTCCCAGGAGAAGGAACTGTGCAGCTTATTGAGTAAAAATTTAGATGCCTTCGCTTGGAGTTATAAGGAGATGAAGGGAGTGCACCCTTCAGTTTTTACTCATCACATATATAGTAAGGAAGATTGCAAACTAGTCAGGAAACCTCAAAGGAGGATGAATGAAGCCCTTAAAGACATTGTTAAGGAGGAATTTTAGAAATTACTAGATGCAATATTCATCTACCCCATCTCTGATAGTGAATGGGTCTCTCCTTTGGTGCTAGTGCCAAAGAAAAGTGGTAAGTGGAGAACCTGTGTCGATTATCGGGAAATAAATAAGGCTGCTAAAAAGGACAATTTTCCTTTGCCTTTCATAGATGAAGTGTTAGATGGTCTGGCAGAGAAAAAAAATTTCTCCTTCCTAGATGGGTTTAGCGGGTACAATCAGATTCAAATCATCCCGGAAGACCAAGATAAGGCCACTTTCACTTGTCCTTGGGGTACCTTTGCATATTAGGTCCTTCCTTTTGGTTTGTGCAATGCTCTAGCCACTTTCTAGAGAAAAATATTGAGTAAATTTTCTAAACTGGTTCATGATGCAGTGGAAATATATATGGATGATTTTACTCTCAAGAATCTCTATCTAACGTAGGGAAAGTTTTGGACAAGTGCATTGAAATGAACCTATCCCTTAGTCTAGAAAAACGTGAATTTTTTATGACTGAAGGGATCGTGCTAGGTCATGCAAGATATCAACAAGGATTGCAGGTGGACCCCAACAAAATTGCTATCACCCAAAGGGTCCCACCTCCTCAAAAGGTGAGAGATGTCCGAAGTTTCCTAGGCTTAGCAGGATATTACAGAAGATCCATTAAAGATTTCAGTAAGTTAGCCTCTCCATTGTTTGGCCTTTTGGGAAAAGATGTCGAGTTCATATGGACTGAAAACTGTCAAGAAGCCCTAGATACCTGGAAAAGCAAACTTGTGACTACCCCAATTTTGAGAGGCCCAAATTGGGCCCTACCTTTCCACATTCCCACAGATGCCTCGAACAAAGAAATAGGAGTAGCCTTGGGACAAATTGATGAAACGTTACCTTATGCCATATACTTTATAAGTAAAAATTTGTCAAAGGCAGAGTTAAACTACATGGTCACCAAGAAGGAACTCCTAGCTGTAGTGCATTCCTTAAATAAATTCAGACATTACATCACAGGCTATCAAACCTTTGTACACATTGATCATGCTGCAATTAGATATTTAATGAATAAACCAGATGTAAATGCTTGCATTTATAGATGGTTGCTTTTACTACAGTAGTTTGATTTAACCATTGTTGATAAGCCTGGTAAAGAAAATGTTGTTGTTGACTTTTTTTCTAGAGTAAATTTTCCTGTTGGTGAGGAAGGAATGGTGGATGATCAAATGTCAGATGGACCCCTATTTGCTATCTCAATACTCTCTCCATGGTTTGCTAATATAGAAAATTACTTGGTTTCAGTACAATTCCCACGACACTTGTCCTCAAAAGAGAAGACCAAGATCGTGATGAAAAGCACCCCTTTCACTTGGATTAGGGGCAATCTCTTCAAACATTGGCTAGAGCAGATCTTGAGAAGATGTGTCAGGGAGGAGGAAGTTTTTGACATTCTCCTAACCTGTTATGACGAGCCCTGTGGAGGCCATTTTGTAGCAAAGAGGACTGCCTTCAAAATCTTGCAAGTAGGCTACTATTGGCCCACTCTTCATCAAGATGTGAGGAAATATACTATCCAATGCAATTAGTGCCAAAGGATGGGGAAACCTACTCCAAAGGATTAGATTCCCATGCAACCTCAAGTGACCTTTGATCCATTTTAGAAGTGGGGCATGGACTTTGTGGGTCCTATCAACCCTACCTCAAAACAGAGGCAATATTGTGTGCACCGATTATATGACAAAATGGGTAGAGACAAAAGAAATCAAGGCAGCAACAAATGAAAAAGTAGTTGATTTTTCAAGATAAAACATATTCTATAATTTTGGGTATCCAAGAGAACTGGTTACAGATCAAGGCAGTCAGTTCACTTCCAACTTGATTGAAGACCTGCTCACACATCATAAAATCAAGCACAGGACTTCCACCCCTTACCATCCACAAGCCAATGGATAGGTGGAAGTCACTAATATATTTTTGGAAGGAATTCTGACCAAGGTAGTGAGCAACAACAGACAAGATTGGGTGGACAAACTAGTTCAGGCCACCTGGGCCTACAAGGCAACATGGAAGACCACCACAGGGTTCACACCATATGAACTGGTCTATGGGAAGAAGGTTTTGCTGTCAATATAATTTGAATACAATACACTGAGGATGGGAGATCAGCTAGACTCAGACCTCAGCCATGCACAGAGGAAAAGGCTAGTCCAGCTCAATGGATTGGATGAACAAAGATTACAGGCCCTTCTCTACACAGAGGTAGTCTAGCTTCAAAGGAAAATATGGCATCATAAAAATATCAAGGAGAAGCAATTCCAGGAAGGAGATTAGGCACTGCACTATGACTCAAGGTATAAAGAGTTCAAAGGCAATCTAAGGACAATATGGTTGGGGCCATACACTGTGGAAAAATGTAATGACAATGGTTCAGTTCTGATCATAACCATTGATGAGGAAGCCATCCCCATGCTTGTTAATGGACATAGGTTAAAAATTTACAAGAAGCCCCTCTCCAAGCAAGATTTCATTGAATATTTGAATAAGACAATGTTGGTAGTGGGGTAGGTCTCAGCCTCCACTCCACCCACTCACTAAAGAAGTAGAAAAAAAATAATAAGGACTCAAGTGAAAACCTCCATGAGGCACTTGAGTCCCATCATTGGGTTGAGAACCTCTTTTGAGGTGGCCCAATGATGACAAAAACAAAAACAAAAAGAGAGAATAAGATCTCTGGGTGAAAACATCCCTTGGAGCCACCCAGGGCAGGAAATTAGGGTGAAAAACTCCTTGAGGCACCCTGGTTGTCTTTAAAAAAAAAAAAAAGGAAAAAAAAAACAGAAAAACAGAGAAAAGAAAGAAGAGGAAATTGATTTTTTAAATGCATTGCAGGTTACAGGTGGACCACAAGAAGCAAGAGAAGATGCCACAAAGCCTATTTCGCCTCCTCCATACTCTTCTCAATCATTTCTAACCTTTCTTCCATCTCATTGTGTGTTTTTTCCCAACACTATGTATCCTACAGGAGGCCCTATGTGTTCTATAGGGGGCTCCTATAGAAATCACAGAGAGGTTGAAATGGATTTTAAAAATAGTTTGAGCTAGGATGTTTCATGAATATCATGTAGGCCCTCCTACATCTATCCACCCTTGTGGCTATCCATCCCACACCTGCACCACCTCATCATCATTGATTTATTTCCTTCCTTCTAAAAAAAACACAGAAACCATTTTTTAGAGAAAAGGAAAAAAAAAAAAAGGAATAACACCTCCAAATCTCACCTGTAGTTTACCAAATACCTCTCCATCACCATCAACATCTCTGGTAGCATCCTCACAGCTTCCAACACAAGAATCAACTAAAAATTTTAAAGAGAGAAGCAACTACAGGAGCTCCGGTAGGATTTCCTGTAGCAGCTGATCCCCTTAAAATCTAGCCACAACAGCAAAATAGGTGCAGCCATAGGATGGAAGAGGATGTTTGTAGCAGATCCAGCCAGAGGGTACCTGCACAAAGTAAACGAGCCACATTTCAGGGAGCAGAAAGCATACAACAGAGGAGATACATGCATGCAACGACTGAAATACGAGCATGCAGCAGCAAAGGAACCAAGATGCACCACAACATTAACATTCGACTTGCAGGTAAGTGTCTAAGCCTCTCCTCTATTGCATCTTTGTAATTAAAAAATATGCATAAGTGAATGAGATGGTTAGGGTTGAATGAGGAAAGGTGGTGAGTTAACTAGCCACCCTCATCCAGTTTACTGCGCTCATCCAGAGATGCCACCACACGTGTGCCTAGTCAACTCACAGAAAATCCAAAGGATAGGTAGTGGAGGTTATACAAACTCCAATGAACTCCGATGCAATGATGGGAAGTGATTGTTGGAAAGAGTCATGAAGAGCCATGATGATAGAGCAGTGGGGACCATCATTCTGAATCTGGTAATGTACATATTTTCCAGCTCACCCCATGACAAGAAATATCTCAAAGAAGACATCAGTATTCCTCCTCGAATCTCCTTCACCACTTTTTCCTCCATTTCGTCCTTGTCCACTTAGCTGCAGCAAGCTCTATACCACCTCCATAGCCTCAAAAACATCGTTCTCTATCAATTTCATCCATCCTTCTACTATCGAAGTCCTACAGGAGAAGTAACAAGTAGTACAAGAGCACCTACATCCAATTCTACAGGATGTGCAGTAAGTAGTTTTTAAGGAGGAAACACGAGGTTTTTGCTCAAATTCTGGCTTGAAGAGGTAGGCTCTATATAGACCCACCTTGATTATTAATATGTGCAATGAATGAGAAAATTTAAGGGGGAATTGAGCATGTAAAAGGAGAGGAATTCCATAAAACCATTTCTACCTATTTTCTTAAAAAACAAAGTTTTTCTCTGTTTCTTGTTTCTTCAAAAAAAAATTCTCCAACTCTACCTAGGGTGTTCCAAAGGGGGATAATAAAAATGATAGGGGGATTCATGAGGAAGGAACCCACAACTTCAGTTAGGCTCCATGACATCCCAAGATGGTAGCCATTTTTACCAGAGCAAATAGGATGCCATTTTTCGAAAAATTTTGAGGGTTTGATGAATAAGTGGCTCACGAGTTTTCCCTTGATTTATTACCTCACTTAAAGGCCCATGCGACTGTTACTTTTAGAGCTCTCACCATGTAAATCACCCCAGAATTTATCAGTAGAGTTACTAGCCTTCCCTTTAGATTACCTTGGAGCAAAGATGAAAATCCAATGGGACAATTTGCCAAGAAAACCGTCTTCTAACTAGATGAACATCCTATAGAAGACAAAAATGGCATTAGAAGAACAAGCATACCTTACCCTTGGGATGAGGTTAGTTACCAAATCATCAAGTATATTTCCTATGAAGGGAGGTATAGCATAGTTTATAGCTACCATTTTAGACTTCTCCATGAGTTGAGATATGGCATGAACACTCCCACACCCCAAAAACTCAGCATCCCATATTTTCTCCTGCAGTCCCTTGTAGACTTCAGCATTAAGTTAAAGGCAAGAGGTCCAAATCAGTTGGCTCACCATGGGTTAATTAAATGATTAGTGGAAGAAGCCCTCCACACCTTCACAATCCCCATAGCATGGGAAATATTCAAAAATATGACAGGAGAAGATGATATAAAGGTCCTCACATATGACCACAATCCTTTTGAAAGTGAGGGGGAAGAGAAACAAGGGGAAGAAGGGGAGGAAACTGAGGAACAACTAGAGGAGGAAAAAACCAAAACAGAGCAAGAGGAAACAAAACCAACAGAGACAGAGAAGACAAAAGGAGAGGAAAACGGGGCAAAAAAGATAGAAGTGTCTCCTAAGACCCTAGAAAGGGAGACAATAGATGTTCTTGCTACCCTCAACACCCCAGTTAAATCCAAACAAAAGAGGAAGAGGCGAACATCAATGTATTTCAGTTCTTGGAAAAGCACAAGGATAAAAATAGGAAAACCAGAGCCATCTTCAACAGTGCCTATTATCATTGAAGATTCACCCACTACCAAAGGGGAAGAATCTCCCTCTAAAACCCCCATCACATATGAAAGAGGAAGTCTTAGATCTTCCACCTAGAAGGAAAGAGTGCAATGACAGGACAAAAAACAGCGCTATAGGAGGCACAAACTATTCTACTGGAAACCCTAACTATGCTACAAGAGACTGAAAAAGTTGCGAAAAGGGTAGAAAAATAGCCAAAGTGTAAGGAGGAAACAAAAAATACTCAAGAACCTAACCCCCAGCCTAGTTTGGGTTATTACTATAATATTCCTGAGGGGGGGGGGAAATCATTCCATAGAAATTTGCAGTCCCGCTTTTGTTTGAGTTGGAAAAATAAAGAATAAGGAGCCATAGATGGATGTAAATCACCAAATCCAAGGGGGTAGAGGATATTGGCGACATGGAGAACAAGCTTAGAGAGATGGGTATGGAATTAAGTTTTGTAAGACATAGAGATGCAATCAGAAGAACTCACTTGGAAACAGAAAATGAGTTGCTAAGAAGACATTTGCAAGAAAAGGAGACACAATTGGCATGCATGGCTAGCTGGTCTATGGAGGCACTATAGTGCAGAACACCAGCAAAATCATATGGAGTATACCTCAAAGACCAATGACTACAGTTTTAGATCAAGACTTTGGCACAGAGAGGCACCATGCCTTTCCAAGACTATAAACAATTTATAGGCCTATGTGACCAAAGTTCAGCACAAGACAAGGCAAAGATAGTAGAGTTCTATTTTCATAACATGGCCCTCACCGATATGAACCTATGGGACCCCAATGCTAGGCTAGGGGACTTGCAACTGATGGCCATCGAATCATGGATGAAGCATGAGGAGAAAAGGGCAACAAAAATCAAAAAGTTGATGGAAAAAGAGCAAAATGCATC
The DNA here is from genome assembly GCA_031772625.1 of Pinus tabuliformis. NCBI lineage: Eukaryota > Viridiplantae > Streptophyta > Pinopsida > Pinales > Pinaceae > Pinus > Pinus tabuliformis. Next base: position 1,815,727,065 of record CM062819.1, on the reverse strand, counting down.
CTTTTCTGATCAGAGCTGAGCCATTAGATCCCATGGCTTTCATCAACGTCCACCAGCTACTTGCAAATAATCCTCAAAGTGCCCCTAGGTATGTCAATGAGCAGGCTCAGGCCATTGCACATTTTGAGGACATGGAAAGATTACTTGGGGAAGAATGTATTCATGCTTGTATGAGGAGGTGGAACACTCTCCCACACAGTCTAAAAATCAGGGAGTATCACTCCCCAACAAGGAAGAAAGAGGCATTAAGGAGAGTGCAACTGTATAAGCGCTCTATGTAAAGTTTGAAGGCCAATTGGATTGGCCTCAAATTGAGTCCCACATTACTGCTAGGCCTACTGGAAGGTAGAAAAGAGGAAAAACAACAAAAACAGTGGGAAGAGGTGGACATAAAAGAAGGATAACATGACAAAGAAGAGGACCTCACATTAGAAGCATGGGATGTCATGGAGGCCATTAGGGCCATCAAAGATGAGGAGATGGACTAGTTGCTCAGAGGATGAGCAACACATTCAGTAGGGGGTTGATGATGAGTCCCATAAATGGGTAATCATATGGGCTCATTTTGCGTCCTAACTTAGCTTAATCCACCATTCTCGTTATTTTATTGCATGTTTTTTATTATATTTATGCTAATAGAGTGAGTTAGGTTGGTCATTATGCCTTGACGTCTAATGTGTGCTTAATGCAGATTTTTGGTCAATTTTGGAGACAAAGTCAAATATTTAATGAACAGTTGGCAAAAAATATTCAAAGAAGACAATGGAGAGGATTTATAAGAGGGTTTCCCCCTCATTTATGACTACCTACTTCGAATTCTCCTTCAAAAGGCTCAGAGCACAAGCAGCCACATCAATGCACCAAAGAGGCAGCTGAGCAAGTGGAGGATAATTGTTGTCTATCTCAAGTTTTGGGAGCCAAGCCTCCCTGATTTTAAGGGAGTTGTTGGGAGCTCCAATTGTATAAGTAGAGAGGCTTAGGGCCTCATTATGTTGTTGGATGTTAACCAAATTTCCGTACTTTTTTTGTAGCATTGCTCTGCTCAACTTCGAGCTTACTTTTGTAGACAGTTTCATGTAATCTTACTGTTATTTCGATAATGAAGATGAGATTGTTTCTGAACTAGCATTGAGTTACCTTAGAGGGATGAAGCTCTTGGGTTAGGGCCCAATCCAAGCATCCAATCACCTTTTGTTTTGTATTTATATGCTTTGTTTCAGTTTATGAAAGAGTTGCTGATAGATAGATTTCTTTCTTAGTTAAGAATAGGTTTCTTTTGGTAATTTAAAAGGTTGTTTCCATTTCAGTTTTCTGTAGCAGGTCAAATAGTGATAGAAGAATATACAAAAAGGCCATCAATAGAGACTTTGCCTCCTTTCTCCCCTTTGGGACCATGAACTATGGACAAGACCCTCTTGTTGCCACAAAAAACATAGATTTGTGTTTGCCATAGGATTTCTAGTGTTACAGCTTGTTAGAAGGTTAATTCTTTGCTATAGATCTATTTAATTATGCTCATTTCTATCGATGCAATAAATTTCCTTCCATGTTTTATTTCCATATAGAATTGTTCAGCATTTACTTTCCTAGATCATAATTTAGTCTAGCTTGATGAACAGTTCTGTTTTTTAGTGTAGCTAGTTTCTTTGCTTACTTAGTCTCAGTGTAGCTAGTTTCTCTGTTGGGTGACACATTTCTGGCACCCTGGTTGCATTCTGAAAATGCATAATAATAAAACCCTCTGAATAGCTGCAATGGTATTTGGTTTTCTCGGGGACATTATTCCAAAAACAATGGTGTCACTTGTGTGCTTTTTTCTTCCAATTTATGATCTATATGTGTTGATACTATACTTGTATTTATTTTCAGTATCTACATGGTAAATAACTTGTTAAGTATCTTAACAAGTAGGAAGAAGTAAATCAGATATTACAGGAGGAATTTCTAACGGATAGACTTAGAAATTCCAACAGAAAAAGAGGTAAAAATAATGTATGATGCAAAAATCATAGTACCTCTGAGATATTCCAAATGGGTTTCCAATTTGGTTCCCAATTGGAAAAAGACTAGTAAAATTAGACTCTGCATTGATTTCTGGAATTTAAATAAAGCCTCCCTAAACGAAAATTACCCTCTACCCAAGATGGATCACATCCTATATAAGTTAGTTGGATCTAGTAGGATTTCCTTGTTTGATGGATTTTTGCTTATAACCAAGTCTTATTTCACCCATACGATCAAGAGAAAACATCATTTACTACACATTGGGGCACTTTCATGTATGTGGAAATGCCTTTTGGTCTAATGAATGCTGGAGCAACGTTTTAGAGAGCCATGGATTTTACTTTTGTTGATGAAATGGGTAATTTCATAGTTATATATCTAGATGACATCACTATTTTTTCGAAAACAGATGAGGAACACTTAAATCACCTAAGAAGAGTTTTTGAAAAATTTCAAAAATTTGGCATTTCCCTCAACCCCAAGAAATATTATTTAGGTTGTGAGAAGGAAAAATGTTGGGACACATAATTTTGAAAGAAGGAGTCAAGATATATCCTAGTAGAATCAAATTTATACTCAAAATTAATCCCCCCAGGAATATAAAGGAAGTTCAATCTTTTATTGGACAAATAAATTTTCTAAGGAGTTTCATTCCGAATTTAGCTTAACTTTTAAAGAATATTTCCAATATGCTTAAAAAGGATACTGAGGTGAAATGGAACATCGAAGAAAGACAATCATTTAATAGTGTAAAGCAAGCTTTAACTCATGCACATGTGTTAATTAGTCCATATTTTACTAAATATTTTCTAACTTTTTTGTTTCCTTCAGAACACATCATTGCTGCAATTCTCCTACAAGAGAACGATGAGGGCCATGAACAACCCATTGCTTTCTTTAGCAAAGCTTTGAGACATGGAACATTGAAATATGACATTATGGAAAAAAAAAACTTTTTCCCAGGTAAAGGCTATAAAATACTTTATAGTGTATATTCTTCATTCACACCTCATTACTTTTGTTCCAAGTGCAATAGTTAAAGATATACTGACTCAAAAAGATCCAGATGGTAAAAGAGGTAGGTGGATTGTTGTTATACTAGAATATGACATTGAAATCCAACCCACTAAACTCATCAAAGGTCAAGGATTAGCAAAATTAATGGTAGAATCTTACTTGCATGCTTTAAATATAAATTTTCTGGCAATATTTAATGAAATAGATGAGCTGATGACTCCAATGGTAGCAAAAGCTTTTGCTACCTCTCCCTGATATGTAAACATTATTTATGTGCTTCATAATTTACACGCTCCTCCTCGTTTAACTAAAACAAAGTCTAGATTTATCAAACTTAAAGTTGTTAAGTTTTGTATTTTGAATGAAAATCTGTGTTGGAAAGATGCTGGTGGTGTTTTACTAAACTGTTTATTGGAAAATGAAGGAGATAAAGTCATGCAAGAGTTCCATGAAGGAGACTGTGGTGGACACCGGTACTGGAAGACTATTGTAAATAAGATTCCAAGAGCAAGTTTTTACTGGACCATCCTATTTTCGGATATCCAAAAGAAGGTTACCTCATGCTACAAGTTCCAAATATTTAGAGGTAAAAAGAATCTTTAACCTTTACACTTGAGGCCTATATCTACTGAAACCTATTTCCAACAATGGGGCCTTGACTTTATAGGAGAAAACCATCCTACCTCATTTTCCCAACATAAGTGGATTCTAACAGCCACTGATTACTTTACAAAATGGATAGAAGACATCCCTACCAGACAAGCTTCTGATGCAGTCATCATAAAGTTCCTAAAGAAAAGTATCCTTGATAGATCTGGTTTCCCTAGGAAGATTATTACTCACAATGCTGCAACTTTCAGGTAGAAAAGGATGATAGATTTCTGCAACAAATATCATATAAAATTGGGACCTTCTATAGCCTATTAACCTTAGGGAAATGGACTGGAAGAATCCTCCAATAAAATCTTGGTTAAAATTATTAAAAATTTGTTGCGGGACAATAAAAAGTCATGGCGCATCAAGCTAGTTAACACATTGTGCGTATACAAGCTTACTGCCAAAAATTCAATAGGCATGTCTCCATATCAGCTAGCTTATGGGATAGATGTTTTTTTTCCAACTTCAATGGGAATTCTTGTTTTAAAGATTATGCAAGAGTTGGATGTGGAACAAGTTATTTGCAAAGGAGAATAAAAGAAACCATCCATTTGCATCGACACAGAGAAGAAGTTCATAACATATCTCAATTGATGCAAGCTAGCATCAAGAAAACATTTGACAGAAGGACTAAAGCTAATGACTTCCAGATCAGTAATTATGTTCTGAAATGGGATTCCGGAAGGGAGGAAAAAGGAAGTCATGGTAAGTTCGAAAATTTTTGGATGGGACCTTAAACATTATTGATTCTTATGGAGGTAACAATGTTTTTTGTTTCTCTCTTTTTTTTTACGAATAACATAAATGGGACAAAAATACCTAGAGGACCTATCAATGGTAGGATGCTCTAGCATCATGTTTTCCAGGCCTAACAAAGTGTTTTTTATCACACTCATTGTTGATACCATTTAATTTTGTACTGTCATGAGTGTGTAGCCTATGTTTCAAAGTGGAAGCCTGTGGAGAAGGCCCTGAACTTTGAGACATTTTTCCACCATAACTACAGAAAATAGAAAAATCATATGCATTTAATACTGAAGATGAGGACTCAAGGCTACCAGTCTACAGTGTTCTTAACACTTCACCATGAAGTTTCATCCCCAATTGGAGCCACTGTTAGAGTCCTATAATTTATAGGATCAATGATCCTTGAGGATTTTCTTTGAGTATTTCAAATTGTAAATAATATAGGTTTCTGAAAATCTTTTCCAAAAAAATATAGAAAAGTGAAAATAAAAAATGAAAAGAGGGCATAAATACAAAAATAGAAGAAAAATAAAAAGAAAAGAAATAATAAATGAACCCCACAAAAAAATGAATAAACCTGAAAGTGATGCTAGCTTAAGTGCCACTACTAGCCTTCTCGCTTTGTGAAAGAATAAATTTATGAAATTGCATGCATCCTTTTTAAAGTGCGACAATCCTTTTCTGCTTGAGACATGTAGTTTAATCATGCTCAAGTTGTTTTCAATTTATGTTAATTAGGTTAGAGTGAATAACTTAACCAAACAGTTTAATCTTGGTTAATATTAGATAGGTAGAAATAGGTGAATAATTTTAATCCAACTATTTAATCTGGATTAATTTAGTTGATTAAATTAGTCTACTATTTGAAATAAATAGGCTTTATCTCTTAGAATAAAATTGAAGGGGTTTGCATACTCAAATGCACCCACATCTACTTTCAAATAGCCTTAGAATAGGAAAATAAAGATTTTTATCTAATAAGTCTGAAGTATTACCTTATCAAAAGTTTTAGACCTTGGGTTATGTTTCGTGCACCTGAAAAGATATGGTGGGACCCTCTGGTGCTATACCTCCCCTTACTCACCCAAACCCGATAATTCACCGCATAAATCTGACGACCCACGACATTTTTCAGACCCCCCGAAGTGATAACGCTTAACGGAGGGGTCCGAAAAGTGGTTTACTGTGTACCTACATGTTGCCACTAGGTGATTTCGGATCCCCCATCCATAAACCAAACACCACTACAACCCGCTCTGAAATCTGTTTTGCTATCCCACTTCAACTCGCCTTCCCACCAACGGTTTCCTCCATGTCCTGTCATAGCTACAACTCCCATCACTATAACTCACCCTATTCCCATCACTCCCACCAATAGTCCCGCTCCACTCATACACCAACCCCCAGCTGCCACATTTCAGATCGTTGCAACCTCCATAAATCCCCTATCCGTTTGCCCGCTCCATTATAGGATTTAATGCCCTAAAAATACCATTAATCCAATAGTTAAGGCTAGCTCACAACAAATAAATATGAACTTCACCACTACGATTACACTTTTCTTTCATTTCTCATTCAATAGTGTTCCCATCCCTCTTTACTATAATATTTCCGCAACATTTCCGTTGCTAATAATTCATAAATTGATAGAGGGTTGCCACTATGAATTCTTGCCATTATTGGACACACAACGATTCATTGCTGTTATAATCTTCAATTATCCATTCTGCAACCACCATGGCACCCAAAATTTCCCTTGTAACCAATCCAATTCTTCCCCCCCCATTGATTTAGACCATACCCCACTTGCAGACTGAGATTACAAAATCACTAAAACAAAGTGTGAATTCGACTTGTTCAATTTGCACTGCTGGTTTCGAGATAATTTCCTTGACCAACCTGATGAGATACACCTCTAGTAATCCAGACTCCCTCTATTTTCTTTTCCCCAATCCTACCATTTTCCTGAATTCTTCCTAAGATGCCAAGCCTCTTACCTTGCAAGCAAGAGAGGAATTATCTCCCAAAATGGTGAAATTATGTTCACCATCACAACTTACAGCGTTAATAAAATGTTGTAGTTTCCCCACTATGATTCCCCCCTCCTCTTTCTCCAATAAATCTCTCATAGAAATTTACCAAAAGTTAACTTACCCCCAAAGAGCTTCCATATTTGAAATCTTCCTCCTTGAAGACTCTCAACTCCCTAAGAAAAATCCCCCATATCCCTCTTCTATGTTCCCTCAAAGGACAAGACAAATTATTTCTATTTTGTCTTCCATTATTTGTTACTATTCAGATGAGTGGGTAGATGAGCCTATTCTAGGCTTTATGTCCACCCTTTCTTCAGAATAAGGACCATTAGTCACCATTGACTATGGTCACTTCTTATAAAATGTAATTCATGAACCATTTCTTCAGTTTTCAACTGAAGGAATGTTCAGATATTCATAAATTCTTATGTATATGTTTATGTTTTTCCAAATAGATAAGTTTCCATTCTCAATGCAGAAACTTGATCAACAAGGAGAGCCACACTCAGTTGTTTTATGGACTTCCTTAGTTAGAAAAAAATCACAGGAATACAACTTTTCATAGTTCATAGACCAATTTGTATATCCAACCACTTGTGTGTTAATTGGCTAGTAGGTTCCAAGGATAAGTGAAGAAATTCAGGAGGTTTTGCAGCTCAATGAACAAGTCAAAACAAGGGATTGGTACCTTTACCAATCATTCACAGAGATTAGAGTGTATGGTTTAGAGCTGCCACCATACAAACTGCCCAAATATTTTCCAATAAGGATATTTTCCTTGGAATACACAAGGTAAATCATTCATTCTGATAACATCCATTTTGTGACAGCCAAGATGAAATCACAATTCAAGATGAAGACATAAGTAGGACCCTTCATCTGCAACATAAGAGCAACTAGGGAGGAAGCAGACCTCCTGCTGAAACAAATGAACTTTCCTCTCAGTTTCACTTGGTCTTATGACCCCTTTGGGGTAATTTCAAAGTTGAAAATGGAACAAAAAATTTCACTATATGTGCACACTTAGAGGCCTGAAGTAGAAAGTATATGAACCAGCACGCTTGGGTGGAAAATACATTGCAAGAAGCCGAGGAGGAGGTACTCTCCAGGATAGCTTCAGAGACTTAATAGCTAAAGAGAATACATATAAGAGAGCAAGAGAGGATGATTCTCCAGTCACCGCAGTCTCATCCAAGGAATTCAAAATATATACTAAGAAGCTTAAAGTAGGCTTTGGTTCTAAAATAAAATTTCCATCACTGGAGGACACTGAAGGCACTATTGTGCTCTCGGGTTTGAATACTTTCAAGCTAGAAAGTGGTAATTCAGAATCTCCATCATTTTCCTCAGTTACAAAAGATATTCCAACTATTGTCCCTCAGAAACCAGAAACATCTACAGAGGAGAGGCAGTTGGATATTTTTCAGAGATAAAAGGAAATCAAGTAGAGGAATGAGGCCATTCATGATAACATATCAGCTCAGTTCAGAAAGAAATCCTCCTCCATTCATCACAGACTCATCTCATCATATGATACAGAGAAGGGAAGAATGCATATGGCATTCTTGTAGGCCCAGGTTTCTCAACCAAAGTTAGCAAAAAATTTCAAACATACCACTTTTTAGTTTGAGGCTAAGGATATCCATCCTCTAGATCAAATAGATATGCACATGCAGGAAGGAGAGATGGTGTATTCTACTTCCAAACAGACTTCTGTCACTGCCTCTAAACTACAACTTACTCTAAATAATGTGCATTCTCAACTCAAATTGGAGAAAATATCCTCACTTGCCAAAGATACCAGAATCAAATACTTGGAGGAAATGGTGGTCAAAGCAGGCCTTGATCCAGACACTTCAAAATATATAGAGGAGATAATCAGAAAAAGAATGTTGGCATTGCAACATTAATGAAGAAATTGAAGCTACTAACAACAAAAGACCTTGAGGCTGAGGAACTTCGAGCGATAGAGCTGCAAATGGAAGAGATGTTAAAGCTTCCAGTGGAGCAATGTTCCCATATGAAAGCAATGGAAGCCGAAATCGACAAGCTAATAAAGTAAAAGGAGAAAAATTCACAACTTGGAGTTGTTCCTCTTGATGTAGTTCCAATTTCATCTCTGCTACAGACAAGTGTCCCTAGAACAACCACTACAACAAGAACATCATCCTCAATAGTGCTTCCCACATCAGTTGTGGATGACTCAATGAAGTTAGGTCAATCTATGAAAAACATGTCAGTACAGGAAGAAGAGTTAAAGAAACTGAAGCTGGATATAGATTTTTTATAGGAGCAGAGTCTAAGGTTTGAAAATGCTTACTCGACAGAAACAAAAAAGACCTAGACATTGTCCCAAAGATTGCAGAAAATGGAAAAAGACTGTGCCATGGGAAATACATTGGCACAAATGAAAGAAAATATATGGAAAAATCTTAATGAAGACATGGGAGAAATTTGGCCTTAAATACAAATCATTTTTGAACAACAAAATCTTATTGAAAGGTCCAATGAAGTCGTTGAGAATGTTAGAAAGCAGCTAGGAGATAAACCCAATGAAGCCACTGAGCTTATCAAATTTCTAAATTCCAATAATAGACAAGAAATGGAAGAATTAGAAATTGAAGATAGGACTGAAACAATTTTGGAAGTCCAAAAAGTGCTGACTAAAAGGAACCTAATGAGACATCTTGAAGAGAAGGGTTAAAACATGAACATAGGTATACAAAGATTCTTTTCCAAGCTAGAGCCTCTCTACAAGAAAGGACTTCCAAACCTATTAGTGATTAATGAAAATCCAAACACTTGTCAGGATTACTGTGAAAATATTATGAACAAGGCAAGAGATAACTCAAAAGTTACAACCGAAAGACTCAACATGATAGGAAAGGCAATCTTGGAAGCACTATTGTATGATCATGACATTCAGTATGGAATTATGAACTTTTTGATCACCCGACGGACACTTTCCAGGTATACTGAATTTGACGAAGGATACAAGAAGCTAATTAAGATGAATATCCCAAGTGAACAGCATTGGGATAAACTCTGTGAATTACTAGAGTAGATGGTAATTTCAATGGCACAACTGAGCATTACAACACGTACAATTTTTCAGTGTCAAACAACCAGCTATTCCTTCATTTTAGTGCCACCACTTCAGACAATTCGATTTTCCTCATTTGATTGTAATAAGTTAGCTTAATTTAGTCCTATTATTTTGTATATACATCCTCGTCATCCTGACAAGATATTTTTTGTAAATTAGTTATAAATACTTCAATTTTTGAAGTAGTGCAGGTTCGTTTTTGTACGAAGAAACACTATTATATATCTTTTTCTGAACCATCAACAAATTTTCCAAAGCAATACAAAATATCTTTCATAGGATTCATGTGTCAAGTTGTTGGTCAAGTAAATCTATATCTTTTATGTGTTTATACCTCTCTGGTTATAACACATATTTGTTTTCAAATATGAATTATTCAATAGATAAAAAAAGGGTTGAATTTGTTTAAATCTACACTCTGCACCTGGCTACAAATAATTTGTATGTTTTCTTCTAATCTTTGAATACATAATTTAGGTAACAATGTTGTATATTTTAAAGTGAACCTTACACTGTTTTTTTCCATTTCAAAAACTTTAAAGAATCCAATTGGTTTGGATACCTTTCCCTGTGAGATCTATCTATAGGTACTAGAGTTAATCTGTATTTTACATAACATACTCCATAGCCAAATGGAAATCTAAGTTATCAAGCAACCATTCAAATACAAACAGAGCCCGAACTTCATAGCTGGCCTAATATTCAACCAAACAGAGTTAAATATTATAGAGAGAGCCCTCTCTGAAGCTAGCAAGGCTAGATCCCAGCTTCCAAAGTTGGTTTGTGGTTACCTTGGTGATTTTCTTCTGCAACCTTAGAGAATTGCTCAGTGCTAACAAAAAGAGTTAAAAAATATTATTTATCTGTGAATTCATGAAAAATGATTTTTTCGTAGAATTTTTTATGGTGCGGTAAAAGTTTTTGTTATATTTGGAGTTTAGAGTTGAGATTATTTGGTATTTGGCATTTATTTGAGGTTTGGTGCATTTTATCAATTGGAGACAATTTTAAAGAAAATGTCAAATCCTCTGGATGATACATATCCCAATGAATCCACTAAGCTTGATGGTACAAATTACTTTGATTGGAAATTTAAGTTGTTAAAAGTGTTGAAGGGTTATCGTTTATGGTCAATTGTAAGTGGGGATGAGGAAAACCCATTGTTATTGCCGCTATTTCATATTGGGAGAAACAAAAAGTGAAAGTAAAGGTGTTGTTGCATATGTCTGTAAAGGACAACATAATTCTTCATATCAAACATTGCAAGGCATCAAAATAAACATTGGATGTTCTCCAGCGTTTCTATGAAACAAAAGATACAAACCATATCTTATGTTTGAAGAATAAGCTTTTGTATATAAAAATGGATTCAAATGAAAATATAAGAAATTTCATTTCTCGTGTCAAATATCTAAGTGATAGGTTAGGAAATATAGGTGAAAAGGTGTCTAATACTGACTTGGCCACTATCACATTAAAAGGATTACTGCAATATTTCAAATATTTATTTCAAGTATTTTAGCTACAAAATACCCCCCTCTGCTTGATGAATTGCAAATTATTCTTCTCCAAGAGGAAGAGTGGATAAAGGACTTCTATTTGGGCTCTAATAGTGTAGATTTGGAATTGGTTGGCAAGGGAAAACAATCATTTAGAGGTAAGCCATGGTCAAAAATAAGGAGACAAGATTCAAGCAAAACATAAATTTTGGGTTGTGTTATATTCTTTCCACAACTAACCTACGTAGTGTGCTGGGGTTTAGAGGTGGGGCGGAGCCCGCCCTTCGTTGCGCCAATTGCACAGCGGGGGGTTTGAGGGGGGCGGGTAGGCCCCCCTCGCTGCCCCGGGAATTTTTTTTTTGGACCCTATATTAGGTTGGGCGAACCTACCTATGGTTGTCAGTCCATGGTTTTGAACATGATGGTTTTCGGTCCATGGTATTGGATGCTTTAGCATGTATAAATATGTATTGTAACATTGAAAGGAATATAATGAAAAATCGAGCTGGTAGTCTCGATATTGGGATCAAGGGGAAAATCTCTATGTATATGTGTTTTATGTGTTATGCTCTCGCATTGTTTATCTTCTGTGTTTTAGAATTCGTATGCAGGTAATTTATATACGAGGTTAAAACCTACATTTGGAATCAAAGAAAATTTGGCTTCAAGGGGATGCCTTTGCTACTGAGGGGTTTCGCTCGGGCCAGTGGTAGACCCTGTTCAGTGGGAGATCTATGAGATTGATTCTAGTGGTAAAAGAAGATGGTGAGCAGTGGGAAGATAGAGATCGATAGATTTAATGGTTAGAGTTTTGAGTTGTGGAAACTGAAGATGCAAGATTTGTTGGTGGATAAAGATTAGTGGATTGCAGTAGATCCGGGTACTAAACCAATAGGAGTCTCCAATGAAGAATGGAAGAAGTTGGATCAGAAGGGTAAGAGAACAATACGATTGTGTGTCTCAAATTTAGTATTGTTGAATGTATCACGGGAGGATATGGGAAAGGCTTTGTGGGACAAGTTAGGGATTTTGTACCAATCTAAGTCTCTCGTGAATAAACTGTTCCTATGGAAAAAGTTGTATAACATGAGGATGAAAGATGGAGACTTGGTGACAAAGAATCTGAATGCATTTAGTACTTTGATAAGTTAGTTATTGTCTGTTGATATCAAAATTTCAGTTGAAGATAAGTGCCTTAGTTTATTGTGTTCTCTACCAAATTCGTGGGATAGTCTGGTTATTGCAATAGGTAGCAATGCAATTGATTTGCAGTTTGATGAAATAGTCTCATCCTTGCTGACGGAGGAGATGAGACAGAAAAGTATGGAGAGCCAGAATGGTGATGCCTTATCTGTACAAGGATGGTCCCAGAATAGAAACAAAAATAAGTCATCGAGTGGGAGATCTAAATCTCCAGGAAAACCTGCAAAGGTGGTGTGCTGGAAATGTGGAAAGGAAGGGCACTACAAAATGGACTATAAATCTAAAGCTCCTAAAAAAGGAAAGGGATCTGATGATGCTCCTTCTACAGAGGCGAAAACCACCTCAGATGAAGGTGGGGATGTGTACTTTTCTTCTTCAAGTACACATGTAGATCATGAGGCATGGTTTATTGACTCAGGTGCATCCTTTCACTTCACTCCCCATAGACAGTGGCTCTACAAGTATGATAAATACGATGGTGCTGATGTATTCTTAGGGGGTGATAGGAAGGTTAGAATCATTTGTCACTGAAAAGTAAAGTTGAATTTGCAAGGTGGAAGGGTTATAACACTTCCAGGTGTTCTGCTTATTCTTGCATTAGCCAGAACTCTGATTTCTGCAAGTAAGCTGGATGATGCAGCTGTAAAAATAGTGTTCGAGAAGGATACCTGCAAGATGGTTCCAGGAGCACTGGTATTCATGCGAGGAGTTCAGACTGGAACTTTGTACAAGCCGCAAGGTAGCACGATTGTTGATGGTTGCAACAGTTCTATGGTTCCTCAAAGTGGAGCAGAAAATCTAGTGGTCCCTGGAGAGAAGACCATGTTGTGGCATCAAAGGCTTGGACATATTGGAGAGAAGGGCCTTCAAATACTTCATGGTAAAGGTATAGTAGAAGGTATGAGTAATAGCTCTCTGGATTTTGATTTCTGTGAAAATTGTTCATATGGGAAGCAGAATCGGGTGACTTTCCCCTCTGGTGGTAAGAGGGAAAAAAAAATATTAGAGCTTGTGCAAAGTCATGTGTTTGGACCTGTGAAGGTTCCATCACCAGGTAAGTCTGTATAATATGTATCATTTATAGATGACTTCTCAAGGAATACATGGATACATTTCCTTAAGAAGAAATGTGAAGTCTTTGACAAGTTTAAAGAATTTAATGCTCTGGTGGAAAACCAAATAGAGAAGAAGATAAAGATGTTGAGGACAGATAACAATGGAGAGTTTTGCAGTAAGGATTTGAAGAATTCTGTAAGAAGTGTGGTATAGAATGGCAAAATATGACTCCATATACACCTCAACAAAATGGAGTTGCAGAAAGAATGAACAAGATGTTGATGGAAAGGGCAAGAATCATGCTCAGTGGTGTCGGGTTAGGACAATAATTTTGGGCAGAGGCGGTGGAGACAGCGTGTTACTTGGTCAACAAATCACCCTCATCAGCATTGGAGGATAAAACTCGATAAGAGGTATGGATTGGTAAGAAACCCTCTCTTTCACATCTGAGGGTATTTGGATGTGATTCAGATGTAGATGTTCCAAAGGAGAAACGAACCAAGTTGCGTAGTAAATCTAAAAAAGTGCATCTTTATTGGGTATAAGGATGGTTTAAAGGGTTATAAGCTTTGGAACCCAACAACAAGGAAGGTTGTGGACAACTGAGATGTGGTGTTCAAAGAGGTTAAAGATGTTATTAAACATGAAGTCCAACCAAAGGAACCTGAGAAGATAGAGTTTGAGCTAAAGTAGGAAGAATCAGACTCTACAGCAAAGGAGGAATCATAAGATGAAGAGCCACAAACTCAGGGTGTGAGAAGATCAGTTCGAGAAAGAAGGCAGCCAAAAAGGTATAGTCCATCTTCTTTCTATTCAAATTTTGCTTTATCTATTACTGATGATGATCCCAGACCTGTGAAGGAAGTAGTAGATTCAGAGGATGGAAACTCTGGAAAGAGGGCATGGTTGATGAAATGGCATCTTTGCACAAAAATGAGGCTTGGGATCTGGTGGATTTGTCGACTAGAAGGAAGCCCATTGGCAACAAATGGGTGTTCAAGAAGAAGACAAATGCAGAAGGAAAGGTGGAGAAATACAAAGCTCGGTTGGTAGAAAAAGGTTATTCCCAGTTGTCGGGGATTGATTTTGGTGATATTTTTTCTCTTGTTGCAAAGGTAACTTATATTTGATTACTTTTATGTATTGTTGTCGCTTTTGATTTTGAGGTAGAACAAATAGATGTGAAGAAAACATTTCTTCATGGGGATCTAGAAGAGGAGATCTACATGGAGCAACCTGAAGGCTTTGTGGTGAAGGGTAAGAAAGAACTAGTATGCAAGTTAAAGAAGTCTCTATATGGGTTAAAACAGTCACCAAGGATGTGGTATTAGAAATTTGATACATTTATATTGGGAGTTGGCTTCACCAAAAGCAAAGTAGATCACTGTGTGTATTTTAAATTAAATGGTGATCGTGTTATTTATCTAGTCTTGTATATGGATGATATGTTGCTGGTTGGAAATGACAAAGAAATTATCCAGGAAGACCCAATTGTCCTCCAAATTCGACATGAAAGATCTTGGTGCTACAAACTATATTTTGCGAATTGAAATTAAAAGAGATTAGGTAAATAGGAAGCTCTAGTTAAAGCAGAGGAAGTATTTCAAGACAATATTGTGGAGGTTTAATATGCAGGACAGTAATCCAGCAAAGGTTCCTATTCCTGTAGGTGTAAAGTTATCTGCTGAACAGTGTCCCAAGACACAAGAAGAGGAAGAGGATATGTCCCGTGTTACATATGCAAGTGCAGTCAATAGCCTAATGTATGGAATGGTATGTACTAGACCAGAAATTGCACATGCAGTGGGAGTATTGAGCAATTTTATGTCAAAACCAGGGAAGGAGCATTGGACAATAGTGAAGCGGGTTTTCAAGTATTTGCGTGGCACTAGAGATTATGGTTTGTGCTACCAATGAAGACCAAGATTGAACAGAGTTTTGGATATCCATGGCTTTGTTGATGTAGACTGGGCTGGAGATTTGGATCAGAGAAGATCTAGAAGTGGGTATGTGTTTAACCTATTTGGAGGTTCAGTCAGTTGGATGAGTAAGAAACAATCTGTAGTGGCATTATCAACTACAGAGGCAAAATACATGGCAACCACTCATGCAAGAAAGGAAGCTATTTGGTTGATGAGATTATGTTCAAGTATGGGGTTGGTACAAGGAGCTATAAGGATAGACTGTGACAGCCAAAGTGCAATTTTCTTGGCAAAGAACGCTACTTATCATTCAAAGACAATGCACATTGATGTTCAGTATCACTTTGTGAGGGATATGATGGAAGACAAAAAGGTGTTTCTAGTAAAGGTGGACACTTTGAAGAATACTGTAGATGCATTGACAAAATTTGCGAGCTCTGAGAAGTTCTCCTGGTGTAGAGAAACAATGGGCATTTTCAGGGCTATAAAAATGACTAAGCTCTATTGTGGCCCCCTGTGGAAAGAAAACAACAAGTGGGAGATTGTTGGGTTGTGTTATATTCTTTCCATGACTAACCTACGTAGTGAAACAAGAAGTTAGAGGGCAGGTGGAGCCCCCCCTTCGTTGTGTTGATTGTGCAGCATGGGGGTAACAGGGGGGTTTGAGTGGGGCAAGTAGCCACCCTCAAACCCCCCTATATTAGGTTGGGCGAACCTACCTATGGTTTTTGGTCGATGATTTTGGACACGGTGGTTTTCGATCCATGGTATTGGATGTTGCAGCATGTATAAATATGTATTGTAACATTGAAAGGAATATAATGAAAAATCAAGTTGGTTTTGGTATCTAAGGGAAAATCTCTTTGTATATGTGTTTTATGTGTTATGCTTTCTCATTGTTTATTTTCTGTGTTTTAGAATTCATATGCAAGGAATTTTTGTACGGGGTTAAAATCTACAATAAAGGTATGACACAAAATAAATTTCCAACTCATGATAAGAGAAATGATGATTGTTATTATTGTGGCAAACCTGGGCATCACTCTAAATATAGCTAGAAAATAAAATATAATGAGTCTAAACAGAGAAATAGAAAGCATAATGGAAATTTTATGGCCAAATAAAACTCAACCAATGATGCATTTAAAAATATTAGTTGTTTGTTTCTAATGTTGCTTTGTCTGTGAAGACTAATGATGTGAATGGTAGGTTCTTTGATTTTGGTACATGACTCCATATGACTTGTAAGAAGGATTGGTTTGATAAATATTATGATAACATTAATGGGATATATGATTATATAGGAGATAGTAGATCACTTAAAGTTCAAAGTTATGGAGTAATAAGTGTGAATTTTATTGATGGACAAGAGAGATAGATCCCAATTCGAATCATTATTGCATTAGCTACAAAACATAGTTGGAAAATGCATCAGTTAGATGTCAAATCTATTTTCTAAATGGCGAGTTAGAAGAAGAAGTTTATTTGGTTCAACTTGAAGGGTTTGTAAAAAGGAGCAAGAGCATATTATTTGCACGTTAAAGAAATATTTATATGGTTTGAAACAAGCACCAATATGTTGGTATGTGGATATTGATTCTTACTTTCTTTTATGAGAAGAAAAAGTGATCCTAACCTGTGCATCAAGAAATATGAAGAAGGGAATATTTCTTTGATAGCAAATGCATCCAAGTTGATTGAAAAATTAAAAGTTATTTGTCATAGGAATTTGAGATGAATGATCTTGGTGAATTGCATTGCTATTTAGGTCTTGAAGTTTGGATTGAATCTAGTAGGACTCTGATCACAAAAAGAAAATATACATGGGAAATCCTGAAAACTTTCAATACAATTGAGTGCAAGGTAGTGCTTACTCCTCTAGAACAAAATGATAAATTATATAGTGATTATGGAACTAAAGAGGTGAATGGAACTTTATATTTTCATCTGGTGGGAAGTATGATCTACCTCACTACTATCAGGCCAACTATAGGATATTCTATTACCATCCTCAGTCATCTCATAGCTAAGCCTTGTGAAAGGCACTGTAAAGCAGCAAAGAAAGTCCTTCAATATCTGAAAGGGACACTTACTTTTGGTATTATATATACTTAGGAAACTTGGTAGGTTATGCTGATTCAGATTGTGCTAGAAATCTTAATGACATAAAATAAACCTATGGATATGATTTCAATATATGATTAGGGATCATATCATGGGGCATGAAGAAACAACCAATTATTTCTTTGTCACCTACAGAAGCTGAGTAAAAATCCTTAACCAGTGAAACCGGTGAAGTTGTTTGGTTAAGGAGTATTCTTAAAGATGTTGGAGAAAAAAAGAGGTCCAACAAGCATCAAATAAGACAATTAGAGTTTTATTAAGTTGGAAAATAATCCAATTTATCATGCCAGATAAAAACACATTGAAGTCCATCACCATTTTGTAAGGGAAAATATACAATCAAAGGAGATTACCTTATTCTATTGTAATACAAGTGAAAATGTAGCTAACATCTTTATCAATCCACTCGGAAAGATAAACTTTGAAGTATGTAGACAACAACTAGGCATTATGAAAAATCCATTTCTCCATTAAGGGGGGGATGTTGGAATAATATAGAAATGGAGTTTTATACAATTGTGAGTTCTCTAGTTGATGAGTTGTACTCATAGGTTGTTGAGCTGGTTTATTTCATAGTACTGCTATGAATTGGTTTCTTCGTTATGTGTTATTATATATTTTAGTATATGAGATCCAATTTCTTAGGATCTAGAGTGTCCAAGATTTGTCTAAGAATCTCTATCTATATAATGTTTGATCAAACATTCTTGTAATAGAGTGTGATCTCACATATTGTGAGATTGTGTGGTTTATTATACTTTCTACTTCTTTTATTCTTATTTGTTTTTTACTTGATGCATTAGCGCAAATACAAAATAACACATTTAAAGATGCATTTGTGCAACTACAAAATAGAGGCTTGGAAAAGGAAATGGAAAATTGTTTGAGGAATTAAAAGTTGAAATGCCTATACCACTGAGCGGAATGTACAAGTAGATGAAATGGATGAATATATTTAGTTGACAGAAATCTAATGAATTCGACAATAATTTCTCCACACAATGACGATTAGATTTTTGAAAATATATTAAAGTTGAAATGTGGAGGTTAGGAAGAAACAAATGGGTTCCATCACATCCCAAGACAACTTACAAAAGGTGAGATGCATTAAATATGTTGCATGGAGGATCATGAACTCCAAGCCACTCCATATCTCTTTCCAGACTATTTTCTGGGCCTTTGATGTCTATTTCAACCTTATTCTTCTTCATCTCATCCAGGTCTTCTCCATGAGGAATGTTTAAGAGAGCAAATATGTTCTCCATAATGTTTTCTAATTACAATATGAAAAAGAAAATTTAGAAACCATAACAAAAACAAGTAATTAGAAACCCTAACAAGATCAAGAAATTTTAAAATACAAAATATTAAAAGTACAAAGATCAGATCCTCTACCTACTGGGGCTGGAGATAGATAGTCACTGACTATGAAAACCTATTCAAATTCATCAAGAATTTTTACAACTTCCTTGGCATCTTCCTCTCCCACAGAATCCATACAATTGTTCAATAATTGCTTCCGAGAAATGCAGCATGTGGGAGCTGGCACAAGTTTTCTACTAGGGATTCCATCTATATGAGCCTCAACAAATTCTTAGCTTCCTTCACATATATCTTCACTTGCAGCGAAAATATGTCATTCAGATGTAGGTGGTATCTCATAGATTTATTCACATATTTGTAATGCAACATAAAACTCAAAACCTTTCGAATGGATGAAAATATAAATGGGAGGAAGTTTCATGAGAAACATGAATGTTTTAGAAGAATATTCAAGGTAGAATCCATTTATCGTTAATTATGATATGTTGTCATTAAATGACATAGAAGTATGAAACATGAAAAAAGAAGGTTTGGGAACCCTTGATTTCATCCATTGGATCATGTATAATCTAAGAATATTCTTAGATTAATAAATCTACACTATTCATAATCTTTGAATTTTAAAGAATGAACATTCTAGAAATCCAATTCCGAAATTGACCAAGCCTATCAACATAATAAGATGATATTTATAAAGTGTAAATTAGTTGATTATGTGAGGGTCTTTTTTAAGTAAAACTTTAGGTTTAAATATAATGAAAATAGATTTAAAAATAATGGAAAGAGATTGATAGTGAAAGTGTTGTAATGATAAAAGCTAAATTCAATTAAAGGAATTAAAAATGTTTCCTAAAGCTTATTGTGTTATTCCCTCTAATATATAATGGCATAGTAGAGACTTTAAGGTTGTTTTGAGAATACACCAGTGTATATCCATCTTAACTATGTATCTAGCAAGCGCCAAGAGGGATCAAATCTCCTGAGACGCAAACCTCTTTTAGAGTGAAAAGTTGAAAAATGTTTGCACCTGGAGAGAGTCAAAAACTTGAAAAATATGTGGTTAAGATTCTCTCTCTCTCTCTCTCTCTCTCTCTCTCTCTCTCTCTCTCTCTCTATATATATATATATATATATATATATATATAGATATATATATATATATATATACATATAGTTTTATTTTCATTATTTAAATTGCATTTTTGAATACGTTAATAGATTCAGCACCTAGAAGATCCCCTTGGCCACTTTGATTGTGTAGACTACTCAACTTAAACTTGATTTCAAACAAAATTGATTGAAGAATATATCTTAAAAATGGCCAAAATGTAGAATAGTGAGACTACTTGAAACATTTTAACCATTGAAATATTTTATCTATAAGCTGCATTGACTTTTTATTTTTATTAGTATTTTAAATATCACATATTAAATTTCTATTAATAATTAAATGAATTACATGCCCCCCTCTTACAATTCCTTGAAAACATGCTTGGGCAGTTTGAATGTGTAAACTACAAGATAAACTTGTAATTCAAACAAATCTTTGCTAGATTCGAGATGAAATTGACTAAACAGTATACCATAAAAAGGTACCAAATATAAAATAGTGAGACTACTTAAAATTCTTTAACCATTGGTACATTTTATCTAGAGCCACGTTTATTTCTTTTTACTTAGTCTAACTTATAGACATATCCCTTTTCAATGGAATCTCACAATACAATTGCAAACAAGAATCTGATTTTTTGTTGTTTAAAATATACTTTTGAATGCATAAATGGATTCAACACCCTGAAAAACCTTTGGGGCACTCAAAATTCTACTCATTAAAAGCTTAAACTCAAGTTTTTAAAAATATCTCTCAGATTTTGGTTAAAATTAACCAGAAAAAAAGCCGTGAAAATGTTATTTTTTCTATAAGTTAAACTACTCCATATTTTTTCTTATTAATAAGATTTTTAAATGTTATATATCAATTTCATATTAAAAATTAAATTACACATATAGTCTTATAATTCATATCATGAAATAATTAGACATTTTTATTTTCAATTATTTCTTCTAGTTGAGCATTTAAATATTATACTATGGTCAACATTAAAAAAAAAAATTATATGTATATATAGTTTAAAATAAATAACTTTTGTAGTGAAACATTGTTAAAAAGTAGATCTTCCTCATGTTCAAAAATGAAAATATATATATATTTTTAATTTTAATTACTTTATCTCTCTAAAATTGATATAAAATAACTATGGATCTTTCAAGAATCAAGAGGGATCAAATATCTCGAGGCGCAAACCTCTTCTTTGAGTGCGAAACTTGAGGAAAGGTTTGCACCTCGAGAGATTTGGTCCCTCTCGGGGATTAATAGATACAGAGTTAAGATGGATCTAGGATGGTTTCAGTTGTGTGCGGCAAAATAAAATCTAACGAACATATTATTAATTTTATTAATAATATGTAAGTTCATCTAATATTAATATAATCATTTTAAGTATGCTAAATATGTCTCATATTAATTTGGTCATTTTAATTTTAAATTTTCTTAGTTACCTCAGTTTGTTGAGATGATATGTTAATAACTTTTATGATGAAAAATGATGAATTACAAATTTTGAATGTACAGTGACAATGTAATAGTGTTGAATGGTAGAAAATGTGAATAATAAGAATATAGTCAATTAAAAATAGTCTTCATTGCGATTAATCTCAAGCTATTTTCTTCTACTATTCTTATTGTCACCATTGTTACTTTTGTCATCTTTTCATATTGATTATATGAAAAGGAATTGTAAACCATTTAAATATTTAGCTCAAGATATTGTAGTAAATGTCATATTTGGTATCTCCTTGTCTCAAATAGTAATAGGTTTAATTACTATAACACAAAAATCAATGTACATTGTCAATAATTTCTTGTGCTTACATCGAAATCAATGCACAATGTTAATCCAATCACTTTAAAATTATTGTGCCATCATACATCTAATTACATCAAATAAAAAATCAACATCTACATTGAAATAAATGCATCAAATGAAAGAAATCATATAAGATTAGAAAACAACATTTATACTGAAATAAATGCATCTAATGCAAACAATCAAATAGTATTAGAAATTACATTTACACTCAAATCAATGCATCTAGTGCAAGTAAGAAAATAGGATTATAAACCAACATCTACACTGAAATTAATGAACCTAGTGCAAGTAAGGAAATATGATTATAAACCAACATCTACACTAAAATCAATGCATCTAGTGCAAGCAATCAAATAGGATTTGAAATCACAATTTACACTGAAATCAACGCATGTAGTGCAAGCAATAAAATAGGATTAGAAATCACCATCTACACTGAAACCAATACATTTATTGCAAGAAATCAAATAGGATTATAAATCGTCTACAATGAAATCATTGCATATAGTGAAAGCAATCAAATATCATTAGAAATTAACATCTACACTAAAATCAATGCATCTAGTGCAAACAATCAAATATGACTATAAATCACTATCTACATTGAAATCAATGCATCTAGTGCAATAAATATTCTTCCCTCTCTCACCCCTCGATCTATATCTATATCTCCCTCCATCTCTCATTCTTTGTCTCTCTATCTCAACCCCTCAAACACACACACTCTTTGACTCTATATATATCAATCTCTTTTTCCCTCCCTCCCTCTCTCCATCTCTCTCTTCTTCCCTCTCTTCACTTTACATATCTATCTCTATCTTCATTTTCCTCTCTATATCACCCACAAAGCATACACTCTCTTTCTCCAATCTATCTATCTATCCCTGCCTCCTCCTCTCCCTCTCTCTCTCTCTATTCCCATTCTCTCCCTCTCACTCACTTCTATCTATCTTTCCTCTTATTTTCTTCTCAACCTCTCTCTCCATATTCCTTATCACTCCCTCTCTCTCTCTCTATTTATTTCTTCTTACCTTCCTCTCTCCTGCCTCCAACTCCATCTGTATTTATCTCCATCTCTCCATCTCTCCACTCTCTCATATCCTCTCTCTCTTCCTTCCTCTCTATACCTTTCTCTCTCGTCCTCTCTCACTCTCTCTCTCTCTCTCTTCACCCTCCAAATCTGTTACTATATCCTTCCATTCTCTCCATCTCTCATTCTTTCTCTCTTTATCTCACCCCAAAGATACACACTCTCTCTCCATATCTCCCTTGTCACTCCCTTTCTCTCTCTCTACTTCTCATTCTCTATGTATTTCTTCTTCTCTCCCTCTCTCCCCCTCCAACTCCATCTCCCTATACCTCCCTCTCTCCTCTTCTCTACCTCCCTCTCCCCTCCTCTCTCTCAAGTTCATTCTCTCATACTTCCTTTCTCTCCCTTTCTCTCCTACCTACCTCTCTCTTCCCCCATAACTCTCTCTCTCTCTAATCGTCTTTCTTTCCCATCCAATCCTCTCTCTTCCCCCATCACTCTCCTCCTCTCTCTTAAGTCATGTCTCTCATTCTTCCTCTCTCTCCATTTCTCTCATACCTCTCTCTCTCTCTCTCCCTCTCTCTCTCCCTCTCTCTCTCTCTCTCTCTCCCAAACTATGTTACTATATCCCTCCCTCTCTCCTTCTCTCCCCCTTCTCTCTATCTCTCCTTATTTGTCTCTTTATCTCACCCCTAAACATACACTCTATCATTCCACTTCTCACTCGCTATGTCTTTCTTCTTCCCTCCCTCTCTCCCCCTCCAACTCCATCTCTCTATCCCTCCCTCTCTCGCAATTCCTATCTCTCTCTTTCTCTCCTACCTTCCTCTCTCTTCCTCATCTCTCTCTCTCTCTACCCTCTGATCCTCTCACTATCTCCCTCCGTCTCTCCTTCTCTCTCTCCCCCATCCATATTTGTGTCTCCCTCTCCCTCTCTTACCCTTCTCTACCTCTTTCACTCTTCTCCCTCTCTCTCTCTCTTCATTTCTCCTCTCCCATCTCCTTCAGTTTATCTCCATCTCTCCATTTTCACTCCCCCTATCTCTCCACATCTATCACTCTATGCCTTCTTTCTCCCCTCCTCTTTGAGAGTTTATTTGGCCCATGGTATTAATAATTATTTGTCCCATGGTATTTGGCCCATAGGCGTCACCTAAATAAAACCTATTTTTTGAGTTTTCATAAATATAAAGAGGTTTATGGAGTATATATAAAAAAAGAGGTTTTATTTATTTACCATACTTCTAGTTTATTATATTTATATTTATATTTATTTACCATAGCCCTTGTTTATTTATATTTTTATTTATTTACCATACCTCTTTTCTGAGTTTCGGTAAGCCTCTTATATTTTAAATTTATATTGTGTTTATACATAATGATTATGATGATGATTAACATCCACTAAGACCAATGTGGTCTATCGGACCTCAAGAAATGAGAGTCTAATTGTCATTCCTCAAGCTCATGTTTTTATGATCAAAGAGAAGAGAAAGAAGCGTTCTAAGATCGAAATAGTTGGGTTGGCTTAATAACTCAATAATATTGGAGGTGTGCCAGATGATATGGAATTCAAAGAAGATGTGGGAAAGAGTTGTGTAGTCTAAAAGGAAGTGCTTTTCATATTCCACCTTCTTAGTATCACAACTATGACAATTTCTATCGTCTCAAGGAGTCTTGGGAGTAGAACACTGTATGGTCTCACTTTGAAGTTCATGAGAGTTAGTTCTAATCCTAGCGATGTTCATTTTATTCTTAGTGCTAGTCAACATAAACAGATAATTATGGTTATCTAGGGTGGGGTTGATCACGTCCTTATAGTACCTTAGCTTCCTTTTACCCTCCAGCTCCTTAGCATCCCAAATTTTGTCCTTAAAACTAGGGGTAATAGTATCTTTCATATTGTCCTTGCTTCACATGAATATCTCCTCCTTAATCACTCGAAAGTTTAGCCAAGACTGAGCATACTGATGCCACCTTCTCTTGAGGTGCAGGTGGGGGTTTTGACTAAAGTTAGAAGCAATTTTTGGGAGCCTCTTGGATTCCATATTGTAAAGCTTCTTCTTATACATCAAATATCTAAACATAGCTACACTTTCAATGGGGGACATGCCAACTTTGACCAAGAGGATAGGATACGGAGTATTTCCCTTGATCTTGAGGTTATAGGTTATGAATTACTTTTGGATAATATCAATATTTCTCCATGACTCCATAGATATGCTACACCAACAAACTTCACATCCATATAAGATAATAGGGGTGACGAGAGTCTCATAGAGGAACCTTTATTACTCCAAATGAAAATATCGGTTGACTTATAATTGTTTTCAAGCTCATAACAAGATTTCCAACCTGCAATAATTCTTTTCTCAATGCTGTAATTCCAGTTGAGATGATGAGGAAAGTCAATACCCAAATATTTATAAGAATCTACTTAATACAATGGTTATCATAGATGAAACTACCATGGATGATATTTTTAGATTTAATGATCATGACTTTAGTCTTGTCAGTATTAATTATCATACCCATCATGCAGCAGTAGACATGAAGAGTCTTAAGCTACCTCTCTAGGTCATCATGGCTCCTTGCAAGAAGAAAGATATCATAAACATAAAGGAAAAGAATAATGATAATAGCAACGCACTCAGTACCTTTGCAGCCCACAGTCTCCAGACACTCTAGTTTATCGATGTAAATACCAAAAAGGGTAGGGGAAAGGGGAAAACCTTGATTAACGCTGATATTACATTTAATATCTTTAGACCACCCTTCGTTGGTCTTAATATTGTCAATGACAGTCTCATAAAGGCGGTTCACATCAATCCTCAGTTCAGGAGGAACCATGATCTCTTCAAGCCTCTCTTAGAGCTTCTCTTGGGGGATACTATCAAAAGCTTTTCTAAAGTCTAAAATACAACATGAGATATTGCTTTTACTATTGTGACATTCATCTGCGATGGTCCTAAGGGTGACAAGGTGGTCGATGGCCATGTGATGTCTCCTAAAGCCAAATTTCCCTTTAGCTATTTTACCCTAGCTCTCAAGCCAAAGGAAAAGCCTTTTTTTATCCAGAATGAGCCCATAAAGTTTGGCTAGCATGTGGCTAATCATAATGGTCTTTTAATTAGAGGGAACACGTTTTCCCCCATTTTGAAGATAGGCACAATAGGTCTTTGCGTCTAAAGCTTAGGGAAGCCATTCTTTAAAGACAAATTGAGAATCTTGTGGAGATGAGGAATGAGGGTAGATTTTCCCATTTTAAAGATCTCAACTTGGTAACCTTCAATATCTTTGGCTTTCCCATAAGTGAGCTTATTAATCCCAAACTCAACGTCCTTTAGAGAAAAAATAGCATCCTTAATAGGAGTGCTTAAGATGGTTCCCATGGCGTCCGAAGTGTCATACAACTTCTTAACGTAGTTATCCTAATTTTCTAAGGGGATAGAATAATTATCTTTAGTGTTACGAACAATCACATTCCGCAAAAACTTTATGGGTGCAACTTTAGAAAGGTAGAGAAGATTCTCTTGTCACTTACTAATATATGACCTCTTCTTCCTCTTAATGACAACTTTGTGTATACTTATATTCTGGAGCTTAATTTTTTCATTATGGGCATCTCTGATCGCTTTCTTGTCAATTTTATAGTCTTTGTCATATCAAGGATTGGAAGTTCTATTATTTTTCTTATACGAAGTCTCATTAGAGAATTTTCTAACGGTTGTGGAAAGGGTAGTAGTAAAATGGTAATAGATTTGATCAATGTTGTTATTATAAGTCATGGAGCCTAAATTCCTTTCCAAATTCCTAAAGAAAAGGTCAACATTACTTCTATTGAAGTGAATGTGACTTTTTCTTTAACTATTTTCCTGCATGTGGGTGGTATGCATAACAAGATTGAGGGATAAAGACCAAGGTATATTGTGAGAGTCATATTTGTACCTGTTAAGAATATCAAAATTTGTAATATGGTTGAGGACATGGATGTCAGAGATCACATAATCCAAGAAACTACTACCCAGCCCATGGAAATAGGTCATTTGACTGGAGGGAGGTCATTTATTAATACCATTACATATTATTAGGTCCTAGGCACTAAAACGTTTGAGGAACTCAATGCCGAATAATCTCTCAATTATGTCTTCAAATTTTCTCTTGAATCTATTAGCTAAGTGGCCATCCTGATCAAGCCACAATGGGTGGGGGTTAGATTTCTTACTTAAGATAATAGCTTGGTTAGTAGAAGTTTGAGCATTCAAGCCCCCAAGCAAAAGGATATTGCCTTCATTCCTTAGGTTGTAGATGTATTTTCTAGTTTGAGCATTCAAGGTCCCAAGCAAAAGGATATTGCCTTCATTCCTTAGGTTGTAGATGTATTTTCTAAGGTATTGAAAGGACAGTTCTTATACAGGCTATTTTTCTTATAGGATGTAGAGTTGATAGGGGCGAAATAGAAGATTGCAAGGAAGATCCTATTGGTTTTAGAATCATAGATATCGATCAAAATGTATTGATTGAAGGCGTTAGTTTTATGAAGTTGGATGTGAGAGGAAACAATGTTCCTAGTATAACAAGCTATACCACAAAAGCCTCCCTTGGAGGATTTCTTTTTCCAGGAAGACCAAAGTGTGAACTCGCCAAGGTGAGGGACCCTAGATTCATCATGCTCCCAAGTTTCAGTTAAAAGAATAAGATCAATATCACTCGGGATCCATCTTAACATAGGAACTTTACACTATGGAAAACCGCAATAGTTCAATAAGAGGATCTGGAGTGATGCTATTCCCTATTTATCATTTGTGTTTGGGACTCTGTCTCTAATAATATCTTTTTTGTTCCTAATCATTGCCCATTTCCCTTCTTTTCTTGCCTCCTTGATCTTTTGTACTTCTTTCCTAAGTTCAGCTTGGTCTTCTGGAATGAGATTTTCGTTTATAAATATTATCGTTCATTTTAGGCTGGGGATTTACTAAATATATCTAAGTTATGATCATTACAACTGACCTTGACACAGATTAGTCGATGTTTATGCTCAAGTATCTTTCCTACGCTTATTTCTTTGGTGAGATAAGTTGTTTGAATTTGAGATTTTATCTTTAATTGTTCTTTAACTAATTCTAATGTGTCTTCATTGTTTTTTTCTTCTATACCAGCAATCACAAGGTGTAAGGCCAACATTATATTAAAAATGTTAAATGTTAAATGTTAAACATTACATTTACGTTTACATGTTTATGTTTTTATGTGATATCTACACCATACTGGGCTGTAGAGTGCCTCTCAGCACAATTATGTTTCTTTTTTAAATATATAAAATTACATTATGCATGAGGATCCACTAAGATGTGTCTAGAAAAAGAGGCCATATATCCATACAATGAATAATACAAATATTATCTCCAAAATAATTACAATAAAACTAAGTGCAAACATGATCACAATTTTTTTACACCAACCTAGATCCATCTTAACCCCATATCTATCAAGCATTGGGAGGGATCCAATCTCTCATAGTGCAAACATTTTTCTGAGTTTAAAAGTTGAAGAAAGGATTGCACCAGGAGAGATTTTATCCCTCTTGATGCTTGATATATTCAGGGTTAATATGGATCTAGGCCGGGTATAAAATATTATATAATATGTATATTTGTATCTATGTGTCTCTTTATTATTCCCCCTCTCCACTTCACTCCCCAAAAATACACATTCTCTCTCCATATTTATCTATATTTCTCTCCCTCCCTCTTTGTCTCTCTCTCTCTCTCTCTCTCCTCTACTGCTCTCCTCTCTCACTCTCTCTCCATTTCTCCCTTGTCACTCCCTCTCTCTCCCCCTCCAACTCCAACTCCCTCTACTTCTTTCTCTTGGGTCCTCTCTCCCTTTCTCTCCCACCTCCCTGTCTCTCTCTCTCTCTCTCTCTCTCTCTCTCTCTCCCCAACTCTGTCACAATTTCCCTCCCTCTCTCCTCTCTCCCTTCCATATTTGTGTCTCCCTTTCTCTCTCTCTCCCCTTTGTCTTTGTGTCTCCCTTTCTCTCTCTCCCCTTCATCTTTGTGTCTCCCTCTCTCTCCTCCCCTTCTCTCCCTATCTCTCTCATCTCCTCTTCTTTGTCTTCCCTCCTCTCCTCTCTCGCTCACTCTCTCCATTTTTCCCTTGCCACTACTTCTCTCTCTCTCACCCCCCATTCCCCCTCTCTCTTAAATTTGATCCCATTTTATTGTGTTTAAGAAAGTATATAAATTAAAAAAAAAAAAAATTGGTTGTAAAATATTGAACCTATATTTGGGATCAATCATGTCAACTAAAATACCATAGTGAAAAACTTAAAAAAATCATGCACTCTCTTTCCTCTATTATCGTTAGTCACTTTTCTTGCTCTCATTGCTTAGATCCTTAGTTAAGATGGATCTATATTGGTTCTTAATAATGTTATTTATATTATATAAATTTCACATCTTTATATATAAAAGTATTCTCATTTTTTACTTTATTAAGACACTAATTTAATTTCTATGGTAATATTTTTAGTAGTCGTGAAGAGACAAGGTTTACATATATCTTAAAAGTAATTATAACCTTTTTCCTTTTAGATTCAATTAAAATAAAATAATTTTATTGTGAAATAAGTTATGGTTTTTGGGCATGTGGTATTGAAAATCCATGGTATTGTAACAAAACCTATTTACATGTTAATAATATCCATGGTTAAGAATCTTATCATATTGTTATAAAATATTTTGATTGTGAAATAAATTATGAGTTTTAGGCGTGTGGTATTGATAAGCCATGGTATTGGCCCATGGCATTCTAACAAAGCCTATTCACAAGTTCATAATAGCCATGACAAAGTGGGAGTCAATATATATCATTAAGAATCTTGTCATATTGTTATATAATATTTTGATTGTGACATACGTTATGATTTTTGAGCATGTGGTATTGATAACCCTTGGTATTGTAACAAAGCCTATTTACAAGCTAATAATATCCAAGGTAAAGTGGGGTGAATATCCATGGTTAAAAATATTTTCATATTGTTATAAAATATGTTGGTTGTGAAATAAGTTATGTTTTTTAAGCATGTGGTATTGATAAGCCATAATATTAGCCCATAATATTGTAATAAAGCATATTTACAAGTTAATAACATCCACGGTAAATTATTGATATTTTATAATATTTTTAATTAAAACTAAACACACATATATATAACCAATATTATTTTCTAATTAATATTTAAAAAATATATATTTCTAACGCAATATTTTTTAAAATATATTTGAGTGCTTCTTTCAGCATAAAGTAATTACACGTGTCTATATAGAATGTGCTTCTTGTCACGAAGACATGACTGAAGAGGCATGTATCATGTGGGTGTACAAAGTCAAAAATTAACTTCAATGCGCGTTTCTATGTATTTCTTTATTCACATCGCCAAGTGGCTGTCTTAATTACAGGAAATAAGTGGCAGCTCCTGCGAATGAGCGTCTTTACTTCGATGAGGAGGACAATTCATTAGAATGGAGTGCTTTCCGCCGACATCTTTTGACTTATGAGCACACCGAGCTTTACTGCAAAATTTTGGGTAGCGACAGCGGCCGTGATGTTATGTTATATTTTATCTGCAAATTGAAAAGAATTAAGCCAGTACCCAATAAAGGCATAAGGTTGGCATAAATCTCCATCCAATTTAAGACACCCGTGACAAATATGAAAGTCTTTTTCGTTATTCTATCACATCCATAAAGACTTACTCAGGGTGTAGTGTTTTTCAATGAACTGGTGCGCTCACTGTGAAGAGAAAGTCATTACAAGTTATGCTTTCATTTTAGCAGTGTGTAGGGTTTTTCAATAAAATGGTGCGCCCACTGATGAAAAGAAAATCATTAAAAGTTGTAATTCTGTTTAGTCAGCGTGAAAGATTTTTCAGTGAAATGGTGTGCTCAACTTCAAAAGATGTTACTTTTTTATTCATTCCATATTTTAAACAAATGTGCATGAAGCCGATGCGTTTTAGTGTGGCCATTTTAAACAGCCGTCCATGAGACAAATGCTTTGTAATGTGGTTATTGTTTAAGTAGGAATAGAGAATTATTCATACATGAATTGAAACGTGTCGATATGAAAGATATTGATAGCTTATAGTTATATTTAGTTTTATTAAAAGTAAGTAAATTTCATATAATTACATCAGAGGTGTTCTCTATAGGGTTGGGTTGGGCAGACATTGTTTAGGCTAACCAATCTCAACATCGTATATTTGTCAGGCTCTATCTAAATAAAAATTGACACTTGACCCTGCAGATGACATCATGGAATCCGCTAAGTGCACCTTACCATTGTTGCTTCTATGCTCCTCACCTCCGTACAAATTTTCGAATACCTTTGTAGTCTTTCCGATGAGGAATATAGCTCAAGGGAAAGAATCAATAGTCATGATTTCATGGAGCGACTTCCTGATCCTGATAACCTTCGACCTGATCGTCATACTTATTTTTCCTGCACAGCACGAGGAGGTGGATTATCAACATACCACCCGCACCTTCATCAGATTCAACAGAAGTCGCTTGATCTTGGAGGTCGAGGCTTCTATTATTCACTCCAAATCCGTTCTCTCCCTCACAAATCACTTGCATTTCATTTTAGGTCGCATATTGTATTCAAATCTAGTGCGGATGAAAAACAATGAGACAATCTCCTCCTTCAATACTAAGTTTATTTTCTCCATTTAGCCTCCTTCATCTCACACGGGCTGGCATGAAATAACCTTCATCATGATGCCTTACACATCTCCCATGGGTGCTCTGTCGGCTGAGAGTATAGGCTTCCTTAACCTCACCAGCAAAGAGTAGGGATACAATCGAATAGTGATTTATCCCAGGCTTTCGGAATCTCGGCAAGAGAGTAAATCCCCCATCTGTTCTCCATGGTTTCCAAAATTTCATTTGAATATTAAAGTTTGGTTTTATTCAGTCGAAGATGAGGTCTCGAAACAAGTGATTGGTGCGCCCTGCAATGATTCTCTAGAGGATAAATGTAGGGGAAGTTGGCAGGTAGTTGTTGAACATTTGACTGGAATGATATGGATCTTCCGTTGGTAAGGAGGGTTGGCATCCTTGCGCCAGAGCACTGAGGGCTACCTTTTTCATTATGATGTGGGTCTTTAGATATGGTAGAATGGAAGGGAATTATGTAATGGAGTGTGTTATGCTGGTGTTTCTTGTCCTTAGTGATATATTGATCCTACATATCATGATTAGAGATTTAAGGAGGTTGGGGATGCGTAGAGAAGAATAAGATGTACACACTATCTATTCATTGATAGCGATAGTAGCAAGGAGTGTTGTTCTATGTTGTATGGGGTCGAGATTTCCCTGGATAAGGTGTTTGGTATATCTTGTTTTGATCGCGCGGGGGATTGTTTTCGAGTTGGAGCATTAACCGGAATACATGTAAAATTTATGCGATCTACCAAAACAATAAAGCAGTTTCTCGAAGAAGAGCCCGAGGTGGTGAAGGTAGCTGAATAACAGCCAGGATCCTTTGGTGTTGTTTGATGCAAGATTTATGCTTTTTTTGAGTCTAAATGATGTTGGGAGTATCATTAGGTGGACCGAGTGGGCCATACTCTCGATATTTTTTGTAATAAAGCAGGATGTTTATGACTGATCTTTGATTACAGATGGTTTCTGGACCTTGATCTCTGGGGATCGACCATATGTTCAACTTGGATGCATGGTTCCTTTACCTGATTAATTTGGTTAGTGGTGGGTAGCTCATTTCGAATTGATGATGGAGGGATTTATGGTTTGGGTATTGGCACTGTCGTTGATCCCTACTAACCACTATGCCTCGAGCAGATGGACCATAAAGAAAAAGTGTGTGCAATACAAGTGCTCTGGGCTCTTTGGATCTTCCAGTATCCCTCCATCCAATGGGTGTCGGCATTTTTCAGGTCGAACGCTCGCTAGTAGGACCTACACATGGAGGATAGCCATTAATACTGGAATGACATTTTTCCTCCAATAAAAAGGTCTGGAGTGTTATCACTCAGGTTGTCCTTAAGCTCTAGAAAAGGATACGGCCGAGGTAACCACAGACCAAATTTGGACTGCAGGTTCGAGCCAACCTGCAATCAGAGAGGGCTTTCTCTCTTAGATTTAGCTTTGTTTGAAAAGGATTTTAGGCTAGGTCTCGAGTTCAGAGGGTTTTTGTTTTGTTTTTGGTGGGAAAATTGATGTTTTCAGACAGAGAGGCAAGGAATAGTCTGGAAGTTTCAAACCATTGGGCGTGGAGTCGAGGAGGAGGACTGTTGGTGCATTTCTTCGGTCACAAGAGAGGGAAAGTGGAGCAAGATAGTTGAGCATGAAACAATATTTCAGGTTAAAATGATGGGAAAAATGCTAAGTGATGAGAGGCAGTTAAGAATCTCTCAATCAGCTTAACAGAGGAGGTAACAGGGCGCTACCTAGGGGCAGTAAAGAATCCCTAGATAATTGGCAAACACAGGTGAATTGGGGTAAACATGAGCCAGGAGGAATTCATATTCATAACCAATTCAATCAGAGGAAAACATAAAGAAATATCAGAAATTGAGCATAGAGAGTATTTAAACTAATTCTAGGCTATTCTTTCTTTCTGCTATTTAGATAGTTGTAAACAATAAACGGAGGTGAGATGCACTTATTGCTTCAGGCTGTAGCACAAGAACTCCATCTTCATATCTCCAAAAACTTTCATTAACATCAAAAAATTTGTTCTCTAAGCTTTCAGCAATCTTTGATTATAGAAAAAACTTAGGTATACAATGCGAGTCTCTGCTGAAAATTCTCAATTAACCAACCCTTGAAACAATGTAGAGGGAGGTATATATAGGGAAAAACTATCTACAGAGTTCTTTTATTACATCTTGACCTAATCAAGTCATAACGAAAAATGACTACTTAACCTAATCCTATCCAGAAATAAATGCAAAAAATATCTCGGGCTGCGCTCAGGGCCGCCGTATCAAAACTGAATAAATGATGTTGTCCTTGGTGGCTTGCTGCAGTTTTTTCTGAAATAAATGTGTATGGGTTTCTGCATCTCTGTTGTCTGTCTGCATTTAAAGCTTTAACTGTGACTTGAGGGCAAGGATGGGCTTTTTCCTCTTGATTTGACTTTCTAGGGGGGGGGGCTCATCAATGTTTAGGTGCTTCGAGCTCCTAAAAATCTTCGGCTGATATTCTTTGGCTTCTCTTCTTCCTCTGATACTCTTCGGCAATAAACAGATGCCTTACTGACGTACTGCGTGTTAAATCATCATTTAATGGCCGCTGTTCGACTTCTGTTTTCTTCAAAACTGTTTTATGGTCTTCCCAGCAAGCTTCGCGAAGAAAAATGGGTCATTCGGCGCCTTTCAGGCCATGCTGGGGGCCGCAGAACGAAAAGATTCCCTAAAGATTCCCCATTTAGGCCCAAAAAATCTAGCGATGAGTGATTTGCGAAAACTGCCTCAGAATCTGATTCCGGGGCTCCAAAGTGCGATTTTTTCCCTTTCGCGCCAAAAATGTGCTGATGACATCAGCACGACGTGACGTTGTACAGAGGGTGACATCAGCGATGACGTCAGCATGATGACGTGGCGGGATGACGTCAGCATGACGTCATCATGTACGGATGGTGACATGGCATGACACGTGGCAAGGGGCCACGTAGGCAGATGACTCGACATGTGACTGGGCATAGGGGGTGACGTAATCGGTGACTGTGCAGGGGGGTGACGTAAGCGGTGACGTCACCAGGCAGGACGCGGTAAGTGGTTTTGAGGCGCACCACCTTTGGGGGGGAGTGGTTTTGTCAGAGGGGGCTCTGCCACATCCCAAGAGCTTTCGCGTGCCGAGAGGTACGGCGGTAATACCGCCCATCTCCTGGACGCTAAAGCTCGAGCGTTTTGGAGATGGGATGGCCCGCCCATCATCGATCTGCGGGGCGGACGATCCGACGGCTGGCGACCAAGATAATACGGAGGGGGGATATGGGCGGAGAATATACAGAGAATATTCCCTTTTTAATATGCGCGCAGGTGGGTCTAAACAATGGTTTATGCGGGTTACGGGGGTTATATGGGTTTAATACATGCGAGTCAATGTATTTGTGCACAAAAAATTGGTTTAGGGGTCGAAAAGGGGATTTTTGAGGGTTTAGGGCTAGGGGAGAGGTTATTAATCTGACCAAGTGTCGGATTAATCCCTTTTAAGACACGGATGGGCTAAAAACAGCCCCGGATGGACCGTTTTTTCCCAGACTTATAAAAATATGGCTATATTGCCAGGGAGGGGATATTCACATAGGGGAATTTTATATATGAAGTTTTATTTGGGGAAGGGGGAAGACTGATAAGGAATTATATAATACTAATAGTAGTTAATATGACGGTGATCAGCAAGCGCCAAGGTCAGGGACCTTAGGCTATTTTTGGGGAAAAGACCTTGAAAAGAAATAAAAATCCTTGAGTGAAGCAGATCTTCACCAAGGAAACTGATATGGATGATGATGAATCTAAAAGGAATCAAGCAGATCTTGACCTCTTTGGGAAGTTAGTAAGGGACTTGGGGAATTAGAAGAAGGGGGTAGTTAGTTATGTCCACCTTTGAGCTCCTTTGCATGAACACTGCCTGCACTATGATCTGTAAAAATATAACACTTTGTACCACAAAATTGATCATAAATTATCATTCTGCAGCCACACAGCTACCTACCCAGCCTACTCTCCTAACATTTTTTCTTCTTTTTGGTTTGGGTGCACTTAGACTTGCAAACCCAGATTTAGAATTTTTTCTTTTGAATATTTCCTATCTAAATCTACACTTATTTCTGCCAGGGCCCTGATTAAGCAGTTGGGTCCCTTTGATTCTCTACCTATCTACAGATCTGCCAAGATTAAACTGTTTGGATAGTATCATTCTCTATATTCTAAAATAGGAAATTGAAACCTAGGGAGACCAAGATTAAACTGTTTGGACCTCCCTTAAATGAAAACTCTTCAAAACTGGAACAACTCATCAAAAATTGGAATCAGTAATGGCATTTGGACTAGTACCCTTCATGGCTTTCTTCTTTGGTCTCTTCTAGAAATATGGAACACTCCAGCTTGCAAAGTATGACATATTTTCCATGTGAAAATGTCAATCATGAAAAATGATACCCTGTTGCAACAGGAGGCTAACACGGAGAAATATTTATTAGGAGATTGGTGGAATCAAATTCTGAGTGGGCCCGAAGGTAATTGTGATTTTCCTTTATTTGCCAATATTAGGAGCATGTTCAATAGCTATCATTTGAACTTTTTCCCATCTTGAGGTGGAGTCTGATTGGTGGTTTGATTGCCTGTCTCACTCATCAATAGCTCCAACTCTATTCCCCGTTGTCTATGGATCTGAGCTTCTAACTAGATAGTCGGTGGAGCCTTTGAGTTTTCAAAAACTTTCCGTGGATTTCCTTGAATGGAGGATTGGTCATTGGAGATGGTTGATTTTTGAACACCTCGAATGTTCATAAGTGCTAGTGTCGATGATCACGTCACACAATATTCCATAGGTGGATGCCCTTGTATGTGACCAAAACGTCATTTTAAGTTCGATAGATGAAGAAGGTCATGATTTTGGTGTGAATATTGCGATGCAGTTCGATCATGAATCATAATGATAGGCGACATATGGGTTTCATTATGATCAGTGTGAGTGACTTGTGACCAAGGGTAGTCGCAAGGGAAAATGTGATTCATATAATCGCATATGGTGCTCTCCATTGCTCTCTTATGAAGACCAAGGGAAACCAGAATTAAACTGATTAGGTCACGCATTGTTCCATAGGTGGATCGTCCTTATATGGGGCTGCATATTCGCTAGACTAGAGGTGGGCAATATAGGCATACATGATTGCATGCAGGATTGTGTTTGTCTCTAAAATTTGAAGCTATATATTTCCTTCTGGAGCACTGGTATGGTCGGCTAAGATTCTTTCCTCCTTCAAGCGTCATCGAGATTGGGTGAGGGATTGTTAGGTATTCTATCTATGATTTTCGGTGGGGATCGGCTATCTGTGGACTGTATGGTATTGAATTGAGGTCATATTTATCTACTCATATCGGGCAACTAAATATATTATTTCTTAACGGATGGCTGAGAGAGTACATTTGACCATATCCTGAATGAGGAGGTTCTTATAGAAATCACAGTTACAGCAGGGAAGGAGTTGGCAGCTAGGAATAATAGATTTAAGGATTTGTCGATGGATGATCTTCGTTCTCCATCATCGAAAGATACCACACTGAACTAGAAAGGTAAATCTAGGAGCAGGAGGCTGATAAAGGCACAAGAAGAAATTCAGAAACATATCCTAGGGGTTGATGTCTATTGGGAAAAATTGGTGAGGATGAAAGAGAAGGTACTTGATGCAAGAGGTTGATTAAAAAAAGGTGGTAGTCTTAAAAATATACTATTAGTTACCTTATAACCAACCAGATGCATTCAAGCGCATTCTGTACATGGCTTACTTTACACTGAGGATCCCGCTTTTCCCTTAAACACGTCGGTCCCACGTTGAATTTCCCTTTTAAACAAGCACTTCACTCTACGTCATTGATCTCCTTTATCCAGATCTAACCGTCACCACTCACCCTGATCAACAAAGCAATTTGGTGATCACTCTACGTTGTTGATCTTCTCTCTCCAAATCTAATGGTCATCACTCACTGCGATCAACCAAACAATCCATTGATCCTCCACCATTGATCAAAGCACAATTGATCCAATAGCTAATAACAATATCGGGTGAGCCACTTGCACGGGGATTACCCGCCGATAAAGCGGTTTTCTCTCTCTAGCCGAGTGTTATGTGTCGCTTGGTTAATGGAATCGAGTGACCACCCCGAATTACCACTTACCACTTTTCCTTCGCCCAATAACCACCTTCGCTGATAAAACCCACTTTTCCAATACAACCATGTGCATTAAATCAAACTTAAATAAACCACTTCATAGATGTTTTAACACTTAATCCCAAGATTACCCCTTAACACTAAATGATCGTGATTTAGTGAAAAACACATAAATACTGAGATTTATAATTAAAGTGTGAAAACAGAGAAAATACCCAGTTACATTCAGAATGCAGATACACAGAGGTAAACGAGATTCTACACCAGGATTAACACACAAATGCACACTGAATCAATTTATTCAATATAATAGAAGTTATAGAGTCTTGACCCTCTCAAGTCAATTACAACGATTATTTGACCTCTGCCTCAATCTATAAACCCTATCTATCACTCAAACTTTCACCTCTCACTCAATTCTCAGTGATCTCAGCTAATCGCTTTCCATTACATTTTCTTCTCTTTTATGAATCAAATCCTATTCTAGTTGCACTAACAACGCGATCTCTATTTTGACCAATCTAAAAATCAAATCTCTATTCTTAAGCTCTATTACACACCTATGCTAACAACTTATCCCTTAGTCTAAAATAAGACAATTTTCTAATTATTACAATAATGAAGTAAAGATCATTTTCGCAAGATCCAACCCTCTCTACCAAAACTGGCTTTTGACCACTTAGGTCAGTGAAATTAAACTCATTTAGCCACAACATGTGAACAAACCATAAAATTGTTGGCTAAGTCCAAATGCTCCTGCATCAGACTCGAGGAACAAAAGAATCATCCATCAGACTTTCAGGGTTTACTCCATACTTCTACAACTCTGCTGTTGTCAACCAACTAGCATCCTCCAGTGGTTGTCCTTTCCATTTGACTAGATATTGAAAATAAAACTGTCCTCTGGTTCTTTTGGATACTCTTCTCCAAAACAACTTCCACCTCTTTCTTAATTGTCTTAGGCATTTGTTATTCCTAGTTCAAGGTTTGAACTTCATGTTCTGTATTTTCCTCCTGTAGCTCTGTCATTGTCTCTTTGTATGGATACAAATCTACAACATTGAAGATAAGTGATATTCCAATCCCTTCTGGCAATTCATTTTCATAAGCATTAGTTGGAAACTTTCTTACAATTCTACATGGTCCTATCTTTTTCATTTTTAGTTTATTGTAAGTCTTAGCAGGAAATCTTTCTTTTCTCAAATACACCATCACTAAATCTCCCACTTGGAATTATTTCTCTCTTCTTTTCATATCTACTCTTTGTTTGTATTTTCCACAGCATTCCTGCAATCTGCCTTTGACATCCTCTTGTAGTCTCTACATCTACTTTGCAAACTCTTCAGCTTTTGCACTTCTTGTCTTCTATTTACCCCAATTTCTGAGCTCATACACACCTCTTGGATTCATCCCAAAAAAAATCTAAAATGGACTCATTCCAGTACTTCAGTTTGGAGTGTCATTATAAGAAAACTCAGCTTGAGCTAGTGCTAAATCCCATTGCTTAGGATTTTTATACACTAAACTTCTCAATATGTTTCCCAAGCTTCTATTTACCACTTCGTTCTATCCATCTGTTTGAGGATGGTATGCTGAACTGAAACTCAGGTTAGCTCCTATTTTCTTGCAAAGAGTTCTCCAGAAATTCCTTACAAACTTTGTATCTCTATCAGACACAATACTTACTAGCAATCCATGTAATCTTACAATTTCTGAAAAAATAGGTTAGCTTGATATGTGTTGCATCACTAGTTTTCTTACATGCAATTAAATGTGCCATCCTAGAAAATCTATCTTCCACAACATAAATGGAATCATTACCCATTTGAGTTTTAGGTAACCGCAAAACAAAATCCATGCTAACTACATCCCATGGTCTGTTTAGTATTGGAAATGGCTGGTAGAATCATGTATTCTAACTTCCCCCTTTAACATGCTGACATATCTTGCACTTCTCAACAGATCTCTTAACATCAGTATGCATCTTTGGCCAATAGTAAATAGAATTTACGTGAGCAAATGTTTTTTCTTGTCCAAAGTGACCAGATAATCCTCCACTATGTTTCTCCTTTATTATGTTTTCCCTCATAGAACATTTGGGAATGCACAACTTTTTGCCTTTAAGAAATAAACCTCCTTGGATAAGATAATCTAACCACTGACTTTTGTTATGAACTATTGGATTTTGTACTGTTGTATAAATATCTTTGAAATATGCATCATCTCTATAAATTTCAACCATTTCTTCAAATCCTACAACACCAACTTTTAATTCTTACACAATGAAATTTATCCTTATTAAAGCATTAGCAACTTTGTTCAACTTACCACTTGTGTGCTTTATCAGAAAAGTAAATATCTGCAAAATCTCTACCCACTCGGCATGTTTTTGGTTCAAATTTTGCTTGTTTTTTATGAGTTTTAATGCATGATTGTCATAATACAATCTAAACTCCTTTGGTAGCAAATAATGTCTCCTTTTTTTAAGGCTTGCATAATAACATAAAATTCTTTATCATAATAAGGATACTTCTTCTTAGCTTAATTTATTTTCTCACTAAAGTATGTTATTGGCCTATCTTCCTGACTCAAAAATTCTCCAATTACATCTCCACTAGCATCTATTTCAACTTGAAATACTTTTTTGATATCAGGTAAAGCTAAAACTGGTTTCTTTGTGATTTTCCTCTTTAGCAACTTAAAGTTCCTGTCTGCTGCTTCTGTCCACTTGAGTGGTTGATTAGTATCCTTGATTTCTTTAAGAATTAGTGCACAAATTTGACTAAAACCTCTGATAATTTTTCTATAAAAACTTTCAAGACAATGAAAACTTCTTACCTCAAATATATTCCTTGGAATAGGCCAGTTCCAAATTGCTTGGACTCTTTGGATCCATTTTCAACCCTTCTTTAGAAACTACAAATCCCAAGTAAATTAATTCTTCTTTCATGAAATTATCAGTAGTTTCTCTTTCTTCAGAGTTCTTAAAAACAATTTAAGATGCTCTAGATGTTCTTTTTTACTTCTACTAAAGACTAGAATATCATCAAGATAGATAATGACAAACTTGCCTGCATATTCCTTCAAAACTTCATTCATCAATCTCATGAGTGTGCTAGGTTCATTAGTGAGTCCAAAAAACATCACTAACCACTCATACGACCCATTGTTGGTTTTAAATGTAGTCTTCCATTCATCTCCTTCTCTAATTCTTATTTGATTATATCCACTCTTCAGAACTATTTTAGTAAAGTACTTTAACCCCCTCAAACAATCTATCAAATCATCCATGCGTGGTAAAGGAAATCTATACCTCATAGTGATCTTATTTATGGCTTTGGAATCCGTACACATACGCCATTCAACTCCTTTCTTTGGACTGAGTATTGTTGGTACAACACATCGACTAAGACTCTCTCTTATTAGTCACTTATTAATCAGTTCTTGCACTTGTCTTCCAACATCTGCATTCTCTTGAGGAGTTAATCTATATGCTGCTTTGTTTGGCAAACTTGCTCCTAGTATTAGATCAATATGATGAATAATACTCCTAATTGGTGGCAATGCATTTGGAAACCCATCCACAATAATATCAGCAAAAGCATTCAGCAGAATTTTGATTTCTTCAGGTAAATCATCTAAGTTTGTGGAAGTCGAAATTACCTTAGGTCTCCCTGTGATAGCAAAATGCATTTCTTCACCTTTTTCCAACTTCTTGCAATAGCTCCTTTCCACACATCAGCATAACACTATTTCCAAGTGCCCCTTTTTCAGCTTCATCCTTCAATGGCAACAATGTATGTTTATTTCCATCCTTTTCCAGAGTATAAGTATTTTTCCTCCCATCATGAATAGCTTTCTGATCAAACCGCCAAGGTATTCCCAACAATACATGGCGTACATCCATTGGCATTACATCACACAATATCACATCTTTATAACTACCAATATGTATCTCTACCTTGCGTTGTTCTATCACAGTAATATGATGTCCTTTCTGTAAACATGACACTTTGTAAGGAGTAGGGTGTACTATCTTCACTAATCCTAGCTTGTCCACGATATCTATAGGAACAAGGTTATGAGTGCTTCCACTGTCAATTATCACTTTACAATATTTACCTTTGGATTTGCATGTAGTTTTGAATAAACTCCTCCTCTGAGCTAGTTCTCCAGTCTCTTTCTCTGCCTTAAGCAATGCCGTTTCGAACAACAAGGATTCTCCTACCTCAGGGGATTCTGCTTTTTCTGTAATTTGAGTTTTTTCTTCCTTTGCCTCAACCACATTCACATTCCTTTGACTTGTTGTTTTATTATGAGGACAATCCCATGATCCATGTCCCCATTCTCCCCATGTGTAACATTGAATATCTCTTCCTCGACCTCTTCCTGTGGGTGCAAATCTTCCTATATTAAAATCTCCCCTCTGTGGTGGTCTACTACTTGAACTTCCAGCTTCATTCCGATGTTTCTGAACCCTTGGTCTGGTAGTCCCTCTACCTCTTACTGAACTTTTCCCTCTATTCCTCTAATTTTGTTTTCTCAACATTTTCTCTTCTGCCTTCAAACCTACTCAATAAGCATCTTCAATGGTCTTCAGACTCAGTGACCCTTTTAAACACGCGCTTCACTCTACGCCATTGATCTCCTTTATTTAGATCTATTGGTCACCACTCACCCCGACCAAAAAAGCAATTCAGTGATCACTCTATACCATTGATCTCCTCTCTCTAGATCTAACGGTAATCACTCACCATGATCAACAAAAAAATCTATTGATCCTCCACCGTTGATCAAAGTGCACTTGATCCAATGACTCATAGCGATATCGGGTTAGCCACTTGCACGATAATTACCCGCTTGATAAAGTGGTCTTCTCTCTCCACCCGAGTGTTACTTGTCGTTTGGTTAATGGAATCGGGTGACCACCTTGAATTACCACTTACCACTTTTACTTTGCCCGATAACCACCTTCGTTGATAAAACCCACTTTTCCAATACAACCACGTGCATTAAATCAAACTTAAATAAAGCACTTAATAGATGTTTTAACAATTAATCCCAATATTATCCCTTAACACTAAATGAATGTGATTTAGTGAAAAAAGCATAAATACTGAGATTTATAATTAATGTGTGAAAACAGAGAAAAGACCCGGTTACGTTCAGAACACAGATACACAAAGGTAGACGAGAGTCTACACGAGGATTAACACACAAATGTACACTGAATCAATTTATTCAATATAATAGAAGCTACAGATTCTTGGCCCTCTCCACTCAATTACAACAATTTATTGGACCTATGTCTCAATATATAAACCCTACCTATCATTCAAACTCTCGCCTCTCACTCAATTCTCAATCATCTCAGCTAATCCCTTTCCATTACATTTTCTTCTATTTTATGAGTCAAATCCTATTCTAACTGCACTAACAACTCGATCTGTATTTTGATCAATCTAACAATAAAATATTTATTCTTAAGCTCTATTACACACCTATGCTAACAACTTATCCCTTATTCTAAAATAAGAAAATTTTCTAATTGTTACAATAATGAAGTAAAGAACATTTTTGAGAGATCCAACCCTCTCTACCAAAACTGACTTTTGACCACTCAGGTCAGTGAAATTCAACTCATTTAGCCACAACATGTGAACAAACCATCACATTGCTGGCTATGTCTAGATGCTCATGCATCAGTACTGGCGGTTGGGTGGGAATTTTCTTCATACAACCTGGTGCAAATGAAGCAATGGCCCGAGAGGAGCAGGTTCTATGTCTCGAGATACACACTAAAAGTGAGTGTACTTGTGAATGGACGGTTTTGTTTCCATTTCTTACTAGAGGAGGATGCCAATAAAATATTGGAAATGCCTTGGGTGAAGGGTCGTCGTTTCCTTATATTACAGAAATGGAAGGTTGGTTTCAATCCAACCATGGAGAGACCAAAGAGAAAAATTGTTTGGTCTAAGTTCCCAAGGCTTCTGCTCAAACTAAGGTAGAAAAAACAATATCAGAGATCATTAGTCAGATTATAAAGGTTTATTATTTTGATTGAGGATGCCTTTGGTTACTTGAAAAGAAGGTATTCTGAATTCACATAGAAGTAAACCTCTCTTTAGGACTTCCACAAGCCATTGATTTATATTGGGGTCCCTCCTCCATCAGGCAATAGGTGGATTACTGGGGTATCCCATTTAGATGCAACAGATGCAAAAATATTGGACATTTAGTGGCAAGTTGTACTCTTCATCATCAGGGGGATGACCCTATCAGTGATTGGAACTCCACTAAAACAAATTAGTTTTCACCAAACCCCAGCCATTTAGTCCTATTAGAACTCCTTACCGAAGTCCCTCGCCCCCAAAATTCCATCCCAGAATCTAGTCAATCCAAATAGACATTTGGATTCAAGCAGAATCCCCTCACCCTAAATTCACATTCCCCTGCTCCGGATGTGGGGAAATCCCATGGCCATGATTGGAATCCTACAGGGTTATCATCTCAAAAGCCAAGAAGTGGTAAAATTTCCCTCTTATCCCCAATTAAACATCAGCCTGAATTAGTTTCAGAACCCTCATCTATCTCTAGAGATGTTGACCTAGATCGTATTATTGAGGCTTCCTCTTTGAGCCTTGAACCTCTGTCTTTTAAAAGGACTTTCTTCCAAGTTAGGAAGAAAATTTGGTACCTCAAACATTTGGACCGAAGGAGGAAGGAGGAGAGTAA
Organism: Pinus tabuliformis; assembly: GCA_031772625.1. Taxonomy (NCBI): domain Eukaryota; kingdom Viridiplantae; phylum Streptophyta; class Pinopsida; order Pinales; family Pinaceae; genus Pinus; species Pinus tabuliformis. The sequence continues at coordinate 1,815,682,754 of CM062819.1, read as the reverse complement.
ATATAAGAAGGTGGCACTTTGTGGGGTTATTGAAGCTAACCTAAACGAGCGTTTCACTGAATCTGTGGAAGAAGTGCTTATTCCCCCATATGATCCTAGCCCAGAGAGGGATGCCTTCTCATGTGGGGGGTCAAGAATGTCACGGGACCTTAGAGCGGTGTCTCCCAGTTCTAAATTTTCTTAATGAAGATTATATCCTTCAACATCAGGGGTCTGGGATTGCCCCAATATGATAGATCTCTCTTATGGATCATTCAATCAAAGGTCCCTAATCTCATTTTATTATAGGAGACAATGATTTCCAAGGACAAGGAAAATGAAATTCTCCTAAGGATATGTCCATGCTGGATTTCTTGTGCAACAAGTGCCAATGGATTTTCTGGAGGATTAGCTATGCTATGGAACCCAAAGAAGTTTGCATTCAAAGCATATCAGTCTGTTGTTGGAATCATTCTATCTGGTTTCTGTTAGGGACTTGGCCAAAGGATCATTATAATGAACATATATGGCCCTTACTCAAATAGGAAGGATTTTTGGGAGAAAGTTGGGGGGAGTGGCATTCTAGATTTGCAAAATATTATAATTGTAGGTGACCTCAACTTTACTATGGGTGATAGTGAATGTTTGGGTTTGAAGGTAAGAATGGATCCATTGGCTAGCTATTTCAAGGCCCTCTCAACTAGAAAGCACATACAATACTTATTTCCTCCTATTATGTTCCTCACATGGAGGAATGTCAGAGTTGGGGGGGATGGAATTGCTAAAAGACTAGACATTTTTTTTGTTCACTCATCCTTGTCAACCTAGATGGATGCCCTGGAATCCACCTCTTTATTTTCTGTGGCCTCATACCATCAAGCGATTATGCTACAATGGAGGGGAGTGGAGGAACAAGATCCTCTTCCTTTTAAATTTAATCATCATTGGATTCAAGTGCGGAATTTCAGGGATTTGATTACCAATTATCGTAATATTTTGATTGGCACTCCAAATCATTGAATATGCAAGCCTTTCATAAGCAAATTAACGGGCTAAAGTTTAAAGTTTGAGCATGGATTGGAAAGCACAAAGAGGAACAAAAGACAAAGTTGAGAAAAATCGAAGATGAGCTAGCCTTTCTTATGGACCCTTCTTCTGTCGATTTATTCTCAGGATTGAAAAAGGACTTGGTGTTCGAGCTAATTCATAAAAAAAACAACATCCTTATGGCCCAAGAGGAGGAGTGGAGGCTCAAAAGTAGGGTTGCATGGATTAAAGGCAGGGATAAAAATACAAAATTCTTCCACCAAGCTACTTCTAAGAGAAGGCTATTAATACAATATGGAAAATTAGGGATGCAAAAGGCCATATCCTTACTTCCCTCAAGGACATTAAAAATGAGGCATTCAGATTCTTCAACAGTCAATACAAAGAGCAGGGGGGTGACTACTTTAATGACAAGATGGAGTTGGCTAACCTTTATCCTCGAGCTGTTATTGATGATGATATAATTTGATGAAATATCTTGTCAAAGAAGAGGAGCTCATTTATACATTGAAGGAGATGGCTAAAGACAAAAGTTTGGGGCTTGATGGGTGGCCCATCAAGTTGTACCTATCATTTTTCAATATCATGGGTCAGGATCTGCTTCAACTAGTTGAAGAGTCCTACATTATTAGTCAAATATTAGGTGTTTTCAATGCCACATTCATTTATTTAATTCCTAAGAAATCTAACTCTTTCTATTTATCGTATTTTAGGTCTATCTCTCTCTTTGTCACTATGTTTACAAGGTAATTTATAAAATTATTGCTAACATAGTCAAAAAGATTTTGTCCTCATACATTTGTCCAGAGGAATTTGGCTTCCTTCCTGGCAGGAGGATCCAGGACGTCATCACCATAGCTCAAGAATGCATCCATTCAATCAAAGCAAGTAAAAAAAGGTTTTCTTAATGGAAATTGACCTTCTGAGGGCGTATGATCGAGTGGATTGGGATTTTCTACGTTTAATTCTACACATAATTGGATTTCCACACTGACATGTAAAGTGGATCATGGCATGTGTATCCTCAGTCTCAATGGCAGTTTTAATTAATGGTCTTCCTACCGACTTCTTCTTTCCTTCAAGAGGATTGAGACAAGGATGTGCTCTGTCTCCACTCCTTTTTATTCTGGTCATGGACTCCCTCAGTCGTAGCATCTCTGTTGCTAAAACAAATGGTGTCATCTTTGGATGCTCGGTCACTCCTTATTCAACTATTACACATATTTTCTTCATAGATGATGTCCTTGGCTTCAATGTTTCTATTTATTTGGAATGTAAGGCTTTATTTCAATTTTTCGCCACCTTTAGTCTGACCATAGGACTTACTATTAACAAGGATAAATTAACCCTCATCTCTGAAGAGAAGGATGCAGTGGTATGTTAGCAGATAACTACTCTTTTTGGAATCAAATCCTCCTTTTTATCTGCAAGATTTTTGTATTTGGGTTGTTTGCTTAAGCCCTGTAATTACTGCATTGCTGATTGGGAGTGGCTTGTCCATAAAATAAAAAAAAAATTATCTTGCTGGGACCATAAATGGTTGTCTCTGGGTGGCAAGGTAATCATGATAAAGGTGGTCCTTCAAGGAATATCAGTTTATTGGATGCATTTATTCCTATTGCCCGTAGCGATCACTCATAAATTAATTCCATTCTTGCTAAATTCTTGTGGTCTGGAACCAGTCAAGGAAATAAAATCCACCTCATTAAGTTGGCCTCCCTCTCTCGTCCTACCGATTCGGGTGGTTGGGGTATAAGAGACACTAAACTATTTAACTTGGATCTCCTCTCTCGTAATATTTGGAGGGTCTTCAATGTCTCGAGCTTATGGAGCAACATTCTGAAGGGTAAATACCTCTTTCATCAGAGCTTGGAGGAATGGGTTGTTGATGGTGCGACCTCTAGGAAAATAAAATCAACAATTTGGAGCAGCCTTATGAACACTAAATGTTGGTTATGTGGTAACCTGAGATGGCTAGTAGGTAATGGCGATAAATAATGATTGGATTGGATGCTATCAAGGGTATTGGTGGGGAGCACATCCTTTCTCCTCAAATGATCTTAGTGCTGCATTGGTTAGGTTACAGCTAGTTGTCAGATCTGAAAAATGCAATTCCTCAGGCACATGATGCTCTCTCTTGGCCTCATTCATGGGAATTGGGCCTTAGTATTGAATTTGAGCCTGAGTGGGAGACATACATGCTCAAAATGGTTGAGGTTGACATTCATTTTAGTGACAGATCTGATGCCCTGGTTTGGGGAGGATGCGAAGTTGGAGGCAACATTGTTGTCAAGGAATTTTATATATACATTGTTGCTTCTTCCACCTCTGGACCCTTCGATTTGTGGACTATTCCCATGTGGAAATGGGATGTGCCTTTAAATATTAAGTTCTTCTCATGGATGACCCTTCACAACAGGATTTTGACTTGGGAGAATATGATGAAAAGGGGATTTCAAGGCCTAGGCTGGTGCCATCTCTATCACTCTGCTCTAGAAGATGCTTTCCACCTTTTTATTGAATGCTATTTTGGAAAGTCCATTTGTGTTCACATGGAAAATTTGTTAAATATACGATTTATCTAGGATTGGTCTTCCATTTTTGACTGATTAACGTATTGAACTTCCTATCATAGGCCCTTTCGTGCTATTCCCTTATATGTCTTTTGGGGGATATGGAGATCCCTTAATGTATTCATTTTTGAGGGCCAGGTTTCAGATTATCATTTCATCAACGTCAAGGTTGTAGGTTATTTCCTTGAGATTGACGCTTGGTTCCCCAAACCTTCATGACACTTAGTCTAGCCCCAAGACATGGTATCCTTTCTCCTAATAAGCTATTTTGATGGGGCTTCTGCTACTAGAGATTGTGGTTGTAGGGAATTCATTGAAATTTTCCCCAATAAGACTTACCATTTCTTTTTGAATGGTGGAGTTGGTTCAAGTTGCTAGGCAGGGGTAGTGTCATTGTGGGGGTTACTCCATAGCGTTTTCTGGATGGCTATTGACTCCTTGAAGGTGGTTGGTGATTCGTTGTCTGTCACTAAGTGGTTGTATGGGCCAAATTACCTCGAGGCTTCTCTATTATCCCATTGGACGGATCATATTTCACTGCTTCATTCTTGTTTCTGCAACAATTTTTTTCTCCATATCTATCGAGAGTAGAATATGGAAGCGAATGTTTTGTCTAAAAGAGGGGTTTCCCTTTTTCCTGGTAGAATTTTTTCCGTATTTTTTTATTGATGGATCCATCTCAGAAGAGGGATATTTTGAGTTCTGATTACTAGATGTATGTTCCTCTACTTTGAATGTTGTATGTAGTGTAGCCACTTAGTATTTGCTTTGTAACATATTTTTGGTTTTGTTCTTGGAGGTGTTTTTTTCTATGGTCTATTTATCCTCAAATTTGGAAATATGTAACTTCTCCTATTAATATGAGGAAGCTCTATTTTTTTTGCTAAAAAAAAATGGGTAGGGATACAATCACTTACTTGTAGTGGATTTTGATATGAGCACTAATGTAATCCCAACAACAACCACATGGACATGGACACCAACAATCTCGTTTCAGTCTAGGCCAAGGCCACCAGGTATTGGAATAAAGATGACAAATTTCATGTATTAACTCTTACAAGAAGAAGGCAAATACAAATTGGATTGATTATAATCATCTACAAGGGCACCTCAGTGCTATCATCATAGTGGCCGACTTTCTGAGACAACAAAGGCCATTGATATCTAGAAAAAATGATCTTACAATGTTCTGCAAGAAAATATGTTCGTTTGTTTTTTCGCTGCCACGGGGAACTTTGCGGAAGACCATTACATACTAACATGGAGATTCACCACTGAAGGAACAAAGTTGTTTCTTGATGTCTTGCATCTTACTTGATTTTCTCACTTGTATTCCAATCGTCTAGGATAAGGATTCATAGCTAGCTTCACCATGACCACTCTTATTCTCTTCTAGATCTTCTCTTATGTTCAGACAATAATAACTTCACACTATCCCTTTCCAACTTGTAAGAACTGATTTCATTCATGTGATTAGGGCTTGGAAATTTTCTTTGTTGGAACTATACATGGGCTCATTTGCCAAACAAGGACAAATTTGAATTTCATAAATATATCAAGAGGTCAATGGATGATGATTTCAATGGGGTTATTGGAATCAAGTTGGTCTTCCACATGATTATGTGGGATTTTCACTCTTGTTTTTCATTCCCTAGAAACATCACTTTTATACCTAATACACATTGTTTATTTCATTATTTACAATGCTCGTATATGGGTTTTTGTCATGGCATTTTTTCTTATCGATGTACATAGTAAGTATTCACAACTCAATCTCTCGATATGTTGCCAAAGTTTGATTTTGTTTCTACCGTTAACATTTCTAGTTTGATGGAATGTGTTTATGTGTGTGTAGAGTGGCATGCTTACATGTGGCTCTCTTTTGTTCCATTGATTGTAACTATGTGAAAATATTAAACTAATCTCAATTATAAATGATATAAGTAACTATCTTGGAACATTGTCTAGTTGTCTTCTTGAGACCTATAAGTAATTATGATCTAAGTAAATATGATATAAGTAACTATCTTCGATCGCCCTCAACTTGTCTTTTCATTTATTCATTTCACTTTGTTTCAGGTACCAATCTGTTTTGTATTGTCAAATTATTTCTTTAATCTAATAGAATGAGTATTTCTTATATTAATAATGACTTTATGGTTATTGTAGAATGCTTTTGAACTTGTTTTCTTATTGTGGATATGGGTAAGTATTATGCGAGTAAATAATGAAATCTAGTATGTAGAATCATTAGGTTTACATTGGTACCCATTGGAGAAATTTATGCTTATAATGACATTTGTGTTCAAATCTTGTTTCGAGGAAGAGGTTTTATAGCATCATATTCAAAATCGGTATTGGGTAAGTCCATGGACTATTACTTAAGAGAACATGATAATCAAAGAGTTTATCATTTTAGCCTAGTTTTCATGTTTATCAATTTCATGTTGTTTATTTGGCATAGTGCTATGAATCTTAGGAAAGGAGAACATTGATGTGAGTCATATTTTGAATTGAGCAATGATTACATAGTTTTTTTTTGTTTTATGTATAAGGTCATTGTGCAGTTTATATAAAGAGTAGAAGATTAACCTAAAGAGGGTCATTGTGCAGTTTATATATAGTTTTTTTTTTTAGGTTAATGATTAACCTAATTTTATTTTATTTTTACATTTTTTTGGTTTGTTTTTCTTTTTATATATTTGTTTTTTTAAGTAATCAAAATTAAAAAAAAAAAGAGAGAAATAAGACATTAGAAAATTTGTTAAGTAATCAACATTTAAAAGACAATTGGACATAAAAAAAATTAAAATTTCAAAAAATGTAACATTAAGAAAAATATATCCATAGTTACTACATTAGAAAATACAAAGTGCCAAGAATAAGCCCTCTAAAAAAAGGGGTTGATGTTGCATCAACACGTTTCAAAATCAACATATAAACCACTAACATTTAAAAACAAATATTTATATTTGATACATAAGAAAATATAAGTGTCAAAAAAAGAAAAAAAATGTGTATTCTGAATTAATGTTTTTCAAAATCGGAAAATTTTTTTGCTACCTAAAAAAAACAAATAATCATATCAATTCCCATTTCAAAGTTTACATTGTTTTTTTCCATCCTCAATTCCAAATAAAGTCAAATTTAAGTATTTCAAAATATAAATTTAACTTCAAAACCTACTAAAAACTATACAAAATCGTCTATTGATATTACTCAAATCTCCTCAACCGTTATAATAATTTCTTTGAACTTTCTCAAAAGAATATACGTGTAATTAATCCATATCATTTATAGATTTTCATGCATACAATACTTTTATATTGTAAATATTCAACAAAATTTTGCATAGACAACAATTTTGATCACTGTGCTGTCACCAAAGGTTCTTCGGGAAAAAGTAGATATATGGAAGCTAGTTTATTTCGGCATATTCTTTTTGTACTTTATATACATAAAAATTATAATTAAGCTTTTGGGTAATTGTTTTGGGACGAAATTAATGATATCATTGTGTTTTGGGACGAAATTAATGATATCATTGTTAAACCCAAAGTATAGAGGATTGTTCTGTCAAAACTAATTGGATGAACTCTACTCATGGGGTTTCACATGAGGAAGGAATGATATCAACAACCTATAGCTAATGCCTTTGAACAAATGGCATCAAAAAAGCCAAAACAAACCAAAAAATACAGAGAAATTCATATTTTCAATTGCAATGCAGGCCAATAGTTGCAAACAATGGACCTTTTCTATTATATTTACTTGAAAGAGTGAATAATACAAAAAAAACATTGGAATACCAGAAATATCTCCACTCACAATATGAAGCTTGAAAGAGACAATAATACAAAAAAAACATTGGAATACCAGAAATATCTCCACTCGCAATATGAAGCATCACATGTGGAAATGGAAATGGATGCCCTCGATAACTCACAATCTACAAACCAACATTGCATTTCAAATCCTATAGGGACATCAAACCTGAAAATTCATGTTCATCAAACCTAAAAATTCTTGCACGTTTCTCCATATCCTCTCAGCCTAGTGAAAATGTTTTGATCATTGACACTCACTGAACATCGCAACTACGAAACAATCCCTACATTAAAAGGAAATTGACGTAAATAGTAGAGAATTTTCATATCTCAAGTGTTAAATGTTTGTTCCATATCAGTCTGGACATCTCACTTATGGGTTCCCATTGTGAAAGTATAGAGAGTGTAAATTATTCTTTCCTTCCTCATAGACGAGAAATTGTCTCAGTAATTCATCAAGCAATTTGTTTGTCAAAGTAAATTACAAGGGCATGTAAGATGTCAAAAGACTTGTAATAGAATTAGAAGAGGAGATGTTAAAAGATAACAACAAAATACTACCAGTCGTGCCCAAAGGCTAAATACACAAAGAAATATATAAAAAGTATTGTTAAGACGATCTCTAGGGGATACCAAAAGTCATTACGATCTAATGAAATGTCAACATATTCAAGGAATCACAATTAAAGTGTAAAAGCTTAGCTTCGGCGAATCATCGAGATGCTTAAATCGTTAAAGTTTGGGAAATATTTCGAATGTGGAGTGAACACACATGAGACCAACGCCAATACTAATACTTTACACACAAATATAATTCGAGAAAAAATTGGATAAGCGAAAGCAAAAAATTCAATGGGATAAGAGACAACTTCATATCATTTTTTATTATGATTTCGAATTATATTTTTAACTTATATCAAATAATTTAATTTAATATATAAGTTTTTCTGGTTGAGACAACTTCATATCATTTTTTTTATGATTTCCAATTATATTTTTAACTTATATCAAATAATTTAATTTAATATACAAAAATTTTTAGATAACTAAATGATATAGTTATTTTCCGTTCTAATTTAAATTTAAATTAATAATATTTTACAATTCTATAACATAAATATTGAATTAGTAAATATTTTGCTTTAAATGAAATTAAATAAGTATATACATAAATTACTTAAGTAGTAATAAATAGATAGAACAAAATAAAGATAATATCATGGAATAAAGGCATGCATTATATATTACATAACATATATAAAATCTAGGGAAAGAGTAGATGTACTTTAGGATCTCAACGAATATTAATAGAAATTCGGGTCTGACGACACCATGTGGCAAAGAAATGTCAACTATCTAGTGTGACTCACCTAGGGCAAGGTATGTCAACATTTTGTGATTATGCATAGGTTGTGAACAATGGGCTCACCTCGTGGTACTTGCATTGGAGAGTTTAGAAAACCTTATGCACAAGCATTCAACATAGGGCTCTATTCATGGTGGGATGATCTTCCAAAATCTTCTATAACTTCCCTGTAACTCTGCAGTTTTAGGGGAAATTGCTAGCATATATTATTGATAAAATAAAACTAGATTAAATTTGAATAAAGAAAGTGATATTCAATTTGATAATTTTTAATTTAAATTTTACTTAAAAATGTAGTTATTTAATTGTTAGATGCTTATTTATTTATTTATTTATCTATTTGGCGTAAATTTTTGGATTAATTTTGATCGAAATTTAGTAGTTTTCTTTTGGAATTTTAAGTTTCAGTAATGTAATATATGCAAAAATTGAGTACCCCAGAGTCTTTTTAGGGTGTTGAATCCATTTATACACTTGTAAACACATTTAAAATAACTACATTCACGATTTTTCCAAAAAAAGTATTGTCAGATTCTCACGAGAAAGGTAAAAAAATATAATTATTCGACTCGTCCTTTAAAAATATTTGTGGTACCCTTACAAGACATGGCCTTTTCTATTTTTTTCACACCATAAATAAATTAATGTTTTAATAGAAATTCAATCTTAGTTTAAGGTCACTAATAGATTGAAGGTTGACATTAGTTAGGGTTGATAATAGTTGACTTCCTAATACTTGATATCTCTTTCCTAAGATATTACCTCATATTGATTTAATGCAAGTACTTACAAACTTAATATTCTAAGGATAAATGTATATTAACTACTTACTCTTATACTTTTCTTATAATTTTGATGTGAGAATGAATAGATTATAAACCATTTTTCTTATGTGTTCTTATCCAAGAGTGTTATTGTCACATTCCTAGAGCATTCCCATCAGTTAACATTTGTCATGAAATTTTCCCATGAAGCACCAACATGCTTCCTCAGCAATGGCATGACCAACTTGCAAGTACAACCCCTGGACTACGCCTCGTCTTTATACTTATTGATGTGATTAGTTAAATTTTGTTGTATAATCATAAGAAACCAATTCACAAGTACCATAGGACAATATATCTAGTCATATAAATGTGCATCATAAATTCATAAACACCATAAATCCATGAGCATCACATAAATACACATGTACACAACATATAGGGTTGAGGGATGTAACCACAAAATATTTATAATCAACTTCAATTATAAACATTAGTACATAATATTTATGTTAGATCACAGGGGAGGAGGCTCAAGTCACTCCCCTCCATGTCCTCTCCAAAAACAATACAAGAACCAACCTCTAATAAAATTTTATGTCACGCTCGAGTGGGGCTAACCCAACCCATTCACCCATATGGTTGCATAATCTAACCACTAGTTTGTAACTTGTACCTGCACCTTGGGCTTACACCTTCGAATTTATAGCCTTAAATCTATCCTAATACATGTACCCATGGAAATTTTCCACTGGCTCATCAACAACTCATGAGAATAATGGAGTATCCTCATCCAACCTTACTCCTTGCGAGTAGGGAGATCTCAATCCCCATGTCACCTTAGTTATGCCCTTAGCCAACTGAATCCCATAGTCCACAACTTTTGGTTCCCCTTATTGTTCCCTGCTCTGTTTGGTTCTTCCTTGATTCAATTGTGTTGTTGTGTCTTCATTGTTTTTCTTCCTCATCCAACCCTTTGTTATATATACATGTTGATGGTGAGGGGTCATGAAGGGTCACAACCCCTCGGCTCCTTGTGCTTACCCTTGGGTCATCAAAACTCCAAATCATATCTCGTCCATGTGGTCACTCTTTACCCATGCCCGATCCTTCTCAAATTTGCCAACATATCTCAATGGTCTCACTTCCATTAAACAAGTTGTTGTGTGGTGCCATTGCGCCACTTCATGTGGTGTGGGCACATTCACTCTTGGGTCTGCCTGCCTCTCAACCCAACTCACTTGGTCCGTCATGGGGCAAACTTGACTTGTTAACACCCAAATATACCATGTCATTAGTCGACTCCCCCTTGGTGCTCAACTTGCACGATGGGAAAGTTGGTTTGTATCTGGGGAAAAACCAAAACATTGCAAAATGTCACATTTCTTAGGATGGGCATGTCACCACACTCTCCATATTGATGTCACTCAAGGTGTGCATGGGAACTCATTCATGTGGTTTTGACATCGCCCCCACTAAAAAAATGTTATCTTCCTTGACAGTGAACCCCCTTCGACAGCTTTTCGATAACCAAAGATGTATCTTGATCACGAGGAAGGTGCACATCTCTAAAACTACATATCATCAATTTGTGAATACCCTTGCATGATTTTCATGTGTTGGATCTCGTTTTATCCATGTCTAATCAGGGAGAAAATCTAATCATTGTACCAATAGATAAGAATACATGCCATCACATGCAAGTTCAAATATCCTCAAACCACATCGTCATCCAAACATCCTCTTCATAAACACTGCTCATGAAGAAAGTACCTTAAGGAACTCTCACAAATCTAGGAATGACCACCTTAAGCAAGTGATAGTGAGCCCATATGAAAATAGTTCAGTGTGAGCATGGAGTGGGGTATCCTCGAGGTTTGCCTCTCCCATATCCATGCTTTTCTCTTCTTTCTCCTAAGTGTGTTCCTCGTGCAATTGAATAAGTAATGTATGATCCTAGAAAAGGTCCTCCCATTCCCAGGATCACTCCTCCATGTTTCTCTATAATGTATCTCAACAAAAGATGGTAGGATCCAATTATACCTTCACTCTCCTCAAGAATATACTCCAATTTATAATCTTAAGGCCATTTGTCCATCTTTGATGCCTCTCTAGAATAGCTAATCTCTCTGCTAGCTCTTCTATACTAAAGTTGATCTCCTTGGAAATCATCCTTGACTGTTGATGTAACCCTCACGTCCTCATCATCATTAATAAAATAATCACATATTTTCTCTACATCGTCATAATCATCGTTAACATTGGTAATGATGCCTCATCACTACCATCCTCATCTATTGCATGAGATTGTGATGATAATCTTAGAACCTTTTCTATAAATTTCTATCAAATCTTTGCATGTTGCAACAAAATATATTCCACACAATCTAATCTTTAATGTGCCTTAATGCTCGTATATATTTCCTCCACACAATTATATATCATTCTTGAATCTGCATCCATGTTGTAACTCACTATCATTACTACCAATAGATATTGTTCTGAGAGAATGAACAACCTCTCGATATGAGAAAATGGTATAGCTCTCCCTCATAGCAATAAATCCTATCTCAATACAACATCATAGTCATCTAGATGTATAATAGTGAAGTCAAGCTTCCCCTTCCAATCTCCTATATGAATGAGTAGATCCTCAAAGTTTGTTTCTTTGAAGAACATGTGAGTTGCTACAATCTGCATTCCCAATTGTCTCACCATGTCTTCCCTTATAAAGTTTTGAGGTGTACCACTATCTACCATAACAATCTACTAACTCCCATCAATGTCCACACTCACAAAGTTTGATTGCTTTTTTCATTGATCATGCTTTGGAATGGCCTTCTTAGTAGATTCTACTCCCAAAAAATGCATCACTCCCACACATGGATTCTTTTCTTGCTCCATAGTAGCTAACTTCTACTTCAATGGAAAATTATTCACCATAAGATCCTTTGCATAGATCCAAGATGAAAGAGGCTTCTTATATTTCCATTTACTAAACTTCTTTGGTACAACTTATTTCAAAGGCTTAACATTTTGTTTTTCATCCTTCTTCTTTCTATAGTGGCTCGCTCTAGTTGAATGACAGTGATATGAAATTAACATTTATTTAGCCCTAAGGCCCACACTTTATTCTTTGAGGACCTCAGGTTGAGGATCCAAACACATGACTTTATTACTAGTGGATGTGATGGTTATGTATGTTCTCTATTAATATTATAATGATGATATAATTAACGGATATGCATGCCCTCTATTGATACCATGATGATGATAATATTAATGGATATTTATGTTCTCTATTGATGATATGATGATGATCACTTTGATGGATATGTATGTTTTCTATTGATGTTACAACACTGACAACTTTGATGGAAATTTATGCTTCCTACTGATGTTATGATGATGATAGCTATGATGGATGTGTTCCTTATGTTAGCTACTTACATTAGTTGTAGTTTATAATGAACAATGATGTGAATCACTAGGTCATGTTGATGATACTATTATGATAATTACTAACACTGAGAAACTTTGTTACTGATGATTATTGAGTATTACAAGAAACACCCAGAGGCACTCGCATGTGATGACTTGACGACATCTGGTTTGATGGAAATTAATATTTTGTCTTTAAAATTTTAAGATCAGTTTGCAATATATATATATATATATATATATATATATATATATATATATATATATATTCTAATGATATGTTAGTGGCTGTAGGCACATGTTAGTTTCATGCACCAATGACTCAAACATGGGTGATGGGGTTGTACAATTGGATGGAATTGCTGGGAGGGGTGGGATAGTCTCCCTGATCTCACCTACTAGCACTCCCACCATGACTTGGGCTAGAAAGGTTGAAACACCTTTTCCTTGAAGATCACAACATTATTGGGCCAAGTCCCAAATTTGGGTCACTCATGAGGATTTGACTGAGAGGAGTTCATCAAGGTTGATTCTTTGATCCCTAACACCATTAGTCTCATTATAGTATGAAAAATAAGAGATTATAGTATTCTCTATCATTTCACCTAGACATTCCCCTCGTAGCCACTAGAGGCCTGAAGGAAAAGTGGCATGGCACCCTTGGAACATTAAATAAAGTTCTTGAAGGGCATGACCGACTTGGAACCCTTGGCATCACAAATAAATTGTTAGCAATGGAACCATTGGAACTTCGATGGGAAGTTCTTGAAGGGTTCAACTCACATGGTACCCTTGGCATGACAAATAAATTGTTAGGAAAGACACCCTTAGAACTTCGAAGGAAATTTCTTGAAGGGAATGACTATCTTGGCACCCTTGGCATCATTAAAAAGAAAATAATAAATATATTCAAGATATAAAAATCCTACAAATTCACATCAAGTGATAAATTACATTAGAATCAAGGAAATTAAATCAAGAATAAAACTTGGGATAAGGGGAGAATAGGAAGAAATAAAATATTTACCTTGAGAGCTCTACCCTTCCCCTGTTGGAAAATATTAGGTAGATAATATACTTAAGTAACTTAATTAGGTAAAAGGGGGAAAGAGGGACATAGATTTAAGTATAAATATGAATCCTACTATAGTTAAACTTCATTAAGAGAAGAGGATGGTGAATTAAAAAAAGGATAATAAATTAAAATTATAGGAATTTACAAAACCTCCATGTGGAAAGCGCCAACATATGAATATGCATCTAAGAGGGAAATTGAGTTAAATTAGGAAGTATTTGGGGGACCAAATCTAAGACTTATTAATTGAATTCAATAATGAACTCAAATTAAGGAGTAGAAAAGAGGGATCAAGAGGCAATTAAGAGAAGAAATAGGAAGTCTTACTCGAGTGAGGAAAAATATTATTTTTAAATTAAAAATTTAATTAAATAATTTTGGAGAGTCTTGGTGAGAGGGTGACACATGGGTGGGTGAATAATCAATCTTTTGGATTAATACAAATAATTAATTATGCATGAAATTCCAAGTTTCATCATGAAGTCTCTTATAAAAGAAGGGGCAAGCCATGGGAGAAGGGACATTTTACCCTATTGTTGGATAGATGCTACTATGTTATTGTAGTGGCTATGAGATATATTTGAGTTTGGTGAAGTGGATGAATTTAGAGAGGGGACTCATGAGTGAAGGAGTGCTCACCTCTATTAGCTAGCACACTTCCTCCATTGTACAACCCCATTGCAGCTTGGGGGTCAGCGAGGAAGGAGAGTACCCAAGGAGTGTGCTTGTAGGTCAACTGGTGGGTCACTACATTTGGTCCAAGCACATCAACATTCACACTTGGAGGCAGATCATAGCAAGAGAGTACAAGTAGTGGCAATTCAAGACTGAATCGCAGCTCCTGGTGAACGTTACCTCTGCTATTTATAATTTTGTTTTATATGATTTCATTGTGCCTATAGTTAATAGCATGTTTAATTGCCAATGTTATCTTATTATGGTTGTATTCTTAGTTTATCTACATTGTAAGGAAAAAATAGTGGCATAGGGAAGATCCCTACACTTTCCCTTTCCACCATCATGTGGTGTGTGGCCCACCACAGAATAAACTCTAGTATCATCTCCATGTGGTAAAGAGTCGCCTGCTACAAAATAAGCTATGATAGCACCTCTCATTCCCACAAAGAATTCCCATGAGTTAATGTTTTAGTGCCTATACTTGACATTTGAGTAAATTTATAAAGAGATAAGCCAAAAATACAATTAAAAAATATTTTTCTTTTTTCGCTCCAAAAATATTGACCCCTAGGGATGACATCATCATCTAAGGTATTATTAGTTCTCTTAAAGTTGATTTGGTTAGTACATTTATTTTATTTTATTTTTAGACCCATTTTTGACATCAAAATTTCCCTAATTGTAACCCATTCTCCAACATTCTTAAACACAATTGGTGAGTATAAATGAATCTCCAAGTGTGTGGAGGACGAAATTCATATCTGATTCTAGAAACCTTATGCTGCTAAAATTCTCTCCTTGGTACTAGTCTAAATTCCTCATTTTTTAAAGTATGTCCCCTAGCGTATAAACCCTCGTTTCCTAAGCATCTCATTATCTTTGTGAGAAGCAAGATAACTTATCTTACCTTAACTTACCTACAACTTGAACATTTCATTTCTTTGCCTTTCATCCCCATTATCTAGGTAATAGGTAACATATTTGAATATTTACATATCTACTATCATTCTCCCGAATTCATGCTCATCACTTTCATGAATGCACCACATCAATAATGAAAGTCCACTACACCTACAACATGTCCCATATAAATAATAATTTTCATAATATTTTTTTCCATTAGGCCTTGATCACATGATGCTATGAATAAACTCTATCAATGAAATTGACAGTAGTATGGATGAGAAATATTGAACAATGTTAGGATATAAAATGTGATGGAAGTGTACATGTGTCATAAAAATAATAAAATTCTTAAAATATATTTGGCACGTGTTAAATTCTATGTGATCTTTCTTGAACCTCTTATAGAATTCTATTTGTATCATGTCACATAATTGCTAAATGCGAGGTTGAGTTTTTTTACAACCTTTTTTCAACTTTAGCATATCTTTTAGATTGGATGAAGGCCTAGTATTTTCATGCCAAATGTTTTGTGCTAGTCTCTTAAAAACGTCAATTAACTTCATCTTTGAACAAGGAAACCTACAAATGAAGGCCCAATAATTTGTTTGACCTATGTTGTCAAGGTTCTCTCTTACAATAGAATAATTTGAAGAAATTTTATATTCTTTAAGAATTAGGGATGCATGCCATATCAAACGATGTTTCCTTATGGACTTATTTACAATAGATTTTGATATTACATGATGAGACATGTTATTGTCTATTGAATGCTTATTCTTTCCAGTTGTATTAAAAACAACTTAAATATTTATAATAATGTGACTATTAGCATTCAAAATTTTAACTATATTTGTGCTTAAAATTATCCTAACAACTAAATAGTGTGATTTCAATAAAGCCAAAAATAATTGACATTTATATGCATCATTTTTTTATTCAAAAAATTATTTCAAAATTTTATTTCACTGCCAATAAAAAGTTCGTCTATGTAACTTACCTTCAAGGCCTACTAGAGAAAATTCATCTATGTGAATACATCTAGGAATTGTTCATCATGCACTAGATAACTGAGGTAATGAATTTCGGTATGAAGGGTCAATCCCTTGTCTACTACATTATATCACTTCACTCATTTGATGGTTGAGATTGGAAGTGTAATGGAAAGTTTTTTTGTTTGTATTTGGAAAATCTAGTTTTTCAAGTTTAACTTGTATATGACGACTGCCTTTACTACAAGGCTAGAAATCATTTAATTGTTTATTGTTTTTCTTTGGATTCTCAACTTTTCAAAAAAATCAAATGTCTTCTTCAACTATGTCATTCTTGTTGATGGAATATTAATTGAAAGTTCATTTGATGTCAAAATCTGAATGGCCTCCATTGGATGCATACACTTCACTTGTCGCAAAAAACTAAAGTCCACTATGGCATTCGTTGTGCAAAGAATTGAGTCTTAGATCTTGGATTTTTTCAAAGGACAAAAAAAAATCCTTCTATACTTTTTTGATTGATTACATAAGTTTTCCATCTCCAAAAGGTTCTAATACAACAAGACAATGTGAAAAGTAGTCAAGACAATCACTTTCCAAAAAATAAACAGCTGCAATATAATTTTCTTCATAGGGTTTATTTGTTCAAACAAACATGTGAATACTGTTACGAGGAAAAATTGTAGGCAACATTTTTTTTATCTTATATAAGCAAGAGTGCATGCATGTTCCTATTGAAATGTATACATCAAAGGAAAAGTAGAAGCA
The DNA here is from genome assembly GCA_031772625.1 of Pinus tabuliformis. NCBI lineage: Eukaryota > Viridiplantae > Streptophyta > Pinopsida > Pinales > Pinaceae > Pinus > Pinus tabuliformis. The sequence goes on along the minus strand of CM062819.1, from coordinate 1,815,665,341 downwards.
ATAGTTTGAAGAGAGAGAAGAGAGGAAAAGGAAGAGAGCGATCTTAGAGAGAGATAAAGAGGGAGACATGGAGAGAGAGAGAGAGAGAGAGAGAGAGAGAGAGAGAGAGAGAGAGAGAGAGAGAGATGGAAAATGGGGGAGAGAGAGAGATAGATGGAAAATGGGAGAGAAAGTGGGTGATAGAGAAGGGAAAAGAGAGAGGGGGCAGGATGGGGAGAATAGGGAAAGGGATAGAGAGATAAAAAGAGGGATGGGGAAACAACGAGAGATAAAAATATATAGGGAAAATGGGTAGAGACAGTGGGAGGGTCTTGGATATATATATATATATAGTGAGGTGTAGGGATAAATTGATTGGGAAAGAGAGAGATGATAATGGTGGGATATACCATTCCCATCATTGTCATTGAAAACCAAAATAATCATATATGGTTCAATAAATAATTAGTGTAACTGAAATGAAACTATAATCGAATGTCATAATTTAGTATCTCTATATAGAATAGGTATTGGAATCAAATTTATGATTCAGAATATCTAAATGAAAGAATACAATAGTTAGGATTGAATAAAACTTGTTAGTGACTAGAAAAAATGTGCATGCATTCTTGAAAAAAACATGCACATGTTTGAAGGAACATGCACTTGTTCCTGAGACTAACTTCCACCTACCTTATTTCCTATCCTTTTTCACATGTGGTGGGCCTTCATAAGATTTTTCACACATTCTAGAATGTGTGTGGGATCTTGTGACAATTGTTCTCCTCCCTCTCGCCCCCCATTCTCTCCTATCATTCCTATCTCTTCGTCCCTCTATTCGCCTTCTGCCCTCCCACCATTGGATGGCCCTCAAAACCTAAATTGATTGTAGACATAGGAATGTTTATACATAAGAAATTCCTTTGTTGAAAATCTATAATTAGGGTAAGGAATTATATACTTCTAAAACATAATAATTTACCTTGTCCTACATGAATTTTTTATTTATTATACGCTATAATTCCCACATGATCCCTATATATTTGAATTCCCCACTAACAATTATGTTACTGAGTATTTATCCACTAATTTCTTCATTCAAAGTTGTTCTTTTGATCGTCTCTTCATTTCTCTATCCCACTCCCATCATTCCTCCTAAAATGCAAATACTACTAGATAATTCAACAAATAATATGGTGCAACTTAAATGATCCTTGAACCAAATGTTGTAGTTTAATAGCTCTATCTAGAATGGGTATTAAAATCAAATTTATCATTAAAGGTTTTCATGCAAACACACTTATGATTGAAAAACAAATTTAATGGCTTGAATAAATATCTCTGCATTCTTCGCAAAAGTGTGCACATATCCAGAGGAATACAAACAAGTTCTTGAGACTAACATCTACTTACCTTGCTCCCTCACCCATTTCATGTGTGATGGACCTCGATAAGGCTGCACATGCATTATGGAATGTATGCAATATTTTGTGACATTACCTCCCATTCTACATCACCTCCTTCTCTCCCATTACTCTTATTTCTCTATCTTTCTTCATCCCATGGTTGATCCTCAAAAAAAAAATGATCTTTGACAAATAAATGCATATAAATAAGACATTTCCTAATTAAAAATCTATAATTGGAGAAAGCAATAATATATTTCTAACGCTTAATAATTAACCTTGTATGATATGAAATTTTCATTTTCTTTGTTTCTTTTCACCACTGCCATCATTTCTCTTCAAAAATGTAATAATTTGACACACAAATAATTTGGCAACAAACTAGAGTCCAACATGGCATTCAATGTGAAAGGATTTGTGCTAGCAATGGAAAGTGGCATATAGAGAGAGGGGGAATAGCAAGAAACAAATAGAAGGATAGGGGGATAGAGAGAAAAAGAGGGAGGGGAGAGGGACAAAGGGATAGGGTGAGATAGAGGGGGAGCATAATTAGTGAGAGAGGGGGGCTAAAGAGAGAGAGAAAAGGATAGGGGGTGAGATATATGAGGATGGATAAATATATGTAGGAGGGGAGAGAGGGATATATGAGGCAAATACAAGGGGGAGATATAAGGGGGGAGAGAAATAAAGATAGAGAGAGAGATGGGGAAGGAAGAGAGAGATAAAGATGGGACAGTAGGGAAAGGGAGAGGGATAGAGAGAACAATGGGGAAATTGAGAGAAAGAGATGGGAGAATAGGGAAAGGGGGAGAGAGATACAAAGAGGTACAAAGAGAGAGAGAGAGAGAGAGAGAGAGAGAGAGAGAGAGAGATGGGGTGGTGGGGAGAGAGATAGTGAGTGATGGGGTAAGAAAAAGGGAGAGGGGGGAATAGGGAAAGGGGGAGAGAGATAAAATGATAGAGGGAGAGTAACCTAGGAAGGGGGGAGGGAGAGAAAGGGATAAGGAGAGAGAAACAAATAAGGGTATGAGGGAGGGAACCAAAGGGGGATAGTGAACATTAGAGGAAATTTCAGCCTGAAAGTGCCCATGTAATTTTCATGTCATAATATGTAAACCAATCAAAATATTTTTAATTTAAAAATAGATACCAAGAAAACTACTTTTTTTAATTGTATTTTTGGTTTATCTCCTTATACGTTTACTAAAATTTCAGGTGTACACACTCATTAGATGTGGAAGTCAATTAATTCGACATCCAATGAATACCCATTAGGCATACTTTTGAGAATACCCACATTGATAAAAATTGAAGATACATTAAAAAAGTGTGTTGAACATGTTTTTTTAACGTGTCTTAAATTTTCATCAATGTTTCTATTCTCAGAAGTTTGCATAATGGATACTCGTTGGATGTGGAATTTAATTCCGCATCCAACTATTGTCTACACTTGAAATTTGAGTAAAACTATAAGGAGATAAGCCAAAAATACAATAAAAAAGTCATTTTTTTCTTTTCCCTCCAAAATTCATAACTTTATTTTGTTATTTTAACTATTATTTTATTATTTTTTCTTAGGAGGCCACTTTTAGGTTGAAATTTTGTCTGATGAGGGAGATAAAGGGAAAAAGAGAGGGGGTTGGAGAGAGAGAGGGAGATAGAGAGATAATGATCAATAAAATAAGATGGGGGGATATATGGGGAAAGGGGACAAAGATAGAAAGAGGAACATGAGAAGGGGGGAGATAGAAAGAGATAAGGAATGGGCTAGAGAGAAGAAGGCTCAGTGGGGAGGAGAGAGAGAGGTGGGGGAATGGGGGAAGGAAGAACAGAGATATATGTTGAAAGGAAGAGAGATATGAAAATAAATAGGGTATGTGAAATAGAAGTAGAAATATGGAATACACACCCACACACATACACACATATATATAGATAGAGAACACTAGGGAAAATTGAGCATCAAAATGAAAAATATACTAAAAAATCAACTTAAAAAAACCAATTGGATTCATGCTAATGATGTAATACCTAAGGGTATATATTTGTGGAGGGAAAGGAACTAAACTAGTTCTTTTGAATTATATTTTTAACTTATCTCTATACAAGTTTACTCAAATTTCAAGTGTGGGCACTTATTGGATGTATAATTAGATTCTAGATCCAACAAGTACTCACTCTATGTATCTTTTATTAGATAAACACTACCAAAAATAAAAAATTACATGAAAAAAAATGTTTAATGAAAGAAACATATTTGTTTCATGTATTTTCAATTTTTATTGGTGTGGGTCTAATCAAAATTATGCATAATAGGTAATCATTAGATAAAAAATCTAAATAATTATACAAAAACTCCTCACACTTGAAATTTGAGTAAACCTATAAGGAGATATGTCAAAAATACTAAGTGAAGTAGGGTAATAACTCCACCGATCCCAATGTGACCCAGTACTTGACCCTTGCATTAGAAGGGCTTCCTAGAATTGTCTTATTATAAATGGATTTTTACCCCCTAACTCAATATTCTAGAGTTTGTTTTAATCGCCTTCAAGAGTGTTCTCACCAACCTATTGTGAGGCCCTAAAATCATAATCTAATGTTGGTGTGCTTCCATAAGTAATGAAAAATTTCAAATAAATTTTATTAATCATTGCTTTTAGTGGTTGTTTTTTAAGTTAGGGGTATATGGAGTGAAACTTGATGGTGTTTTTGACATTCTTTAAATATAGATATGAAAAATACCAATATGTAATATTTACTTTCAATGAAAACTATCTATAGGACAATTAGGTATTTCTAATGCAATATGAATATAGTCCTCACAACTCTATCTTTTATCACTATGACATGCACTAATAGATCAAAATCAAAAAACTAATGTAATCAAAGAAATAACCAAAGAAAAAAGAAAAAAAGCCCAAAACCTAAGATGATATCTACAATAAAGAATGCATCAAAGGAAGGAATAAAAAATTTTCAACCAACTCACTATGATAAGCATAAAAAGGGCTATAGGACCTTGGTAACAAAGATATACCTAGCCCCAATGCCACTGTTGGGAATCAAATCCAAGAGGATTCAAGACCCTTCAACAAGTCTATAAATTAATCTATTTGAAGTGAATTTTAGGGTTCTATGACTGAGGATAGGACTAAAAAAATCAAATATGAGATTGGCATAAACCTATGCTCAAAATGCTCCAAGAAAACCAAAGAAATTTCACCGGAAACCCTTGCAAAACCCATCTGTTATTGCTTCAATGTTCTATCATAGAGGTATCCAAGAGTTGCAATTCTATGTCATAGGCTAGGCAAACCATTGGAAAAGGGATCAATTATTTGTCAAGGATGGGTAGGAAAGTTTAAGGGTTTAATGCCATATTTTGAATTTTTCAGGAACATGTTAAAAAAAAAAATTCCAAAACCCCTAGTTATTACTCAGAAGCAAGAAAAGGGGAAGAAAATAACTAAATGAGAAAACATAGACCACAAAGAAACCCATTGGGACTTCCCAGCAGACTCAATATTTTTGTTTATATGTAATTTCATCTATGGTAATAGAATATTTTTTATACAAAGGCCTACCCAAGGCATATCATAGATGTTGTGTTAGATATCTACATGAGCCTAAAATGGCACACATGCACGCGTCATCAAAATAAACATATAAGGGATAGTGAGTGCACCTTATATTGGAAGATGGATTCTTAATGTTCTTGATGGTGGATCTCCTTGAGATCTTGGCCCTTGGACTCCTTGCACCTATAACTTGCAAAAAAATAACAAAAACCACTATATTATGATTCCTAAAAACCATGATAGAATTAGTATAAAAAGAAAATAGAAAGCATGCATTCACAATTTTATGAAAAGCATATGGAAAAAAGTGTTATTTCTCTAATAAAGAAATGAAAATGTTATAATGGTGTATCCTTTGCAATCCTTATCCCTATTTTCTCCTCTTAGCACAACAATGAAGCTTAACTATTCACTATAGCTTATCACATACAGAAGTGGGTTCTCATTGCGATAACATTTCATTATCTCTTACTTTTCTCCCCTTGCTCCATGAATATAATCTATTTTATAGATGGGTTTGAGGAGTGATCATATGTATCTAGACACCTTATTGACCATGTTTGATATGGTTCTTTCTTCTTTATCTTTAACTTTTGATCATTTTCAACCTTTTCCCTCTTAGCCATTTTATTTTTCAAGAATATTTATTTCAACTTTCTTTTGCTAAGGCTTCAAAGCATTGAAACTTTGTTTGGTAGACCATATAGAGAATTGAAACTAGTGTACTAGGGATTTGTAAGAAAAATTAAATGATAATATTTTCCACAGAGAGAGAAAGAGAGATGGGGAAGGGAGATTAACATAGAAAGAGGGATATGGAGAGAGCTATGATAAAAAGGAATAGAAAAAAAGGTAGAGAGAGAGAGAGAGAGGAATGGGGGAAGGGAGATTAAGATATAACGAGGGATATGGAGAGGGTTATAAAAAGGAATAGAAAAAAGGGTAGAGAGGGGGGGGGGGTAATGGGAGAAGGGAAATTAAGATAGAAATAAGGATATTGAGAGGGTTATAATAAAAAGGAATAGAAAAAGGGGTAGACAAAGAGGGAGGATTATAGAAATATGGAAAAAGACAAAGGGTGAGAGAGGGAGGGAGATGGGAAAGGAAAGGAGAGAGAGGGTGTAACATACCTAGCTCTCTAATTCCTAATTAGGGCATCAAGGTATTCCAAAACCCACCTCAATTGTTCAATTATAGATATGGGGCTATAGGATTTTTATCTTCTCAAACATTCTCAAATTTCCTCTCTAACATCACCATCGCCTTTTTCTCTTTGAGAGCTTTCCAAAAATATAAGTTTTGTTTGAGTTTGAGGTCTAGGAACAAAGTTATTGTAGAAATTTCCACTGTAGATCAACATATTATGAATTATACTAAAACACAATATAATATCTACTTCTACAACACTTTGCATAAGCTTAATCGAATTGAGCAAGATCAAGAGAACACATATAACTAAGAATGAGAAATCAATCACACATAACACAAAAGAAATAACTCAGGGAAAGCCTCAGCCTAAAACCCCAATCTCTGTATTATCATACAAGTGGAAATATGTTCAGACTACAAAAAGAATTAGCTCATAAGCTATCTTGCTCTCTCTACAATCCAACTTTTTCTCATAGATAGTCAAAGGCTTCCAACAAACCTTCTCCTCTACCCTCCAACCCTCCTATTTCCTTGCACAATTTTCCTTGTGGTCCAGTGCTGCCACCTGTGTGAATTGGCCTCTTCACACACTCTTTGATATAACTATGCAATCTTGAAGTAGATAATTCCTTCTACATGGATGAGTTTCCTTTATAGGAAAATTCCTCCAACTGATAGTACATTGTCCCTTCCTTTGATCAAAATTGGGTCTTTGATTGAACTAACATGCATGAGTTATTTATGAGAGAATATTCAATTATCTAAAGTGCGGCAGTTACATGCATGCAAGCATTAACTAACTGAACTCACAATTAATTCAACAAACTGTTTGAATTAATCTAACTGGACTTGACTCAGTTAACTGAGGCAACTAATTACAACTCTATATTACAACTCATCCTTATCTATTTAACTGACAAATAAATTCCTCAATTAATGGAGAAACTGTTGCATGTCCCCGCATAGACTTCATGTTTGTTTCTCCTTAACTAATTAACTGAAGATGAATTAGTTAATTATTTTACAAACAACTGCTAAGATCAAATTCTAATTTTACTGCACTATTTTAGTTCAGGGACTAACTAAAATAGGAATCTATCCCGAACTGCTATTTTTAGCAATGCTATTTATATCACTTCCATTTTTCATTCCTTGTTGTTATGTCCAATACTGGTACATGAACTACTATTTATACAGTGCTATTTTTAGCACTTCTACTTTTAGCATTTCTTGTTGCCATTTTAAACGCTCCCTCTTAACAAGAAAGGCATTCAACTTGAACTCGATCCTGAGCCTTTGGAATGTTCTACATGCAACACTTCTCCCAAGCGTTGTTGCTCCAGCAACTCTAGAAACAAAAAAAACTCCCAAATAACCTCTATGTTGGGCTAGAAACATCCTTTGGTATCGAAGCTCCATCTGCCACTGACAAGTTCTCCCTCTCTGGCATCTGAGCTGCTACAACACTCCATGCATCTCGCATCGTTGCACACCTCTCTATGCCATCCTACACTGGTGAAACACTCTTATGCCTCTCACATTGTTGTAGCCTGCTAGCTCTCCACTGTCTCGGGATAACTGCAATGTAGCTCTCTCTTGTGCAATATCCACATCCATCTCTACCCACTTAGCCAGTCCTGCTACTCCTCATCGAGGCTCCCGTAGCAAGGTCCAATCAAAGGGGTTAGGTACCTCAATGATCCTGCTCCTATTCTAGCCTTCTTGGGATTGTCACTCCACATCGCCCCACATCCTACTTGGAGGTATAGATGCATGTGATCCCTCTGCCCACTTGGCTCAAAATTTCCCCGTACTGGAAGAATTTAAATGAGTAGATACCTCTGGTCGATCTCCTTCCCCAGTTGTGGCTGCTTCACCAATCGTGGCTCCTCCATAATTGTCTGAGACTTCATGTGGCGCTGCATGTTGAGAGGTAGTGTACTCTCCCTCTCAACCACTAAGTCTCCATCTGTTGCCTTGCTCCTCAAGGCTTTGCATGCATCTTGAACCTCAAGAGCATACAGGTTCTTCACTCACAAACCGATTTTCTTCACCTGTCTCGTGGTGATGTGTCGAGGAAAACATTTCCCTTACTGAAGACTACATCATAGCCTTTGTCTTCCAACATTGCAATCGACACCAAATTTCCCCTTAGTCCTCATACATACTTGACGTCTGTCTAGGTAATGCGAGCTCCATGCGCCCTCTGAAAAACAATTGTGCCTACACCTGAGACACTATACTTTTCATCATTACCCATTGCTATGACTATCTGGAGATCTTTCTCCTCTAAGGTACTGAACAAACTCTTGTCACCGGTCATGTGGAAAGAAGCTCCACTGTCAAGAAACCAACCACATCCCACCATGGATGAAACCATGCATGCAATAAGTGTGAAATCCAACTCAAACTATGAGGCCAATGCCCCACCTTCAGATCCTACCTTGGATCCCATCTTGGATTTCTTCAGTGGAAAATTTGTAGTAAAATGGCCCACCTCATGGTAATGAAAGCATTGCACTTTCGATTTGTCAAACTTCTTCCCACCATGGGAAGAACTAGATTTGGAATGAGAATCCTTCTCCTTCCCCTTCTTTTCCTTACTCTCTAAGGCATAGTTTTCCTCATCCTCCTTGGATGAAGAACAATCTCTGGAGCTTCTCCTTTTCTGCTCTTGCATTAGATCTGACCAAAGTCGTTCCCAATCTGGGAGATTTTCTCTTCCATTAACCGAGTCTTGGCAGCTACGCCAACTCTTAGGAAGACAGAGGAGTGCAAGACTCACCATGTCATCATCAGCAGTCGTGATCCCTAAACTTCCAAGCTCATCCCTACAAGTGGTGATCTTACTCAGATATTAAGAGATCATGTTGCCCTTTTCACATTTGATTTTCTGAAGCTTGTCTTTCAGTGCCAGCTTCCTCTGATCACTGTTGTTCTGATATAGATCTTTCAATCTTTTCCACATCGAAAATGGTGTCTCCTTCCCATGGAGACTCGAGACTATGTGGTCTCAAACTCTCTCCAAAAGGATTCTCCTTGCTCTAGCCACTCATTTCTTCCATTCTACCAATTCTATAGCATCAGTTGGCTTGTGGAATTCTTGATCAATGAAGTCCTTTAGACCGTTATCCTCTAATACTACTTCCATGCGATCCTTCTAGGCTATATAATTTGAGTTACCATCAAGGGCATACTCAAGTCTTACACCATTAAATGCCATTGGTGAAATTGAGATGTGATAATAACTTGATTTCTATATTCAGGAACTTCAAACTTTGAACTTCTCCCTTCTTGTATACTGTTCTTCATTTTGATCACCTTTGCTCCGATACCATGTAGAAATTTCCACTGTAGATCAAAAGATTATGCAATATACTACAACACAATACAATATCTACTTCTACAACACTTTGCAGAAGCTTAATTGAATTGAGCAAGATCAAGAGAACACATATAGCTAAGAATGAGAAATCAATCACACATAACATAGAAGAAATAATCCGGGGAAAGCCTCAGCCTAAAACCGCAATCTTTGTATTATCATACAAGTGGAAATATGTCCAGAATACAAAAAGAATCAGCTTACAAGCTATCATGCTCTCTCTGCAATCCAACTATTGCTCATAGATAGTCAAAGGCTTCTCACAAACCTTCTCCTCTACCCTCCAAGCCTCCTATTTCCTTGTGTAATTTTGCTTAGGGTCTAGTGCTGCAATCTGTGTGAATTGGCCTCTTCACACACTCACTAACCCTTGATCTAACTGCGTAATCCTGAAGGAGATAATCCCTTCTACATCGATGAGTTTCCTTTATAGGAAAATTCCTCCAACTGATAGTACATTGTCCCTTCCTCTGATCTCAACTGGGTCTCTAACTGAACTGACATGCATGAGTTATTTATGAGAGAATATTCAGTTATTTGAAGTGCAGCAGTTACATGCATGCAAGCATTAACTAACTAAACTCACAATTAATTCAACAAACTGTTTGAATTAATCTAACTGGACTTAACTCAGTGAACTGAGCCAACTAGTTACAACTCAATATTACAACTCATCCTTATCTCTTTAACTGATGGATAATTTCCTCAATTAATGGAGAAATTGTTGCATGTTCCCACATAGACTTCATGTTTGATTTTCATTAACTAATTAACTCAAGATGAATTAATTAATTATTTTACAAATAGCGGCTAAGATCAAATATAAATTTTACTTCACTATTTTAGTTTAGGGACTAACTAAAATAGGAATCTATCTCGAACTGCTATTTTTAGCAATGCTATTTATAGCACTTCCATTTTTCATTCCTTGCTACTATGTCCAACACTAGTACCCGAACTGCTATTTATAGCAGTGCTATTTTAGCACTTCTATTTTTAGTATTTCTTGTTGCCATTTTCAACAGTTATACACACTTAAATTATTGTCTTTTATATCACTTCCATGTGATAGACATGTGGAAACCTTCTCCCCCTATTTTGCCAGGGTATATTGCTAAATCACACATATGTAGTTGCATTTTCCATGTCAACTTGAGCACCCCATGTTTTCTACTTATCACACTTGGTATCATAGGGAGGAAGCTTGAAATCCTTTCCTTTTCTCTCCAATGCGCCATCCTAATAACCCATCACTAAACTTCCATTAAGTAACAAAAAGTGCCTCTCCAGCAATAGACAATGTTTTGTGTCTTATTATTATTGTGGCATCAACTTGATCCAAAAAGGTCCATCCTCTCAGCAACCTGACACCTGATACCCAACAACATAATCCTACTTATGGGAATATTTCGATCCATTTATGGAATCATTAGTTCCCATTATAATTGGTAGCTCACAAGGGATTTATGTTCATAATTTCTCGGTCATCCAATACTCCAATCCTTGATCCATTAAATTAAATCCCCCAATCATCCCATTACATGAAAATAATTCAGGGTTCCATTAGCATCAAGGGTTTTGTCTCGAATCAATCTAATGCACTCCTAATAACTTGGATACAAAAGCAACATGATGGATGATGGCTTGTAGCTCTTTTTGGGCTAGGCTCCTAGTCATATCTCTACCAACCACATGACCACATTACTTCCATTACAACTTGATCTCCATGATGGCTCAATTCTATAAACTTTTCTCCTTCCTTTCGAGTATGCAATGGGGTTATAGTGACAGTTCTCATTCTTTTTCCACCTATATAAAATCCTAATCAATAATATGATTAACATCATTTATATACTTCCTAAGAAAGGATACATGAAATACATCAAGTGATTTTATTACAAGAGCTAGGGAAAGAGTATATGAAATTGCCCAAACTGTCTCCAAGCTATCAAAGAGTCCGCAATACCGAGGTGTTAGATTGGCACACGATACCACTTTCAAGGAACTCCTATTGGGTCTAATGCAGATATACACATTCTCTCCTACTTGAAACTCATCTATTTTTCTTTGATCTATATAACCCTCCAATCAATCTCCAAGAACTTTCATTTTATGTCTCAATTTGGGCACTTCCTGATATTTTTCTTTTAGCATGTCCATCCAAAGTGTGATTTTTTCAAATGGGTTATCCTATATGATTGGAAATTTCAGTTTCTTTCATACAATTATTAAAAGGGACTCATATTTAGCAACTCCTAATAGACATTATTGTATGTTAATTCCATAATAGGTAGATAATGTTCCTACTTCTTGGATTGGTGTGTAACATACATTGTAAGAATTTATTCTACCACATGGTTCACCCTCTCTATTTTTCCATCAATTCTAAGATGATAAGCTATGATAAATTATGATTCAGTCCCAAATCATGCAAATATTTCCTTCCAAAATTTTCAAGGTAAACATGGCATCACAATTGGATATGATCTTCGTAGGCATGCCATGCAACCTAAAATTTTCCTTCATAAAATCCTATGTTATATCTATAACTTTATGAGTGGATTTAATGGGAATGAAGTGAGATGATTTTCTAATCTCACTACCATCATGATTGCATCATGAGACTTGGAAGTTCTTGTTGGTCCAATGATGAAGTCCATAAATATTAATTCTCACTTCCATTATATAATTTGTATTGGCTATAATAATGTTGTTGGGTTCTTGTGCTCCACCTTAGATTTTTGGAACTGATAGAAATGTATCCAATAAACCCCCTTTAATTATCAACCATTAGTATAATTTTTTGGAAACAATTATCATATTTTTGTATCTTAGGTGCCTAGCATAAGTCATTTTATGAATCTCATGCATTATGACCTTCTTCAAGTTGACCATATTGGGTATCTAAAGTTTTCCCCTGTATATTAATAAACCATATTTTGTTGGATGATATTCCATTTCTATTGGCCTTTTTGTTTCTTTCCTCAAGAATCTACTTACTTGATAGAAGTGTTCATAATGTTTTAGCAATTTTATAATGCTTTTTTGATTTCTATCTCACATGTTCTTATGGCTACTATGTGTATCATTTGCGTAACAACCTTGGTGAAAATTTCATGTAATAAAAGTTAATAAAGGAAAAATAATAACCACGGTTGATGGGACACTTATTCCAAGCTGAGTGTTGGGAAAGACATCCTAGTGTGGGTGTTCATTTCGTTATTAATGGCTAAGGAAATTGGGAAAGGTAATGGCTAAGTCTTTGGAAAGGCAAAATAGCATTTTTTGGCACATTTATCTATGAAAATAATGGAAATTAGGAGAAAAGGGAGATGAAAGGTCACAGGTTGCATGTGAGGAGGAAAATGAAGGAAAATAATGAAAAATAAAAGAAAATAGAGCCGTCATTCATAAAAAGGCTTTTGAGGATCAATACACAGACTTTTGTCAGTTTAGTTTTTGAGCCCTCTCTATCTCTCATACTCCTGGGTACTTAGAGTTTTCTTGGAGCACTCTTGGAGAGTGTGGCATACTTGGAATTTTGGAGAAAGAAGGTAAAGAAAGAGAAGGAAATCACAACAAGATATTGGGATCAACAGCTACAATGGATTTTTCTTGCAGGTACTGAGTTTCATGTATGTTTTCCTCACTAATTTTTCCATGCATGGCATATGCATGTGGATTATTGGTCATGATCTATCGCTGGAATGAAGGATTGCCTGAATTGATAGTGGATTTTACTACCCTTTCCATTTCCTGGATATCCATGGAGATTATGGGTTTATTTCCTTGTTTTGTTTTTTTTGGTTCTCATGCTTCCTTTGTATTGGGTTGAGTTATTAGTTCCTAGAAGCCCTGGTTGGACAAATTCTCTGGAAGCCCTGTAACAACCTAGGTTGAGTTACTAGTCCTAGAATTCTTAGTTGGAAAAACACTCTAGAAGCCCCTAGTGGTTTGAGTTACTAGTCTTGGAAGACTTGGTTGGAACAAATGCTATGGAGCCCTGAAAGGCTTAGATAGAGACCAATTTGATGATGCTTTAGTGATGTCTGACCATGAGGTGGAATCATTGTTTGATGGGTTGAGGTGGTTGTCCTATGGAAGCCCTAGATGGTTTTGGATTGATGTGTTTATTAGATTAGACATTCATGCTTGGAATATGGCACAAGCGTGAATGACTAAAGAGAGATTTGGCTTTGGCATTCTACGGTCAAGTGGAATGTGGAAGTCCCATCCCAGGTTCGGATTTTGCATCATCAATATGAGGTTATTTATCCTTCTATTTATATGAGTATTATACTGGTTTATATGTGGATTATATGGATGTGATTTCCTTTGTATTTTTGTTTCTATTATGTTAGTTACATATATGTTTTATGACTGTAACTACGTATCGATCTCATCATGTTTTTAATTGTAAATGGATTAAAAATGTATCGATGACCTAATGGATGAAATGTAAGATAATGTGTTGAGATATCAATTCTTCTTAGTGATTCTCAACTAAGAATGAGACCCCTACGGTCAGATATGTTATTTACAACTGTAGATTACATATTCATGATATGTTTGACAAAATGCCTATCATGGTTGTTAGGGGTCTAGTTAAGTTCTTAATTAAGTAACTACATTTGTATTGTCATTTCCCCATTATATTTCTATTATGAAGGTGTCGTTCAGTTTTGGGTAGTGACTTGGGCTCTAGACCTGAAAAATTGGCTCAAATCTCGGGGACGATGGCACACCACTGAGAAAAATAGTCTCTGGATGATAGCATGCCTTGTCATGAGAGCACCTGGAGCCTCTTAGACGTCGACAATCCTATAGTATGGGGGTGTCCAGGGGTCAAGTGGTGTAAAATCTCAGTAGGACATAGGGTTTTATTGGCAGAAATCTTGGGATGGTTCTTGAGGGTCCTAATGCTGATGTTGAAGGTCTATATGGTGTGTTTCCATCGATTCCACTTCCTTAACATGACTTAGGAGGTCAAATCATATCATAGTGGCATATCATCGCATGTTTAACCAAGTTTCCCAGTTACTTGGATAGACATGGGAGGAGGGTTTTACATAGTGGTATCAGAGCATGGTTGACCCCTTAGATTGGATGGTCGGTCTGTTGATTATGCATACATGTCAGTTGTATGTGTGTGTCTTATGTTGTGAGACCATGTGCTTGTTGCATTTGCATGGTGTTGATCATGGTTGTAGTGATGTTTCCAAGTGGATGTTGATTGTGTTGTTGTGGAGTGCATGGTCATGAGTGTATGATTAGTTACATGTTGTTAAATGTTGCTTACATGTATCATTCTTGTATGCTTTGTTACATGTTGCTACATGTTGTTACAAGTGTTGTTCGTTTATGATTGATTATATGCATTTATGCTTGTGTGTGGTCCATGGATGTGCATTATCCATGTACATTGGTACAATTGATTTCATCATGCATGTGTGGTTAACATGGTCATGCATTGGCCACTCGACCCTAGCTAGAATGATGGTTGCATTTTTATATGCTTATGTGTTATGTTTCAACATGTTGTCATGATTATGCTATACATGTATCACACTGATTGATTGATCTTGCAGATGAGATATCCTCCCCAAACTATGCTAAGCTACATTGTTTTATTATGATTTGGTTTAGCTGACATGATATACCTTATCAGTAGAATATAAAAGATGACTAGCAAGATGGTAGATTATAGTTCCCGAGACTCTCCCTATAGATCATATGATTCGCATGGTGTTGGGAATTACTTTGATCTAGTAGACACATTAAGAAGCTTACAGGTAGAAATAAGGAGTTGTAAGGAAGACAATGACAAAATCATACAGGCTCAGGAGAAACAAGCTGAGGTAAATAAAGTGATACTTTAGAGTTTTTTACATTTGTAGTGATAGGGACCATGTAAGATTAGCCATGAGTAAGAGGACAAAATGTTGGAAATACTGAGAGGGGGGCTGAATCAATATTTCCTTTTCCCACTATTGGTTCACCAGTTAAAACATCTATATTCAGAACACAAGATGAACAACAAGAATAAATGATTTTATTAATATAAATTATGCAGTAAAATAGATACAATATATAGATGGTTACAATTAGTTGCCAAGCTCCAACTTGGAACTCCAACCTCCAGATCACCAACTCTATTTCGCCAAGACACCAATCTTGGACTTAGGAGCACCAACTCCCAAGGACATCAATCCTTCCTACTTCTGAGGCATCAACCCCAAGGACTCCAATCCTACTTACTTCCGAGGAACCAACCCCAAGGACTCCAATCCTTCTTTCTTCTGAGGCACCAACCCCAAGGACTCCAATCCTTCTTTCTTCTGAGGCACCAACCCCAAGGACTCCAATCCTTCTCACTTCTGAGGCACTAACCCCAAGTGTTCCAACCCAATCTTGTCAAGGCATGTTTGATAGCAATGTTTCACTCTTAGAAATCTTCTCTACTGAGTTTTGTCTATTTACAGCTTCACTGTAGTCTCCAAGCTACAGTATCAATGACAACCAGTCTTCTTATGAATGATTCTTTACAACACTGCACATTTCCCACGCATAGTCTCCAATAGCCCTCATGCTCTCTAATAATGTCTTCACACAGCTCTAGTCAGTCTACTATTAGCTACACTAAGCTCTGCATAAAGAAAAACTTCTATTCAAGCTTATGTTCTCTGCTGCCTACTTCTCACCTTCGACTGTCTATTGTCCTGTTGGCCCTTCGACCCTCTTTCTGTACTGTTGGATCCTCTCACTGCCTTTGTCTCCTCCAGCTTATTTTCCACAGCATTCAACAACCTTCAACAACATTCACCATTGCTACTTCTGCTATCTCACACTCTGGTTCTTCACCATACCAACAACACCAACAATTCTCTTTTTTACTATTTTATCCATTCCCATGCCTTCGTCCACTCGTTTCCACTTACACCACCTCTTAGACTTCCTCAACGCTTGTTGTCATTTCCTCCATGATCACTTGCTTCTTTAGCTTCCCAGCTTTCAGTTTACTATGTCTATTCGTGTTCTCAAGTCACGATTCAGTGGCGAGGACCGAGTCATATGCAGAGGACACATATTTAGAAAACTGTAACAACACTCCTATTTTCTCATGATAGGAGGCATACACAGGGATGGCATTATTTAACGGAGCTGCCACATCCTGATCGTAATCACCATCAACATTATTTCAACCTCCTGAACTATCAGAAGCATTCCGTAGTGTATTTTTGCCTCTAAATGCTGCGTAAGCCAAAAAATGTTGGCATTATGGCTAAATTGTTGTCCTTGATGGCAACCCATTCAGGTGATAGATCACAGTATTTCAAGTCAGCAGCAGAGATTGATGATCAGCTATCAAATATTGAAGAAAATAAGGGGTACGCAGGTACACCTTGCACAAGGTGCGTACACGCAAGTCAGTGTTACATAAAGTGCATACATACCCGCAGTTATCCCGTTCAGGAGGTGCGTACGGCCAGTGCACACATTTCAAGGCAAAGAAATTCACATGTGGGGTTTTCTTATGTTTTACTCTTGGTATTTAGCCGACGGTATTGTGTTATTATGGTGTCAGCTCGTGGTATTGATCCATGTTTTAAGGAAGAGCTTTCCTATATAAAGCAAAGGAGATCATTTGGCTTGAGCATGTTTTTGGTTGATTATCTTATGAGGGCTAGACCTGATCTAGATCTAAAGAAGGCGAATCTACTGATGGACCGAGATCTCTTCGGCGCATGTTCAGATCTGTAGATCTGACTGTCTGGGTTATTTCTGAAGTCTTGAAATCATATATGCCCGAAGGTACGCAGGTACAGTGAGAGAAAAGTGCGTACATACGCAGGAACGAAGCGTTTCAGATGCGCCAGTACGGAGGCACAGAAGGGTTTCAGGTGCGCCGGTACACAGGCACAGAAGGGTTTTAGGTGCGCCAGTACGCAGGCACAGAAGGGTTTCAGGTGCACCGGTACGCAGGCACAGAAGGGTTTCAGGTGCGCCGGTACGCAGGCACAGAAGGGTTGCAGGTGCGCCGATACGCAGGCACAAAAGGGTTGCAGGTGCGGAGGTCCGCAGGCAGTTCAATGGACTCAGAGTGAGGTGCGCAGGCTAGCAGTTGAGCTGGGTGCGTACATAAGCAGGCTAGCAGTTGAGCAGGGTGCGTACTGTAAGCAGGCTAGCAGTTGAGCAGGGTGAGTACTGTAAGCAGGCCAGCAGTTGAGCAGGGTGCTTACGTAAGCAGGCGAGCAGTTGAGCAGGGTGCTTACTTCTCTTAAAATCTTTGTTTATCATTGTTGTGTTCTGGGTTTGGTCCTATTATTGTTGATCTGGTTACTATAGTTGACTGGGTGATTCTCTTATACTTGATGATTATTTGATGCTTATGGATCCAGTTTGAAAATTTATGAAAAGTGGTCCTTGTAAGAAAAGAAGTAGGGGGTTGTAGCTCCCTTCCAGGAGAGACTGGAAAACGAGAGAGAGTTGTAGCTCTCTGCAGGTTGCAGCCTGCGTACTGGTAAAGGACTGCACCAGTACAAGACCATTGTAAAAGGAGTTTCTAATTTGAAAGAAGATAGAGACATATTGCAGCAGGTGGTTTTCACCCACATTGGGTTTCCAGCTTACATCTTGTGTTCTTTGGTGTGACTATCTGTTTTCTTTGTTCATGCTCATTATTTTATGGTACTGACATGCAAAACTAATTCAAAGAACAAATAAGGAAGATTTATTAAAAGAGTTAGATAATACTGATTCACCCCCCTCTCAGTATTATTTCCAACAATTGGTATCAGAGCTGGTCCTTCAGAGAAGCTTGATCGCTTGAAGGTAGATCGTTCATCATGAGCAACTACGAGAGAGAATCATCAATCAGGTCACCAGTTTTTGATGGGACAAACTTCAAATATTGGAAGGTAAGAGTTATTGCCTATCTTCAATCTCTTGGTACAGAAGTTTGGGACATCGTAGAGACAGGCTACGCTTTTCCTTCAGCTACTCCTACAGATGCTGCCGAGAAAAAGAAGTATGAAACAAATGCGAAAGCAGTCAGTACTCTATTAGGATGTATATCTTAATCAGAATTCATGAAGGTAATGCACTATAAATCCGCAAAAGAGATATGGGACAAAATTGTCACGAGCTATGAAGGAGATGAATAGGTAAAGCGTGCTAAACTTCAAACTCTCAGAATTCAGTATGAGACTCTCAAAATGTATAATGATATAAGTGTGGCTAACTATTTTCTTCGGGTAGATGAGGTTGTTAATTGTATGCAAAATTTGGGTGAAGAAATAAAAGAGGCTATTGTGGTTGAAAAGGTTCTAAGATCATTGTCGCCCAAGTTTGAATCTAAAGTATTTGCAATAGAAGAAAAGGAAAATCTACGAATTCTTACTATGTCTCAGCTACATGGAATTCTAACTGCTTATGAAATGAGAAAGGGAGGTCCATCAAACAGAAGAGAAGCTGCTTTCAAGGCATCAGGCAAAGGAGATTATTATGAAGCAAGCCACGTCCCAGAAGAAGAGGAAGAAGAATCAAATTTTGTTAGAAATCTTCAAAGGGGCTCTGGAAGGTTCAGAGGTAAGTTACCTTTTAAATGCTTTGCTTGTGGAAGAGTAGGTCATTATGCTGCAAAATGTCCTTATAAGGATAAAGGAAAGGAACCTGCTAGATGGAACAAGAAACAAAACTCAAATAAGAAAAGCTACTACACTCATGAAGATAGTGATGGTCTATCAAACAGTGATGAAGATGAACAAGGTAATGAATATAAGTTGTTAATGGCATTTGAAGATGATGATTATATGGATGCTATAGATGTGGATAACCTTTATGATGAAATTACTAGACTCAAGAGATGTATAGAAGAAAAGAACATGATCATTGATACTCTACAATTTCCAATTGATGAAAAGGAAAAACATCTTGAAAAATTAGAAGGTGAAATTGTTGGTCTTAGAAAAGAGATTGAGAAAACAAAAGCTATTAATCTCAAGTTTGTCAAAGGATCTGAAACTTTGGATGAGATTATCAATGTGCAGCGGTCTCCACTAAACAAGACAGGTCTGGGCTATAATGGAGAAACTTCTCAAGCATCCACCTCAAAAAGTTATCTTCATGCAGCAAGAAGAAATGAGCAAAAGCAAAATGAAGATCATCAGGTAAAGCAAGGACGAATTACAAACATAAACTATCAGGGGAAATCCATCTTAAGGGTGAACAAAAGCTACAACCAGCCACAGGTAAAATCTTCTCAATTTGGTTCAAGAATAGATGAAAATAGAAATTACAATCAATTGGCTGGTAGATTCGATAACCGCAGAAGTTTCTTCAATGGACAATGCTTTTCTTGCCATAACTTTGGTCACAAAGCAGCTCAATGTGTTGCATATAAAACGATCATGACTAGGGAAGCTTAAAAACAAAGAAGTATGACGGGGATTACAAAAAGGACCTATAACAACTTTTCGGTTCTTGAAAATGAAGTTGAATGTTCTATTTGCAATAACTTTGGTCATGAAGACTCTGAATGCAGGAGCAGGTTTCAGCGGAAAAAGGAACAAGCCTCAAGCACCAAAACATGGATAATAAAGGAACCTCAAACAGAAAGATGTGGGATAGCATTTTATGCAGAGGGACAGGAAAATCTATGGTACATTGACAGTGGATGTTCGAAGCATATGACAGGTGATAAAGAAAAACTTGAGTCTTATTCTACTCTAGAAAAGGGAAAGAAAGTCTCTTTTGGAAATGATACTCCTGCAACTATAAAAGGAAAAGGCATTGCTCAGTTAAAAGAAAAGGTCAAGGCTGGAAATGTTTTGTATGTTGATGGATTGAAGCATAATCTTCTAAGTGTCAGCCAGATGTGTGATCAAAGAACCGAGGTTATATTCAAATCAAATGGATGTCTTGTTCGTGATCTTGATACAGGTAAAACAGTGATCAAAGGCAAAAGAACTCCAAATAATCTGTACATATTTGAAGAAGGACAACAACAATGCTATCTGAGCAAGGATGATGAGCACTGGTTATGGCATCGGAGGTTGGGACATATAAGCTTTTCACAAATAAGGAAAGCATGCAAATATCAGGCAGTTCGCGATCTTCCAGATATCAAAATTCCTGACAACACCATATGCAAATCATGTCAGTTTGGAAAACAAACCAGAACTAACTTTCCAGAGAAAGAAGGATCAGCTAGCATGCCTCTTGAGCTAGTACACACAGATACATGCGGTCCTTTCAGGAAAGGAACACCTTGAGGAGAAGAATACTTGATATTATTCATTGACGATTTCTCTAGGTTTGTCTGGTTAGGACTTATGAAGCACAAAGATGAAGCATTCGAAAAATTCAAATCCTTCAAAGCCTTGGTTGAAAATGAATCAGGTCACAAAATTAAGTGCCTCAGATCCGATAGAGGTGGGGAATTTACTTCAAATGATTTTTTCGATTTCTGTGAAGAACATGGGATAAGAAGAGAATTCTCTACAGCAAGAACTCCTCAGCAAAATCGAGTTGTGGAAAGAATGAACAGAATAGTCCAACAAATCGCTCGTGCTATGCTTGATGAGTCAGGAACTCCCGCAACTTTCTGGGGTGAAGCTACACATGCTGCAGTTGTTATTCTCAACAAAACAAATGTCCGGGCTAACAGCACTCAAACTCCTCATGAGCTCTGGAGTGGTAGGACTCCTTCAGTAAAGCACTTCAAAATCTTTGGGAGCAAATGCTATATCAAGAATACTGATGAGCAGCTTGGCAAACTTGAACCTAGAGCAGATGAAGGCATTCTTCTTGGTTACTCTCCACATAGCAAAGCATACAAATGCTACAATAAAAGACTTGGCAGAATTGTTGATAGCATTGATGTAGTGGTTGATGAGAAGGGATACATTCCTAGGCAAGTACATCATGAAGACATGGAAGAAGATGAAGGCTACCCCCAACGACAGAATGATGAAGAAGAAGAACCTCAAGAAGAACCAGAGGAGCAAACAAGAATAGAAGAAAAGACTCCATCCAGATATGTTCAGAAGAACCATCCAGAATCTCAGATTATGGGGCAGAAAGAAGCAGGTGTACAAACAAGAAGAACAGTTGCAGAAGCTTCAAGCTATTTGGCATTACTCTCCTCTACTGAACCACAAAATGTGAAAGAGGCATGCAAAGATGAATGTTGGGTGAAAGCAATGGATGAAGAGCTTGAGCAGATCGAAAAGAACAACACTTGGGAGCGGGTTCCTAGACCAAAAGATAAGAATGTTATCGGGACAAAATGGGTCTTCAAAAACAAATTGAATGAAAATGGAGAAGTAATTAGAAACAAAGCCAGAATTGTTTGTAAAGGGTATGCGCAGCAAGAAGGAATAGACTTTGAAGAAACCTTTGCTCCTGTTGCAAGACTTGAGGGCATCCGAATGTTCCTTGCTCTCTCAAGTTTTCAAAACTTCAAAGTATTTCAAATGGACGTGAAATCAGCCTTTCTGAATGGAGACTTGGAAGAAGAAGTTTACATTGAACAGCCAGATTGGTTCATTCTTGGAAATGATCCAAATCTTGTATGCAGATTGAAAAAGGCTCTCTCCAAGGGCTTGGTACTATCGTTTGGACAAATATCTTCATCAACAAGGCTTTTCAAAAGGATCGGCAGATAGCAATATTTATATAAAAGTTGAAAATGACAAATTGCTAATACTTGTTGTGTATGTAGATGACATTATTTTTCGGAGCAATGAAGAAGCTATGAGTCAAAACTTTGCCTTGGTCATGCAGAAAGAATTTGAAATGTCCTTGCTAGGAGAACTGACATATTTCCTTGGTTTGCAAATCCAACAAAAAGAAGGAGGAATCTTTTTATCTCAAACCAAGTATCTCAAACAGATTTTGAAGAAATATGGTATGGAAGATGCAAAACCAGTATGTACACCCATGGTCACAGGATGCAGCCTCAGTGCAAATGATGAATCTGCAGCAGTACATCAACCAACCTACAGATCTATGATTGGAAGTTTACTTTATTTGACAGGTACCCGCCCAGACATCATGCATGCAGTTGGAATAGTTGGAAGATTTCAGGAAAATCCAAAGGAGACTCATCTTCAGGCAGTGAAGATAATTTTCAAATATCTTCAAGGGACTCAAAATTATGGCTTATGGTATCCTAGAGATACAGATCTTACACTTCATGCTTATACAAATGCAGATTGGGCCGGAAGCATGGATGACAGGAAAAGCACAAGTGGTGGTGCGTTCTTTATGGGTTCCTAACTGGTATCTTGGTTCAGCAAGAAACAAAGCTCGATTGCCTTGTCTACAGCTGAAGCGGAATATGTTGCTGCTGCATCTTGTTGCACCCAACTCCTTTGGATGATGCAGGATTTTCAAATCACTTGTACACCACCAATCCCCATCTTATGTGATAACACAAGTGCAATCAGCATCTCAAAGAATCCTGTTATGCATTCAAAAACCAAGCACATGCCAATCAAGTATCATTTTCTCCGGGAACAAGTGCTTGAACAGAAGGTCAAGTTGGAGTATGTTCCTTCTAAGGAACAAGTTGCTGATATTCTCACCAAATCATTTCCCAGGGACACTTTTGAATACCTCAGGCAAAAGCTGGGGGTTGTTGATGCATCATCTTATTGCTGAACCTCTTTTGATTGATGTTACAGGTTCAGGGGGAGCATATAATGCATTGTTGGCATTATGGAGGATGTGCAGAAGGAGATCTTGGAAGTAGCTGCAATATGTCTCTATCTCTTTCATGGTGGATTATGGTTCTTCGTTGCAGATCTGGTTCATATTAAGGGGGAGCATGTTCTTAGGGGGAGCATAACCCTTTGCCCTTGATGTCAAAGGGCGAGAATGAAGCTGAAGCTTTGAGATTGCCATCAAGTCCAAAGGGGGAGATTGTTGGCATTATGGCTAAAGTGTTGTCCTTGATGGCAACCCATTCAGGTGATAGATCACAGTACTTCAAGTCAGCAGCAGAGATTCATGATCAGCTATCAAATATTGAAGAAAATAAGGGGTACGCAGGTACACCTTGCATAAGGTGCGTACACATAGGTCAGTGTTACATAAAGTGCGTACATACCCGCAGTTATCCCGTTCAGGAGGTGCATACCCCCAGTGCACACATTTCAAGGCAAAGAAATTCACATGTGGGGTTTTCTTATGTTTTACTCTTGGTATTTAGCCGACGGTATTGTGTTATTATGGTGTCGGCTCATGGTATTGATCCATGTTTTAAGGAATAGCTTTCCTATATAAAGCAAAGGAGAACATTTGGCTTGAGCATGTTTTTGGTTGAATATCTTATGAGGGCTAGACCTGGTCTAGATCTAAAGAAGGCGAATCTACTGATGGATCGAGATCTCTTCGGCGCATGTTCAGATCTGTAGATCTGACTTTCTGGGTTATTTCTGAAGTCTTGAAATCATCTATGCCCGAAGGTACGTAGGTACAGTGAGAGAAAAGTGCGTACATACACAGGAACGAAGCATTTCAGGTGCGCCGGTACGCAGGCACAGAAGGGTTTCAGATGCGCCGGTACGCAGGCACAGAAGGGTTTCAGGTGCGCCGGTACGCAGGCACAGAAGGGTTTCAGGTGCGCCGGTACGCAGGTACGCAGGCACATAATGGTTTCAGGTGCGCCGGTATCCAGGCACAGAAGGGTTGCAGGTGAGCCGGTACGCAGGCACATAAGGGTTGCAGGTGCGGAGGTCCGCAGGCCGTTCAATGGACTTAGAGCGAGGTACGCAGGCTAGCAGTTGAGAAGGGTGTGTAGATAAGCAGGCTAGCAGTTGAGCAGGGTGCATACTGTAAGCAGGCTAGCAGTTGAGTAGGGTGAGTACTGTAAGCAGGCCAGCAGTTGAGCAGGGTGCTTACGTAGGCAGGCCAGCAGTTGAGCAGAGTGCTTACTTCTCTTAAAATCTTTGTTTATCATTGTTGTGTTTTGGGTTTGGTCCTATTATTGTTGATCTGGTTACTACAGTTGACTGGGTGATTCTCTTATACTTGATGATTATTTGATGCTTATGGATCCAGTTTGAAAATTTATGAAAAGTGGTCCTTGTAAGAAAAGAAGTAGGGGGTTGTAGCTCCCTTCTAGGAGAGACTGGAAAACGAGAGAGAGTTGTAGCTCTCTGCAGGTTGCAGCCTGCGTACTGGTAAAGGACTGCACCAGTACAAAACCATTGTAAAAGGAGTTTCTAATTTGAAAGAAGATAGAGACATATTGCAGCAGTTGGTTTTCACCCACATTGGGTTTCCACCTTACATCTTGTGTTCTTTGGTGTGACTATCTGTTTTCTTTGTTCATGCTCATTATTTTATGGTACTGACATGCAAAACTAATTCAAAGAACAAATAAGGAAGATTTATTAAAAGAGTTAGATAATACTGATTCACCCCCCCTCTCAGTATTATTTCCAACAAAAAATTCATTTACGCAGGAAAGACAGGCAAAATGGCTAAAGGGCGAACTTTAATATTAATTCACCTGCAACTATTCCTGTATCAGATTTGCAACGTATGTCGCAATCGGCACTCAAGGCTTCTAAGGGTCCTTTATATGTCAACCAAATGATATCGCCAATGGCCAATGAGCTGATCCTCCTATGGACGCGATTTAACAATAGGGTGCTATATAATAGGACCATCGGGTCAAAATAAATTATCGCAATCGCCACTTTTAGAGGTTCTCCTATAAGTCGATCCTATGACATTGCCGATGGTTGATGGTCGATTTAGAACTAGACGTGATATTATATTAAGCCAAGTTGTGATGTTGCATCGGGTCCGCAACGTTCATCGCTATCACCGATCGCAAAGGGGCTGTTGACCACTGTATGACTTCGCTCCGAATTCCCGATGCGATAATCGCTATCGGTGATCGCAACATATTGGTAGTCACAGTCGCAACATATCGACAATCAAAGTTTCGGGTCCACTCTTACATTCGCAATCGGAGATTTCAAGTGTGACACTTAATTGAACCTGCCGATATAATACACTGCTCCACCTCGGATAGTGTATTTGTAATATGTATACTTTGGCCTTCGTTTGTGCCTCTGATAGTGTTAAGTGCATGTATATATGGTTTTTTCCGCCGATGGGTAAATACATGAGTTTGAGGCATATTTCCAATCCCGATAGTGTAATGTGCCATAGATGCCCACCGATGGCTCCCGATGATTCCCAATAACTCTGTCTGCTTCCTCTGTGGTTCTGATGGATCTGTTTGCTATTAAATGCATCCATTGCTCCTCCGATGGCTCCTCTTGCTCTGATATGCTATGTTTGCTCCTCTTCTTTGGAATATATATGGCATATATATATGCTCTATTCTGCTTGCTCTGTTTGCTCCTGTAGTTCTGCTAACTTTGTTTACTCCTCTCATTTCCATCCACTCCTCTGGTGGCTCTGTCTGCTCCTCTCGTCTCCATCTACTACTCTGGCTTGGCAGTGTCTTTGAAAGACCTCCTTACATATATAAACGCCTCTCTTGCTCTGATATCCTATGACATGCTTTGATCTGCCTCCTTAGGTAACTTTGCTTTGCTTATGGCTTGGCTATCCTGATGGCCTTGCTCATGTCTCTTCATGAATCTGCTTTGCTTCCCCTTGGCTTCATGGCATCCTTTAGTATCCAGAATATTGCCATATTGACATCAATGACAACCTAGGTCAACAATCTCCCCCTTTGTTATTGATGGCAATATTCTTCTTCTCTCCCCCTTTGACATCAATGGCAAAGGAGTGCTCTAGGATTCTCCCTATCAAGTTTCTTATGTTCTTCATGAATGGTAGATCTTCGTGGGTCTGTGACTCCCCCTGTCATAGTGCTCTTCTTCTTTTTACTCAAGATAGAAGGATTGATGCTTTAGCATCAATTAACACATTATTCCCTCTTCATTTCTCCGAACTGCTTTATCATGGCTTCAACAATGCTTAAAGATGTTGTACTTTAATGCTTTCATTCAGATTGCAAACGGCCATACACCAAGTGTCCAAGTCCAAGTTTTTATGCTTTAATCCATATTGTTGTCTCCACAAGTGACATTGAGAGGCCTTCATAGTCAGAATCAAGAGAAAATACCCCTGCGATTGTCTTTCTTTCTATGTTTCTTTAGATCTGAGTTCCTTTGTTTCTTTGTGCTTCCCCTTAAGTTACTACCATCTAGTATTCAATCATCATTGCATTTTGACAAAAAATGCAAGGGGTTGTGCCTTATTGTTGCTATATTTCTTAAGTGATTTGTATCAGCTTAAGTTATGCTTGACTGCGCAACGTTCTCCTTCCTATGAGCCATCTATTCCTTGTGTTCTTGTACATATCTCTGCAGATTCAGATATCTAATTTGTGACTGTCCTTTAAATTTATTCTGCTGCTCTGCATCTTCATGCAATGCTTTAGTTTTGTTATATGCTGCCAGCTGCTCTTACTTCAAACTCCATTCCAGATGTATTTGTTTGTTTGAAGTTTGCCTCTATTTGTGTCCAGAATTTATTTGTACTCACATTAAATTCCCGAGTAAAGACATAAACTTCTGTGATAATAGCACCATGGTTGTTTGCCCTATTTCTTTAACAACAGTCCAAATAATGGTTACAGGATCATATGCTTCAATGGAGTGCTCCTGAGACATGATCTTCATCAAAGAATGATTGTTAATATAGCCCAACAAGGATTTCATCAAGACCCTTTCACTAATAGCTTCAGCAATAATGATCAAGACTTACAGGCTCCCACTAACTGTATGCATCATCTCTTTTGGGCAGAGTCTGCCCATCTAAGGCTAAGATTGTCAAAATTCAGGCCAATGACATATGTTGTTGGCTGAAGAACTCAAGGGACTTTCGGATTGTATTTCCTTCCTTCTCCATACTTGTGTAAATTTCTTCTTTTGCATGGTTCTAGCTTGTGTAAGAGCCCATGTTAAGTTACAATCACATGCCATATGACCAATGTTATGACACTTGAAGCATTCTACATTTTTATTAAATAATAATTCATGATTTCTTCCTGCAAAATTATTTCTTGGAGGTTGTCGAAGACTATAACATCTATATCTATGAGATGGTTGGGGACCATAACGTCTATCTTTATGATATGCTTTATATTCTTTTGCCATGTGACCAAGGTTTGAACAAGAATAACAATAACCAAAAAGATGAACTTTGGTACCTGGGAGAAGGAGATTTCCTTGATGTACTTCTGAAGCCTTTCTGCCTTGAGATCCTTTGATGATAACCATTGCCTCTCACATCTTTGTCATCATCTACATTTCTTCTTGGAGCAGGGTTTCTTCTTGGAATAGGATTTCTTCTATTGTAGCCTTGATTTTTCTCCTTGCCTTTGGTGGATTGGGAGCATCACTATTTCTTTCGGGCTTCTTCACATCTCTTTTGTTTCAAACATTTTCATTATTGTTTGAAGGTTCACCTGCATACCCGAGACCTGATTTATCAGATGGACATCTGTGATAGCTGAGCATGTCATCCAAGGCTTGATAGCTCTTCAAGATTTTGTTCATCCCTTCAACCTTTGTTCTGAGGAAGACAATCTCTTTTTCGAATATTTCACACTAATTATTCTTCTTGGCAAGTTGTTTCTCAGTTTCTTCCTTGCTACGAGTAGCTTCATCTGCTACTATTTTAAGGGAGATGAATCTGACTTCATTTTGAAGATTTCTTCATCCTTTGCTTTCAGTTGAAAGATCATGGTGTTTCTTTCCTTTCCTGCTTCATCAACCTATCCTTCTGTGACTTCCAATGCTTCCACAATTTTTTTAGCTCCTTGTGCTTGTTTCCTTGCTTCTTGTAGTTGAGACTTGAGAGAGGAGACCTCTACCCTGTACTGACCAATCTCTTCTTCAATTTTTTTCAAGCTCTTGTGCCTTTGTTCAAGTTGACTTGACAAGGTATCTTCCTGCATCTTTTCTTTACTCAGTTGATTTGTCATGGATATGACTTCTTCATGATGCTTTCTTTTAGTTCGATGAAATTCCTTCTTAAGCTTGGCAAGCTCTTCATCCATTTCTTGTCCTTGAAGCTTGATGAGGTCAACTTTCTTCCTTGTTTGATCTTGGTCACCATCTAGATCTATCTTCTTAAGTTTCTCATTTTCCTTTTTTAAATTGTTAATCTCTTCCATGGCAGTCATAAGTTGAGCGAGGAGTTCTTCCACAAAATCTTCTTCATTCTCTTCATCTTCTAAGTCTGCTTGAGCCTTACATCATCATTCTCATGTTTAGCTTCCATGATGGGTTCTATATTTCCATCATCTTCTTGACTGATGGTCATGGTCAATGCTCCTTTTGAGTGAAGGTCATGAAGTTTTTCCCATATACCCTTTGCCGATGAACATTTTCCTAGATTGTTCTTTACAGAATTAGGGAGCCCATTCAATATTTCCTTTACTACTTTTGCATTGTACTCCTAGGATTATATATCCATCCCGCTATCATCAATCACCGATTTCAGATTTCAATGCCTTGAGTCTGTAAGAAATTCGTCATTCTTGCTTCCCATATATTCAAGTTCCCATTGAGCCTTGGAGCCTCCTCAAATTGATTGTCTTCTATTTTAGTAGTAGAGGGAGACACATCCTTAGTAGGATTGGAGACTATCTTCCTTGACTTCGCCATTTGTGTTCTAAGGTTCAACCTTCAAGGTATTAGGCTTTGAATGAAGGTACTGGCTCTGATACCAATTGTTGGAAATATTGAGAGGGGGGGTGAATCAGTATTTCTTTTCCCACTATTGTTTCACCAGTTAAAACATGTATATTCATAACACAAGATGACCAACAAGAATAAATGCTTTTATTAATATAAACTGTGCAGTAAAATCGATACAATATGTAGATGGTTACAATCAGTTTCCAAGCTCCAACTTGGACTTTGGTGAGGCTCCAACCTCTAGAGCAGCAACTCTATTTCGCCAAGACACCAATCTTGGACTTAGGAGCACCAACTCCCAAGGACTTAAATCCTTCCTACTTCTGAGGCATCAACCCCAAGGACTCCAATCCTAATTACTTCTGAGGCACTAACCCCAAGGATTCCAATCCTTCTCTCTTTTGAGGCACCATCCCCAAGGACTACAATCCTTCTCACTTGTAAGGTACTAACCCCAAGGGTTTCAACTCAAGCTTGTCAAGGCATGTTTGATAGGAATCTTTCGCTCTCAGAACTCTTCTCTGATGAGTTCTGTCTATTTATAGCTTCATTGTAGTCTCCAAGCTACAGTATCAATGACAACCAGTCTTCTTCTGAATGATTCTTTACAACTCTACACACTGCCCACACATAGTCTCCAATAGCCTTCATGCTCTCTGATAATGTCTTCACACAGCTCTAGTCAGTCTACTATTAGTTGCACTAAGCTCTGCATAAAGAAAAACTTTTGTTCAAGCTTATGTTCTCTGCTGCCTACTTCTCCCCTTCGACTGTCTACTGTCCTATTGGCCCTTCGGCCCTCTTTCTATTCTGCTAGATCCTCTCGCTGCCTCTGTCTCCTCCAGCTTATTTTCCACACCATTCAACAACCTTCAACAACATTCACCACTGCTACTTCTGTTATCTCACACTCTCGTTCTTCACCATAACAACAACACCAATAGTTCTCTGTTTTACTCTTTTATAAATTCCCATGCCTTCATCCATTCGTTTCCTCTTACACCGCCTCTTAGACTCCCTCAACGCTCGTTGTCATTTCCTTTGTGCTCGATTGCTTCTTCAACTTCCCAGCTTTCAGTTTCCTCTCTCTATTCGTGTTCTCACAACACGTTGATTCAATGACAAGGACTGAGTCATACGCAGAGGACACATATTCAGAAAACTGTAACAACGCTCCTATTTTCTCATGATAGCAGGCATACACAGGGATGGCATTATTTACCAGACCTGCCACGTCTTGATCGCAATCGCCATCGACATTATTTCAGTGTCCTAGACTATCGGAAGCATTCCCTAGTGTATTTTTTCCTCTAAATGCCGTGTAAGCCAAAACATTCATTTACACAGGAAACACAGGCAACATGCCTAAAGGGCGGACTTCAATATTAATTCACCCGCAACTATTCCTATATCAGATCCGTAGTGTATGTCGCAATCGACACTCAAGGCTTCAAGGGGTCCTTTAGACATCAACCCCATGATATCGTCGATGGCCGATGGGCCAATCCTCCTAGAGACGCAATATAACAATAAGGTGCTATATAATAGGACGATCGGGTCTGTATACATTATCGCAATCGCCACTTTCAAATATTCTCCTATAAGTCGAGCCTATGACATTGTCGATGGCCAATGGCCGATTCTCCACTGGATGCAATATTATATTAAGCCAAGTTGTGATGTCACATCGGGTCTGCAACGTTCATCACTATCGGGGATTGCAAAGGGGCTGCTTACCACTGTATGACTTCGCTCTGAATTCCCAATGCGATAATCACTATCGGCGATTGCAACATATCAGCGGTCGCAGTCGCAGCATATCGATAGTCACAGCTTGGGGTCCACTCTTGCAATCGCAATCAGAGGTTTCAGGTGTGACACTTAATAGAACCCACCGATATAATATACTGCTCTGCCTCCGATAGTGTATTTGTAATATGTATGCTTTGGCCTCCATTTGCGCCTCTGATAGTGTTAAGTGCATGTATATATGGTTTTTGATGCCGATGGGTAAATACATGAGTTTGAGGCATATCGCCACTCCCGATAGTGTAATGTGCCATAGATGCCCACTCATGGCGCCCAATGACTCCCGATAACTCTGCTTCCTCTGTGGCTCTGATGGCTCTGTTTGTTGTTAAATGCATCCATTGCTCCTCCAATGGCTCCTCTTGCTCTGATATGCTCCGTTTGCTCCTCTTCTTTGGCATATATATGGCAGATATATATGCTCTATTCTGCTTGCTCTGTTTGGTCCTCTCATTTCCATCTGCTCCTCTGGTGGCTCTGTCTGCTCCTCTCGTCTCCATCTACTCCTCTGGCTTGGCAGTGTCTTTCAAAGACATCCTTGCATATATGAACGACTCTCTTTCTCTGATATCCTATTATATGCTTTGATGTACCTCCTTAAGTAACTCCGCTTGCTTATGGCTTGGTTATCTTGATGGCCTTTCTCCTGTCTCTTCATGAATCTGCTCTACTTCCCCTTGGCTTCATGTCATCCTTTAGTATCTAGAATATTGTCATATTGACATCAATGACAACCTAGGTCAACACAAAACTAATGGGGCATATGGGAGTAGGTTTCATGATGGTAATAGTTCAAATAGAGATGACATGGTCAGAGATGGAAGATTGTTGGACTCTTCAAATAGGGGAGGTGATGGACACAGGTACTATTCTAGTTTTGGTTTAGATAGGAAATATGATCATCTTCGTTATCATCCTTACAGGAGGAGTCATAAGCGATACTTTCCAGATGAGTTTAAGAAAACAAATCCACCTACTTTTGATGGAGAAATGCAGAAACCATAGGA
Source organism: Pinus tabuliformis (assembly GCA_031772625.1). NCBI lineage: Eukaryota > Viridiplantae > Streptophyta > Pinopsida > Pinales > Pinaceae > Pinus > Pinus tabuliformis. The sequence goes on along the minus strand of CM062819.1, from coordinate 1,815,633,322 downwards.
TGTAGATTCATGGTTTCTTGGTATGAGGAAGTTATTTAGGTTGCATGACTATTCAGAGAACATGAAATTCTGGGTAGCTTGTTATGAAACTAACTCACAAAATGATAGAAAAATTAGATCAACACCTTAGAAATAAGCCTCTTCGAGGGGACAACCTCCTTTACATTACACAAATGAATAATTCTTAGATGATACAAATGACAAGACCTCCTTTCTATATAGGAGTCTAAGGGATCATAATATAATCAGAGCCAACATAACAATAATAATGTAAAGGAACAATAATAACAATAGTGGGATTCTATGGGGCATAATAATAACAATATTGGGACTACATGGGAACAACAATAGAATAAGGGGGTTGTACTAATAAAAATAAGGGGCTACACTAGTAGTATAGGGACCTAACATGCCCCTCACCTTCAAAACGTTTTGTCCTCAACGCTTGAGTAGTTCTCGATTCTTCTATATAAATTCTTGTCCTCCCATGTGGAATCCTTAATGGGTAATTTATTCTAATTGATGAGATACTCTGAAATTGATATATTTCGTACCTATCGATTTCTCGGTTCTGTGACTACTTCAGGTTCCAATATGATTTTTCCTTCCTTGTCAAGTTCTTGCAATACTATTTGAACTGGGACCTTCTGCAGCTTTTGAATGAGTTCCCACTCCTTTGGGCATATGGATATCTATAAGGCCTGATGTTTGGTGGGAATATGTGAAGAATGTCAAATGTATTCAGGAGGAGAACTTGAGTTGGAGTGAACTTGAGAGGCTATTCAAGAATAAGTATTTGTCAAAGAGATACTTTCATGACAGGGAAAAATAATTCTATGAGCTAAATATGGGATTGATGACAAATGAGGAGTACACTAGTTCTTAGAATTACTAAGGTACGTTCCTTACCTCACGAAGGAGAAGGCCAATATTAAGAGGTTCATTAGTGTATTATTGGTTGTGTTCAAAGGTTGGATTGGGTTCGATGAGCCTAAATCATTGGAGGATATGATCTGAGAGCTAAGGAATTTCTATGAGAAATCGAAGCGCAGATCTAAGACTAAGCCAGACTAGAAAGGTAATTCAAAGAACAAAGGAAAATGGGATAAAAAGAGACAAAGGCCTCAAGGTATAGGTAATAAAGAGAATGCAACACCATCTAATAATTTCAATGCATCAGATAGAGGACAAGGATTTTGATCGGAAGAAAACAATAACGATGTGGGCTGGAAGCCTATAGAGTGTTGGAATTATGGCAAACTTCATCACAGGAGAGATTGTCTACAGAATCAGGGCGGTAGGCCTCAGATATATGGTGCACAAGAGGCATATACTATTGGGGATGTTGGTCATAACGTTTCTCATATTTATGCAACATTGGATTAAAAACAAGCACACCATCAGACATCTATGATTGAGATGGACAGTAAGCTTTGTGATCAAGTTATTTCTATATTGATTGACCTTGGATATAATTATAGCTATGTTAGTCCAGAATTGGTGGATAATTTTGGTTTGAGTAAGGAATTTCATGCAGAATCTTGATTAGCGCAGTTGGCTATAGGTACAAAGAAATGAGGTCACCATTGGGTAAGATATTGTGCATTTGAGTTGAATGGTATGCCTTTCGCAACACATTTGAACATATTACCTTTGGGATCATCCAATATGTTGTTGTGCATGGATTGGTTCTACCTTCATAAAATCAAGGTGGATTTTTATGACAAAGCCATCGAATGCTTATATAACAATGGGGAACCAAGATTCTTATAGGGAAATACGAAAGCAACATAATTTAGAATGTTGATAGCTATGCAAGTCAAGCGTCGTCATAGGAAAGGGTGTGTGTTATTTGTAGTGCACATTTCTAGTGACAAAGGTAAGGAGGTAGAGAATGCAAATGTTTTGAGAAGGTACCCAGTTCTACAACAATTTCAGGATGTATTTCATGAGGACATTTTAGAGTTTCCACCTCATAGGGAGGTAGACTTTTCTATTAAGTTGGTGCCAAGGGTAGCTCTAGCATCAAAGGAACCTTACAGGATGAGCACACCTAAGTTGGTATAGTTGAAGCTATAGTTGAAGGAAATTTCAGACAAGGAATACATTAGGCGAAGTGTATCAGCATGGGGCGCACCGGTTTTGTTTGCGAAGAAGAAATATGTACCCTCAGATTATGTATTGACTAAAGGCAATTAAACAAAGTGACCATCAAGCACATGTATCTATTGTCGAGGATTGATGAATTTTTCAATTAGTTGAAGGAGCGACAATGTTCTCGAATATTGATTTGAGATCTAGATATCATCAAGTACACATCAAAGATGAATTTACAAGACATCTTTCCAAACTAGGTATGGGTAGTACGAGTTTATTGTAGTTCCGTTCAGTTTGACTAATGATCCAACTACATTTATGTGCTTGTTGAATAATGTTCTACATCCATATTCGAATACATTTGTTATTGTGTTCATTGATGACAAATAGGTATATTCTAAAATTGAGGAAGAGCATACCGAGAATTTAGCAGCACTGTTGAGATTGTTGAGAGAGCATCAATTGTATGCTATGCTCAGTAAGTGTAGTTTCTTTTAGGCTGAGGTACATTACTTGGGACATGTTGTATCCAAGGAGGGTATTGAAGTAGATCTAGAAAAGATAAGGGCCATGATGGAGTGGGTAGCTCCTAGAAGCGTATATGAGATGAGATATTTCATGGGGTTGGAAGGTTATTACAGGAGATTCATCAGGAACTTCTTGCAGATTTCTTATACTATCACACCATTGCGGAGAAAAGGTATAATGTTTGAATGGAAAGAGAAGTGTGAGGCTAGTTTTGAGAATCTTAAGCAGTTGTTGACACATGCACCAATGTTAAATATTGCAAATCCTGACAAAGAGTTTGCAGTATGCAGAGATTCTTGAAGGAAGGGACTTGGTGGACTCGTTATGTAGGATGGAAAAGTGGTATGCTATGAGTCATGAAAACTAAATGAGTAGGAGAAGAACTAACACACACATGATCTTGAGTTGGAAACTATCATATATGCATTGAAGATGTGGAGGCACTATCTTTTGGGCAGGATGTTTACATTTATGAGTGATCACAGTGGGGTGCGATATCTATTTGACCAACTGAATCTGAATGGAAGGTTGGTTAGATGGTTGTCTACAATCAATGAATTCAATTTTGAGAAAACATGTGTATTATGTTTTAGAGAAAAAATAACATACCAATCTTAGAAAAATACCATTTTCTTGAGTTATACCAACTTTCCATAAATAAAAGTTACATTATTAGGAAGATAATTCATATAAGATTCATCAATTTACATCATGTCTTAAAATTTATGTAAGTAAATATATATATATATATTTTATGTTTATGTTTTTCCAAATTTCCATTGCAACTAGGGTAACATTATCTTGCACCATCTTTTTAAGATCATTTTCGAAGCTTTCATCAATTTTCAAATCTAGTGCCTTAGCATTGGAATTATGTAAGTTTCCAATCTTAAAATCCTAAGAAACAGTAACTGAGATGACGTCGTCAAGGATACCACTCACCTCCTTGAAAATGGTTAAATATGAGTTAGAGGAGGGACATTTTTTGAACCCCAGTCATAATCCACACACCAACCACTAGACAAGTAGGCTGGGTAAGCCATTTCTGTAGTCGCCCCTGATCAAATTTCATATGGAAGCTAATGAAGCTGTCGACTGGGATGCGTTAACAAAGGACTGGCTTTGGCTCAGACATTGTAGTAGGAACAATATGCTCCACATCGACAAGAATTTGAACGTCATCTTTAAGCCATTGAAAGTGGTCATTGAATGTTGTCTTCCATTCTCTAAAATTTCTAGGAACCGAACCAATTGAAATGCCTTCGTTGTTTCTTGGCACTATTGATGAGCTTTTGGGCCTGTGTGAGGGCATCTTTCATGGCTCTCAAATGTGTTTCTATGTGGCGTTATCTAGAATCTGTGTCTACAACATTGTAGGCATGGGAGTGGTCATTACCTGCGAAGTTGAGGTGCATTTGCGTGTCTCAATGATGATGTTCTCCTCCTTTGAGTTGGAAGCTGATGATGCTCCCTATATATTCCTCTGGAGCTCAGCCAATCAAACCACTTGCTTTTCCTTTGCATGTGGCTGCGATTGTTGGAATACATCTCGCAAGATGTATGAGGTTCCTACCTTAGTTACACTGATTTTCATGATAAGTATAATGTAAAAATAAAACCTCATAAAATGACTTCGCTATTGATCAAAATTCTACACAGTCATTGACAGATACAAAACATAAAGGTTTGGCGAACTTCTAACTAATCGCATTGAACAATTCAGTAGAATCCAACAATGGAAGAGGCACTGGTTGCTGGATTGGCATCGATATCGCCATTGGTAATAACATTAATCAAAACATCAAAACTTACAATGATGAAGCCATGGCGCAAGGTCAAGGAATCAGTTTTAGTTATGGTCTGACAAAATCTACAAAAGAACTACAAAAGAAGCATCCCTACAAACATGAGGAAAGATAATGTTAAATCAGATATTGATATTTCTCAATTAATGCAAATAGGAAACAAAGATATATGCCTTGAAGAATTGGAATAGTAAATAACTTACAATCCATTTAAAAATCAGTGTTCGACTTCTGAAACTCATATGGTGCTTTACAGATGAAATTCTATGGGTTAATCTGAATCTTGCAGAATCTATTTGTATAAGAAACAAACAAATCCCTCAAAACCCATACATTTTTTTTACACGCTCAAAATCTTATCCTGCAATCACCCAAGATTCATGTTGTGGCCTCTTAATATTTTAGTCATGAATTCAAGAACTTTACCCAATCAACCACAACTGCTTTGTAGATAGCACCTCATCGATATAAAAAAATCAGGTTGGTTGACGGTTCATAAAAAGTCGGTTAACAATCCATCCATCCAACTATTGAGTCACAACCTTCATTGTTTGCGCCATTCAATTTAAATCAACAAATAATCACAACCTAATCATCTAACCAAAAAATTCCAATGAAACTCATTATGACATGGATGTAACTAAATAAGTTTTTTTCTCCAAAAAGAAACAATTCCTTACAACGTAATGATATAAAAATATAAATTCTTTATATTTATTTGTAATTACCTAACACACGTGAACTATTACAAAACCAAATATTAAATATTTAGAACTTTATTATTAAAGACACACCAAGCCACATTTATTTAATAAAGTTACGTGATAGGTCTTATATAATAATAGTGGACCTTAATTTTTTATATTTATTTGTAATTACCTAACAAACCTGATCTATTATAAAACCAAATATTAACTATTTAGCACTTTATTATTAAAGACACACCAAACCACATTGATTCAATTAAGTTACGTGATATGTCTTATATAATAATCCCTCGTGATGTACCGTTTTTAACAATTAATCTAATTGATTATTTGTTTTATAGTATTTTTTTGGGAAGTTTTTATAGTGATTTATTTTTTGATTTAATTTCTCTAAAATCTGACAGGAAGTTATTTAAATCATAATATAAAAGTTAGTTTAAATTACACAAATCAAGATTTCACCTTAATTTTTTCCTCCGGATTCGGACACCTGAAAATCCAAAAAATCGCACTAAAAACAACTCCAGTAAAAATTATAAACTTAATACATTTTGGTAGATAACATAAATATTAATAATAAAATTGAGAAAAATAAATTTTTATATTTATTGTTTATCAATATTTGTCTTAATAATAAATATTTTAATAGTTATTTGGAATAATTTAATTAGCCATGATGAAATGAAGTGTTAAATATCAAAAGATTCTAAATCCAAATTTTTAATTTACTTGTGTTTATCAAAAATATATATATATATAAATAATGGTCTAAATCTATATGAAACCTGACCCATTGCTGTTAGAGCTGTTTCTCTAATCACGAAAAAGACGCTCAAACAAACAAGTTAATAACCTAAAATACTGAGTTATTTGACGGCTATACTTTAATTATTCTAATATATTTTTCAATTAATTTGAGCGAAAGTCTAACCATGATTTATTAGAATAAGAAATTCCAGCTAATAGTGATTAATAGAATAAGAAACTTGAATGGACGTTGAAAATTTGTATGGAAGCTGAATGAAACTAAATAAATATTCTATCCAGAAGTCCCAATCGAGTCTTTGTTCTTCGTCTATGGCCATACAGCTAAAGTAGTTCTACCTAAACACGCGAAGCAACGCGGAATCTGCTGCCGATTGTGTTGACAAAAGAACATATTATCCAAATAAATAAATCTGTGGTGAGAAAAAACAGGAAGAGTCACTCCATTTGCATGTGCCAATGTGAATGCGCACTTTGGATTTCAACAAGAGAATCTTTGACTCTGACTAACTCATGTGAGCATGACATCTGGGACTGATTCACTCGCTTAGGAAAGAGCAAAGAAAATGCTCCGCTTCTGTGCAAGAGGATAACCTTTACAGGTCTTGATAGAGGATTTCAGAAATAATTGGCCACGGTGACCGAAGTCGTCGATTCCATCGATTCCAGTGAGTGGCCATATGACGGTACAGATAGTGAAGGCACAGACTCGGTACAGACTCATTTGTTATCCACCAACTCTATTTATTACCCTAAGACGACATCCCTCAACCAAGCAATAATTTCAGCTATTTGTGGTAGATTCGTTTTTTTGTTTCTCTCTAGTGGTAAGCCAAATTCCCTCACCTAGGTAATAATTTCAGGTAGTTGTGGTGATTTGTATTTTTCTCTTTCTCTCTAGTGTTTCATGGCATGATCTCTCTTGACTCCATTTTCTGTATGTTCATTCCAATCAGTCGTCTTCTCTTCATTGAAATCTTGAAACTGTTTTGATTTTGTGGTGTTTGTTTTGCCGTTTCAGAGTCTTCAAATATGCTACCGCTGTCCACTGATTGTAATATACTTCATTCCGTAACTAAGGCCGAGCTCACGATCCCGGAGACTTCCGGAGGATTAGAGCAACCAGCTGGAGAAGCAACTGGCACACTGTTGACAACAAAGGAGACGATACGCAGTGATCATGATGTAAGGTCCCACGGGAGATTGATTTCCAATGGAATCCATTATCTTCAGAATATTCCAGACGGTTATATCAGACCTCCCAGTGAGAGGCCAAGATTGAAAGAGGTGGTTTTATCAGACTGTATTCCCTTGGTGGATCTTGAGGATTTGAATGACTCTGCCAGGCATATGGTGATTCACAAGATTAGGCATGCCTGTCAGCAACATGGAATTTTTCAGGTGCTTTTCCTTTCCATTTCTCTTATAATACTACATATAAGCAGGCTTAGAGTAAAATATGATAATCCATTTAATTAGTTTCAAATTAACATTTAGATTCCTCTAAACATGGTGGGCTCTTCTATGCAGATAGCTTATGGATATTCCGTTTAAGAAGATTCAAATTAGCATTTAGAGTATCTTCACATGGTTAGCTCTATCACGCAGGGTTTGTTCTAGGTTTTATAACGCTGAGGATGCTTTCGAAGTTATATTACAAGTGAAAGCAGTGTACATCTATCTAGACATAGTTTTTATGTGATATATGAATAAAAAGATGACTCGTATATAAATTAGTATAGATTTATTTTAAATAGGGATTTAACATGAAGTTAGAGGGATTTAATTCTCTCACTTACAAATTTTTTTGTATGAGTTTATATTATTTAAATGTTTTGTATAGTTATTTTATTTTTTAATTTTTAAATTTTTTACCTTAGTGGACATGAGTAAAAGTTAAATTTTAATAATGGACAGAGTTACACATCATACTTCACCGTAGAATGGGCCTCTTGGCTCAAAAATTGAAAATTTCTTGTAATATTTTATTTTATATTGATGTGTATACTAGTCTAGATCTATTTTAATTTTGCATCTATTAAGTGTAGAGAGGGATTAAATCTCTTTTCACTCTATAAAAATTTTGCATCTTCATAGATTTGAGGCCTTTTAGTGCCATAGATTTGAGGCCTTTCAGTGGTTAGTAGAAAATCTGGGTTAGTTTAATTATTATCTAATTATAATAATAATTACTAATTTTACGCTATTGATTTGATTTTTATATTTTTTTTTCTTTTGACTTAGTCACCATGTTTACAAGACATTACAACATCTCTACCATACTAGAATTGAGAGTGACCATGGACATAACAAAGTAATTACCAAATATTATTACATCTTTACCACTAAGTTGGAGCTCCGGTTGGTAAAATAAATATAAAATAAGGTCCATATTATCCAAAAGAGTGATATCTACATTATGGATCACAAAAGTCTTAGATCTAGCCAAATCTATATTATTTTTTTTAATTAATATTTTTTAAATTTTATATGTCAATTCCATACTAAGAATGCAATAAATTACACATATCTTTTACAATGGAAAGTAAAAATATAAGAAATGTTTTACTATTCTTAATATAAAACTGATATCATATCAACTGATCATAAAATGAATTATACATCATGTAATATCAATAATATTATTTTTACATGTCATCTATTCACTAGTGAATATATTACATATACTCTTAACCCTAATTATTTTTTAATTATTCAATTACTTTATCTCTATGTAAAATTGATTTAAAATTAAAATTAATTTTTTTTTTTTTAATTTATTGTTTATCCTATTTTTTCTCATTAAAATTTTTATATTTTATAAAATAAAATATATATATAATTAATTTAATTTCTGTTAAATTATTAATTAAAATTTTATTTATAAATGATAACATGTAAGCGAATATCTTTTTGTAAGCCCGATATCCTCGGTTTCCGGCAAAAAGATAAAAGGCAACAGAAAAGTTAAAACTAACAAAAAGACAATTTTGAGCGATTCTAGTACAAAACTTATTAGAGTTGCACATCTTTTTCGACCAAACTTATATCACCTATTGCCATGGAAAACTCTTTCTCAAAACAAACCTTAAAAATAATATATTTCAAAATATTCGAATGATTGAAAAAATGCAAGATGTTTAACCTACAATATACTTCAACCCTTTTGGCAATTGCTTACCAAGCAAATTGGTGTTGTGAATACTGGAATTATTCACAGTTTCGAGCATGCAATCAAAATCTACGTAGGAGATGATAATGTTGTGTGTATCGAACGCCTTGTTTCTCTCCTTACAGTGTTGTACTGAGATAAATGTATTGGATACTAAAGCTGGGTGTTAGTTTTTTTCTTTAATTATTTAATTTTATTTATTTATTTGTAATTATTAATTTGTATTTAAGTGGGTTATTTAGGTTATAAATAAGAAAGTTTTGGATATTAATTTAGTGTTTAGTTTGATTACAATTTTAAATTTACATAATAATAATAATATAATGAAAAATCTGTGATAATTTATTTGTAAAATCAATACTAATTATAGTTATTACTGGTTATTATTAACTTATTTCTACTATTAAAGAAAATATCACTAACTATTATAGACAAATACAAATTAAATATAATGCTTTTAGGTCTTAGTGAATTAACCTATTTCCGAAAACAACATGCCATATCAGATCCAATACCCGCCTGCTGATCGAAAGGGAAGTCCGCACTGCCAGACCAGAGAGAGGAGAAGTCCCCTTATGACTCGCCAAGTCTAACTGTTACCTCGATTATTTATTTATTTTCCTTATATATGCGCATACTTTTTATGCTTTTTTCAGAAGGCATACCTTTTATGCCGTCCTGATTTTGAATAATAAAAAACAACCGATTTAAATTGAAACTTGAAAATACACTGTCAAACGCATAACATAAGTCTATTTCATATCCCCAACTGCTTCACAATGTCTGCTCAGATTGTAAATCACGGAGTGCACGAAAAGGTGATCCAGAATATGCTGGACGTTGCTAGAGAATTCTTCACTATGCCAGCGGAAAACAGAGCGCTTTTGTATTCAGAGGACCCTTCTCGTGTTGTACGCCTGTCAACTAGCTTTAACATCCAGAAAGAGAATGTTTTCAATTGGAGGGACTACCTGAGACACCACTGTCATCCTTTGGAAGATTATATTGATTCTTGGCCTGCAAAACCTGCAGCTTACAGGTGCATATAACGGAGATTCCATTTACTATTTTTTATGCATCTGTACTACTAACGATAGTAACTTGGTGTTTGATGTGAAAATGCAGGGAAGTTGCTAGTAAATATTGCAGGGAGGTTAGAGCGCTGATTTTAAAATTGCTGTCTGTCATATCAGAGAGCCTGGGGCTGGAACCCGACTTTCTGAATAAAGCACTTGGAAAACACGGACAACATATGGCAATAAATTATTATCCACGCTGCCCAAACCCAGAGCTCACCTATGGCTTACCAAGTCATACGGATCCTAATGCTCTCACGGTTCTTCTTCAAGACCAAATATCAGGATTACAATTGCTTATGAACGGAAGATGGGTTGCAGTTCCTCCCATCCCAAACGCCTTCGTTGTCAACATTGGAGACCAATTACAGGTATGGTGTGTGATTAAGTAATGAAATTGCTCTGAAAAGGGTTTTTTCTCAAACAATAAACAATAGTAATAGTTTTTTTTATATATCATTTTGATGTCTTGCTGTGTTCGAAACTTCAAAAATATAATTTACTACTATCCCTGTTCATCAGTCTGATCAGTGTAGGTCTACAATCACATTGTCTAGCAAAACAAAAGTAAGTGGTTTAATTCTGTGATGATATGGTTCTTCTGTCTGTTCCAGGTTTTGAGCAATGGAATATACAAAAGCGCAATCCACCGCGCAATAGTGAATCCCTCGGAATCTCGTATCTCTATTCCAACGTTCTACTGCCCTTCTCCTGATGCAGTGATTGAACCTGCCGATTTGTTAATAAACCCCGATAATCCTGTTCGTTACCGCAAATTCACCTACCAAGAATACTATCACAAGTTTTGGAGCGGAGGTCTGGATGGTAAGACCTGCCTGGATTATTTTAATGTTGATGAAGTTGGAAATAATTAATTCCTACTTGTTTATAGTTGTAATTTTCTAATTGAGGAGTCTGTTCCTACATAATAGGAATAAGCCAGAATATAGTTTCTCCTAGTTTAGTGTGTCGTTGAGAGAATCTCTCAACCACACTACTGTACGTCTAAGATAACATTTCTATCTTAAGACTATTGATTGTATAAATATGTGTGTAATTTCCTCATTCAATAATTAATAGAATATATTGACTGTCTATAATTTTATCTTGGTATCAGAGCCTATGAGGGCCTGGCCCCTCCTGGGCTTGGCCCCTCCTGGGCATAGAGAAATAAACTACTTTCGTTTGTGTTTGTCCATCATCGTGGGTCGATGGAGATACCAGAGATTGCTGCCTGTCACAGTGATGAGGGTTTGTTGAACAAAATAGAGGACATAGCGTGGAGAGGAGAGAGTAATGAAGGCGTCCGACTGGTAGAGACTGTCGGATGAGTTTTAGCTAAAGAAATCAATCCACAGATCAAAGCCAGAATGATCTGGGCGTAGAGAAAACAATCTGCAACAGGATCTCGATAGCATTTCGGAAAATTCCTCTGCATTTTCACCGATTCTGCTGCCAATCCATAAATATTTATGGTAAAGTTTGAATACCAAGTTTTCGCTGCAAATAGGGAGTTAGATATCGTCCAGATCGGTCACGGGAGAGTCGAGTTCGGTGCAGTTTTATGTTTGATCTGTTTCTGCTAGTTTTAAGGCCATAAAAAGTCTCGAACAAGGCGAAGATCGGGGAAGGCTATGAAAATCTCGGTTTTAGCTATGGCAATGATTGAAAATGGTGGTAAAGGCATGGGAATTGGCCCAAGTCCCGGACTCTGGCTTGATAAATTTTAGCCGCATGTCTTCCGATGTGGATCCCAGCGCGAGGTAAGAAAATCCGAGCTCAAGCGTTTTTATTCAGCTCGAGAATGTTCGTATTCCGCAAACTTTTGAGCAAAATGCACAAAAAAATGTCCAGGAAAGTGCACCGAAATTAGAGCAGAGTTCGGTGCAAAATATTCTTCAACATGAAAATAATCTGCCGAGTAATTATGATAATGTAAATGAAAAAGTTTGCGGTAATGTTAACGAGAGCATCGATCAAAATGTTGAAGGTGGATGCCGTCACTACAACAATTCTGGAGCTGATGACGAAGTGAATGGTCAGCATGTTAGTGAAGGCATTGATCTTTGCATTGCTGCTGGTGTCTATCATTCTACCGATGGGGGATAGATAGAACTTGAAAAGAGGTAAATTCTGCTACTCCTCAACAGATCAGGGCTGCCTCAATCGACAATCGTGGTGGTTGCGTGTATTGAGGTTGCGAGAAGCTACAGCTTGGATGAATTCGCAGCTCTCTCGGTGGTGCAGTGTGTGGAAATTATTTACTCGTTGGCTCCTCGAAGCCCTTGGCCGCTTCCCATTTACAATAACTCGGGTTGTTGCGGATTTGCACATGGCGTATGCTGCAGACCCAGAGGAACCCCGGATCGTATATTTCTGCTACGCCGAGGTTGGGGCTTGGGATTTTGATCCAGATCTGTGTTACTGTTCGATTCCGCAAGCTTGGGGAGATCAGGATCTGCTGGTGTGCTACGTGAACCATGGAGATCCTTGGCGAATCTTCTGCTGCTAGATCACCCGTGTCGATGTGTGAATCCTGCTCGGATCTGGTGCGTGTTGAAATTATAATTTCAACTGCAGTGAACAGAACAGCAGCAGCTACTTTATTCATTTGTCTTGATCCGGCGCCCCACATTTTTTCCCGATCTTTTAAGTCACCACATTACCATCTTTTCACTCTTTAATTATTTTTGAGTTCCTGAAGGATGAAGATCAGATACAACACTACATCATTACTTCTCAACAACCATATTAATGAGCAGAACGACTAAAAGAGAAAAGAACCAGCCTCGAGCCGACGTAGCATTTATCAGTCATAGATTTCATCACCACTGACTCAAGAAATATAACAAAAGATCAAATCTGTTAATCATGAGCAGCAGAGACTTCATCAGCAAGTTAAAGTGGTGAAGACCCTTTCCCGCACTATAAAATGCAGACACAGCAGAGTAGAAAAACATAGATTGAAAGTTCTTTTGTAACACACAGCAGTGTAGAACAAGAGAGTTTTTTTTGTATTGCACAGCAGTGCTGAAATTTTCTAAGATAGTTGTTTTGTGGAACTTAAGCGTTCTTGTTGTAATCCCTCTGTCAAGAGGAAGATGCTCTTAAGCATAATCTTTTATGAAGATCCCTCTATGTGAGGAAGACTTAGTTTTAGCACTTAGTTTATTTTTATAAATAGAAATTTCTTTTTGCCTGTTGCTGTTACACCGTAAGTCGAAAAATACTTGACGTCAAAAATCCCTGTTGCTGTTACACCGTAACTCAAAAAATACTTGACGTAAAAAATTTACATTGCTGCAACGCCACGAACAGCGTTGCTGCAACACAAGTTACAACAACTGGAAAAAAACTGTGTTGCTGCAACACTATTTCCAGAGAACGAATTTTTCTGTTTTTCTGAGTTAAAAACAGAGTATTTTTCTGTGTCAAAAACAGAGTATTATTTTGATCAGTTTTTTATCCTGAGGCAAAGTAGAGTATTATTTTATGCTCTGTTCTTGTGTTTTTGAATTATCAGAAAACAGAGTATTACTCTCTGTTCATATTTTTGTTGTTTCGAAATTTATCAGATAATTCTCAACAGTGGAAATAGAGGATTTTTCCACTGTATTTTGTTTGGAATAACCAAAAATTCCCGACATGGTATCAAAGCTTGTCCAGGTTCTTTGAAGACATCAAAGAAGCTGAAGGAAGATTTTTTGCTGCAACAAATTATCCAGCAGAGCGAAAACACTGTGAAGGTATTTTCCAGATTAGTTTTTTGTGTAGCTGCTGAAGACAATTAAGTGATTTTTTTTTACAGTCAAGTATTGCAACAATGGCCAGCACTAGCGTGGGTATGTTTAATACCCAACTCCCACAGTCCAATGGGAAAAATTATGACTACTGGGCAATAACCATGAGAGCCGTGTTTGCCTCACAAGATTTATGGGAACTTGTTGAATATGGATTTGAAGAACCAGCAAATGAAGAAGATTTTATTGGATTAAATCAGGCACAGAAAGAGCTGTTGAAGAGCAATAAGAAGAAGGAATCAAAAGCCTTTGTACTTTTATATCAAGCAGTGCATGAGAGTGTGTTTCCGAGAATAGCAGCAGCCAAGACATCCAGAGAAGCATGGCAACCTCTCAAGACAGCCTATCAAGGCATGGAGAAAGTGAAGACAGCAAAACTACAGTTGCCAAGGAAAGATTTTGAGAACCTGCATATGAAGGAGTCACACAATATTGACTCATTCTTCACACAAGCAATTGGTTTGGTCACACAGATAAGGTCTCATGGAGAAACTCTTCAAGAAAGGAGGATTGTGGAGAAACTATTGAGGTGCCTACCCTCAAAGTTTGATGTGATTGTCACCAGCGTAGAAGAGACAAAGGATCTCTCAAATTTTTCAGTTGATGAACTTCATGCATCACTGATAACACATGAGCAGATGTTGAGTAGAAATGAAAACTCATCTCTAGAGCAAGCCTTCAAGACCCAGATGTCATTTGGAAGAGGAAGAGGTCAAGGCTGAGGAAACAAGAGAGGAAGAGGTAGAACCCAATACAGAGGCAGAAGAAACAGTCCAGCAAACATTCAAGGAAGAGGCAGCAATCCAAATCAGAACCAAGGCCATGGCAGCAGTCAACAAAGTGGACAACATCATGCTCAAGGACAAAGGTATGAAAAATCCAATGTCCAATGTTATTATTGTAAAAAATATGGGCACTATGCAAATGAATGTAGGAAGAAGCAGCATGATATGAGTAATAGATCTAGTGCAAATATCACTAGAGAAAATATCAGTCAAGATAATGTGTTGTTAGTTTGTAATATGGATGAAACAAACATTGAAGATATATGGTTTCTAGATTCTGGTTGCAGCAACCATATGACAGGAAACATAGCACTGTTTTCTGCTTTAGATCATATTGTGCAGTCACGAGTCACACTTGGGACTGATAATAAAATTTCTGTTATGGGAAAAGGAGAAGTTAAAATATTTACAAAGAAAGGTGAAAAGAAAACCATAGCAGATGTCTATTATGTTCCTGGAATGAAGTGTAATCTCTTGAGTATTGGACAGCTTGTTCAGAAGGGTTACAATGTTTTCTTTAAGAATGATGTATGCACAATCATGGACAGATTACCCAGCAAACGTTGTATTGCTGAAGTGAAGATGACAAGGAATAGGATGTTCCCTCTCAGAATAAAAGCAGATTTGAAAAATAAAGAAGTAGTTGCAACAGTGACACAAGAGGCTCTCCAAAGCGTACCAAAGGATGAAAATTGGTTGTGGCATTTGAGATTTGGACATCTCAACTTTGGATGTCTTAATTTGTTGAGTAGAAGAGGAATGGTAAGAGGATTACCATTGATAGAAAAGCCAGACAGCCTTTGTGAAGGTTGTATATTAGGAAAACAACACAGAGAAAGTTTTCCAACTCGGAAAAGCATAAGGGAAAAATCACCTCTAGAAATTGTCCACTCAGATTTATGTGGACCGATGCAAGCTCCATCACTTGCAGGAAGCCAATATTTTCTAACATTTATTGATGACTGTACTAGAAAGACGTGGGTTTATTTTCTGAAGAATAAGAGTGAAGTGTTTGAAAATTTTCAAAATTTCAAAGCACTTGTAGAAAATCAAAGTGGGCTGTGTATCAAGGTTTTGAGAACTGACAGAGGAGGTGAGTATATCTCCAAAGAAATTTTACGTTTTTGCAGAGAAAATGGAATTCATAAGCAATTTACAGCAAGGTACACCCCGCAGCAAAATGGAGTTGCTGAAAGGAAAAACAGAACAATCATGGATATAGCGAGGAGCATGTTGAAGGCAAAGCATTTGCCAAATGATTATTGGGCTGAAGCTGTACACTGTGCAGTATATATTTTGAATAGATGTCCTACAAAAGCAGTGATGAACAAAGTGCCAGAAGAAGCATGGAGTATGAGAAATCAAGGAGTCACCCACATGAAAGTTTTTGGTTGTGTGGCTTATGCACACATTCCAGATCAGCTAAGGAAGAAATTGGACAGGAAATGGGAGAAATGTATTTTCATTGGATACAGTGAAGAATCCAAAGCTTACATGTTATATATCCCATCCACCAAGAAGTTTTTTGTGAGCAGAGATGTTCAATTTACTGAAGAGGAAGCTTGGGATTGACGCATAGAGAAAACAGTTAATGTTAAAAACTGTTTGTCTCATGATGATGATGATGAGGAGTTGGCTGAAACACATCCCCAAACAGCAGCACCAACAACAGAACAGCAAGAGACACCCTTGAGGAGAAATGAGAGTGCTTCTCCAAGCACACCACAAGGAGGAAATTCAAGTGCATCTACAAGCACTTGGACACCGAATGAAAGAGGTAAGAAATTCAGAAATTTAAGTGATATTTATGATGAAGGAATGAATTCCCTGTTTGCTTTGTATTGTCCGTTGATGACCCTGTTCATTTCAAAGATGCAATTAAAGATAAGAAATGGATAGAAGCTATGGATGAGGAGATAAATGCAATAGAAAGAAATAAGACATGGGATTTAGTTGAGCTACCAAAAGGTAAAGAAGTCATTGGAGTTAAATGGGTCTACAAGACCAAGAGTAATGCTGAAGGAAAGATAGAAAGGCATAAAGCAAGACTTGTTGTCAAGGGATACAAGCAGCAGTATGGGAGAGATTATGAGGAGACTTTCGCACCGGTTCCAAGAATGGAAACCGTGAGAGCAGTGCTGTCCATAGCATCACAAAACAAATGGAAAGTTTACCAAATGGACTTGAAGTCAACATTCTTGAATGGAGTATTAATGGAAGAGGTTTACATTGAGCAACCTCTAGGCTATGAGAAGAAAGGCCAAGAGCAAAAAGTCTGCAGATTGAAGAAAGCTCTTTATGGGCTGAAGCAAGCACCAAGAGCATGGTACAATATGATAGATTCATATCTACTGGAAAACAGATTTGAGAAGTGTGAGGGAGAACCCACTGTTTACATCAAAGAAAAGGACTGTAAAATTTTAATTGTTGTGTTATATGTTGATGATGTGATTTTTACAGGTAATGATGACTACCTCATTGAAAATTTCAAATCAGTCATGAAAGAAGAATTTGAGATGACTGACATGGGTTTGCTGAGATAATTCTTAGGAATAGAAGTAGATCAAAATGAAAATGGAATTTTTATTTCACAGGAAAAATATGTAAATGAAGTGTTGAGCAGATTTAACATGCAGGACAGCAAGGCAGCGATCACTCCCACAGTGATGGGATTAAAACTCAGCAAAGAAGACAGAAACAAAGATTTTGACCCTACTGTGTACAAGAGCATAGTTGGCAGCCTTATGTATTTGACTACAACTAGGCCAGACATAATGTATGTTGTTAGTTTATTTTCCAGATTCATGGAGAAGCCAAAAGAAACACATTGGCAGGCATCAAAGAGAATTCTGAGATATGTTAAAGGTACAAAAAGGTATGGCATATTTTATACTGTTTCAGAATGTTCAGATTTAGTTGGATACACAGATAGTGATTGGGCTGGAAGTGTAGATGACCGGAAAAGAACATCTGGTTACATTTTTCACATAGGTTCAGGAGCCATTTCATGGGCTTCTAAGAAACAGCCAATTCTGGCATTGTCTACAGCAGAAGCAGAGTATGTGGCAGCTACAGTAGCAGCATGTCAAGCGGTTTGGATGAGGAGAATGTTGAGAAGTCTATACCACGAGCAGGAAACAACAACGGTTATTTTTTGTGACAATAGCTCAGCTATTGCATTATCCAAGAACTTTGTATTCCACAAGAGAACAAAACACATAGACACAAAGTTTCACTACATCAGAGAATTGGTGAACAATGGAGAAATCATTTTACAACATTGTAGGACTCAGGAACAAGTTGCGGATATTCTGACAAAGCCATTGGATCAGAAAAGTTTTGAGTTTTTAAGGAAATTTCTGGGTATGACTGATAACCCAACAGTTGAAATTAAAGGGGAGTGTTGAAATTATAATTTCAACTGCAGTGAAAAGAACAACAGCAGCTACTTTATTCATTTGTCGTGATCCGGCGCCCCACATTTTATCCCGATCTTTTAAGTCACCGCCATTACCATCTTTTCACTCTTTAATTATTTTTAAGTTCCCGAATGATGAAGATCAGATACAACACTACATCATTACTTCTCAACAACCATATTAATGAGCAGAACGGCTGAAAGAGAAAAGAACCAGCCTCGAGCTGACGTAGCATTTATCAGTCATAGATTTCATCACCACCGACTCATGATATACAGCAAAAGATCAAATCTGTTAATCATGAGCAGCAGAGACTTCATCAGCAAGTTAAAGCGGTGAAGACCCTTTCCCGCACTATAAAATGAAGACACAGCAGAGTAGAAAAACATAGATTGAAAGTTCTTTTGTAATACACAGCAGTGTAGAACAAGAGAGTTTTTTTTGTATTGCACAACAGTGCTGAAATTTTCTGAGATAGTTGTTTTGTGGAACTGAAGCGTTCCTGTTGTAATCCCTCTGTCAAGAGGAAGATGCTCTTAAGCATAATATTTTATGAAGATCCCTCTATGTGAGGAAGAATTAGTTTTAGCACTTAGTTTATTTTTATAAATAGAAGTTTCTTTCTGCCTGTTGTTGTTACACCGTAAGTCGAAAAATACTTGATGTCAAAAATCCTTGTTGCTGTTACACCGTAACTCAAAAAATACTTGACGTCAAAAATTTACGTTGCTGCAACACCACGAACAACGTTTCTGCAACACAAGTTACAGCAACTGAAAAAAAACTGTGTTGCTGCAACACCGTTTCCAGAGAACAAATTTTTCTGTTTTTCTGAGTTAAAAACAGAGTATTTTTCTCTATCAAAAACAGAGTATTATTTTGATCAGTTTTTGATCCTGAGTCAAAGTAGAGTATTATTTTATGCTTTGTTCTTATGTTTTTGAATTATCAGAAAACAGAGTATTACTCTCTGTTCATATTTTTGTTGTTTCGGAATTTATCAGAAAATTCTCAACAGTGGAAACAGAGGATTTCTTCACTGTATTTTGTTTGGAATAACCAGAAATTCCGGACAGTGCGGTGAGCGTGGAGACATGATCTGCTGCAAAGGAAGCGTGGATCAGTAACGAAGGGGCCGAAGGTACGTGCTCACAGTGGTCGTTGAGATCGGTGTAGCCACTGCCAAGCTGTGGTGTGGAGGTCAAGCCGGAGGCCGACCTGTGTCAGTTTCAATCCACGAGATCGAAGCACCGGAAAGTGGAGTAGATTAAATACATAATATTGGCTGAGGAGGATCGATCAGTGATCGGTGCCAGCTATCTGAAGTCTGCAGGGTGGTGCTGCTCATGAGGAGCTGTGTAATGTCGGAGGTCTGCAATTGTAGCAGTCTCATGCAGAGTTGCAGAGACTGAAATGAATACCTGAAGAGGAGCTGTGGAACGATGTAGTGGATCTGGTGATCTGCCTGTGGTGGATCTGCATGAGGCGTGACGCATTTGCCATTCTGCAATCGTGTATTCACAGACAGATCTGTGTGGATATCATAGGCAGAGGATTGGTATTCATCAAATTTCTCTATTTGGGATTTTTGAAACGTTTAATTGGCTGAATTGTTTAAATATGACGGCGAATTTTGGTCGGTGGGAAGCCGATCCTTTTTTCTCAGCTGACGAGGATGTGCAAGACTCCGCTGACAGGTAGGAATCCGCATACAGAAGTTGGGTGTCTGCTCGGAATGCAACAGACACAGATCCAAGTTACGGTGAGAATTTGGACAATTCAGTTGATATTCTGAGATGGGAGCTACAGACCGCCCTTGGCACTGCCAAATGGCAGCTGGATGAGTTTGAAAGGGCTGTAAAGTCAAGTTACCTGGGGAGAGATGTAGATGCAAGCGACAGGCATCAACAGTTTGTTATGGCTCAAGAGCAAAGCAAAGAAAAAGCTCAACATCCCACCGAAGATTTCGAAGATAATATATTCCTGTTTCACATTCCACACGCCAGGGTGTGACAACACTTTTCCATGGATTGACTGACAATCTGAACATTTCTTCCATTTGAAGCATATTTTTGAATGCGGCAAAATGCACGTTTTTGGCTGCAAATAATTTTAAATCAAACGAAACTCTTTCTCTGCATGCATCCCGGTGATCCTGGTCGACATTTGGGAGTAATTTGCAGCAGTAGTAATCCTCTAGAAATGAGGACTAAAGCAAGAGGGAAGTGGGGCCTTCATACCAAGGTTCCCATGCCAGTGGTGGCGGTTTTATGCACACTATTCTTTCTTGCAGGTCTTTTCGGATCGATGTTCATCTCTTAGGACATTCCCGAGCAAGGGCCCTGGTAAAGCTCTGCAAGAAGAAGCCGTGCAAAAAAGTCATTTGAACGTTGTCCAGATTTGATGCCCGAGTGTGCGGTTTTCCATCAGAAGGAGCAGAGAGCAGCTGTGATGAGGTACAGGAAGAGGATGCTGAAGATGCAGCGGGGCGTGAAGTGAGATCATTGGCGGTACCTTTGTTTGTTCTCTGGATGTCCGTGCCTGTCCAACCATTGCCCTTTTCCTTCCCTCGATCTCTTCGCCTAACCAAGCGAAGAAGGATGGAGGAGAAATTGATCATTTGGTAGTGTTTAGTTTGTCCGCCAAGAGGTGTGAAGAGCGGAGCTGCAATGAGACTTTCGAAGCTCATTGAGAAAGGTGGAGGAGAAGCTGGAGCAGTGCCTCAGATTTGAAGCTGTGACCGCTCATCTCTGGAAAGCGCGAACAGTGGCGCTGGGAATGGAAGCCGAGGGTCTTGGAAACAAGGATTGCCTTACTGGCATAATCCATAGTATACCGCTGCGTCGTTTGTTTGCATTTCACTAGTATGTTTGGTGCAGATCATAAGTATTGAAATGATGTCATGTTATATATTGTTTTAAGAATGGTCATGTGAGTAAATTAAATCTGGTTGGAAAAATTTAATTTACTTATTGTGACAGTTAGCTTGGCAAACTATTGTCACGAAAATAAATCTATGTTGGAATTTGCCATCCCAAATAATCCAATGATCTCACCAATAGTAAAATAATCCAGGCAGGTCTTACTGTCTATTGGTATCATCAACAGTAAAATATCCAGGCAGGTCTTACAAACCAGCGTAAAAAACAGAAGAAAGTTCAGATGATTAGCGTAAAAAGCAGAAGAAAGTTCAGAAGATTTTCAGCGTTGCACATGAAGTTGAGTTGAACTGAATGTACTGTATGTTTGTCTGTTTTCTGGAATTGTAACGGAGAAAAGAACGCCCAAAGAACATTAGGCTTGTCGCATATGGGCTATTCATGTCCTACCTCCCCCTCCACTTTCTCGCCCGGAAATCCATTGCTAATCAACATCACAAAAAAAGTTGTGTAGGGATAGAAATTGTAATTAGGAGTTCATTAAAATTAGAGAATCACTTAATTGAGTGTTTAGGGTTCATTCATGTAGAGTGATGGATGAAGAGTTAAGTGTAGTTTAAATTTAGAGTGTGACTTAACTAAGTTAAGTGTCTATATGTTAAGATATTTTAGATAAGTACTTAGTTGAAAAAGATTAAATACCTTTCACCAAATTTATTGTAAGAATCATATTTTGTGTAATGTGAATTTATGTTTTCTCTTCTTTCCTTTTCCAACAAATTGATATCAGAAAAAGATTTTTCAACAAATTAATATCAGAAAAAGATTAAAACCCAAACGAGAAATTTTAATACAGCCAAAAACCACTGTAGGGAAAAATTTTAATGCTGCCATCAACCACCATGGCCGCATCC
This sequence comes from Pinus tabuliformis, assembly GCA_031772625.1. Taxonomy (NCBI): domain Eukaryota; kingdom Viridiplantae; phylum Streptophyta; class Pinopsida; order Pinales; family Pinaceae; genus Pinus; species Pinus tabuliformis. The sequence goes on along the minus strand of CM062819.1, from coordinate 1,815,611,375 downwards.
TCAAATAACAGAGTGTGGGAGAGGAGAGAGCCGCCAAGTGCCTCCGCCATAGAGTGATAAGCCATTTAATCTTTTAGTGGAAGGAAAGAATACAGAGCAGTGATTCCTTTTCATTTTTGCCGAGCCGTAGCCTCAAGCCAGCGGCTACTGTGTACGCAGCCAGTCTACAAGTCCGATTTGCTGAGCCGCCTTTAGGAAAAGAGATCCCCAGTTCTTGCGGCAACTTCTTTAGAGTGGAATTTCTAAGCTGCTGCTAGAAGAAAATTCGGTCTAAGTGAAATTCAAGGCAGAATGCATTTTTCTAAAAACCTAGAGTGGAATTTTTACGCTGCTGCTAGAAGAAAAGTCAGCGTAAGTGAAATGCGAGGTGGAATGCATCTTTCTAAAAACCGTGAAGAGCACGAGAAAATTCAATTAAAGTCACATGAAGAGCACGAGAAAATTCAATTAAAGTCACATGAGCTTATTTATTGGATTCCAAAGGTTTTATTTTAAGGTTTAATAGCAAGGCACGTGCATAAAACAAAATGGGCTTTCTTCGTATGTTTGAGAAAAGGATTTTCTTCATATATTTGAAGTATTAAAGATTTTCTTTATAAAAGTTTAAGTTGAACGTTATAAAAAGACTCACGTAGGGTTTTAATTGGTAAGGTATTTAGGGTTTTACGAGGTATTGTATTTATGAAGATTTTTTTATATATTAAAAGGTATATAGTTTATTATAAGGAAGAGTTGAGGGACAATTGTTTTGTGGATTTGAGAGATTTTTTCTGAAAAGAGAGTTTAGCATTTTGCAAACATTTATTTATTTGTAATTTATTTTGGTGTTTTGTCAAGCATGATATCATTTTGGGTGAAGATTGTGTCTTATGCAGGCTATTGAAAATCATATTTTTTTTTAGGGGCAATATGGAAGATAGCCTCATGCAATCAACAAAGTAGCTATAAGAAAAGGAATGACAACAGTCATGGGCTGCAAAGCGCGACTGAGGAGGACTAAGAAAATGAATCGAAAAGAAGAGGCAAAGATTGTTGCCATGGTTAGAGAGGTTCAGGGCGTAGCCGAGGAACTGAGAAGTCTAGCAAAAGACAAAGAAAAAATCAAGGCTGATTGGTGTAGCTTTGATTTGCTACCACCTCCTTTTTTTACAGATAAATATTTTGATCATTGGGTTATCAAGATGTTAACTTTTCTTCGAGCCAAAGAGTTAATTGAGTACGATTATAATAACGCATATGATGAAGTATGCGATGCTTTAGCATTGAATTTTATAAAACAAGCATTGGATGAGAAGTGTTTGTGCAAGGTAGAAAAAGCTACAACTTCGAAGGAAGCATGGAAGATCTTAGAAGAAGAATTTGATGCAAGGGAGAGTGACATACAGCAGCAAGATGTGTCACAATTTTTTGGGTTAGCCGCAGATACGAGAGTAGACGCGCAAGACTCTGAGAGGAAAAAAGAGCTTAGAGAATCCCACTCAAAAGTGGATGATGGTTGTCAATACCATAAAATAGAAACGCATCATGCAAGCAGGCATATGGATGAAGAAGGTGAAACAAGGATTGCAGAGAGAGAAGTTGAAGCCTCTATATGTGAAACAAAGAAAGAGCAAAAATATTTTCAAGGGATCCACTGTAATGTGGATGATGCAGATGATTTTGAATCACATTGTGCTGAGACACATATGGATGATGACTGCAAAGTGATATGTGAATTGGTGAATCCTATCGTAGCTGACGGATTTAGTGAAGTTGAAATTGTTAATGAAATTGACAATGAGCACAGGAATGCTCGAATATCCAACCATGGTGTGGATGAACATTATCTTGATGATATATGTGGTTTCCTTTTTGAAACAGGGATTGATTGTAGAAATATGATAAGCTAATGTTTGATGAAGAATTAAAGGTTGAAGTTGTCACTGTAGCAGCAAGATATGAAGCAATTGGAACTTGTCATGAAGGAGTATGTCATCTAGTAGCAATTGATGATCAAGAACAGGATAAAATGATTGAAGAGTTTTTTATGAGAATATCCACTAACATCATAACAATGAAAGACAACCTCCATGCAGTTGAAAAGAAGGAAGATGTAGTGCAGAAGGATCTCACTTAAGAGAGTCATATGAAAGATGTTTTTAACATTGTTTTTGAATATGCAGTTGTTCAAAATAGCATGGGAGCAGAAGTTGAAAGCAAGGTTGTTAATAAATTTGATGCAAATTACAGAAAAACGCAATAGTACCTGATGACGAAAGTGAAAAGAATGACATGAATGTTTCTGCAGACAAAGATCAATGCATTGAAACCATTTTTCAACAATGGAGTCAAGAAGAGATAAGATTTTGCGATCAAGAAATATGGAAGAAAGAAAGTCATGAATATGAAGAGCAAAGAAGACAGTTTGGAGATGCAATGTTGTGGTAGCAGTCCATGGTTGAGCGAATATTTGAAGAGGAAGGTGTAGAAGATAAGATCAGAGTGTGTTTCAGCACTAATTCAGGAAAAGTCAAATAAAAAGTGCAGTAGCAGCAAGTAAAGGAATATGGAGCGTACAACAAGAACGTGCAACAGAGAATGAAGCAATTTCGAGGATATAAAATTTGGAAGAAGAGAAAAAGAAAATGCAAAATTGTAAAAGTCTTGAGTCATTGTAAGCCTAGTTGAGACATAGACCAACATACATGCTTGAGTGATAATTGAATAGATTTCTATTGTAAGCCTAGCAGGCATAGTTGAGTCATGTTGATTCATACGATCGTAATTAAGGGGGAGTGTTAGAGATTGTAATTACTCTTGCATGAGGAGTTGACTAAAATTAGAGAATCAATTAACTAAGTGTTGAGCATTGAGTCAAGTCGAGTGATGGATGAAGAGTCACGTTTAGTCCATATTTAGAGTGTGAGTTAACTAAGTTAAGTGTGTCTGCATGTTAAGACATTTTAGGGGAGTCGCTAGTTGGAAAATGTTAAATACCCTTCACTGAGTTCATTGTAAGAATCATGTTTTGTGTGATCAATAGAAGAACCATAGCTTGTGTGTTTAGTGTGTGAATTTTTGTTTTGTCTCCTATACCTTTCCAACATATTCATATCCTACCTCCCCCCCACACTTTCTCCCCCAAAAATCCATTGCTAATCAACATAAGAAGAAAAGTTGTGTAAATTATGAAGAGTTCATGGTGACTGAAATAAGCAAAGTGACTTGTTCCATTTAGGTAATTCTCCACAAATTTCTAAAATATTTTTGAAATCTACGATCTATCTAGTCACGTTAGCTTTTTTTACAACCATCCTTATAAAAATTCATGGGTTGCAATGTCAGTGAGGCATTTACTTCAGCTAGGTATTCACATGGAGATGGAGAAGGATATAATGTTTGTATGAAGGTGATCATGTTTTGGGTATTATGATTATGTTAACTGAAATCATTGAAATATTAGAAATAATTACAAATGTTGGAAGATTCATGGGAGATAATTTGGTTGTTGAATCCATGTTCTGATGTACTCGTCGTTTATATATATATATATATATATATATATATATATATATATATATATATTTGGAATTAAGTAGTACGTATATCTATAATTTTTCTCTATATTGGATATTTATTGTGGGCATGCTGAAGAATTCTACCTAGCTTTTATTTTTAGAATACACTGACTTATTCTGGATCTTTTCTTCCCATCAATCAAAGAGGCAGTGAAGATTATCTTTGGTTATAAATAAATCGATACATTGTAGAAGTGCTTACATGATAAGTTGTCATCATAGAGACACTAAATGATTACAGGAAAACAACAAATGGTTGTTGGAAAATAGTAAAATATAGCTTCACAAACAGCGTTATCGTACCCAATGTCAATAATGAATGCAAGGACATCCCCAAAAGCAAAACTTGGTAGGAACTTCAAAATTAATTTAGTTGATTCCAGCTTCTATTACATAATTGTTCTCTTCAGCAAATGCCTGAATTTCTAGGAGTCATAATAGCATAATTCATGATGAGCTACTTTTCACTTGACTTGTGACCAAATTCATAATGCACTACTTTCACTTAATAAATTCAGAAGTCATAATAGCAGAATTCATGATGAAACCCTTTTCACTTGAGTTATGACAAAATTCATAATTCACTACTTTCACTTAATATGAGAATAAAATTTAGGCATGTACGACATTTTAGCTATACAAAATACTCCACAAAATCTATTGTCAAGGACAAAATATTTCTCAAATCCATTACCAAATGGGAGGGACACCATTAGGTGGACGGGTCTAGCACAAACCTCACTGATGCCACGTCAACAAGCTGATGACACCTTGTCCTTCAGTTACTGACACTTTTCCTCCATGTGTGGATGCTTCATTGACTTGTGCGAGGATTGTTTTGCCGGCTGCCTTATTCTGTTCAAGCCTGTTTCTTGTGTGTTTCTAGTCCTAGGTACTTGCGTGGAGATGCTGGTGTTCCACTCGCAGCCACGTCTGTCCTTGGCCCTCCAGATAGCGGGTTATGGGGTCTTTCTATTTCTTGTTTGAGAGGTTGTGAGGTTGTTGTCTAGAGTTTAGTTTGCAATATTGGGATGTTTTCTCTTCCCCGTATGGTGTATTCGCTTGATTATTCATCTATGTTAATCCCTATTGTGGATTTAGTTCGAATCAGTGCTGGTTATGGTGGTTTCATGCATGGAAGGGTTTTATCTGACGATTTTTGCTTGTTTTACGCAGTTTGTTGGAGGTTTCTGGTTGTGTAACCCCATGGGAGGCCTCTCTTGTAGTTCATTATGCAATTTGCCGTTGGAACTATGACTTTTGGGGTTCCTGTGGCATGCTGGCATGTAGGAAGCCAAAAAATGAGACTTGGAAGGTAGGACATTGTCCTACCAGCCTATATCTAACTTTTTTTTTAACACATTTAACTGGTTGGATTATTGTACCTTTGTGCTTATCTGCTCTTGTACTTTTGAAAACTTTCAGCGTCTCTAAATTGTGGTTTTTTTGTGGTTTTTGTGTAAATTGTGGGGTTTGAAGCATGAAGACTCTGTAAATTGTGGGGTTTGGGGGTTTGAAGCATGAAAAAAGCACTGCCGTGTGGCATTTAATTATCAATGAGAATTTCCTCATGCCATTTTGTTCTACTATGTGGCTTTATATGTTGTAATGAGAATTTTTTCATGCCATTTTATTCTATCGTGTGGCTCTATATCTTGTAATGAGAATTTTTTCATGCCATTTTGTTCTGTTGTGTGGCTCTATATATTGTCTTGGTTTGAATCACAAATACTCTGTAAAATGTGGGGTTTGGGGGTTTGTGTTTGATGTCGTGTGGTTGTGTTAAATAAAATGTCATTGTTTTGAAGAAACTATCGTAAGACACCTCAACATGTCGACGTGGCATCACTAAGGTCTATGATAGACCCATTAGCCTAATGACATCCGTCCCCTATGTACTAAATACTATGACATGGGGCATTACCATTTTTACTTCTATCAATCCACTTTACTTGTATATCAATGCACGATTTACACAACTTTAAGGGTCACGAAAAGGACGTGCCCAAATTTTGGTTCTACATAATCTTGTAATTAGATTTAGTTGCAACTTTTTTTAAGCTAGGAATCATTTTAAGTGAAAAAATTTGATCTTGTTTTGCATTCATACCTAACGGGGTTAGCAATTTCCTCTGCTAGCAAATCTAGTATGAACGTATCTATTGGTCCATGACATTTTTATACTTGTAATGCCCATTAAGAATATTGTCTTTCATAATACTTTTAACTTTACTTCTGAGGCACAAGGGTTGAAATCTTTTCAAATAAACATGATAATGAGAAATCACAAACTTAAATCTGCCAAAAATATACGCTTTTTGTCAAGAATATATTTTGTCATAAAGAATTCCACCATATTCTGAATTAGCTTTAGGGCTTGTATGTTGTTGTATGGAACCGTGTGATTCAATATAATATTGTTAGCAGTATAAATGTTGTTAGCGGTATAATACATTTAAATTGTTAGCAGTAAAATGTTGTTAGCTTGTTTGTTTGTTTGTTAGATTTAAATTTAAAAAATGCCTAAATACATGTGATTTTCTTCAATGTCTTTAGTCCCTCCCTCCCTCTTTTCAATTTGGGTAATGGCATCCCTCCCCTAATGGTTTAAATTTGTGTTGTGAGTTGTATATTCGTGGTTCCAGAGAAAGGTTTTAAGTCTCTCTGTTTTTGCATGGCCAAAAAATTATGTTAGGAGGAGATACAAACCCCATATGTGATTGCAACAGAGGAACGTGCTTGCAGATTCATCAGAGAAGGTGCTTAGAATTATCTTTAGGGCTTGTATGTTGTTGTCTAGAACTTGGTGATTCAATATAATGTTGTTATCAGTATAATGTTGTTAGCAATATACATTATTAGCAATTGTCACCAGTATAATACATTTAAATTGTTTGCAGTTGTTATCAATAAAATGTTGTTATCTTGTTTGTTTGTTTGTTAGATTTAAATTTTAAAAACTACCTAAATACATGTCATTTTCTTCACTATCTTTAGTCCCTCCCTCCCTCTTCTCAATTTGGGTAATGGCATCCCTCCCCTAATGGTTTAAATTCATGTTGTGAGTTGTATATTCGTGGTTCCAGTGAAAGGTTTAGAAGTCTCTCTATTTTTTCATGGCGAAAAAATTATGTTAGGAGGAGTTACAACCACCATATGTAATTGCAACATAGAAAAGTGGTTGCAATTTCATTAGATAAGGTCCTTAGAATTAGCTTTAGGGCTTATATGTTGTTGTATGGAACTAGGTGACTCAAACTAGACAAGTTAGTTAGCAATAAGATGCCTAAAAATGTTTTTTTTACTGACTTCTAACAAAACCATAAAATGACTCATTGCTTTAGAGTTAGTGATTTTCTCTTAAAAAGAGCAAAGATTTTGATGATTGAAAAAAGAATAAAACCCTGACATTGAAATAAAAATATTTTTTAGATTAGAATTCAAATTCAAGTTCAACAGAGTTCAAATTCTTGAATTTAGTTTATCTAACTTTGATCAAATTATCCAAAATAATTTCGATTATGTACATATCATATTATCCCAGCGAAGTTGAAATTATTGAATTTTGTTTATCTACCTTTGTTCCTTGATCATCACAAGGACCATTAACAAACATTCCCAAATCAAGTAAAATTGGATGTAACTGTTTAGAAGAGAATGGTATTTTTTATCATTTGCATTCCTTAGTATGATGAACTAGATAATCCTTAACTATGTAGAAGTGTAGCTTCTACTATTAAACCAATAAACATGTTGCATCTTTACAAAATTTACATTGGGATGTGGTTACAAAAGTTATGCCATGCCGCCCCTATGTTTAATGACCTCCATTTCCTGCATTGCCCAAAATTTTTTAGTTCACTGCTTAACCCAAGTATGCTAGACTACCCAAGATTTGTTGATTAGGATGTGCCTGAATGTTGTTGTCATAAGCTTGAATCCAATTTCCTCGTTGTATCCATGGAGCGACTAAGGAGCCCAGGTGTCCACTTATGCTACTAACCCAAGCAATAAGTGCAGGTGTCATATAAACACAGTTAGGATTTAAGCCTTCATTGATAGGGGTATAAGAGGTCTTGGTATGATGGTGTGTGCTAACTATTATGTTAAACGCATAATCTAACTATTATGTTTATGATCTTTTGAGGTATTTAAGCATGTGCAACATTTTAGCGGTACAAAACACTCCATAAAATCAATTTCCCATTACGAAATAGCTCTTAAACATATTACCAAACATAAACACTATAATAAAGCTCTACCGCTTAGTCTAACTATTATGTTTCTGATCTCTTCGGGTATATTTATTTTATGGATTTTATTACAAATCATGCGAGAGGTATTCTTTTGGAAGGATAAGTTTTATCTCTGCATTATGTACAATCTGAGTGTTAAGTTTTATCTTTTCTCGATATATTTCTCTGTAGGTTTTAACCCTGTTTAGAAATTACCTGCGTATGAATTCTAAAAACAGAAAATAAACAATAGTGAGAGTATAACACATAAAACAAATATACATAGATATTTTCCCTTGGATCCCAAAACCGGGACTACCAGATTGATTTTTCATTATGTTCCTTTCAATGTTATAATACATATATATATATGCTGAAGCATCCAGTAACCTTGGATTAGAACATAACCATAGTTCCCTTCACCGGATCTACATAATACCATGGACCGAAAACCACTGCGCCCAAAACCATGTGTGAAATCCATGCACAAAACCATAGGTAATATAGGGTCGAATTTTTTTCCCCAGGGCAGTGCCCCCTGGACCCCGTGCAGGGGAGACCCCTGCACACCCCTTGACAGTGGGGATGCTGCCCCCCCTGTGATCCCCCCGCTAGTCGTGAAAGAATATAACACAACCCAACATTATCTATGGATTTTGTTGGAAATAATTAGGTGCTTTTTAAAGATTATTTTGGAATAGTAAGTTTGATTTTTATAGCATGAATTTCATAATATATAATCTAAGTGTGTTAGAGATTTTTGAGAATGTGAAACATAATTGTATATTAAAAAAAAATTATAAATAACAAAAAGTCATAATTTTATTTAAAATTTTCCGGCCAATTTAGATAAACAAAATTTTGGCCAAATTTAAATAAAAACATTTAATGATTACACTGCACCAACGCTGTTGTCTAAACATGAAGTAAATAAATCACGTTTATTCGTTGTACCTATGAATAATGAAATTCATGGACACTAGTACGCTTGTCCAATAGGATGGATGGCTTTTCATTAATGGGAGTGTTCAAAAAATATTTATTAGGATTATGAAACTGTTTTAAAATAAATTAATTACTCTTGTATGAGGAGTTGGTTAAAATTAGAGAGTTAGTTAACTGAGTGTTGAATCAAGTCGAGTTAAGTGATATATGAATTTAGTATGTGATTACATGTCAAGTTATTTGCAGTGAGTCGCTAGTTGGAAATATATAATTATCCCTCACGGAGTTCATTGTAATGAATAGAGTTTTTGTATGGTCAATAGAAGAGTCGCAACTTGTGTTATTGTGTGAGATTTATTTGCGTTATTTTGTGCCTTGCCTTTTCTTTCTTTCCAATAAATTGATATCAGAACAAGGTTACAAAGAGCCAGGGAAAACAGATCAACAATTATTCGTGAGAGAAAAAAGAGAAATAATTTATGTTCCTCTTGATTGAGAACTATCACGGGATTTCATTTATGTTCTTCTAACGCTCGTGGCATTGCAACCTTATGAAAATTTGCGTTAGAGGACTAACGCCAGAATTCATTGTTGTGAAAAGCGTTAGCACGCAACTATATTTAACTCCAAAACACGTTAGCGTGGAAAAGTCAACAAAATGAAAAAAAAACGACGAAGTGAAATTTGGTTGGGTGCTATTCACGTTGATTTAGTTTGTTCATAAATATTAGTGTCTTTTTAAAAGGACTTTTAATATATATACACACACACACACACACATGTATATAACTAAAATTTCATAAACGGATTTAGAAAAATGTATATGTTATAATAAGTCTTTAAAAGGGGTTTATTATAAAAGTTTTTGTTTTTATATATAAATATTTTTTATAAAAATATTTATTTTTTTATAAAAAAAGGATTAAGAGTTTTATTGAAAGGGTTTTAAAGAATATGTTCTTTTGAATACATTGGTGGAAAACTCTGTTTAAAAGTGGTCTCTTATATAAAAATATTAAAATAATAAAATAAGAGTTATCAATTTTGGAGGGAAAAGAAGAAAAATATTTTTTAATTGTATTTTTGGCTTATCTCCTTATAGGTTTATTCAAATTTCAAGTATAGACACTCGTTGGATGTGGAATTAAATTATGCATCCAATGAGTAGCCATTATGCATACTTTTGAGAAGACCCACATTGGTAAAAATTGAAGATACATTAAAAAATTATTGAGCACACTTTTTTAATTTATCTGCAATTTTTATCAATGTGTTCCTTTTAAAAGTATTCATAATGGGTACTTGTTGCATGCATAATTTAATTCTGCATCCAATGAGTGTCTACACTTGAAAATTGAGTAAACCTATAAGGTGATAAACCAGAAATACAATTAAAAAAAATAGATTTTCTACTTTTCCCTCCAAAATATTTATATGTACCTATTTTTAAATTTGAAGGATTTTGATTGGTTTACATATTATGACATGGAAATTACATAAAAATTTCGTGCGAACTTTTCGGCAAAAATTTACTCTAATGAAGATGGCTTTCTCGAATTTTCCAGTCCGAGTTCCCACCGTTTGTAGCGGAGGATTATGATGTGTGGGCCATTAAGATGACGACCACATTGCAAGCTCATTCTGTTTGAGATTATGTCCATATTGGATTTTCAGAACCTGAGGATGAAGCAGAAGAACGAGCTCTCACTAATGTAGAGATGGATATATGGAAGAACAAAAAAAAAACAAGAATGCACAAGCATTGCAGCTTACCTAGCAAAGAGTCAACCGAGTAGTGTTAAAAAAAATTATGATCACGTCTTCAGCAAAGGAAGCATGGGGGACCTTAGAGACAAGCTATGAAGGTATGACCAACGTAAATATGGTTAAGTTGTAGAATACTAGGAGATATTTTAAAAGTCTACAAACGAAAGAGACAGAAGACATCAATTCTTTCATGAATCAGGTCATGATTGTCATAAATCAGTAAAAAAATTGTCGTGAAAAAATTAAAAATCAAACAATCGTTGAGAAGGTCCTTAGATCTTTGTCTACCAAATTTGATGTTGTGGTAGCATCCATAGAAGAATCCAAGGATTTGACATCACTGACAGTTGATGAGTTGATGGGATGTCTTCTATCACATGAGACAAGGATAGATAGAAATAAGGGTTCCACTTTAAGAACCGCTTTCAAAATCCAGGTCTCTATTTTAAGAGACAGAAGTCGAGGCAGAAGTAGATTGAGAAGTAGAGGATCAATCAGAAGACAAGTTGGTTAGAGACATGGCCAAGAAGAGCATGGACATGAAAGTGGAAGAAACTACAGAAGCTTTTGCAATAATCAAATATTTAACAAATCAAAGGTGAGATGTTATTATTGCAATAAATTTGGTCACAATGCCCATGATTGCAAGAAGAGGATGACTGATTAAGGGAACCAGAGAGCCTATGTCACTACATAGAGTACTAACACCATGTTCCTAGCTTTCCATACCATGCATGAACCTTCTGATAATGTGCGGCTATTAGATAGTGATTGTAGTAACCACCTGATAAGAAACAAGAATTTGGTTACAAATTTGGATCAATATGTGAAGACAAACTTAAAGTTGAGGACTTACAAGACTATGGATGTAGATGGAAAAGGAGTGGTCAACATTCTGACCAAGCAAGGGGAGTCGAAGACAATCTCAAACGTATATTATGTTCCTAGTTGCAAACATGATTTAATAAGTGTTGGTCAATTGAAACAGAATTGATACAAATTTATCTTTCAAGGACAAGAGTGTGTTATATATGACAGGCCCCCAAACAAGAAACTGATGACAAAGGTGCAAAAGATGAGGAACAAACTATTTTCTCTAGTCATGAATTATAGTGATCTGCTCAGTTCTTTTATAATTGGATGTTCTAATGGTTATTGGTTATGACACTTTCAGTTTCAACACTTGCACTTTTTTGGTTTATGATTGTTGCAGAAGAAATATATGGTTAGAGGATTACCTCCCATCAAATAACTCGCTAGTACTTGTGAGTGTTGCATCTTGGGAAAACAACACCATGAAATTTTTCCGAAGGGAGTTGCATATAGATAAAAACAACCTCTTGAGCTAGTGCATATAGACTTGTGTGTACCTATGAAGACATAGTCGATTGGTGGAAGTTGGTACTTCCTCACTTTCATTGATGACTATAGTAGAAAGACTTGGGTTTACTTCTTGAAGTAGAAATTTGAAAATTTTGTAAAGTTCAAAAAATTCAAAGCCTTAACAGAGAACCAATGTGATAGAGAAATCATGGTATTGAGGTCAAATTGTGATGGAGAATATGATTCAAAGGCATTCCATGATTACTGCAAACAACATGGAATCAAAATATAGTTTACAACTAGGTCCACACCGTAGCATAATGGTGTAGTAGAGAGAAAGAACATGGAAATTATGAATATCCCAATAAGCATGCTGAAAGGAATAAACTTATCTAATGAGTATTGGGCAGAAGAAATTTCATGTGTTGTTTATGTGTTAAACAGATTCCCTACAAAGAGCGTGATGAACAAAGTACCAGAAGAAGCATGGTCAGGTATGTCTTGCAGCATATATCATCTCAAAATGTTTCCATTTGTAGCCTATGCACATGTGCCTAAGGAGCGAAGAGGAAAATTAGATGATAAAATTGAAAAATGCATATTTACTGGTTATAGTGATAAATCAAAAGCTTACAAATTGTATAACACTATCACCAAGAAGACCATAATTAGCAAAGATGTTTCATTCAAAGACAAAGAGTCATGGAATGATACTATAGATAAAATAGTTGATCAACAAGCACCATTGATGGAAGAGGGTGATGTAGCAGAAAATGAGTAGCAGGGATCAAAAGAGCATACACCAAAAAAAATCACGCTAACAAGGACTCCAAGATTTTCTAAGCAACATGAATCTTTAAGCAGATCAACTAATCAAGATTTTCCCAACAGTCAATTAAGTGATGAATCAAGTAATGGTAAGAGAAAGATGAAAATTTTGAAGGATATTTATGGTGATTTGGATGTTAGTTCAATTTTTGCATTGTTGTCATTCCAACCTTCTTCATTTGAAGATGTTATCATAGATGAAAATTAGGTGCAATCCATGGATGAAGAAATTGAAGCTATTGAAAAGAATGATATTGTAACAACCCTAGTTAAAAATCCATGTAAAAATATATAAGGCGACAGTGATGGGACACATATTCTAAGCTAAATGGTGGGAAAGACATCCTAGTTGGTGTTCATTTGGTTGTTTGTGGCTAAGGAAATTGACAAATGCAATGGCTAAGGCATTAAAGAGGCAAAGAGGTTTTTTGGCATATTTATTTATGAAAATAATTGAAATTAGGAGAAAAGAAAGAAAAATGATCACAGGTTGCATGTGAGGAGGAAATTGAAGGAAAATAATGGAAAATGAAGAAAACAGAGGCCTCATTAATTAAAAGGTTTATGAGGATCAATGGGTAGGACTTGATCAATTTAATATTGGAGCTTTCTCATTATTCTCTCTCTCTCATACTCTTGGATACTTATGTTTTTCTTCGAGAACTCTTGGAGGGTGTGGCATACTTGGAGTTTTGGACCAAGAAGGTGAAGGAAGAGCAGGAAAGCATAAGAGGGCATTGGGATCAACAACTACATCATATTTTCTTGTAGTTACTGAGTTGCATGTATGATTTATTCACTATTTTTCGCATGCATGGCACATGCATGTGGTTTCTTGGTCATGATCTGTCACTCACATGGAGGATTGCTTGGATTGAAAGTGGATTTCCTAGCCTTTCCGTTTCCTAGATAGTCATGGCGTTGTGGGTTTATCTTCTTTGTTTCTGATTGGTTCTCATGTTTCCTTAGCTTGGTTTGAGACATTAGTTCCTAGAATCCATCATTGGACAAACACTCTAGAGCCCTATAATAGTTTGGGTTGAGTTACTAGTCCTGTAGCCTTGGTTGGAAAAACACCCTCGATCCCTAGAACAACTTGGGATGAGTTACGAGTCCCGCAACCTTGGTTGGAAAAACGCATTGGACCCCTTGGTGGGTTGAGTTACTAGTCCTATAGCCTTGGTTGGAAAAATGCTCTGGAGCCTAGTAAACATTGTGTGTTGAGTTACTAGTCCTAGAGCCTTGGATGGACAAACACTCTGCAACCTGGTAAAATTTGTGGGTTGAGTTACTAGTCTTGTGAGCTAGGTTGGAACAAAGACTCTAACATGCTGCAAGGTTGGGTTAGAGACTAATCTAATGTTGGTTTTGTGATGTCTGGCCGTGAGGTGGAAACACTGTTTGATGGGTTGAGGTGGATGACCTCTGGAAGCCCTAGATGAGTTTTGATTGATGTGTTCTATGAGATCCCACATTCATGCCTGGAATATGGCACGAGGGTGAATGGATGAAGAGAGATTTGGCTCAGCCATTCTACAATTGGGTGAAACATGGAATTCTCATCCCGGGTTTGGATTTTGAATCATTAATGAAAGGTGATATCTCTTGGTATTTCTATGAGTTTTATGATGGATTATATGTTGTGTGTATGGTTGTGATTTAATTCATATTTTTGTCCCTATTATGACGGTTATATGTATATTTTATGACAACAACTATGTATAGCTCTCAACATGCTTTTACTTGTATGTCAATGCATAATGTGTCTATGACCTAATATATGAATATGCAGTGAATGACATGAGGAATGAATGGTTCATAGTGATTCTCAGGTAAGTATGAGATCCCTACATTTAATTTTTTTTGTTTACACCTATAGGTTACATGTTCACGATATGTTTGATGAAATGCATGTCATGGCTAGTAGGGGTTTGGCTATGTCTTTATCATATCATTAATTTTCCATCATTATTTACCTGTAATTTTCCTAATTCTAAGCATTCATTCCATTCTAGGCAGTGGCACGGGTTCTGGGCCTGAAAAAGTAGCTTAAATCCTGGAGTCACTGGTACAGAACTATCAATTTTGTACCATAGTCCCCGGTAGGCAGACCTTTGAGAGTAACTTTGGTTTTCTGGTTGCTCCCTTGCCCATAGCATGGGATCAACTATGACCTAATAGGTAAAAAATAACAATAAGACCCAGGGACAGGTTGTCTGAGTGGCTGACTTGTATTCTAAGGGTTCTATTAATGATGTTGGATGACTATGTGTGATGTTATGTTGATTCAATTTCCTTAAGGTTACACGGGAGTTTGAGTCATATCATGATGGTCTCTTGTCACATGTTTACCCTGACTGGCCAGTTGCTTGGGTGGATGTGGGTGGAGGGTGTTATAGAGTGATACCAGAGTGTGGTTGCGCTCTCCTTGGGCTGCGTGTTGATCATGCTTTCATGTTGGTTGCATATGTGTTCATTATGCATGTAGTCCATGTTCTTGTTTCATTTGCATGGTGTTGATCATGATTGTAGTGATGTCTTTATGTGAAGGGTGAAGGTGTCATTGTGGAATATGTCTTGATGTGAGAATGGTTGATTATGTAGTTGTTATGCATGCATGGTCTTAGTTATAGTTATGCATGAATAATAGGGAAAACATGCCTTGTGAAGTCATTATATGAAATTTAGGTCATCATGGTGCTATTAGTTGTTATGATGCTAACTTGTTGGCTGAGATAGAATAGGAAATGTAAATAATTAAAGTGATGTTGTAGCATTGGACCTCGACGCAAGAGCATATCGTCATATAGGTATTGTATGTTTGACATGCAGGTATGTAAGTTAAGGATTGTTATATCCATTAGGTTTATATACATGAGGTTTATGTACATATTTTTGATGTTATGCTTACATGCATGATAGATGATAGTTGATTAGTATAGTCATATGCACATGTGTCGGATAGTCACGAATGATAGTAACCTGTGATTGTATGCATTGATATTTTTTATTATGTTAGATAACTTGATGACCATGTTATATGTTTTTGATGAGTATGATATAGGTTAAAACTTGTTGTTGTTATATGTTAGTTAAACTGATGATTAGGGTTATAACATGAATATCTTGATGTTATATGTATCATGCTAAAATGTATTGGCCAATGCAGATGGTTAGGGTTAGGACATTCATATATGAGTTGACTTATTGTGTTGCATTGTGTGTTACTATTTTAGACCAATCGTACATATGTGATTTCTATGCATAAATGATAAATGCTCATGAGTTTATTATGTGAACATGTTAGTTAGTTAGTGTTATGGATATCATGATTTGATTTATGTTGAGTTGATATGTTGTGAAGTTGTATCATGCTAACCTAGATTTATTGTGCAACAAGATAGCCTCCCTTGGTATACATTAAGGTATGAGTTTTCTTATGATATCTATTTGGTGTTTGAGTGTTTGGTGCCTAGTTTATTTATTTAACATGGTATGTTTGCAAGTTGGTTGAATGTTTGATGAATTTCATAATATGAGTTGTGTTCTAATGAGCTTGTTTTAAGATGGTTCTACTGACACATATGTGTTGAGACAGTTGATATGTATTTGAGTGTGGTAGATGATAGTTGTAACATTATGTCTAATGACTATGAGTTGAATATGAATTATGACATGATTGTTTGTAAAAGTTGATTTCAAATTGATAGATATGACTATATTGATATTTGGAACATGTGGTTGACATGTGTGAGCAATTGCAGGAAACATGCTTGGTATTAGCGTGATGAGGTAATACTTGATGTGTTTATATAACTGATAGTTGGGTGATGTGACAATACATAGTAAGACTCAGTTGAAGCAGGGTAAAGGTAAAATAAAGGAATTGGGTAATAATTTCTTTGGATATGTTTGGAAACTCAAATTCAAAATGAGAGAGTACTTTGCATACAAGGAGTCTTCTTAACCTGGATTTTGTTTGACATTATGTGGATATGTGCTAGATTCATGAAAATTTACTTGAAGGGTATATTAGATAGTCTTTAGTTACATGTGAATCTGTCAAAGGATTGGAGTCCCATGAGAGATGGAGAGGATGTGTTAAGTTGCAAGCAACGTGCTGGACACAACAAGATAAGGTAAGTAGTGTATTGTTATGTTTATTTATACACTAACAGTTATGTGTTTATGGAAATATAATGTTGGGAGTTTGATGACAAGATAGGTTGTCATGAAATCTTGAAGAAGGATCTGGTTGAGATTTCCTTGGAAACCATGGGGATTGAGTCATGGTGTTTGTTGCTAGTCTTGTGCTTTTGGCCTTTTGGTGCTTTGTTGTGCTTGATTACGAATTTGTTTGCGTCGTATGCATGGTTATGCCACTTGGGTTGTGGTGTCATTATTGGTTTTCATGGTTTTCTTCTTGTCATTTCTTGTCTTTCCTTTTATGTTTTGAGTGTCTTAAGAATTGTTTGCGAAAAATGAAAGTTAATGGAGCTCAGGGAGAGTTGTGTGCTACTCAACATGTAATGTAAGACATAGATGAAGCTCGATACATGAGAAAGCATAGCAGAAGGTAAGACTATGACAGTTGGTTAGAATGGTTGGGTCCATTGCGGTAAATGGATGGTGACAATACAGTTATGAGGAAGGTAACCAGAAAAGGTAAAGTAAATGGATCTGAGGTGTCAATTGCCTTGGCTATGTTGGGAACAATTTTTCTCAATGTTGTGTATGAATAAAGGAAGTTCTCTTAACCTTGACCTTGATATCTAGTAATTATGTTATGATCATGATCGCATTGATGTCTATACATGTAGTTGTGATGGTATGTCATGTTTGATAGGGTCGTCATGGATCATAGCTATTAATGTTAACATTTATATGTATACATGTATGTATGTATGTCATTGTTTGACAGGATGATGGTTGTTTTATGCTAATGATTATATTTGTATGTATCTATGTATCTATGTCACTGTCTGACAGGGTTGTCAAGGATCGTTCGTGTGGAGGAATGATTTCTTATGGAGGTGAATGGCATGAAGAGATTCCTGGTTCATGAGGAATCAAGTGGGAAGAGTAGCCTGACACACATATGAGGTCAGTATCATGTGGTTATGATTTGATATTATGTCTATGTTATGGATAGGCTATACTGAGGGATACATTAGTGAAATGAAAGTAGTGTGGTCTGCGACATGCTAGGATAAGCATGAATAAGACACTGGAACAACAACGCAGTTTCTTGCTAATGATAGTGTGGTTTTGGATGTGTGGTTTTACTATTGTGTATATGTTGTATATGTTGTGCATGTTGCCTCTGTGATGATTGTGCAGATGCATAATTGTGCATATGTAGTGTGTGTATGTGTTGTTTATGTAATATTATGTACATGGTGTTATTATAGATAATGTTGTATGAATGTTGCGTTTTAAGTGCTGGGTACAAATGATGTTATGTACATGTTGGATATATGGTGATGTGTACATATTGTACTGTGTGCATGATGGATATACGGTATTGTATGCATATGGTGCTCTACACGTGTTGGATATGCGGTGTTGTGCACATATGATGCTATGTACATGTTGGATAGGCAATGTTAGGTACATGTGGTATTTCGCGCATGTTGTACATGTCATGCTATGTACATATGATGTGGTGTTCATGTTTGTGCAAGTGGTGTTGTGTACATGTTGTACAAGTGGCGTTGTGTTTAGTTGGTGCTATGTAAATGTCGTGCATGTGATGTTGTGTACATGTGGTATTGCTTCCATGTCGTGCATGTGGTTCTGTGTATATGTGGTATTGTGCACACGTTCTACAAGTGGTGTAGTGTACATGTGGCATTGTGTACAAGTTGTGCAGGTGGTGTCCTGTACATATGATGTTGTGCACACATTGTGTAGGTGGTGTGGTGTATAGGTGGTATTGCGTACATGTTGTACATATGATACTGGTGCACATGTGGTATTGTGTGCATTTTATACATGCTAAGGTGTATAGGTGGTACTATGTACATCTTGTACATATGATACTCGTGCACGTGTGGTATTGTGTGCATTTCATACATACTATGTTGAAGGCATGTGGTACTAGGTATGTGCATTGTGTGGGTACCTGTAATGTGTGGCGTTGTACATCAAATATATATGTAGGAGTTGTGTTGTATATCGGGTGTATGTGTATGCATTTTTGGTATCGCACGTTATGTATGGATGCATGTCTTGTGATGTACATTGTGTTGTGTTGTGTCATACATCGGACGTAGGAGTATGTATCGTGTTGTGTTGTACATTGGGCGTAGTTGTATGTGTTGTATGTGAGGTGTAGATGCATGTATTTGATGGAGTTATATATTGTGTGTGGTCCTATGTGTGTGATGCATGCTATGTATATGTGCACCTAGTTGAGGAGAATGCACTAGGTGTTTGTCTGGTGTGGAAACTGATTCGGTGTGCATACGAAATAAGAACAAAGGAAAAAGTAAGGATCAATGAAAGATAAGTACCGTTATATTATTTTATTTTTATTATGCATGTGATTTATGATTATGATATATGATGATTAAATGTGAATTATGATTCTAGTTTATGATGGTTACATGTGATTTATGGTTTTGATATATGATCATTATAGCTAACCCTATGAGATATTTTTATAGATGTTGATTTGGTCAAATATGTTAGTTTGACTTTTTGTGATAGGAAGCGAACATGATTGCAAATGTACCTTATTGAAAAGCTACCAAAGATGTATGATTTGAATTTATTTCAATTTATTTTAAATTTGATGGAAGCTATGTGCTTGGTACAGGAATGCATGAAATGCCTGATTGGGTGATTGAATTAGACTGCAATAATTTTCAACAATAAAAGGAAATAGAAAATGTAGCAGTATGCTAGTAAAGCAGTCATGAATAGGGCCATTATGGGACACTAGTACCCGATTGTTAATTTGGGGTAGCATCGAATGTGCTCCAGCCATGAAAATTGGTGGAGAGGCTAAAGCACATGAGATCTCCAACACCCAGAAATTGTTCTCGAAAATTCCATTCGCATGAAGAATTATTAAAATAATTAATATTTTTTAATGAGTTCCTAAATCTAAACTTAGGAAAATAAAAATATTAATGGGTATTAATAAAGATAAGGATGACAAGCTTCCAAAAGACAAAGATCAAGTCTATTTTAATCTTAGCCATTGATTAGTGTTTCAATCTTGGCCGTTGATTCATCAATGGGAAAAGTATAAGAGAAGGCTTCAGGGTCAGTTGGACATACACCAGAGGGACACCAATCAGTTTGATTTCTGGAGTGGGGTTTGGTGAGAAATTCGAACTAGAGGTCTGGATTGCAGTGAGAGGAAGTGAGTACATAACAGAGAGGTAGGGATAGTGCCAGAGGACCAACATAGAGATCAGAGAGGCAAACATAGAGCCAATCAGAAAGATGCAGAGGCAACTGGACTGTGCAGTGAATGGAGGGACTATGTGGGTGATGCAGAGAGGCCAAGTGTTAACGCAGTAAGGTAGAGTCCTGACACAGAGGGTCTGAGAGCTGCGCAGAGGTTAGCTAGACTGACGCTAAGCCTAGGGGAAGCACCAGAGGATTTTATGGTGTTACTGCCGTGTGGTTATCTCTATTGGGTGAGCCAGTTTGGCACGGTAGTTGTACTCAGGAAAAGCTGATTAATAAAATCCTCCTCTGCTGCACCGGTTTTCCCGTATTGGGTTTTTTCCAGGGACAATTGTCCAAAAATAACTATGTTGATGTTTTTTATTCTTGTGCATGTATTTGTTTCTATATAATGGTGTGATATTTGTAGTAGAATTTATTTTAATATTTACTCAAGGGATTTCGTAAATAACTTATTGGAAAATAATTAGGTAAAATACACCAGTTGCTGCAGTGATAGAATTTTCACACCAATAGTGCCCATTGATTGCCATGAGCATGTTATGATCAGTATGATGGTTTGGGGTAGGGATATGCCTTGGTTTTTTTATCTTCTGGTGAGAGGAAGCCTTCCCAACGGATGGACTGCCTGAGATGGGGGTGCTAGCGAAACTTGCTAGGTGAGTGACTGTATGGAATGGGTGACCGGAGTGACCAAGGGACTGTGTAGTAAGAAGGGAAGGCCAAAGATGGATTTGTTTGAGTCACTAGCATTGCTATATGGAATTAGATACACATTGGGAGTGCACCGTCGAATAATGAGCTGATAACTATTCACTTAGAGGATTAGTAGCATAGGATTATAGCATTGGACACTAGATGCAGTTTGACTATGGTAGTGGATTCTAGACTGCCTGGGAAGGAGGTGAATCTTGGTGTTACTTGAGGGTGGAGGTGTGAGCATCTGGATTCCCTTATTGCAGATGCAAGCATCACATGTTTTTAGTTGTTGGTTGAGAATATTTGTATATGCATATATTATTTTAAATACTGTATTGAGCTAGATTTATAAAGCTCCATAGATAGTATGGTTATTTTCTTGTTGAAGCAAATGTGTATGTGTATATGTGGTCATTGTAAATATCGTAATGAGTTTCCTTATAAGGCTCCAGTAAACGCTATGTTTTTCATGTTTTAGCAGACGTTCATTGTAAATATTGGAATGAGTTGTGCTATAAAGCTCCATTGGAAGTATGTTTTGTTTTCATTAGTCTTGTTGGTTATAGGTGTCCTTGAACATCGATGACGACATTGCCCCAAGGGGGAGGGTTATTTAAAAACCCTAGTTAAAAGCCCATGTAAAAATATATAATGCCATGGTCATGGGGCACATATTCCAAGCTGAATGGTGGCTAAGACATCCTAGTGGGTGTTCATTTGGTTGTTTATGGCTAAGGAAATGGCTAAGGCATTAATGAGGGAAAAATGTATTTTGGCACATTTATTTATGAAAATAATGGAAATTAGGAAAAAGGAAGGTGAAAGGTCATAGGTTGAATGTGAGGAAGAAATTGAAGGAAAATAATGGAAAATGAAGAAAATAGAGGCCCCGTTAATAAAAAGGCTTCTGAGGATCAATGGGCAAGACTTGATCATTTCAGTATCGTAGCTCTCTCATTATTCTCTCTCTCTCTCATACTCTTGGATAATTAGATTTTTCTTGGAGCACTCTTGGAGGGTGTGGCATACTTGGAGTTTTGGACCAAGAAGGCAAAGGAAGAGTAGGAAACCACAAGAGGGTATCACAATCAAAAACTACATCATGCTTGCTTGCAGGTACCGAGTTGCATGTATGATTTCTTCACTAGTTTTTGCATGCATGGCACATGCATGTTGTTTCTTGGTCATGATCTGTCGCTGGCATGGATGATTGCCTGGATTGACAGTGGATTTCCTAGCCTTGCCATTTACTACATAACCATGGTGTTGCGGGTTTATTTTCTTTGTTTCTGGTTCAGTCGCATGTTTCCTTAGCTTGAGTTGAGTGATTAGTTCCTGGAAGCCTTGGCTGGAAAAATGCTCTGGAGCCTAGTAATAACTTGGGTTGAGTTACTAGTCCCTTAACCTTGGTTGGACAGACACTCTGGAGCCCTAGAAAAACATGGGTTGAGTTACTAGTCCTGTAGCCTTAGTTGGACAAATGCTCTAAAGTTTGGTAAAAGCTGTGGATTGAGTTACTAGTCTCATAGCCTTGGTTGGAAAAACACTCTAGAGCCCGTAAAAATCTGTGGGTTGATTTATTAGTCCTAGGAGCCAGGTTGGAACAAACACTCTAGAGCCTTGGAAGGCTGGGATAGAGATCGATCTGATGTTAGTTTTTTTGATGTCTGACCATGAGGTGAAATCATTGTTTGATGGGTTAAGGTGGATGGCCTCTGGAAGCCCTGAATGAGTTTTAATTGATGTGTTCTATGAGATCCCACATTCATGCTTGGAATATGGCATGGGGGTGAATGACTAAAGAGAGATTTGGCTCAACCATTCTACAGTTGGGTGGAACATGGAAGTCCCATCCCGAGTTTGGATTTTGCATCATTAGTTAAAGGTGATATCTCTTGGTATTTGTATGAGTATTATGCTGAATTGTATGTGGTGTATACAAATGTGATTTTATTGATATTTTCGTCGCTATTATGCTGGTTATATGTATATTTTATGACAGTAGCTGTGTATGACTCTTAACATGTTTTTACTTGTATGTGAATGGATAATGTGTCTATGAACTAATATAAGAATATGCAATGAATGACATAATGAATCAATGGTTCATAACGATTCTCAGATAGGTATGAGATCCCTACACTTAATTCTGTTGTTTATACCTATAGGTTACATGTTCATGATATGTTTGATGAAATGCCTGTCATGGCTAGTAGGGGTCTGGCTAAGGTCTTAATCATCTCATTGGTTTTGCATCAATATTCCCTTGTAATTTTCCTGATTCTAAGAATTCATTTGATTATGAGCAGTGCCCTAGGCTTTGGGCCTGAAAAAGTGGCTTAAATCCCGGGGTCAATGGCATAGAACTGACAATATTAGTCTAAAGTTTCTGGAAGGTAGGCCTATGAGAGCAACTTTGGGTTTCTATTCGCTCACTTACCCATATAATGAGAGCGACAATGGCCTAAGAGATCTATGACAACAATAGGACCCAGGGACAGGTTGTCTGAGTGGCTGACTTTTCTTTTGAGGGTTTTTTTTGATGATGATGGATCACTGTGTGTGATGTTCTGTCGATTTCATTTCCTTAAGGTTACCTAGGGGGCTGAATCATTTCATAATGGCCTCTCGTTGCATGTTTACCTTGACTAGCTGGTTTCTTGGGTAGATGTGGGAGGAGGGTGTTACTAATACATGGGATTTGGTTGATTTTCCAAAGGAAAAAAATCTCATTTGTGTGAAGTGGGTGTAAAAGACCAAGTTGAAGTAGAAAGGTGACATTGACATATTTAAAGCAAGAATTGCAGAAAAAGGATTCTCGTAGCAGCTAAGAATATATTTTTGAGAAACATTTGTTGTGGTATATAGATTGGATACTGTAAGAACAATTCTAGCCACAACAGCTCAGAATAAGTGGAAAGTATATCAGATGGATATGAAATCAACCTTCTTGAATGGTATTGTAGAAGAAGAAATTTATGTGCAACAACCTCCAAGATATGAAATTGAAGGTAAATAAGATAAAGTTTATAAGTTGAAGAAAGTGCTCTATGGATTGAAGTAAGTGCCTAGAGCTTGGTATAGTAGAATCAAAAACTACATGATTAAGAATGGATTTTGTAGAAGCAACATTGACCCTACGTTGTACACAAAGCTAAATGAGCATGGACAAATTTTGATTGTTTTCTTATATGTTGATTACATGATTTATACAGGTGACTTTAAATTAGATGAATTCAAAGCAACCATGATGAAAGAATTTTAGATGAAAGATCTTGGTCTCATGAAATATTTTATTGGCATAGAAGTTGATCAATCTAAAAATGAACTTTTAATTGTCAAAATAAATATGCTATAGATTTTCTTAAAAGATTTAGGATGGAAAATTAATCTATCCCTACACCATTTAAAACATGTACAAAGTTAAGCAAGGATGATGAAGGATCATATGTCAATCCAAATCTATATAAAATATTGGTTGGCAACCTCGTGTATCTCACAGCCACAAGACCATATATTATGCAAGGAGTAAGTTTTATTTTTAGATTTATGGAGACTCCAAAACAAACACATTAGAGAGTAGGAAAAAGAATTCTGAGATACATAACCAGAACTAGAAATTGTGGCATAATGTATGAAAGTACAAAGAAGAAGGATTTGATTGGATACACAGATAGTGATTTTGCAGGAAGTTTGGATGATAGAAAGAGCACTTCTGGTTATGTGTTCCATCTTGGTTCAGGTGTGATAACATAGGCATCTAAAAAACAACCTATTGTGACACTTTCATCAATAGAAGCAGAATACGTAAACAACATCAACACCATGTCAAGCAGTATTGTTAAGAAGAGTATTTGATGGACTCAAGAAGAAACAACAAGGATCAACAAAAATATATTGTGACAACACCTCAATGATTGCACTATCCAAGAATAGTGTGTTTCATCAGAAGAGAAAACATATTGATACTAGACATCACTTTATTAGAGAACTTATGAGTATTGGAGAAGTTCACTTGAAACCTTGTAAATCAAAAGATCAATTGGATGATATGTTTACTAAGCCATTAGCAAAAGATGTGTTTGAGTTTCACAAAAGAAACTTGGGTGTTGTAAGCCTAGCTAAGACATAGACCAACATGCATGTTTGAGCTATCATGAGTCATGTCTTAGTTTAACAGTAGTAATTAAGGGGGAGTGTTAAAATAAGTTAATTACTCTTACATGAGAAGTTGGCGAAAATTAGAAAGTCGTTTAACTGAGTGTTGAGTCAAATCGAGTTAAGTGATACACGAAGTTAGTGTGTAGTTGTATGTCAAGTTATTTTAGATGAGTTGCTAATTGGAAACATATAAATATCTCTCACTGGGTTCATTGTAATCAATCAAGTTTTTGTGTGATGTAATCAATCAAGCTTTTGTATCATCAATAGAAAATCCATAGCCATATTGCTATATGAAATTTATTTATGTTACTTTGTATCTTGGCTCCCTTACCTTCCAACAAGTGTAACCAATATATTTTGTTATTCATGAAAAAGATTGGGTATACTACCAATTAGATTTTGTATTTACTTAAATCTAATGAATAACCTATACTACCCGATGTATTAATAGATAAACAACAGTGCATGCAACAAATACACATGTCAATATATATCTCCATAGTAAAACTCCCACACTGACCATGTAAAATACATAAAACAGGGGCATAATTAGCATTAAATTCTTGAAGTATATTCGTTGTTACCTCCATTATCAGTATGATTATCACCACCCAAAGTTGGCCACTCAAATGTCTACTAGCATTTTCCAGAATTATGCGAGCCCTTCTCCGAGGCCTTCCAGAGATCCAGTCACCCGTGAAATTGAATCGCATATCAAATTTGTCTCTCTCCACAGGAGGAGGCCACCTCTTGAGTTGTTTCTTGCACTGATTATTGATTTAACTTGAGCACATGTATTCACGGTAAATTTTAGTGCCATCTAGATGACATCCTAGTAAAGTGAGAACATTTATATATGGTCCTCGGTCCTCATTGCAAAATAGATAGGTCATCTATTTCATGGTGAGAAATGCTTTTGCTTTAAATGGAAAAGAGAGATATCGTAGCTATCAGGCATGTTGGATATCAGGGATGCTTTATCCCATCTGAATGATATGTGCGTTAGAATGACACCAAAATTGCTTCATGAAAGATAAAGCCCATTAAAATAAATTTTTTTGAAAGGAAATAGACATAGTTATGATAAAAAATTCTTAATTGTAAAAAATAGGATAATAATATTTAAATGTAAATTTAAACTTATTGAAATAAAAACGGTTGCAGTTATTCAGTTTTATGATTTAACAAGGGAGGCTGCGAGGTAGCAAGTCCCTGCATTGAGTGTGGTAGAATGCTTTCATGAACTAAGTTCAACTAGTTGGCACTTCATCGAGTACAGTACAACAATTCTATCTCCAAGTCCAGGCAAGAGGGTCCTTCATGATTCGAGAGTAAAATATGTCAATCTGTGTGCACAATGACATCTGTCTCGTAAGAATTGAAAGGGTGGGATTAGATTCGGGTTAAGTAAGCTGGCAAAGCCTGAGAAGGTACAGGGTACAAGCTGCCTTATTGTCAAACTGAACTCTGATTCGTGTATTCTGTCAAACTGAGTACAATTCCTTGTGGAACAAAGAGTATTTGCTGAGCTCCAACATTGATATACATTGCAACGTTGATATTGCATTGGAGTTGCATCGCTTTGATAGTGCAAACAAAATTGGTTGCAAATTTTTGGTAGAAGTATTACAAGCAACATTGAGTTGATTTTGCAAGGAGCATTGAGTTAGTATTACGAGAAAAATTGGTATTAAAATTGTATGAATTCAACAATACGCATGTGCAGATAGCAGAAGAATTCCTCACCTTAGATGTTACCATGTTGAACAAGGACACTCTCCCACCCCAAGCAGACATTATATATGAGGTAGTGCGATAGTTCATTCCCTGTGAATATAAACAAATATTAAAAAAACTTGATTAGATCCAGAACCAGAATAAGTGCACAGAGGTACTCCTTTGGAGATATTACCCGAATGGTATTTTTTCCCTGTATTCCAAATACTTTATACAGTACCTAACAAATTATTAGGTGTCCTTTTAATGGGCTCAGTACCCACGAGATCATTGATGGTGCCTTTTCTAGAGAATGTGAATCAATTTTAGAATCCATTTCGTCGTCTAGTAGCTACAACAGTATCCTTGATTGGTACTGCAGTAGCCCTTTGGTTAGCTATTGGGGCAGCGACAACCTCTTCTAGGCTTCTGTCACTGGTATCATTTTTCATAAGGGTGCTATTGGGTGGTTGCAAAATGTGTGGTTGAACATTTGCTTTAACCTGTAAAGTAAGTTCGAAAGATTAATTGAACTTAAATCGACAATGGAAGAGGCATTCAACTACTGCAAGTGAAACCGAAGTTGAAGACACACCTTGCCAGATGGATTCAAAGCATTACATTGCCACATCCATAGCTTATGTGCAACTTTGCTATCCAAAGCTAAGAGACAAGAACCTGAGTAGGAGATTTACCAAAGAAATTTACCCATATTAGTAGGAGATTTTAATCTGATAGACTTACAATGGACTAGTTCCATTACCTCAGTGAACTTCCAGTTTGTGCTCTCGTTCTCACCTGTACCGTCATCTTGAAGCCTCTGTTTGACATCGACCATCGAAGAGCTAGAAACACCATTCTACAGTTGCGTGTTGATCATTACAGTTAATATTTAATTAAAACAAATATTACTGAAAGTTTATCTATTACTTTTTCTACTAACTAGTGTAAAGATATTCACAAGAACCAAATATAGTGAGCTTTGTAACAAAATCACTTACCAACAATAATGCTGATGGAATCTTTTCTAAATTTGTTGCTGAATGATCTTTGAAAATGAAGGCTGCATTTCAGAGATGCCAAATTAGGTTTTTGCCATTATTTAACGATGTTTCCAAAAAATAACTACAACAAAATGTGAACTAGATGCTGAGAAAGTGCCACTCCTGCATGCTAGGTTATATCAATGAGATCAGATTTGAAGATTGCTTTCACCAGACCTTAGAGAATTGAATATACACAGTTCATTGCAGAGAACTATCCACACATCAATGAAATTAGCTAATACACACAATTCACTCCATTAGAATTATTTGTTATCCAAAGTTTTTTCAAGTTTCTAAGTGACCGAAATCTCAGTGTCTCACTAAAATATTCTGTGTCTTCTAGAACTACTTGTTGTTTCATTGTAATTTTGTTATTTTGAATGCCTATTTTTTGCCTTTTCAAATTTTTTCCGAGAAGTGTCCTTAAGCACATGCAAAGATAAACTTCTCTTGTGCTTGTTTAAGTGACAAGATGGTTTTAATTTAGTTTGTATTTATTGACATTTTGTTTCAGGTTGTGTTTCAGTATCGTTCTTTGAGGAATGTGATGAATGAAACATTACAATGTCCTCAGTATTTGTTGCAGTTGCTACATCAGATGTTCTAGTGTTAGCACGAGATATCTTTATTTCACGTGTACCTTCTTTACTTGGAAGAAGACATGTTTCTATGTTATCTTGTTTACTCCATAAGTTCATTTGTTCATATGAGGTGTTGGTTGGTTGTTGGAAGGTACATTCCATTGTAGACTGCCTACGAACCTAAGGTTTGAAGTGCCCATTCAGAGGATCCTCTCATGGAATAATATGTCATGAGTATTTGTTCTAAGACTTGAATTGAAGTGAAAATATATTCTCATCTTTGTTTTGGACCAAACTCTAATTGAAATTTTCAGCCAATTTGAGAGCCAATGGATACAGAAAATATCTCCCCATAAACCTCTAGATCCTACGGGTATATTGTTTGAGCCAGATCTAGCCATTTTGTCTAAATAGATTTCATGGTTGCTAATGTTATGCATTTCTTTAAGTGACTCTTCATGCAGTTCGTGTTCATAAAACAAAATTGCCTCTATATCTTGTTTTTTGAGACAGTCTCTAAAGTACTCTATTGTTCCTTTCCTTAGCTCTATTGGTGTGTATCGAAAATCTAGCAAAAGTTCTAAACTATCCAATAAACAGTCTCCAATTAGATATGAGAAATTGTTCACATGAAATAAGTGATGATTTTGCAAGACTAATTGCAAATTGTCTTTCTCAGACATAGAAGACATGTTTCTAAGTGACCGAAATCTCAATGTCTCACTAGCATCTTCTATGTTTTCTAAACTACTTGTTGTTTCATTGTAATTTTGTTATACTCAATGCCTATTTTTTTGCCTTTTCAAATTTTTCCGAGAAATGTCCTTAAGAACATGCATAGATAAACTTATCTTGTGCTTGTTTAAGTCACAAGATGGTTTTAATTTAGTTTCAATAGATTGACATTTTGTTTCAGGTTGTGCTTTAGTATTGTTCTTTGAGGAATGTGCTGAATGAAACATTAAAACTTCCTCAGTATTTGTCACAGTTACTACATCAAATGTCCTAACGTTGGCACGAGATATCTTTATTTCACTTGTATCTTCATTAGTTCAAAGAAGACATGTGTCTATGTTATGAGATATATTTATTTCACTTGTATCATCTTTACTTGGAAGAAGACGTGTTTCTATGTTATCTTGTTTACTGCATAAATTCATTTGTTCATATGAGGTGTTGATTTTTTGTTGGAAGGTACAATCAATTGTAGACTGCCTACAAACCAAATGTTCGAAGTGCCCATTCAGAGGATCCTCGTCATGGAATAATATGTCATGAGTCTTTGTTGTAACACTTGAATTGAAGTGCAAATAAATTCTCATCTTTGTTTTGGACCAAACCCTAATTGGAATTTTTAGCCAATTTGAGAGCCAATGGATACAGAAAATATCTTCCCATAGACCTCTAGATCCTAGGGGTATATTGTTTGAGGTAGATCTAGCCATTTTGTCTAAATAGATTTCACGGTTGCTAATGTTATGCATTTCTTTAAGTGACGCTTCATGCAATTCATGTTCATAAGACACAATTGCCTCTCTATCTTGTTTTCTGAGACACTATCTAAAATACTTTATTGTTCCTTTCCTTAGCTCTACTAATGTATATCAGAAATCTAGCAAAAGTTCTAAACAATCGAATAAACAGTCTCCAATTAGATATGAGAAATTGTCCACACGAAATAAGTGATGCTTTTGCAAGACTAATTGCAAATTGTGTTTCTCAGACATAAGAGACATGATGACGACTAAGTGTTTGACACAATATTATGTTTAGTAATGCAATGCAATTACAAGTCACAGAATCATAATAGCAAGTTGAACAGTGAAAATGGATATAGAACAGGAAGTGATTGTGTGTACCTTTAGGACTGCAAATGTATACTGAGCTGCTCAGACTGCTTATGTTAGTTAACATGCAATGCACAATTTTGATACCAGAGTTCAAAATACCACTACAAAGATAAAAAAGAATTGGCTATACATTAGGGTCAGTCATTGTAAATGTATATCAATCCACTAACCAATGACAAACAACTTAAAATTAATCAGTGAAATCAAGAAATTAGATACTTGCATGAGTTTTCTTGTGTGAAAAATTTAGTGCACCTAGGCTTGTTGTTATGATATTAAGTGTGGCTAGGTTCTGCAATCCAAATGCCCAATACTTCATAATCAAACTAATGACATATATGCACCAAACCTTAGAGAAAATTAAAAAATACCATTGTCAAGAAAATCAGTCCACTATCACAGACAACTTAAAATTAATCACTGAAATCAAGAGATTAGATACCTGTATGAGTTTTCATGTTATTATGTGTAACAAATTTAGTGCAGTTAGGCTTGTTATTATGATGTTAAGTGTGATTAGGTTTTGCAATTCAAATGCCCAATACTGCATAATCAAACTAATGAGAGGAGTGCACCAGACCTCAGAGAAAATAAAAAAATACCACTGTCAAGAAAATCAGTCCACTGTAGCTAACTAATACAAGATTAATCACTAATATGTTCACTTTCAAAATCGGGCAAATGGCGACAAATGCACAATCGCTCAGTCATACAATTTTGTGTGTTGTCACATCACATCTACACCTATGTCAGGTTCTGTCAATTGAAGAAATTGACAAAAACAATTCTGTTATAAAAAGAACCAATATTATTTTATATATCACTGACTTATTGCTTTTCAATAATATGATTCATAATCCGAGATGTTTACATGGTAGCATTGACTCTATCTATGCATTCCATTGTTAAATCAATGTAAAAAAGAATCAATACAAATTCTGTCATTAGCTGATAAAACAAGCTGCTAGCTTGGTTTATATTACAATACATACCTCGTTATAGAGCTTAGTTTCACTAGTGTTCTCATTATTGGGACCTATATTTGATGGAAGACCAAGGTTGATGTAATCAAGAGTTCAACGTTCTATGCCATATAGAAGCAAATGGAAAAGAGTTAATTTTGACGTGAGGAGCTACCTTCTCAATAATTATGTGTCATAGTTGGACTAATTATCCAATAATTCCAAAGCATTGGGTACGGGGTACAAGCTACCTTAATGGTGAACAATAGTAGCATAATATGACGATTGTGGATTTCGATAATTGAGTTTTAGAAGGAGTTCATAGTGTGACAAACAACCCTCACAGCATGATATCTCAACAATGAAACAATGAAGTCATTGCTACCATTCATCAATAGAAGAAAAAGATAGGAAATGTAGAAAATTTGATATTACCTCTTGTACAAAGATTGTGCTACTTACAAGTTCATCAATAGTCATATGGAGGAGATGAGACTTGTTCAACGAGATGGAATGATGAGGGAACGAGATGAACAAAAATGTTTTTGCTTTTAGGGTTCACTATTCTAGATTATTGTAGGAATGCCATGGCAATTCACAAATTTCAGTGTAAATCAAATCAATTTATGATGCTTGCATTTTTATCAGAGGAATTTTGATTGATTTTAACCCGTCTGAGAAGGAAGAGGTTGGGTGAATAGCCTTGGGTTCACGAGGATATCTAAATGAATTATTGGCATTGAATCTATGTATGCATTCGATTTTTAAACCAATGTCAAAAAGAATTAGTATAGATTCTGTCATTAGCTGATAAAACAAGCTGCTAGCTTGGTTTATATTACAACAGATACCCTGTTATAGAGCTGAGTTTCACTAGTGTTCTCATTATTGGGACCTGTATTTGATGGACGACCAAGCTTTATGTAATCAAGAGTTCAACATTCTATGTCATATAAAAGCAAATGGAAACGAGTTAATTTTGATGTGAGGAGCTACCTTCTCAAGAATTATGTGTGGTAGTTGGACTAATTATCCAATAATTCCAAAGCATTGGGGAGATCAATGTGTGGAGGCAAGGTGGAGGTGGTTGAAGTATGGATGCGATAGCATGTCATGAGGTTGGATAGAGTGAATAGGACACAAGGATGATTGTACAAAGTTTGTGCAAAAAGGAACTGTGACAAACAACCCTCACACCACAACCACTAAGCCAACTAGTTAAAAAAAGATTCAGAGACAAACTCCAGTAACATATCAAGTGTCAGTGAGATTGAATATCAAGGTTGAAAATGTGTAGAAAAGCCCATAGAGTTAATTTTGACGTGAGGAGTTAATTTTGATGGAGTGCTCTACCATCTACACCTGGGGCTACAAGGGATGGAAGGTACAGGGTACAAGATGCCTTAATGGTGAACAATGGTAGCATAATATGACAATTGTGGATTTCCATAATTGAGTTTTAGCACGAGTTCACAGTGTGACAAACAACCCTCACACCATGATATCTCAACAATCAAACAATCAAGTCATGCTATCATTCACCTAGCTTTTCTTTGACAAGGATGAGGAGGTGGGAGAGGAGGACAAATATCTTTTCACTATTCTAAATTATTGTAGGAAGGCCATGGCAATTCACAAATTTCAGTCTAAATCAAATCAATTTATGATGCTTGCATTTTTATCAAAGGAATTTTGATTCATTCTAACCCCTTCTAACCCCTCCCACAAGGAAGAGGCTGGGTGAATAGCCCTGGGTTCAAGAGGATATCTAAAGGAATTATTGGCATTGACTCTATGTATGCATTCCATACCTAGCTTGTCTTTCACAAGGAAGAGGAGGTAGGAGAGGAGGACAAATATCTTGTCACTATTCGAAATTATGGTGGGAAGGCCATGCCAATTCACAAATTTCAGTGTAAATCAAATCAATTTATGATGCTTGCATTTTTATCAAAGGAATTTTGATTGATTCTAACCCCTCCCACAAGGAAGAGGCTGGGTGAATAGCCCTAGTTTCAAGAGGATATCTAAAGGAATTATTGGCATAGACTCTATTTATGCATTCCATTGTGAATATCAAGGTTGAGAATGTGTATAAAGGCCCATAGAGTTAATTTTGATGTGAGGAGTTAATTTTGATGGAATGCTCTACCATATGCACCTGGGGCTGGAAGGGCTGGAAGGTACAAGGTACAAGCTACCTTAATAGTGAACAATGGTAGCATAATATGACAATTATGGATTTCCATAATTGAGTTTTATCAGGAGTTCATAGTGTGACAAACAACCCTCACACTATGATATCTCAACAATCAAACAATCAAGTCATTGCTATCGTTCACCTAGCTTATCTTTGACAAGGATGAGGAGGTAGGAGAGGAGGACAAATATCTTGTCACTATTTTAAATTATTGTAGGAAGGCCATGGCAATTCACAAATTTTAGTGTAAATCAAATCAATTTATTATGCTTGCATTTTTATCAAAGGAAATTTGATTTATTCTAACCCCTCTTCAAGGAAGAGGCCGGGTGAATAGCCCTATGTTCCAGAGGATATCTAAAGGAATTATTGGCATTGACTCTATGTATGCATTCCATACCTAGCTTGTCTTTGACAAGGATGAGGAGGTAGTAGAGGAGGACAAATATCTTGTCACTATTCTAAATTATTGTAGGCAGGCCATGGAAATTCACAAATTTTAGTGTAAATCAAATCAATTTATGATGCTTGCATTTCTATCAAAGGAATTTTGATTGATTCTAACCCCTCCCACAATGAGGAGGCTGGGTGAATAGCCCTGTGTTCAAGAGGATATCTAAAGGAATTATTGGCATTGACTCTATGTATGCATTCCATTGTTAAATCAATGTAAAAAATAATCAGTATAGATTCTGCCATTAGCTGATAAAACAAGCTGCCAGCTTGGTTTATATTACAACACATACCCTATTATAGAGCTTAGTTTCACTAGTGTTCTCATTATTGGGACCTGTATTTGATGGACGACCAAGGTTGATGTAATAAAGAGTTCAACATTCTATGTCATATAAAAGCAAATGGAATTAAGGTTGAGAATGTGTAGAAAATATTGCAGATTTAGTCTAGAAGGTACAGGGTAGAAGCTGCCTTAACGGTGAACAATAGTAGTGTTAGCGCTCAAATCTGCCTCAGGCTGAGGAAGGCAAAACTCGAGGCCACATCAAACCACACTCAGCCTCGTATCTAGCCCTACGAGGATAGGAGAGGGCTCTCTCCGGGTCTATCTCAGCAAAAGGTTTTCAAAGGGGCTGAGATAACTCAAAATTAATACTGATTTTAGGCTAGTAAAGAGATAGGAATGAGGTTTTTTGATAAATGATTGGGTTTTCTGGGCTGCATGGGGCAAAGACAGCAACAACAGCGATTAAATGAAAAACGCAGATTATCTCCTGAGGCAAGATAAGCATGAAGTTTAACAATTAATTTTGAAATCAAATGGAATGTAAAGACTGCATAAGAAAGCTAAAAGGGGCATTTAACAATGAATCCATTGAGACAGAAGAAAATACACAAATACTGACTCTCCTTCAAGGCAGAGAAAATAAATTGGATTCTCCCATATCTTACTGCAAAATCATCCAGTGAGATGATTATGAATGAAATGAAAACATTACGAGATTACATATGAAACAGTAGAAAAAACATATGTCAAATGTCATGCCACAAGAATCTCAGGAGTCAGAGTTTTATTTTTCCATTAAATCCCTATCAAAAACTATACAATAAAGCTCTGTCTTTTTTCCTCTGCCAGCTCTCATAATTCTCTCCCTAAAAGTGATTTTTAATGCAATATATAATCCTAGAGGTGGGATAACAAATCGACCCCAATAAGGAATGGTTTAATTATCATTTAATCAAACAAAACTGTAGAGCCAATCATTTGTTCTGAAGGCAGAACAACGCTTTCCCTGAAGATAGAATAGCGCTCCTTTTTCTACTCGAATCTGCTTGATGACCGATGAATAGGCAACATCAGGAGCTTTAGACCATTCGAATTAGGAAATCTGAAGTCATAAATAGGAAATCGAATCCTATTCTTCTGCTGTAGTTAATATCTTCATTTCAAATTAGCCTTTCGATCTCTGACTGCCACTTGTTTTTCCTTTATTTTCTGACTTGTTAACAAAATGCTATTTGAATAAAAACTAATTTTAATAAAAACGGTTTTTAGACTAAAATTTCGCCCTTTAATAAATGGAAACAAAGTTCCGTCATCTCCAGCTGTGGTATTTTCCCTTTCATTGGAACCTCTTTAATTCTCACACCTGTATTGCCTATAAAGTGCATATGTTCAAAATGAATGTTTCCAGAACGCGATTCTGTCCTTGCTTGCAAAGATTTTGGTTTTCTTCTATTGCGAGAAGCCATATGTTCGAAAAAGGAACCATAAAATATATATAAACTTAGTAGGATGTGGAAAACTTTGAATACCCAGTGGGTACGTGGCATCCCAGCATGGATTCTCAATGTCATTGAAACGTTTACTCACACAGTCTTCTTTCTACGCACATAGAATTTTACCCTTATATGTTTCCAAAGTGGCAAGCGGCAATGAGTGCAGAGCTAATACTTAGACAATGCAGCGCTTTCCCACAATCCACTGCAATGAATTTTAAAGCCAGTTTCAACATCCCAAATTTTGCACTGAAAGGTCCCAAGAGGCAGAATAAATTATATCTTTTTCGAACCAGTCGACGGAAGAAACCAATGACTATGTCCGCCTTTGATGCCTCAATGCTGGTGTCTGAATTCGAGATCTTCGATCGACTACAAGGCTAACATTTTTGCCCCTTGATATTATGAAGAGAAGAATGAACTGACATAAAAATTCCACCAATGGGTTTGTCAGTACATAAATCGTGGATCTGTTCTTAGTTTTAGAAATGCCATTGACCTTTGCACCAGATTTAGAAGCCCATGATAGAAACTAACACTCTTTCTGCTTGAGGTGAAAGCATGAAAGCAATAACTAAACAGAAAACCGGAGACAAAAGTGATGCCATTACTTCCAAAGCGGTACCCCACCCCACATAAACATCGAACCTGTAAGCAGTTGGAGGCATTTGATACGAAACTGGGCGCAAGACAAATTTTTCTTGGTTCTGTCGTTGTGTGGGTAGCGCCCCTGCCCAACGCGTAGCGCACACCTGTGTGCGTAGCGCCTATGTATTTTTACACTGGCCAGTGAGGCCCAATGCGTAGCGCTCACCTCAGTGCGTAGCGCACACCTTCAATGCTGTCCACGGGGTATGTAATCACAGTTTCAGCCTTCTAACACTTAAACACGATTTTTGCCTTGGTTGCTGTTGTGTTCAAAGAGCTTGCATCACTGCCATAGTTGGGTTCAATCAAAGCCCAACATGATATAATATCAAGTCGAGCTGAAGTTGGTAGGTATTTTTCTTTCGATCCTCACTTCCACACATTGAAATTGTAAACATTGCCAAGCAAGTATGCACCATCATAAATGTAGAACAACTAGCAACTACCCTTGCAAATTCAGTTATTGCAAGAGCACTCCCAAGAATAGATAGACCAGGGCAGCCATATCCCTTAATGGTGTCTCGAACCACTTTAATATTCGCGAGCTTTGGCACAATCTCAAATGGAAAATCTGCTCGTTCCCAATACTTTACAATTACAGGGGCAATTACTGTTTCTACAACTTCCCTTGGTTTTTTTTTTAAAGAAAAAGAGTTTTCTTTGTTATCTCTTGCAGGGATGGTGGCCTGTCTTGGCTCAGCACTCTTTTCACATTATTACAAACTCTGTTTTCCAATTTCCTTTTTCTAATTTTCTGACTTTGAATGAGGGCTTTTCTTTGTCTGATTGCAGGGATAGGAGCTGCTGAAGCTGAGACAGGGCTGCCATTGAGGAACTGTAGAGCTTTGGAACATTTTTGACACATTACATATTCTGAAAAGCACATTTGATGATTTCTTCTTCAAAACAGGGTTTTGAAGAAGAATCAATTTTGCATTGATAACCATCTTGAAATATAAACTCACTGAACCTTCTTCTAGCCTATAGGCATCATTTGACATGTTTAAAGACCAATTATAAGACCTTGACTCTGAAATGACTCTTTTCTGAACCACAGTAACATCAATGACTGCAAATGAGGAGAAATGAACCTTGGAGAATTTGATTCTGACAAGGCGGAGTCTAACAAGTAGCATAATATGACAATTGTGGATTTCCATAATTGAGTTATCGTAGGAAGGCCATGGCAATTCACAAATTTCAGTGTAAATCAAATCAGGTTATGATACTTGCATCTTTATATATGACTGATTTATTTCTTTTCAATAATATGATTTATAATCCAGGATGTTTACATGGTAGCACCTTGTCCCAACCACTAAGCCAACTAGTCAAACAAAAGATTCAGAGACAAACTCCAGTAACATAGCAAGTGTCAGTGAGATTGAATATCAAGGTTGATAATGTGTAGAAAAGCCCACAGAGTTAATTTTGATGTGAGGAGTAAATTAGTACAGATTCTGTCATTAGTTGATAAAACAAGTTTCCAGCTTGGTTTATATTACAACACATACCCTGTTATAGAGCTTAGTTTCAGTAGTGTTCTCATTATTGGGACCTGTATTTGATGGACAACCAAGGTTTATGTAATCAAGAGTTCAAAATTCTATGTCATATAAAGGCAAATGGAATTAAGGTTGAGAATGTGTAGAAAATCCCACAGAGTTAGGATGGAAGGTATAGGGTACAGGCTGCCTTAATCGTGAACAATAGTAGCATAATATGACAATTGTGGATTTCCATAATTGAGTTATTGTAGGAAGGCCATGGAAATTCACAAATTTCAGTGTAAATCAAATCAATTTATGATGCTTGCATTTTTATATATGACTGACTTATTGCTTTTCAATAATATTATTTATAATCTGGGATGTTTACATGGCAGCACCCTATCCCAATCACTAAGCCAACTATTCAAACAAAAGATTTAGAGACAAAATCCAGTAACATAGCAAGTGTCAATGAGATTGAATATCAAGGTTGAGAATGTGTAGAAAATCCCACAAAGTTAATTTTGATGTGAGGAGTTAATTTTGATGGAATGCTCTACCATCTGCACCTAGGGCTGGAAGGGTTGGAAGGTATAGGGTACAAGCTGTCTTAATGGTGAACAATAGTAGCATACTATGACAATGGTGAACAATAGTAGCTGCCTTAATGTGCTACTTACAAGTTCATCAATAGTCATACAGAGGAGATGAGACTTGTTCAACGAGATGGAATGATGAGAGAACGAGATGAACAACAATGTTTTTGTTTTTAGGGTTCACTATTCTAAATTATTGTAGGAAGGCCATGGAAATTCACAAATTTCAGTGTAAATCAAATAAATTTATGATGCTTGCATTTTTATCAAAGGAATTTTGATTGATTCTAACCCCTCCCACAAGGAAGAGGTTGGGTGAATAGCCCTAGGTTCAAGAGGATATCTAAATGAATTATTGGCATTGACTCTGTGTATGCATTCCATCTATATCCTCCTCAGACATCAGTAACATGGGAGAGATAGCCATAATTTGATGAGAGAAGGTGAGAATAGGTCTCTTCTACTGAGCATGCATTTGCTCTTGAAAATAGAACAAAATCATGCCCGAAATACCAAAATATCTTGGATAAGCAAGCTGAAAAACTCTATGGAAAGTGCATATCCTAACCATATAATATGCTATAATCATTCATCAAAACATGCCTTGAAATCTTGGAAAAGTAAACTGAAAACAACTCTACAGAAGGTACCATTTCCCAGCCATGCAATCATTCATCATGATTACACTTGAATGAGGTTAGGGTTAGATTCTATAATTGGTAAAAATATCCCTCAAGTACTTAGCACGAGGCCAAGTTCTATATATATGTGTAACCATATATCATTGTCAGATTTTAGGTGTACCTTACATTAGAGAGCAGAAATAGGAACTCTGCCATTAAAAACAACTATTTGAAGTAGCATATCATACTCAGATTTGAGGTAAAAGCTATGTAAAGATGCACGACAGGGTAGAACAGAGTAGGGAATAATTCTAATCAAAGGAAACATTACCATTGTCATGCAATAAACTGATAGGTATCTTCTACTGAGCATGCATTTGCTCTTGAAAATAGAACAAAATCATGCCCGAAATTCCAAAATATCTTGGATAAGCAAGCTGAAAAACTATATGGAAAGTGCCATATCCTAACCATTTAATATGCTATAATCATTCATCAAAACATCCCTTGAAATCTTGAAAAAGTAAACTGAAAAAAAAAAACTCTACAGAAGGTATCATTTCCCAGCGATGCAATCATTCATCATGATTACACTTGAATGAGGTTAGGGTTAGATTCTATAATTGGTAAAAATATCCCTCAAGTACTTAGCACAAGGCCAAGTTCTATGTATATGTGTAACCATATATCATTGTCAGATTTCAGGTGTACCTTACATTACAGAGCAGAAATAGCAACTCTGCCATTACAACCAGCTATTTGAAGTAACATATCATACTCAAATTTGAGGTAAAACCTGTGTAAAGATGCATGACAAGGTAGCACAGAGTAGGGAATAATTCTAATCAAAGGAAACATTCCCTTTGTCATACAATAAACTGATATGTTGCCAATACTATGCACAATTTTCTTTAGTACAAGTATGGTGAGGCAAATGCAGAAAACAAGTGAGAACAATCAGATTGCTATGGCGCTAGCCTGTATGCTGCCCCTAGCATCTACAAAATACATACAACATCCTCTATACCAGGTATATGAGAACTTTAAGAATGACTGAGTAGAAAACAACTGAAATCACTCCAGATTCCCACTGCCAAATGCATTGAAATGAGGTGCCTACATCAATTGTAGTTATGCATAGGTCTCTTCTATTGAGCATGCATTTGCTCTTGAAAATAGAACAAAATCATGCCCGAAATACCAAAATATCTTGGATAAGCAAGCTGAAAAACTCTATGGAAAGTGCCATATCCTAACCATTTAATATGCTATAATCATTCATCAAAACATCCCTTGAAATCTTGGAAAAGTAAACTGAAAACAACTCTACAGAAGGTATCATTTCCCAGCCATGCAATCATTCATCATGATTACACTTGAATGAGGTTAGGGTTAGATTCTATAATTGGTAAAAATATCCCTCAAGTACTTAGCACGAGGCCAAGTTCTATGTATATGTGTAACCATATATCATTGTCAGATTTCAGGTGTACCTTACATTACAGAGCAGAAATAGCAACTCTGCCATTACAACCAGCTATTTGAAGTAACATATCATACTCAGATTTGAGGTAAAACCCGTGTAAAGATGCATGACAGGGTAGCACAGAGTAGGGAATAATTCTAATCAAAGGAAACATTCCCGTTGTCATACAATAAACTGATATGTTGCCAATACTATGCACAATTTTCTTTAGTACAAGTATGGTGAGGCAAATGCAGAAAACAAGTGAGAAGAGTCAGATTGCTATGGGGCTGGCCTGTATGCTGCCCCTATCATCTACAAAATACATACAACATCCTCTATACTAGGTATATGAGAAATTTAAGAATGATTGAGTAGAAAACAACTGAAATCACTCTAGATTCCCACTACCAAATGCATTGGAATGAGGTGCCTACATTAACTATACTTATGCATAGGTCTCTTCTACTGAGCATGCATTTGCTCTTCAAAATAGAACAAAATCATGCCTAAAATACTAAAATATCTTGGATAAGCAAGCTGAAAAACTCTTTGGAAAGTGCCATATCCTAACCATTTAATATGCTATAATCATTCATCAAAACATCCCTTGAAATCTTGGAAAAGTAAACTGAAAACAACTCTACAAAAGGTATCATTTCACATCCATGCAATCATTCAACGTGATTACACTTGAATGAGGTTAGGGTTAGATTCTATAATAGGTAAAAATATCCCTCAAGTACTTAGCATGAGGCCAAGTTCTATGTATATGTGTAAACATATATAATTGTCAGATTTCAGGTGTACCTTACATTACAAAGCAGAAATAGCAACTCTGCCATCACAACCAGCTCTTTGAAGTAACATATCATACTCAGATTTGAGGTAAAACCTGTGTAAATATGCATGACAGGGTAGCACAAAGTAGGGAATAATTCTAATCAAAGGAAACATTCTCGTTGTCATACAATAAACTGCTATGTTGCCAATACTATGAACAATTTTCTCTAGTACAAGTATGGTGAGGCAAATGTAGAAAACAAGTGAGAACAAGCATATTGCTATGGGGCTGGCTTGTATGCTACCCGTAGCATCTACAAAATACATAGAACATCCTTTATACTAGGTATATGAGAAATTTAGGAATGATTGAGTAGAAAACAACTGAAATCACTCCATATTACCATTGCCAAATGCATTAGAATGAGGTGCCTACATTAAATATAATTATGCATAAGCCTCTTCTACTAAGCATACATTTTCTCTTGAAAATAGAACAAAATCATGCCCAAACTACCAAAAAATATTGGATAAGCAAGATGAAAATCTCTATGGAAAGTGCCATATCCTAACCATTTAATATGCTATAATCATTCATCAAAACATCCCTTGAAATTTTGGAAAAGTAAACTAAAAACAACTCTACAGAAGGTATCATTTCCCAGCCATGCAACCATTCATCATGATTACACTTGAATGAGGTTAGGGTTAGATT
The DNA here is from genome assembly GCA_031772625.1 of Pinus tabuliformis. Taxonomy (NCBI): domain Eukaryota; kingdom Viridiplantae; phylum Streptophyta; class Pinopsida; order Pinales; family Pinaceae; genus Pinus; species Pinus tabuliformis. The sequence continues at coordinate 1,815,569,525 of CM062819.1, read as the reverse complement.
CTATAATTGGTAAAAATAACCCTCAAGTACTTAGCACGAGGCCAAGTTCTATGTATATGTGTAGCTGTATGCAGTGTAACTTCTGAACATTCATTTGATGTTTTTCAATACAACAGTTTCTGAAATACCGCCCAGACTGAAGCAGGGGCCTTTTGTAATTTATCAAATAAAGGTACATGAATGAAGGTGCTATGTTGTATGAAACTAATACCGATCCTATGCAGGTATATTTAAAGAAAACTGTACAACCCTAATCAACTGAACAAAGGCACAAAAGAAGGATATTGCACTCTTGAATAATATATATGTTCTAGAACTAACACGAGTAGCAAAAACTGATTGATTTCACTGGTGAGCCAACTTAACTATTCTGCATCCTGTGGAGACACAAAGCCTATAGGCTTTCATACCAATCAGAATGAATAAGAGACAAAAGGTTTTATAAATTTTAGGAAGCCCAAGACCTAAAAAATAGTGTGAACAGGAAGGCTTTATGTCTCTTGATTCCATCCCTTGGAATCAAGAGACATAAACTGATCACAATGGACAAGGAGGGCTCCCATAAATAGCCAAATGACAAGTGAGACAAAGGAAGACCCTAATCAAAAACCATGGTAGACAATGGAGATTCGTCTAATATGCAACAAAAGTCATTGGGGAGAATTAACTGCATCAACATACTACCAGAGCAATTCAAGAGGATATATAAATCGGTCAAATGGTGACAAATCCACTGTCAATTACCAGATTAAAACTACAGTACATTGTATTTGGAAAATTTTAATATTTATGTTAAAAAGAATATATAAAATACAGATAAATAATATTGTGTAGATTACAATATACACAAAATTATATATCCCTACGAGAGCAATTCAAGAGGTTATCTAAACCAATTATTGGCATCGATGGACCAGAGAGTGTCGGTTAGTAAGAGACGGAGGGGCAAGGATTTCGATCCATCAAGGTGAGAACTAGGTCGGGTCAGGGCTTCCTCGAAAGCCTGTCCGAGAGCACTGGAGCTCATCTGATGAGCGAAAGCATACCTTCAAGGGGAGATTTGGCAGAGCTATAGCAAGAATCTCTAGACCTTTGAGGCAATGCATAATCTCAGTATTAAGGTCGATTAAAGTCAAGTCAGGGGCATGTCTCAAAGCACTTGAGGTCATCCAATTACTGAAAGCGTACCCTTGAGGACCAAAACTAATACATATTCTCCTTCAGGCTCCTAAGTGTCGGTTAGAATCTAACAACACTGATTTAGCCCTCAACATAGGCTCTATAGCCATCACTATTGTATGTAGTGCTTGCGAGAGCAAATGGCAACCATAACTTGTGAGGGTCCTATAGTTTGAGTCCCATCCTAACCAATCGTTTGTTTACAGACAAAAAAAAAACACTGCCAAGATAAAAAAGAACATTAGGACATCCAACGCTACTGATAAAAACACAAGTTTCTCATAGCTCAAAAACTGAAATCGTACACAGCCTAGGCAAAAAAAAACTCAAACCCTACAAAGGCTAAAATATGTCAATACAATGTAATAACATAAACAGTACCTGATATTAACCAATGTAGTGTAGCTGAAGCAAAAATAAAAGTCGAAGCGAGGTAACCATGAAATCATTTCTAACTTTATTATATAACAACAAAAGTAACTTACACATTGTGGATGTTGCATGGATAATGCTAAATAGAATGGAATGTGTACACAATGAATAATTAGCAACTAACATGTACAAATGCCCTGACTTACATTAACCTCCATCAAATCAGCCTCACAGGTTAACCAACACAAATGTCATAGCTTCCCAAACAGAAGGCAGCACCATTGCTCTTCTTGCTACCTTAGCTGCTGGCTCAAATGTTTAAACTCTTGGCTGTTTAACCAACACATACAAATGCCCCGACTTACGTTAACCTCCATCAAATCAACCTCGCAGGTTAACCAGCACAGATGTCATAGCTTCCCAAACAGATGTCAGCACCATTGCTCTTCATGCTACCTTAGCTGCTGGCTCAAATGTTTAAACTCTTGGCTATTTAACCGTCTAAGCTCCATGCCTTGTTGGTTGTTTAACAGTCTAACCTCCTTGACTGTCAGCCCTTCAGCCCTTCCTATTCAAAGAGTCTCGGGAAAATCTGTTCATCATGCTAGCATCAACGCAAAGGAAGGCAAGCCTAGAGAACTTAGTTAGGCAAGCCCAAGGTAGGATTGTCCTTCATTAGCTGGACCGAGATTAGCCGCTGGACCATCCTTGCGAAGTATGTTACCTCCCTTTCAGTCTCGGTAAGCCTGCCATCGCTTAGGTTTCATTTTTTCTGCCCTCATTTAGATCTCGACACAGACTAGCTAAAGCTGCTCGGGCTCAAGCTGATCAGCTCAGTATGGGTTTCATAGCATGCCTACCCAGTTCCTGCATCTGCTGCTGTTGGATCTACTGGTGCTGGTGCCTAGAATTGGCTCTGAAACTAGCGGCTCTAAATAGGCATCTGGAGGGGATGACTCTGTTAGTTCCTCCTCCTCTGTTCGATCTGATCCCCTATCCTGTTCGCTGGATGATTTACCTTCCCTTCTCCTTCCCCTTATCCTACCCTTAGCTAGGATTTTTGTCCATGTATTATTCGTCCATGGTGACAAGGATGCCCTGTTGGCCATTTAACAGTCATGCACGCTATAAAGTGACCTAGTTTCAAAGTAACCAATTGAGAGGAATAACAAATTTAGGGTAATAAATCTAGCTCGGGCTTCTAGGGGCAAGGTAGGATCCTGTGACCTTAAGACATGACTGCCTTATTGAGGGCCCTTCCCTTCCTTACAGCTCTTCTTACTGGTCTCCTTCTTACCAGTCCCCTTACTGCTACAGCCATAGATGCTTACCATACTGCTACAGCTATAGATGCTTACCACACTACTATGTGATTTAGGAGCATCCAGCTAAGGCACCATGATTGGATGTTGGTCTCTGCTAGGTTGGAGAATCGAGTTAGCATATTGATTGTTTTATATGTTCAATTTTTCAGAGTAGGAGGTCGGATTTTGTTTTATCTTAATCTCAGTATTAGTCAAAGGTAGTTTGGTCGGTTAAGGTTATTTACTTCTTTATCTTTAATAAATAGTAGATTAATAATTGTCCTGTCATTTTTAAGAGAAAAAGACAATTGTGTCTAAGTGTAAAATCTTGCCATATATGCAGAACCGAATACTTAATAGTTATGTAAATATAAGGTCTACAAATGAAAGTAACTATACAGTTCCATTAACTGTAGACAAAGCATATAAATGTAACAATGAAAATCATTGAGAAAGTTCAGCATTTTCGGCTACAAATAATAAAAAGAGACAGAGCACAAATTCATCTATCATCCATCTATATTATCGTCTATACATTGGGCAACTATATTTTTCCTTATTGTTTAACCGATTCAAATAACAAGTAGAATGCAGGCCTACAACTTTATGTTTTTTCTTCTTCTCTTAAAATAAGACAGAGCACTGTAAGTCGTATGTAAGTTCCAAGACCAGAACAGACAAGCACATAACCAAGCTACTGTGAAATAATTGAATGAATGAAACAAAGTCCAGACAGCGTGATAGAGATGTAAAAGCCAGAAAAAGGGTTTGTATCCCACAGAAGAAAAACGGTATTGACTAGACGCAGCAAACACAGACAAATAAAACGGACGAGTAAAGAATATACAGGCCATACAATATATTTTTACTTCGACATCAACCATCAAGAAAAATTACCAGAGCCATTACAAAACTTCCTGTTCGTGGAAAAGTATTATAGAAATGGTTGCAATTTAACAATTATAGTTCGAAGGCGTTGAATCCAAATTGAAGGAAACGATAGCCAAAATCACCATCATTAAAACTAAGGTAAATCGAAACCAATTTTCCTGAAAGTCTTCCTTTGAATTATAAAATGAAATGTATAAAGATACATAGGAAAATTCCAAAGTAATACACGGACAGTCACATAAACCGATAGTTGACAAACACTAGGTGAGGGTTTTGGGACACGGCTCCCATACATTAATAGTTACAGCCAACAATCATCGAAATGTGAAAGCCTATGATAAAAAAATGACCAGGACGCTGGCTACAGCCGAGAGTCGCATTAGCTAAGAATTGAAGGAAATCAAATCCTCATTCTCATAGGCCTATTCTACAAAAGAAAACTGAAGTCTAGTTGCATTGGTAGAGCCTACCCGATAGAGACCGGTCGAACTTTTCTGAGTAGACCCAACTACAAACCCCAATCCCTGTAAAGGATCCAACACACACTCGTTAGCACAAGTTGACAGAGGAAAACCAAAACATAGTGCATGAAAGGAAATATATGAGGGACACTATGTCCATGCCAGAAGGATTTGCAGCGAGAACAGAGAACAATCCTCTAACCGACGAATTCCAATCAACGACTGAGGCAAAGGAGCGACCACATTAGGAATAGGAGAATGAAAAAGGAAAATTGAATCATGGATATAAGAGACTACCTGCATTGAAGCCAAAGACCGAAGAGCGCCACTATTTCGAAACCTAAATGCATGCCAACCGCTGAGTTTCACAAAAGAGACAACTTCAAACCAAAACTCGAGCTCGTGGAGCAAAGACCAGTTGGAGCAATTGCAAAAAGAGCACAGAAGTCTACTTACACAGGTGGCGGCAGAACCATCCTTGGTTTCCCAATGAACCAGGGTCAAAGATTATCCAAACAAGCGTAAGAGCCAAGCAAGTATAAGGGACACACTGTCGGACAAGAAAACAAACCAGAAGGCATGCCCAACATTAGCAGTGTAGCTGCATACACATGCACCAAAAACCTCACCAGAGCAAACCATCGGTGAACAAATGCAAAATGGTTGAATGAGCGACAGAGGAGTTTTGGTGAAACGAGGAGTGGGAAACGTGACTCGAGGTTAGTACATAGAATTAAATATAGACATAAATTCCATCTATCACTTTCCAGAAATATCCGAGAGCATTGGAATAAGAAACTAATCCACAACTTAATCATAGTTTAAAATCATTTAATTGTCAATTAGCCCGAACAATGTTGGGTTGGTCCCATCATACTGGTAGCAGAGCAGGTTGAAATTGACTGAAGAAATGGAGGTAGGAAGAAGAGGTCGTGGAAGAAGTGTTCGGAGGGTAGAAGATGAAGGACTAAGAGAGGAAATCAGGATTCTTACTGCCCGTTTGGATGCAGTCAAAGCAGGGAGACGAAGGGATCCAGAGGTAGGCAATGGCAGCAAAGAGGAAGCTGAAGCGACGATAGATGGATCGGATGGAGAAGGCCCAAAAATGAGACTACTGAGATCAGTCTTAGTGGCAAGTAGTAAAACTAAACCGGAACTCCCAAATTATGACGAAAGCCTGTCCATAGAGGTTCTATTGGACTAGATCAGTGAGCTGGATAAGTATTTCAAGTGTGAGGAGGTGAGTGAACACCACATAGCTAAGTTCGCTGCAACGAAGTTGAAGGGACATGTAGCGTTGTGGTGGGATAGTGTCCAAACAGAGAGAAGGATATTGGACAAGCTACCGATCAAATCCTGGTCAAGGATGGTGGTCAAGTTAAAGGGTAGATTTCTGTCGAAATATTATCAGATTGCACTACACAGACAAGTGAAGAATCTGAAACAGAAAGGAATGACAGTGAGGGAGTACATTGAGGAGTTTTATCCAGCAAAATTAAGGGCTAGTTATACAGAGGATAACTCGGAGAAGACAACCAGGTATGTAAATGGTTTAAGGCTAGAAATTTTAGATTAAATTAGTATTCTATTTCCTAGGAACATTGAAGAAGCATATCATAGTGCTATGAACACTGAAGAGAAAATTACTAAACAGAAAAATGCTAGGAGAGGACGAGGAACCAGCAAAGGAAGAGGCCAGTCATATGGGAGAGGGCAGACTGCTGGTAGTAATGAAGAAGGCAACAGTTCTAAAGCCTCCGGATCAACAGAAAATGGTGATAATGCGAAAGGTGGTAGGCCATATCAGCGAGGCAGGGGAAATGGCCGAGGTAGAGGAGCTAGTTACCAATGCTACAGGTGTGATAAGTGGGGACACAGATCATTTGAGTGTCCTGAGGTAGACCAAGCTAGACAGAGGGGTGCATATGTTGCACAACCAGAGGAAGCAGAGGCATCTCCCCAAGAAGTAGAGGACACTCCAGAAACAGGGGAAGCCCTAGTGTTGAACAAGGTGTTGTTAAAACCAACCAAGGAAGCCACCAAACAAACGCAGCGGAAGGCTTTGTTTCATATAGTTTGTAGGTCACACGGTAAGTGTTGTAAGTTGATTATTGACAGCGGTAGTACAGATAACTTAGTGGCCACAAAGATGGTGGAAAAGTTGGAATTGAAGCGAGTGAAACATCCCACCCCTTACGAAGTTTCATGGCTACAAAAAGGCCATCAGTTGCTGGTGGATGAACTATGTGAGGTGGGGTTTCAAATAGGTAGATATAAGGATAAGGTCATTTGTGACATCATGCCGATGGATGTATGTCACATACTGCTAGGCAGTACGACAGAAAGGTGGTACATGATGGATTGACAAACTACTATAAGTTTGTCAAGGATGGAATCAAGCATACGCTCATACCCATCAAGGAGGAAGGGACAACATGAACAAGTGAGCCAAGAGCATTGTTGGTCAGTGGAAAACAATTTCTGAAACAAATCGAGGATAGCGAGGTGAGTTATGCAGTTGTAAGAAGAGAAAAAATGGCGTTGTTGCATATAGAGGTGTTAGATTTACCCCCAGAAATTCAGCAGATGTTGCAGGAGTTTATAGATATAGTGGTGGATGACTTGCTGGATAAACTTCCCCCCAAAAGGAGCATAAGTCACCATATTAACTTCATACCCGGAGCAAGCTTGCCGAATAAGGCATCATATCAGATGAGCCCCAAGGATAATGAAGAGATTAGGAAACAGGTGTAGGAACTGCTAGACAAAGGATTGATAAGGGAGAGTTTGAGCCCTTGGGCAGTTCCAATGGTTCTCACTCCCAAGAAAGGAGGAGAGTGGTGGATGTGCACAGACTCGAGGGCCATCAACAAAATCACCATCTGGTACAGGTTTCCACTGCCACAGATGGATGACATGATGGATTGCCTAAGTAGGGCAGCATATTTTTCTAAGATAGACTTGAAGAGCGGGTATCATCATATCCGAATTCGAGAGGGGGACGAGTGGAAGACAACCTTTAAGAGGAATGAGGGATTGTATGAATGGCTGGTTATGCCATTCGGACTGAGAAATGCGCCCAATACATTTATGTGGCTAATGAACGAAATGCTAAAATAATATATTGGAAAATTTGTGATAGTATACCTGGACGACATACTAATTTTTAGCAGGACAAGGGAGGAGCACCTTCGAGATGTTCGGAAAGTGACGGAAAAATTACAGTAGAATAAACTACTGATAATATGAAAAAGTGTACTTTTTTGCAAAAAGAGTTGATTTATTTTGGCTTTGTAATAGCAAAAAACAAGCTGAAGATGGATCCGGAAAAGATTGCAGCGATAGTTAATCGGCCATCCTTGAAAAGCTTATTTGAGGTACGTAGTTTTCATGGGCTGGCAAGTTTTTACTAGAAATTCATAAGAAATTTTAGCGAAATTTGTGCACCTATGTTGGACACTATTAAGAAGGCCAGTCAGCCTTTTCGATGGACTGATGTAGCGGAAAGGAGTTTTCAACTACTAAAGAAGAATATCACAAAGAGACTGATCCTGAGATTGCCAGATTTTAAAATGCTTTTTCAGGTTCGCTGTGATGCTAGCGATATGGCTATTATAGCTATACTCAGCCAGGAGGATAAGCCTATTGCATTTTCCAGTGAGAATGTAAATGAAAGCCGATAGAAATATTCGTCCTATGACAAGGATTTTTATGTTGTTGTGCAGGAATTGAAGCACTGGAGGCAATATTTGTTGGGAAACGAATTTGTGTTGTTTTTGGATAATTCTGCACTACAATATGTGATGCAACAACACAAGCTGAATCACAAACATGCCAAATGGGACAAATATTTGCAGAGTTTCACCTTTGTGTTGAAATACATCAGTGGGCAGGCCAAAAAGGTTGTAGATGCATTCAGTAGGAGAGCTTTACTTTTGCAGGAGAGCACTGTACACATGTTGGGTTTTGAGCACTTAAAATATTTATACCAGACTGACACGGGTTTTAAGGAGGCCTACGAGGCATGCCAGAATCCCTTGGTGAGAGATAATAGTCCATGGTTTGACTACAACTTACAGGAGAAATTGCTATTTAGAGGAGGACAACTATGCATTCCTGACTGGTCAATGAGAGAGAACATTATTCGAGAGAAGCACAGTGGAGGTCTAGCCAGAATTTTTGGCATAGAAAAGACACTCGAGCAGCCCAATCATTTCTACTTTTGGCCAAATATGCGAAGGGATGTACAACAGTTTGTGACCAGATGCAAAGTGTGCCAGTTGGCGAAAGGTCACAGTCAAAACACGGGACTGTATACACCATTGCCTATCCCAAGCAGACCATGGGACTCAGTCAGCTTGGACTTTGTCTTGGGTCTACCTAGGACACAATGAGGTTATGACTCGGTGATGGTAGTAGTGGACAGATTCTCGAAGATGGCGCATTTTATCCCTTGCAAAAAAACCAGTGATGCCACTCACGTGGCCCACTTTTTTTTCACGGAGATTGTCAGGCTACATGGGTTGCCTAAGTCTATTCTTTCGGATAGGGATATGAAGCTTACTAAGCACTTTTGGCGTACCTTGTGGAAGAATATGGATACACAGCTGAGTTACAGTTCTACTTATCACCCGCAAATCGACGGACAAACAGAGGTGGTAAACAGGAGTCTGGGAAACCTGTTACAAATCTTGATTGGTGAGAATTCGCGGATGTGGGATCGGGTGCTTGCTCGGGTGGAGTTCGCCTATAACGACTCGCCTAATCACAACATAGTCTACAGTCCATTTCAGATATTGTATGGCATGCATCCTCGCGGAGTGCATGAATTACGAGATCTCAGACTACAAGAAAGGTGGAGTGTAGATGGAGAAGATTTCGTTGACATGATGAGAGATTTGCATGTGTAGGTGAAAATTAAATTATAGGATAGTAGCCAAAAGTATAAACAACAAGTGGATCTGAAGAGAAGGGAAGCATAGTTCAATGTGGGAGATGAAGTCCTCGGGAATTTGCGCAAGGAACACTTCATAGAGGTGCATACAATAAGCTGAATTATAAGAAGATAGGTCCCTACAAAATCCTTCGGAAATTTGCGGCGAATGCCTATGAGATACAGTTGCCACCAGGGATAGGCATTTCGCCTATCTTTAATGTAGTAGACATGTTCCCTTACACTGCTAACCTAGACGAAGAAGAAGACAGAACCACACGGCCTACACAGAATACCTAGGATGGAGGAGAAAATTGGATGAGATAGATGCCTTATGTTCAACCTCACAAAATCGAGAGCATTCTCGATACTCAGGTGGCCAAATGAACTCAACGAAAGGAGTATTTTCAATACCTCGTCTAGTGGAAGAACTGTCCTATTGCGGACAATTCCTGGCTTGATGCCAGGCAGATTGAGCAGACAGGTTCTTCAGTCAAGAAGCTCGTGGACCGGAGCCATGATTTCTTTTTTCCCCGGGAGCTTGATGCAGGAGCATCCAGCTAAGGCACCATGTCCTGGTGTTGGTCTCTGCCAAGTTAGAGAATTGAGTTAGCATATTGATTATTTTATATGTTCATTTTGTCAGAGTAGGAGGTAGGATTTTGTTTTATCTTAATCTCAGTATTAGTCAAAAGTGGTTTGGTCGGTTAAGGTTATTTACTTATCTGTCTTTAATAAACAGTAGATTAATAATTGTCCTGTCATTTTTAAGAGAAAAAGACAATTGTGTCTAAAATTTCGCCATATAGGCAGAAATGAATACTTAACAATTATATAACTATAAGGTCTACAACTGAAAGTAACTATACAGTTCCATTAACTGTATACCAAGCATATAAATGTAACAATGAAAATCATTGAGAAATTTCAGCATTTTCGGATACAAATAATAAAAAGAGACAGAGCACAAATTCATCTATCATCCATCTATATTATCGTCTATACATTGTGAAACTATTTTTCTCCCTATTGTTTAACCGATTCAAATAACGAGCAAAATGTAGGCCTACAAGTTTATGTTTTTTCTTCTTCTCTTAAAATAAGACAAAGCAATGTAAGTCGTATGTAAGTTCCAAGACCAGAACGGACAAGCACGTAACCAAGCTACAACGAAACAATTGAATGAAGGAAACAGAGTCCAGACAGCGTGTCAGAGATGTAAAAGCCAGAACAAGGGTTTGTATCCCACAGAAGAAAAATGGTATTGACTAGACAGAGCAAACGCAGACAAATAAAACGGATGAGTAAAGCATATACAGGCCATACAATATCATTTTACTTCGACATCGACCATCAGGACAAATTACCAGAACCATTACAGAACTTCCTGTTTGTGGAAAAGTATTATAAACACGGTTGCAATTTAGCAATTATAGCTCGAAGGCATTGAAGCCAGACTGAAGGAAACGATAGCCAAAATCACCATCATTAAAACTAAGGTAAATCGAAACCAAAGTTTCGTGAAATTCTTCCTTTAAATTATAAAATGAAATGTATAAAGATACATAGCAGAATTCCAAAGTAATACACAGACAATCACGTAAACCGATGGTCGACAAACCTTAGGTGAGGGTTTTGGGACATGGCTCCCATACATTAACAGTTACAGCCAACAATCACCGAAACATGAAAGCCTATGATAACAAAATGACCAGGATGTTGGCTACAACTGAGAGTCAGATTGGCTAAGCATTGAAGGAAATCAAACCCTCATTCTCATAGGCCTATTCTACAGAAAAAAATTGAAGTATAGTTGCGTTGGCAGATCCTACCCGACAGAGACCAGTTGAATTGTTCTGAGCAGACCGAAATACAAACCCCAATACCTATAAAGGATCCAACACACAGTTGTTAGCATAAGTTGACAGAGGAAAACCAAAACATAGTGCATGAAAGCAAATATAAGAGGGACACACTGTCCATACCTGAAGGATTTGCAGTGAGAACATAGAACAATGCTCTAACCCGCGAATTCAAATCAACGACTGAGACAAAGGAGTCGCCACATTAGGAACAGGAGAATGAAAAAGGAAAATTGAATCATGGATAAAAGAGACTACTTGCATTGAAGCTGAAGACTGGAGAGTGCCACTGTTTCGAAACCTGAATGCATGCCAACCACTGAGTTTCAAAAATGAGACAACTTCAAACCAGAACCCGAGCTCGTGGAGCAAAGACCAGTTGGAGCAATTGCAAATAGAGCACAGAAATCTACTTACACAGGCGGCGGCAGAACCATCCTTGGTTGCCCAATGAACCAGGGTCAAAGACTGTTCAAACAAGTGTAAGAGCCAAGCAAGTATAAGAGACACACTGTCGGACAAGAAAACAAACCAGAAGGCGCACCCAGCATTAGTAGCATAGCTACATACACAGGCACCAAAAACCTCACCAGAGCAAACCCTCGGTGAACAAATGCAAAATGGTTGAATGAGCGACGGAGGAAGAGTTTTGGTGAAATGAGGAGCGGGAAACGCGACCCAAGGTGAGTACATAGAATTAAATACAGACATAAATGCCATCTATCACTTTCCAGAAATATCCGAGAGCATTGGAATCATAAACTAATCCACAGCTTAATCATAGTTTAAAATCATTTAATTATTGATTAGTCCGAATAGTGTTGGGCTAGTCCCATCACTATGCGGCATTGCCCTTGCTATGAGATACATAGTCAGCTCCACTGCCTATTCACAGAGTCTCAGAGCTGCCAAGGATGCCCTATTGGTTGTTTTAACAGTCTAACCCTCCTCCTTCTGGCGCCTCCTTCCTTACTTCAAAGATAGATTTCCCCCATTTATCACCCTTCCTTAGACCCCTCCTTATACCGCAAGTCGAAGAATACCTAGCAAATCACCTTGAACCCATGCCAATCCACAAACCAGAGAAAACCACCCACCCAAATACGCCCGTACCACTGCCCACAAGAAAAGCCAAAAGGTAGGATCCTTGTGAAGTATGGTACCTCCGTGTGCTGGACCTGCTTGCTAATAGCCTATAGCCTGGACCTGACCTGAATCGGAACTGAGGGCAACAGAAAGAGGAAACTAGGAAGTGCACACTTGCACCATGCATGGACACCTACACCACCTGCATGCACACCTACACCTGCCAACCTGCAAATAAATTCTCAAACTATGCTCAAACTAAAATGCCAACCTGCAAATAAACGCTCAAACTAATATGCTCAAACTACAAACTAATGTTAGCATTAATATCAACTATTTGACAGCCATTAATAATGAACCGGGTAAAACAGAACAAACCTATGGTCCAGCCTCTTCCACCTCGAGAAGAGGCCAAATAAGATGGAAAATTAGGTTGCATTTAAAAACTTTGGTTACTCCGGCAATGGCAAACAACATTTCATTTAAAAACTTTGGTTACCCCCATAATAATCAGCTCAAATTAATAACATAGCACCTTAAACTAATGCTATAGCATCGCATTTCGATTACTATAGTCCCAGGCCATTGCCAGATGGCAAGGACTAAGAATACAGTTTTCAAAATTATTGTAAGTGAACCTACTCTAAATATTTTTGGTGTAATATTAATGTGACTGAGCTTACATATATATTTGGTGTAATCTTAAAAGAATAAAATCCTAATTGCCTTGGACATGGAAGTTTGATATAATTTTGAAGAATATATTTTGTAATTTTAAAGAATAAAATCCTAATTTCCTTGACATGGAAGTTTGATATAATTTTGAAGAAGAAATTCTTAATGGCCTTGGGCATGAATGTTTTTGGACAAATTGTAAAAATTTTACCACATAAATTTGGAATTTGGTATAATAATGTATATTTTACTTCCCATCATTCATAAGTGTAATGTATAACAACATACTTTCAATCACATTAGTATGATTTGAATCACATTAATATTATTATTAATCGTAATAAAGTTATTGTAAAAATGTCAAGCAAACGTAACTTTTAAAAACCAGGAAAGAGATTTCAACTAATGTAAAGAGATCTAAACTAATGTAAAGAGCATGGGATTTTTTACTTCATTGTAAATCAAACATCAATGGTTCATTACTTTTGGATAATTGTAAGATGAATCATGTTTGATTTGAGTGAAACTATGGGTTTGTATCACGGCACAAATCAATATTTTTTTATGACCATTTTTTTTTTAAATTATTTCCACGTGGTGTTTGATTTTTATTTTTATCTATTATTTAAATATTATGTATTACTACTTGTCTTTTTTGTGAGTATGAAAGCAATGTTTTCATAGTAAAAATTGTGTATTTTGTTTCTATAAATTTTTTAATTATAGCATGATTGTAAAATACATGTCTATCTTTTATATTACTTAAAAAATATCAAATAAGTTATTTTTTATCATAGGAAGTTATATTTTTATTATGTATTTAATTTCATGAATGGTGAGGAGCTATTATTTGCATTAGGAGGAGAAAAATAAAATTCCATATAAGAGACTAATTATTTTAATTAATTAAATAATAATAAAGAGTCTGATTAGGAAACTACTATTTTTTTATAAATAAACATGACATAGAAATAAAAAAATTCAAATTAAAACTCATTTACTATGATTTTAAGTCATACTTTAAATCTTCATCAATCATTAAAATTTTATGAATAAATGTGACTTTAGAAATAAATAGATTCAAATTATGAGTATAATTTCTATTGGGGTAAGTTAGGAGAGAAACAAGAAAGATTCATAGTGCTCCTCGTGAGACTTTTGATCTCTTTTGGCTACAACTTTCCCATTGAACAACTTCGCAGCTTTATGGTCACAAACAACCTGCATACATTAAATAAAATTCATTAATATTAATTGAAATCAAAATAAACGAATCTTTGAGAAAACAGAGCTATCTTATAGAAAATCTAAACTAGTTGAAAAGATTTAAACCTACATACTCTGCATCAAGTTTCACTGGATAGAAATGAATTACACTACTCTTACACTCGATAATGGATTTCCTCGAGCCTTTAAATAGGCTTCATCATAACAAATACCATGCCCATAACCATGGGTTGTCATAACCTAAACTAAAAAGTTGTCAATGTTAAATTATTAATTTAATTTAATTTTTATTTCATCTAATCAAAATATTTACATAACATAACAAGAATATCATTTCTCCATACTGGCTTGGGGAGCCTGTTGGCCCAACAATTACCTATGTAAAAAATCAAATTCTCTATTATTCATGGAAAATTTATTATTAGAACTACTTGCTCTTTTATAGAAACACAAAACTTTTTGTTACTTTATATAAAAATCAATAAAATAGATATCTACATATACACTCTACTAAATTAAATATACCTGTCAAATTGAAGTTCTAAAAATGGTGAAGTACACATTTTAAAAGTGTTAATACATAATGGTTAACAAAGTGATAGATACTTATCAACATTATTGCCAAGTTTGTTGGAAAGAAAGAAAGAAATTATTTTAATCCCTACTAGGCTAAAGATAGTCTATGAGACAGATTGCTTCTTCATCTGCTTGATGTATTCGGCCCTTTTTTTGTGAAGCTTCACAACAAATGTTCATAGCTTCTCGACAAAACCCTAGCTAAATAGATTATCCAAAGAGCTAGCTGTCAGTTTCCCTGTTGTCTTTGAAGGCCTCGCATTGTAAAATAAAATGTTTCTCTGTTTCCATTTTTTCAAAACAACAAAAAATGCATAGTCTTTCCTCCCACACTTCTTTTGGCCTTTTCTAGCACCCTATTTCTCTTAATTATGAAAACTGAAAAAAACACACCAGGCATAATGAAATGTGAATCATCAATGTTTCATTAAATAGCTGGAAAACTGAATAATGTTTCATTTATGACCCACACTTAGTTAAGTAATAGACGTTTCATTAATAACCTGGAGAACTGAAGAGTTATGTTTCATTAATTAATATTTGGGTTTACAAATCTATCACCACTTGCAGATTTAAAAGTTAAAGAGGGAGGCCCATGGGGCTAGCACTTTAACTCATCGTCTACATGTTTATTTCCTTCGAATCTCTGCAATTTCATATTGATTTACTTTCACCATTGATCCAAAACCTAATAAATAACCAACACCACCAGGTTTTATATGATTTGTTTCTGCAGTTTCTCTTGTTACATATCACTGGTGTTTCTTGCGTGTTATTGTCATCAGCACTGCAGGTTTGGAATGGTTCTCAATTTCACCATGGGGAAAAGACGAGGAATAACCAATGAGATCTCCACAGATGAGTTGGAAGTTGTTTTTCCAAAGCATAGAGAATTTGAACGTATCTTCTGTTCCTCAAAATAATAGTTTCTCGTGTGTAATATAAAACGCATTGATCTTACACCATGTTAATCTCATAGGATTCCTCCGTCCTCCATAGTACAAAATTTCTAGTGTATTGATGATGAATTGATCGTTTTCTTCAATAATTAAGAAAACGACACATGTTGATGTCAACTGTTACTCCTATAATCTAAACAATATTATAATCTAATCAATCACACAGGGCTCAAACTATTAAAACTTTGAATCACTTATTTTACCTAAAATTTTATAAGACCACCATTCCAATTAAACTGCTCAAAAGGTGATGCGTTAATTATTATACCATATTTTCTTAGTTGTGATGGTACGGTTTCCTGGTGTGACACTCCAATTAACGCAACACGAATAGGCATAAACTCAAAATCATTTATCTCTTAATGTTGAAACTTTGGCATAGATCTAGTTTTTTAATTATTTGCTAGTAAATAACATTTTTTATATTTGTCATTTTTAATTGGTGGGAGGCAAAATCATTTATAATATAAGCAATCGGGGTTCTATTAATGTTGAAATGTGGGTTTAGATCTGGTTTTTGAATTCTGTGTCATTTTTAATCTATTAATGTTGAAATGTGCGTTTAGATCTAGTTTTCGTATTCTGTGTCATTTTTAATTGGTAGTTTGATATTTGTCTTATGACTGGTTATCTTGTTTTAAAAATAAAATAAAATTCCATAGTTAAATCTTATTGTTTCTATTTAAAATTAATTTATTTTAAATAATGATATAGTAGGGAAAAAACTTCATTTCCTTAGTTTTAATTGATTTATTAGTAAAACATTATTTGAATATATAAGAAATGTGTTATTAATAGTATTTTTAAATGATAAAGAATTTTTAACTTTTGAAATAATGTGCTAATTGTCAAATTACTTACTTAAAATTATCAATATAATTAAATAAAAAATTAATAATAAAATAAATTAATAAAAAGAAACTGCTCAAAAGGTGATGCGCTAATTATTATTCCATGTTTTCTTAGATGTGATGGTATAGTTTCCTGTAGCTACACTCCACGTAACACGACACTAATAGGCATAAACTCAAAATAATTTATAATATAAGCAATCAGGGTTCTCTCAATGTTGAAACTTTCGGGTAGGTCTAGTTTTTGAATTATTTGCGAGTAAATAACATTTTTATATTTATCATTTTTAATTGGTTGGAGGCAAAAGCATTTATAATATAAGCAATCAGAGTTCTATTAATGTTGAAATGTGGGTCTAGATCTAGTTTTTGAATTCTGTGTCATTTTTAATTGGTGGGTTGATATTTCCTTTGTGACTTGTTATTTTGTTTTATTTTTATAGAATTGGAGAGCTAAATTTTATTGTTTTTATTTAAAATTAAATAATGATATAGTAGGGAAAGTCTTCATTTCCTTAGTTTTATTTGGTTTATTACTCAATATTGATTAGAATATATAAGATAGGTCTCATTAATAGTATTTTTAAATGTTAAAGAATTGAAATAATGTGTCAATTGTAAATTTAGTTAATAAAACATATTAAAGTTAAAATGTAAATTATTAATATAGTTAATTAAAAGATAATAAAAAAATTATAAAAAATAAAGGATTTAATGAAAAGCATAGAAATGTTTTATATAACTTTTCTCTAACATTTATTTTGAGAAATATTTAATGTAATTTTTTAATATATTTTTCCAATTGATAACATTTTTACCTATAATCTCATTACAATGTAGTTGAGGATGTTCAAAATGATAATGTAACCATTCCACCTCCATACTGATAGTATTTTGAAATTGCAGGGCTTGTTTGAGGTAGGAATGAAGCTTCTTCAAGTCCTGTTTTCATTGAATATCATATTAATATTGAAAGGGTTCTTTGAAGTTAGAATGGATCTTCCTGAAGTCCTAAATCAACCCCGGGAAACAATAGTCTTTACATTCGTACTTCCTATCCCGATTACAAAAAGAGAAAAGAGGATGGAAATAGTATCCCTTAGAAACATACTTGCTATGTGTAAGACAATCAAATAGGAAACCAAATAAATTGTAGATTAAATGATTATATGAAACAATGATCTACATATTAATACATACAAGAAACAATCGAATTAATTTCCGGGTTTTCTTGAACTCCAATAACAACTCAAACTAACTCAAGCTTAATCCCAAGGATTAGTTGTATAACATTCCACATTAATCCGAAGGGATGTACCGAAGTGCAAGAATGAGAGCTCAAAATGCAAAAATGCACCTCAATGAAGCATTGGATTCCTCTCAAGAAATGGTTTTTAAGGATGACCAAAAACCAATATGGGAGAACTCAAGGTCTCAACCAGCACCAATTCTGTAACCTTCATAACAGTTCTCGAAACAACAAAAATGTGGTTTTTAGGTGACCACAAACTCTGGAATAATTAATGTAGTTTCTCAAAAAATTTCAAATATGGAAGTGGTCAATCAACTCAATCAACTAAACACTGACTCAAGCTTTCTTGACATCTCGAACTCAAACCTGTAGTAGGGTGAGAAGTATTTTTCATCACTGCAAGGTTGGTTGTCACTCTCAAACATATTCTTCAGTTTGACCTGTAAATATTCTTAGTTGTTTTCATCCAATCCCAAGAAGCACGCCATCCACAATTTAGCTCCTCACTAGCAGTAATATTCTTTCTAGAACATGCATTTGTATGGTGATTATGCTTTCCAAAATGCTTACATGGGTGAAGATAAAAACACTGATCTTTCACATGTCCAACTCTATTACACTGATGACATCAATCAAATTGCTCTAGAACAACAGCATTCAGAATCCAGCAATTTGGAATTGTTTAGGTTTAGCAGAATATGGAATATGAAAAGATACATTCAAAACATTTATTCCAAACCAGTTCTATTTTTATTATGAGTAATCTCTTACTGTGGTCTTATAATAGGTCTCACATTAGAACAACTAACCACATCCAATTTTTTTCCTAAAATCACTTCGTTTTTATAATCATTCTCTGACTAATGATCTGACTCAAACAAACCATTGTTATGAACAAGAACAAGTTCATAATTCTTCTTTTGTAATCCATGAAGTTCATCTCGTTAAAACTGAGACTCTATCTCCAAGAATTCAATTTTTCTTTTGAGATTTTGAAAACATGTTTGGATGTCAAAGAGCATGTCCTTGCTGGCTTGGACACAATTATGAATAGTAGGTGACATTAAATTGTTCAATAACTATAAAAAATCATTGAGTTTGGTCATTTTCTCCAACAATCTAATTTGAAAAAAAACGGGTGTCGGCTACCACCGAAAATGTACCTGATACAAGCAAATTTATAATGATTTAACTAGATGTCAAGTCAATCGAAAATGCACTTGTTTACAACATAATGATTTCTACAAAAATTTTATCAGATTGTTGCAAACAAAATGTTGTCCTTGCAAACAAAATGGCGTCTTGCAAACAACCATTGTAGTGAGGATCACAACCTCCAAAATTAACTTCCCTTTTTGTTTTCTAAAATATTATGAAGCACAAAGATTTGAACTTGTGACATTGAACACACCATGTAACTATATGTGATTTGCTAATCACACTACCTTATTTTCAGTTTCATTGTGTATTAATGCATCCCAAATACTCCAATTTTATAAACTTTCAAACCACTCTTAATATTTCTCCTTTCCACAAAGGACAACTCTAACTATGGAAACTATTGAAGTCATAATTGTTTTGCAGTCAAATAAATTCTTCACACAAATCCTTTTCAAATTTTTAAATATGTGAAGTAGTCCTTCAAAAGAAAATATAAATCCATCTCTCATTTTGTTTTAAATAAAAATTAGCTTAGTGATTTGATGGTCTGCTTAAAAAATAGTATAGTAGAGAACTAACTTCAAATCTCATTGTTTCCTTTTTCCTTTTCTCTTCAACTTTTAAAACTTAATATCTCCACCACTTTTAACTCCAAGTTAATTAATTTCAGAATTAGCCACTTTTAATTTACTTTCTCGTTTGACCTTTATTTAACCATTTTATCTTTTTTCTTAAATATAATTGATAAAAGAAATGAGAAATCATTTTTTTAATCAAAATTTCATATAATTTCCATTCACTTGATACTCACCAAAACTTTCTCCAATTTCCTTTCACGTTTTTTTAGTTCATTCTCTGTTCACTTCCATCTATCTCGCTTTGCTTATTTTTCTGCTCACTTTCACCTCTTTGGCTCTGCCTCTTTCTCCTTTCACTTTGATTCTTTTTGGATCTGCCTACTTCCACAAAAAGACATTGTTTTTTGAAGTAATATAAAATATAGGAAATGCATTCACCTTATTCATCATATTCTAGAAAATGTCTCCATACTCATTTATTTTTTACATAGCCTTGTCAAAAAAATTTGTGAATATTTTTTTTTACTTTCACTTTCATGAACCTTTATTTCTTTTACCCTTGTATAAATATTTGCCACATGTTCATCACCAATTCCTGCATGCAAAATATCTTTAAAAGATCCTTTTAACCTCCAATGTCAAGAAAATTTGATTTAAAAAAAAAAAATCTTCTTTCCCACTCTTAGACTACATTTGTTTTTATCACCATGCTTCTATGCCACTCTTCCTTTTTAGTTGAAGATTAATAAAAAAATCATTCGATTAAAATAAGAATTCATACATTTTCTTTATGCTACAACACTATTTATCTATTACAGACTTCTCTAGGTAATTGGTTCTTCTTGCTTGAACATAGATTCCACATGCATTTTTCTCATTTTAATTCCAAGATGCGGCAAGCTCTCCACACGTTGTCGGTCATCTAGTTTTTTCACAATACCATAGAAGGACAGCTCAAAAGTAGGTCAAAGTATGTGAAAAGAGAGGAACTTAGGAAGACCAAAAAATAAGTGGCTCAAATTAATCAACAAATAGATGAACTACTCGCTCTAATACCACTGTAAGACAATCAAACATGAAACTAAATAAATTGTATATTAAATGATTATCTCAAACAACAATGTACAATGTTTACATATTAATACATACAAGAAACACTTGAATTAATCTCGGGTGTTCTTGAACTCCAATAACTAATCAAACTCACCCAAGCTTGATCCCAAGGATTAACTCTCTAGCACGAAGAGGAAAAAAATGAGATTGCATTAAATTGCATAAAAAACAATTAGGTTATACAACCTAATGCAAAAGAGAGAAAATCAATTGTTGTCATTTTCTAGTTATTTTTCCATATAAACCAGCTTTGGCTGTAGTTCCTATATTCACTATAAGCTTTAAAGTATATATTAGCTGCAGATTTACTTTATTGGAAAATGAAGTCCAACCACCAATGCCAGGACAGGTGAATGAAGCCAGGCCTCCTCACTAATATTCTCATGTATGCTTTGAACCTATCAATTGTTGACTTAAACTTTAGGGCTATCTGTTAACTTAAATCTTACGGACTTTATGGCTATCTGTTAACTTAAATCTTACGACCTGTATGTTGTTTACGAAAAACAAATTATCACGACAAACAAAATATTTGTTGAAATGTTTAATGCTAGTGATAGAGGACCAAAAGAAAGAGTAGCATTAGCTCAAAAACTTTAGTAAGGAGATTAGCTCGACTTCCAGAAGACTTTGCTACGTGAATCACCAGTTTTCAGTTTCCTTCTAAACAAGAGTTTGAAACTTGCAATTGGAAAAATTCTCTGCCATTTACAAAAATCATCCTTCAGTCTTCTTTAAAATCAAACAATAATTCATGAAACTTGCATGTAGAATGCCATATACCTCAAGACTTGGAGATCCAATCTTCCTAACATTCTCATTAACGTTGACGTTGTCTTAATAACCAACTCAAACAGATATAATTCATGTAACTTTCATGGATAGCCCATGACCCAACCAAATAGTGATTCATGTAACTTGCATGCACAAGACCATATGCTTCTTCATGCAAGCAATGACTCATGTAATTTGCGTGCAGAAGACAATATGATTTTTCATGCACACTGCGTAACCTTAACAATGGACAGCTCACCCCACGAATGCATTGACTGCGGGGAGACATTGGCATCAACTGCAGCAGTGAGATGTTAGGAGCGTATGTTAGTGCCAGTGCATTTTTTTATAAATAAAATTTGAAATCTGATGAATATCATAAAAAGGTCTGAACACACGATGGTAATTCTGTAGCATCAAGATCTTTAGCTTAATAATTATAAATTAACCATACCAATCACTCTGCCAATTAATATGATGAAGCTAAAAATAAATAAAAAATACATTTTGCAGTGGATGTCACGAGAGTATCTTGGTGTCTGAAGTTTTAGACTATAGACAATGCAATTTTTTATTTTTAAAATTTTTGAACTTAAAAATTAACATAAGTTAAATAAAAAAATTTAAAATAAATTTTAATTAATTATAAATTAATATTAACAAAAGAAAAATAATAATATTTTTATATTTAAAAAAAATGAATTAGGTTATATTAGTGGTTTAGTAGAACAACTTATATTTTTGGGAATAGATTAGAATAATTTCCCTAAAAATTATATATGTGTGTGTGAGATTATGGATTTTGGAGATTGGTGAATACTACGTTCACAAAATATTTGTACCAGACAAATTTATTAGAAATGGTCACTTCCTATTGGCTCAACTATGGGACGTGATCCAGAATGGCCTCTCAATTGGACTCCACAAATTAAGATAACTCTATGAAGTTTTTCTTTTTTGGTTCTTGGACTTTGGAGATGAGTGACCCTTGAGATTAGTGACTATTATATCCAAGAAATATGTGTACCAAGTAGATGCACCCTAAGTGATGGAAATATTTGTATATTTGTACCAGGTAAAGGCATCCTAAAAGATCACTTCCTGACTCGACCACTGAGCTTGAACTTGAAAGTATTTAGATAATTAAACCTATTACCTCTTAATAACAAAATTTAGCAATAATACTTACTTGAAACATACTAGTAATAAAATTATGACAATAAAATTATGAGAGATTGTTCGGCGTAAATCACATGAAATATCATTTGTCGACGCATTTCAAACCCACTAGTGTAGTTCATCGTCAAGACAAAATGAAGAATCAGATCCAGTATGCACGTTAAATACCTAGATCAGAACATCCAACAGCTATAATCTTTGACCAGGCAACGAGTATATTGACTTATGGCTAACTTTGATAGGGAAACGGTTAGTTAGACAAGACCCAAAGTATAGCTATATTAAAGATAAGTCAATTAAAGTGACGTATGAATTTACATAAAAGTTTTAATAAATTCACAATTAATTTTATTCTATTATAAATATATATACAAACATATTAAATTAAATTAAACAATTATTAAATTAATAGTTGGTTATACACCAGAGGTATTAACTATTTTATATTTATTTTAATTTTATAAATATTAAGATAAAATAATTTAGGTATTATATAGAATAACAGTATAATATATTAAATTCATAGGTTTATTGGCTAACGACTATATTGACTAACAGCTAAGTTTGACTGGGAAATGGCTAGTTAGACAAGACCCGAGGTATAACTATATTAAATTAAAAATTAAAATAAGTCAATTAAAGGGACGTATGAATTTACATAAAAGTTTTAATAATTTTATAATTAATTCAATTTTTATTATAAATATATATACAAAAGTCTAACTAGCCGTTTCCTAATCAAAGTTAGTTGTAAGCCAATAAATCTATGAATTTAATATATTATAGTTTTATTCTATATAATACTTAAATTATTTTATCTTAATATTTATAAAATTAAAATAAAATCTAAAATAGTTAATACCTCTTATGTATAACCAACTATTAATTTAATATATTTGTACATATATTTATAATAAAATTAAATTAATTATGAATTTATTAAAACTTTTATGTAAATGCATACGTCTTTTTAATTGAATTATTTTTAATATAGTTATACCCTGGGTCTTGTCTAACTAGCCCTTTCCCTGTCAAAGTTAGCCATTAGTCAATATAGTCGTTTCCTGGTCAAAGATTATAGCCATTGGATGTTCTGCTCTGAGTTTTTGACATGCATACTGGATTGGAGTCTTCAACTTGTCCTGACGATGAACAACACTAGTGGGTTCGAAACGTGTCGACAAATGAAATTTCATGTGATTTACGCCGAAAAATCTCTCAGAAAATTTATATGGATCACAAAAGCCTCAATTCATCAATAAAATTATGATAATAGAATTGTGTTATTATTATTATCATAATCGTTCTTTAGACAATCACCATCAAAATTTCATTTGAGCCTTGCCTTTTTTTAGAAGATGAACACCATAAACATGCCCTTCTATGGTTCATACTAATAGTAAAATTATGATAGTAAAATTGTGCTATTATTATTATCATCATCATGCTTTATAAAATTATGAAAATAGAATTTTGCTATTATAATTATCATCATCATGCTTTAGTCAATCACCATCAAAATTTCATCCCGTCGTGTTTGAGCCTTTTTCAGAAGATGAACACCATAATCATGCCCTTCTATCATATCTAAGTGAAATTAGTGATGTCATAATGAATGCCAACATGGAATTACGATGTCATAACGAATCTTAATATCAATTTTTTTTCGATGTTCTTTACCAATTCTACCAAAGCACCTGTTGCTCCCCTTTTAAATAATCTTTGACTAGGTTAGACTCTTCCTAACACTGACTTTTTCTCCTTCACTAGCAAATATGGAAGGATCTCTACTTACCACGCATTTCATGTAGGTCACTTTACACTTAAAATAATACAACATTAAGTGATCAAAACTGTTTTAGGATGGATGGTTGCCAACACCACAAGCTTGGTCCCCTCTCATTAAAATTCAGAAGAAAACTGCTCTCATTCATAATTAAAGGCTTATAGGTAAGCCATCAAATCTAGTTTGGTTTGGATTGTGGTCAACACCACAAGTTTGGCCCCATCTCGTTAAATTTAGCAAGAATATTTACTTTTATTGGTTTAGTGAAAATTATGCTTTTAAAATTCTTTCATTATGTTAAGGAGGTTGTATGTTTGAAAAGAACTAAAAAACATTTGATCATAGGCAGTGAAAACCACAATGTTGCAACTCATTAACCTTGCGAAAAGTGCTATTCCACACGAGTCAACTACAATCAAGGGTTTGGCTCATGTTAAGGACAAAAATCAAGGTGAATCTACACTCCCTGTTGGAAATATTACTATTAGTTTCATCAAATCTAGAACGTTGCTCTACGCAGAGGCCAGAACCACGATGGGAGAAGGTAATGAAGCCAACAACGAGGACTTACTCATGAATGTGAGCATTGGTTATAATAGAGAAGACATGACCTCTGAGCAAGAGCCCTGTAATGGTGAAGCTACGACTACTGAACAAGAACCCTATCACAGAGAAGCTACAGCTGTTGAGAAAGAGCCCTCGCCTAAAACTGTGGAAGATGTAACGCCTTGCCCTAAGGGTTTACTAGGGTTTCTAAAGCATATCGATGTTGGGGAAGCCACTAAAGTCTTAGCCTGTCACCACTGTGAGGCCTTTTCAAATCTCGATCAAATTTATTTATGGACATTTGATGTTGTTTTGGGTTATATCTACGGATCTAGTAAAATACCTCAAGATATAGCTTGAATTCAAAATAGGGCAACCCTCTCTATTATAATGCCTTGTTTTCAAAGGTAAGCAAGTGGAAGATCTCTTTTCTCTCTTTGTCTATAATCTATGCAGGGATGTCATTGTTTATTTTTGCTCTTCGACTACGTGGGAGAACTTTGGGAAATCCCTCCTCTTCCTAAACCTCCTCTTACAAATATGTGGTTTGAAACCAGGTTCCCCAAAGTGCAGAGTCACCACAAGAGCATCCCATGCCCTCAAGAAATGCGGTTCAGACCCAAGTTGCTCTAGGTCCCTTTATAGTAGATAGAGTTTAGGATGATTTGTTAGTGGAAATCACTCATCCAGATATGGATGGAATATATGAGTTGTTGGAAGGTAATGACCTCATCGACCATTTCAATGGGTTATGGCCACTTACAACATACCTTTACCAATGGATCCATTCCACTTGGACCAATTCATGCAAGGCCCTCTTCTATTCCATAGGTTTTTGCATTGTTATTTTTGACAATGATGTAGATTATCTGAAGGTTCTTTCCAAGGGGCCCTTGTTTTAGGTAGAATTTGGGCTCTTCTTGACCCCTTGTTTCCTATACTCTTTGACCCCTCTATAGGTTTGATCACAGAGATACGCATTTGGATTAGGTTCCAAAATTTTCTGACCCATCTATGGCATTCTTTAGTGTATTTGGGTATTTAAAACATCTTGTTTCATTTTCTAGCTGCAGATCCCTTTCGAGGCTAGTGTGGAGATCCCTTGTGAGGCTAGTGTGGAGTCTTCACCTATGGGAGGATTTGCATAGATATTGACATCATCAAAGGATTGCCTGACAAAATTAATTGAAGAATAGGTGGTTTTCGCTGGACTCGACAACTGGACTATGAGAACACTATTTTACAGTGTCGACTTTGCCATCAAACATGTTATCTTCAAAAATCTCATTCTAAAAAACTAGTCAAACAGAAACCCAAATATAAAGCATGGAAGCCATGCAGCCTATCTCCTCGAGAAAAGGAGGATTCCTCTTCCTCAGATTATGAAGATGACGAGTCTGATGATGACATGATTCCATCAGATGAGGGATATAATTCATATTTCCAAAATCCTCATGAAGGAGGTCATGAGATCCACGTTTTGTTAGCTAGAAGAGAAGAACTCAGTAACAATGTTCCAACGAGTGCCATGAAGTGTACCCATGAATTAGCCTCCTAGGAATCTGACAAGGATGCCTCTTTAGATTGTTAGAACGATATTAAGGTAACTTTGGTAGCCACACCTCTAGAAGGTTGGATCAAGGTAGCAAACAATAAAGGAAAGAGAGGACACAATGGTGACCAACCCCAAGCTTTGTGATTCCAATGTTTCTATTTTTTCATTTTCTATATGTATTATGTACTTTGCTTCATGGTCATCCTTAGACATGTTATTTCTATGGCCATATTTAGGCTAATTCTATCATATAACAATCATATACTATCAATGTAAAACTTTTTATATTAATAGATATCTTTTTGTTCTAACTTACAAAAACAGATATAATATTAGTTATATAAATTAAATAACTGGTATATATTAATATACGTTACAATTATTTATTTTATTATATATTTCACATTATCCACATCATAAAAAGTCATAAAAATTAAGTAAAACACGATTTTATTTTAAATAATTATTATTATATTATTGAAAAGGAATAATACATGAGTTAAACATATATTTTTATATTGTATTTTTATTAATTAATAAATTTAATTAAAAGAACAAAAGGTACAATTACTTTTAAGATAAATCTCAATCTTTGATTTGTAACTCTTAATATTATTATTCTAGAATATTTAATGGAGATTAAATTTAAACTATCCACTTAACAATTATTATAATTAAATTAAAATTCTCAAAACTCCATTCCACAAAATATATATATATATATATATATATATATATATATAATTTATAAATAATATTTCCAAATAAATTTAAAAATATAATTAAAACATTTTCTCATAATAAATTATGAAAATTAAAATGAGCACATAATTTTAAAATTTTAAACAACTATGTTTTTAACCGTTAATTAATCCCCAAGTGCTCATTTATCATTAAACAAGGTTTATGGAGATGAATGCCTTAAAATTCTAATTAATCCCCACGTGCTTATTTATCATTACACATTTAGTATTAAATATACCAAATCGCCAAGTGCTCATTTATCAGTACATATTTAGTATTAAATGTTTATGGAGATGAATCCCTTAAAATTCTAATTAATCCCCAAGTGCTCATTTATCATTACACATTTAGTATTAAATGTTTATGGATATGAATCCCATAAAATTCTAATTAATCCCCAAGTGCGCATTTATCACTACACATTTAGTATTAAATGGTTATGGAGATGAATCCCTTAACATTCAAAATTTAACATGCATACATGTAAACCAATAAAAATGATGTATTTTAGACTCTTATTCATTCGTTAGTATGATTTAAATGCGTATAAAATGAAATCTACTATCCATTGTATATTTACGCAAGTCTATTATTTATTGGTAACTTTTAGTTCCTTTCGTTGGCAAGGCATGGACTATAGCAATAGAAAAGATAGGAATAACATTAGTTTCAACGAATCATTGTTATTGAGTGTATTTTTGATAGTGCAATTTTTTTCGCTATCTTATTTGGTCTTTATCTGAGGATGGAGGCCATAACCATATTCATCCCGTTCCTTTGCATTTTGAAATCGTTGGCTATAACCATATGTTATATTCATCTTGTTCCTTCACATTTAAAAATCGATGGCTATAACCATATGATATATTCATCCTTTTCTTTCACATTCTGAAATAGTTAAACTAATGCCAGCATTACTAGAAAGAATTAAATGCTATGCTTTAATGACTTGTGTTTTGGCTATTTATTATTTCCGGCAAAGAATTTTTAACAAGACTTCCATGAAACCATGCTAGTACCACAACCACATACTCCATATCTGGATGTTATATGACACAACCACCTCCTTCAACCCCCTCCTCCTGGAAACCATTTGATAACCTCACCTACATGAAAATTTACATTTCATCTATTTTCACTGCCTCCTTCAACCCCCTCTGTCATGCCCCTACACTCACAGTAATCTTCCAACCGCACTATAGGAGGCGCGGCACCACCGAACCTTTTCTTTTTAACAATACTAATGGTCGCGGACTATGCCTTACTTCTATACTTAGAATATGTTTCAAAAGCTAAGCATAATATTTCATTAAACATACAACGAAAACTTTAACATCATTCACATATTATCACCATTAACATTCAAGTGCAGAACGGAATATCATGGGAGGGGAAACTCCCTGTAATTTTTTCACCAATGCCTTTCACCCGTCGCATAAACTCGCCTTTCGTTCGGGCGTGCCCACTGTGACCACCGAAACCATTCACCATTTGCCTGTGCCCGAGCTCGTTCACCAACTCGCCCACCATTGGCACATTTCAACCTTTCACCTTGCCTAGGCACACCCGCCCAGCTCGCCCTCCAACCACGTTCACCAAATGTTGTTCACCAAAATTCTCGAAACTCCATTCCACAAAATATATATATATATATATATATATATATATAATTTATAAATAATTTATAAATAATATTTCCAAATAAATTTAAAAATATAATTAAAACATTTTCTCATAATAAATTATGAAAATTAAAATGAGCACATAATTTTAAAATTTTAAACAACTATGTTTTTAACCGTTAATTAATCCCCAAGTGCTCATTTATCATTAAACAATGTTTATGAAGATGAATGCCTTCAAATTCTAATTAATCCCCACGTGCTTATTTATCATTACACATTTAGTATTAAATATAGCAAATCGCCAAGTGCTCATTTATCATTACATATTTAGTATTAAATGTTTATAAAGATGAATGCCTTAAAATTCTAATTAATCCCCACGTGCTTATTTATCATTACACATTTAGTATTAAATATAGCAAATCGCCAAGTGCTCATTTATCATTACATATTTAGTAATGTTTATGGAGATGAATCCCTTAAAATTCTAATTAATCCCCAAGTGCTCATTTATCATTACACATTTAGTATTAAATGTTTATGGATATGAATCCCATAAAATTCTAATTAATCCCCAAGTGCGCATTTATCACTACACATTTAGTATTAAATGGTTATGGAGATGAATCCCTTAACATTCAAAATTTAACATGCATACATGTAAACCAATAGAAATGATGTATTTTAGACTCTTATTCATTCGTTAGTATGATTTAAATGCGTGTAAAATGAAATCTACTATTCAACAGCTAAGCATAATCTTTCATTAAACATACAACGAAAACTTTAACATCATTCACATATTATCACCATTAACATTCAAGTGCAGGACGGAATATCATGGGAGGGGAAACTCCCTGTAATTTTTTCACCAACGCCTTTCACTCGTCGCATAAACTCGCCTTTCGTTCGGGCGTGCCCACTGTGACCACCGAAACCATTCACCATTTGCCTGTGCCCGAGCTCGTTCACCAACTCGCCCACCATTGGCACATTTCAACCTTTCACCTTGCCTAGGCACACCCGCCCAGCTCGCCCTCCAACCACGTTCACCAAATGTTGTTCACCAAAATTCTCGAAACTCCATTCCACAAAATATATATATATATATATATATATAATTTGTAAATAATTAATAAATAATATTTCCAAATAAATTTAAAAATATAATTAAAACATTTTCTTTCGGCCGTGCCCACTGTGACCACCGAAACCATTCACCATTTGCCTGTGCCCGAGCTTGTTCACCAACTCGCCCACTGTCGGCACGTTTCAACCTTTCACCTTGCCTAGGCACACCCGCCCAGCTCGCCCTCCAACCATGTTCACCAAATGTTATTCACCAAAATTCTCGAAACTCCATTCCACAATATAAATATAAATATATATATATATATATATATATATATATATATATATATATATATATATAATTTATAAATAATTAATAAATAATATTTCCAAATAAATTTAAAAATATAATTAAAACATTTTCTCATAATAAATTATGAAAATTAAAATGAGCACATAATTTTAAAATTTTAAACAACTATGTTTTTAACCGTTAATTAATCCCCAAGTGCTCATTTATCATTACATATTTAGTATTAAATGTTTATGGAGATGAATCCCTTAAAATTCTAATTAATTAAACTCGCCTTTCGTTCGGGCGTGCCCACTGTGACCACCGAAACCATTCACCATTTGCCTGTGCCCGAGCTCGTTCACCAACTCGCCCACCATTGGCACATTTCAACCTTTCACCTTGCCTAGGCACACCCGCCCAGCTCGCCCTCCAACCACGTTCACCAAATGTTGTTCACCAAAATTCTCGAAACTCCATTCCACTATATATATATATATATATATATATATATATATTTATTTATTTATGAGAAAATGTTTTAATTATATTTTTAAATTTATTTGGAAATATTATTTATTAATTATTTATAAATTATTTATTTATTCATTACATATTTAGTATTAAATGTTTATGGAGATGAATCCCTTAAAATTCTAATTAATTAAACTCGCCTTGCGTTCGGGCGTGCCCACTGTGACCACCGAAACCATTCACCATTTTCCTGTGCCCGAGCTCGTTCACCAACTCGCCCACCATTGGCACATTTCAACCTTTCACCTTGCCTAGGCACACCCGCCCAGCTCGCCCTCCAACCACGTTCACCAAATGTTGTTCACCAAAATTCTCGAAACTCCATTCCACAAAATATATATATATATATATATATATATATATATATATATATATATATATATATATATATAATTTATAAATAATTAATAAATAATATTTCCAAATAAATTTAAAAATATAATTAAAACATTTTCTTTCGGGCGTGCCTACTGTGACCACCGAAACCATTCACCATTTGCCTGTGCCCGAGCTCGTTCACCAACTCGCCCACCATTGGCACATTTCAACCTTTCACCTTGCCTAGGCACACCCGCCCAACTCGCCCTCCAACCACGTTCACCAAATGTTGTTCACCAAAATTCTCGAAACTCCATTCCACAAAATATATATATATATATATATATATATATAATTTATAAATAATTAATAAATAATATTTCCAAATAAATTTAAAAATATAATTAAAACATTTATCATTACACATTTAGTATTAAATATAGCCAATCGCCAAGTGCTCATTTATCATTACATATTTAGTATTAAATGTTTATGGAGATGAATCCCTTAAAATTCTAATTAATTAAACTCGCCTTTCGTTCGGGCGTGCCCACTGTGACCACCGAAACCATTCACCATTTGCCTGTGCCCGAGCTCGTTCACCAAATGTTGTTCACCAAAATTCTCGAAACTCCATTCCACAATATATATATATATATATATATATATATATATATATATATATATCTAATTTATAAATAATTAATAAATAATATTTCCATATAATTAAAACATTTTCTCATATATATATATATATATATATATATTTTGTGGAATGGAGTTTCGAGAAATTTGGTGAACAACATTTGCTGAACGTGGTTGGAAGAGTTTCGTTGTGCTAGGCGCGTTCACACGACTCACCTATCGGCACACCAACACGTCCAACGTTCGCGTTCACTCGACACCCTCGTCGGTTCACCTGTCGGTTCTCCTGTTTAGCAATGCATGCTCACTCGAGCTTGCCTCCCCTGGCTCGCCCCTCCACCGTGCACTTACACCTCTGAATGACATGCCACTCTACCAACTCGGTTGCCTACCCGACGCCCGTGTGTGCCCGCCCTCCTGCTACCCGACTTGCGCTCTAACTAAACTGCCAACCGTCGTTTACCTACGCCCTGCGGTTTGCACACTCCTCCATGGCCACTCACAGTCTCCTCGACCTACGGCTAGGGTGCTTCGACCCCTACGTCTGCCTGCACCTTTTGCCCTTTTCTCAGAACATCCAACCTACAATTTATGTGCCTAAGAGAAGGATCTAACTCGCATTTGTTGGATGAACTTGGATGCCAAAACTCCAAGTCACCTCCACACACTTATACACTTTTGTCTGCCATTGTTAACATGTCGGCTTATCTAGCCGACCCACCAATTCAGCATTTTACACTTTTCCTGCACGTCGGTTTTGTGGTTGGGCGCCCGCACCTTGTACCACCTAACCCTATAAACCTTCATCCAGCTAACAATTAGGCATTTTTACCTCACGACCTTGAATTTTCAACTTGCGGTTGTGTTAGGTGTGAAGCCTGATTATCTTTTGTATTCAAAGGTATCGTCTGTTATGAAACCAGCTCAAGAAAAGATAGAAAAGATAGATCAACACCTTAGAATTCGGCCTCTTCGAGGGGGAAACCTCCTTTACATTACATAAATGAACAATTCTTGGATGATACAAATGACAAAACCTCCTTTCTATATATAGGAGTCTAAGGAGTCACAATATAATCCAGCCGACCTAACAATAATAATATAAAGCCACAAAATTAACAATAGAGGGATTCTATGGGGCACAGAAATAACAACGTGGGGGTAATAGGGTCACAACAATATAAATAAAGGGTATAACTACAACAGTAATGGGGTAATGACTAGTATTATAGGGACCCAACATGTCCCTCTCCTTCAAAAAGGTGATGTCCTCAACGCTTGAGTATTTTTGGATACTTCTGCATAAAATTTTCATCCTCCCATGTGGAATCTTCAGCAGATAAGTTCTTCCACTTGATAAGATACTCTGAAATTGATCGATTTCGTAGCTGTCGAGTTCTTGTTTCTGTGACTACTTCCGGTTCCAATATAATTTTTCCTTCCTCGTCAAGTTCTGGCAATATTGTTTGAACTGGGAGCTTATCGCCTATAACCTTCTTTAAACATGAAACATGGAAAACTGGGTGCAATCGAGAAGCTGCAGGAAACTCCAATTTGTATGCTATAGTACCAATCTTTTGCAACACCTTGTACGGACCATAATACTTTGGTGATAATTTATTATCCTTCTTAGCTTTCTTTAGGGACATTTTCTTATATGGTTGTAGCCGTAGGAATACCCAATCACCTACATCAAAACTTCTTTCACTGCGATGTTGATTTGCCTGTTGTTTCATTCTATTTTGTGCCAACACGAGGTTATCTTTTAAGAGTTGGAGGACTTGTTGTTGATGTTCGATGTGATGTTCCACTGCCTGAACCTTAGAATTTTCTCTTAAATATGATGTGATGGATGGTGGTTGATACCCATAAAGTGCCATAAATGGGGTCATTTTTGTTGCTGTATGGAAGGAAGTGTTATACCACCATTCAGCCAGAGGCAACCATTTGACCCATTGTGTCTATTTATCAGATACAAAGCAACGAAGATATCCTTCCAAACATTTGTTTACTATCTCAGTTTGCCCATCAGATTGAGGATGATAAGATGAGCTATGAGCTAACTGAGTACCAAGACAAGAAAATAATTCTGTCCAAAAATTTCCAGTGAAAATGGGATCTCTGTCACTTACAATAATCTTTGGGTTTCCATGTAGCTTTTGAATTGTTTCCATAAATGCAGTAGAAACTGTACTGGCTTTAAATGGATGTGATAATGCACAAAAGTGTGCATACTTGGTAAGTTTGTCAACTACCACCATGATGACACTCCTTCCCTCAGACTTGGGTAAACCTGTGATAAAATCCATTGAAACCTCCTCCCAATGTTAGCTTGGAATGGATAAAGGTTGTAATAGACCCGGTGTCTTAATTGTTTCAACTTTATTTTGTTGGCAAACCAAACATTCCGCCACAAACTTTTGAATATCTGATTTAAGGCCATCCCAAAAAAATTCCTTCTTGACCCTGTGGTAAGTTTTTAAAAATCCTGAGTGCCCTCCTAAGGGAGAAGTGTGTAATTCCATAAGAATCTTTTGTTTTAGCTGGGAATTCTTATAGAGGTATAAGCGATCTTTGTACCATAATGAATCCTTTTGCCAGCTAAATGTATCAGACGTACTGGAATCTTGTTGTAGCTTTCGAATAAGTGCCCACACTTCTTCATCATTCTTCCATTCCTCCCTTGCTTCGTTTATCCAATCTGGTTGGATAATAGAAATGGCGCACAACAATGCTTCCACATCCTCATCCTTTCTTGAGAGTGCATCTGCCACCACATTTTGCTTCCCTTTTTTGTAGATGATTTCAAAGTCATAACCCAACATCTTTGTGACCCACTTTTGTTGCTCTTCAGAGGATAATCTTTGTTCTAAAAAGTATTTAAGGCTATCATGATCCGTTTTTACCTTGAAGTGTCTTCCCATTAGGTAGGGTCACCATTTCTTAAGTGCATGGAGTATTGCCAACATTTCCTTCTCATAAATAGCTTTTCTTAAAAACTTTCCCTTGATTGGACGACTTTCAAAAGAAATGGGTCTTTCATCTTGCATTAGAACAACACCAATTCCATTTCCTGAAGCATCACATTCCACAATAAAGGTTTTTGTGAAGTCTGGTGTAGCTAAGACTGGTGCTTGGCACATTGCCTCTTTAAGATGTTCAAAGGCCTTTGTTGCTTCTGGAGTCCATGAAAATGCATCTTTCTTCAATAATGTTGTTAGAGGTGCTGCTATTCTCCCATAATTCTTAACAAACTTGCGATAATACCCTGTCAACCCAAGAAATCCTCGCAGATGCTTTATGGATGTGGGGATTTTCCATTCCTTAATGGCTTTAATTTTGCTAGGGTCTACCTTAACTCCTTCATGAGATACAATATGACCCAAATATTCCACCTCCTGGACTCCAAAGAAACATTTGGATCTTTTTTCATATAATTGTTTCTCCTCCAATAGTTGTAGCACCCTGTCAACATGTTCAACATGATCCTTCCAAGACTTGTTGTAGATTAGTATATCATCAAAAAATACTAACACAAATTTTCTAAGGAATGGTTTGAAAATTGAATTCATCAAACCTTGAAATGTTGAAGGTGCATTGGTAAGGCCAAAAGGCATGACAAAAAATTCATAATGACCCTCATGGATTCTAAATGCCATTTTCAGAATGTCTTCAATCTTCATTCTGATTTGATGATATCCCGAACGAAGATCCAACTTGGTGAAGTAAATTGATCCATGCAATTCATCCAGTAATTCATCAATGACAGGAATGGGGAACTTATCTTTAATAGTGAGCTTGTTGAGCTCCCTATAATCCGGACACATGCACCATGATCCATCCTTCTTGTGCACCAATACTACTGGAGCAGAGAAAGAACTTTGACTTGGTTGAATTATACCAGCCTCTAGCATTTCTGCAACCATATGTTCAATTTCACTTTTTTGGACATAGGGATATCTGTACGGCCTGATGTTTGGAGGAACACTTCCTGGAATCAGATGAATAGCATGATCATGATCACGCATAGGTGGGAGACCTTTGGGAGTCTCAAATACCTTGGAATGATTGTCCAGGAATTTTTGGAGATCTGGAGAAATAGATGATTCCGATGTGGAAACATCTAGCGAACATAATTGTGAAATTACACCTCTTTGCTCCTTTTTTAGAAGCTTTGTCATACCATTAGAGCTGATTATCTTTCCTGGTTTCCCTGCAATACCCCTTAATTCAACTTCCTTTCCTTCCGTAGAAAATTTGATGAAAATTTCTTGAAAATTAAAAGCTTTGTACCCAAGGATTGTAGCCATTGGACTCCTAGTACAACATCAGCACCTCCCATTGGAATGGAAAGCATTGGGCTAGTCAATACATATTCTCCCATGGATAGCTTGATATTATGGCACCTTCCAGAGCAATTTATTGTTCCTCCATTTTCAATCATCACTTGACACTCTGGTGTTGGATATAGGAAGCAATTCAATTCTTTTGCTACCCTACAATGAATAAAATTGTGGGTGCTTCCTGAATCAATCAACACTATTACCTTTTTCTTCTTGATTTGTCCTTCTATCTTGATGGTTTGAGGAGTGGTAATTCCTGCCAACGCATTACAAGATATGGTTGTATTTATCTGTTCTTCATCTAGGCTTTGTTCCTAGAGTATATCTTCTTCTTTTGACCTTTCTTGCTCCTTTTCTTCTTCCTCTTCACAATCTATGTAGAATAATTTCTTCTCAGCACACTTATGACCTTTAGTGTATTTGCTATCACAACTGTAACAAAGCCCTTTTGCTCTTTTTTCTTCCAATTTTTGTGGTGTCAACCTTATAGCTTGTGGAAGACTAGGGGAAACAACACTTATGTCTTTATAGCTGTGAGTGGTATGCTTCTTGGTTGCCATAATTTTGCTTTCCATTTCTCTTGCTAACCTGAATGCCTTCTCTAATGAATCAGGTTCCCAAAGGCGAACATCATGTTGGATATTATCCTTTAAAGACCCTATGAACACATCAATCCTATGCTCCTCTGGAATATCTTTTACCCTTATGTTCAATTTTTGGAACTCCTCAATGTGCTCCATTACTGAACCCTTTTGTTTGAGACTTATCAATTGGCTAAAAAAAGTGTTGCTATTTGTATCTTCATAATGTGCTATCAATTCTTTCGTAAAAATTGCCCAAGTGATAAATTGTTTATGAGAGCAAAGCCATTGATACCATACAAACTGATTTGGTTCCAAATATACAGTTGCCATATGTACCTTTTGTGTGTTTTGCACATTATTGAGATCGAAGAACTGCTCCATCTGTAATATCCATGTGGCGGGATCCTTGCCATCAAACTTCCTCATATCAATTTTTGAAATATGGTGGGTCTTCGATCCAAAATTAGAGTCTATGGAATCATGATTAACATTACTTTTGTTCACATCATGAGTTTCCTTTACAACCTTTTCACCATTAGTAAGTATTTCTTGTAGAAAATTTGTCAAATCTGTCTTCAAATCTGCCATGTCTGTCTTCAAATCCGTCTTCAAATCTGCCATGTCTCTCTTCAAATATGTCTTCAAATCTATCTTCAAATCATCCATCTTAGCTTCCATGCCATTTATCTTAGATTCCACGCCATTTATCTTAGCTTCTGTTAGCTTTTGCGAGCGTGACATTTGTTGCACTTGTTCTTGTAATTTTGATATATCATGTAGCATTTATTCCTCTTCTTCATGAGTCATGCTAGAGCTTTCA
The DNA here is from genome assembly GCA_031772625.1 of Pinus tabuliformis. NCBI lineage: Eukaryota > Viridiplantae > Streptophyta > Pinopsida > Pinales > Pinaceae > Pinus > Pinus tabuliformis. The sequence goes on along the minus strand of CM062819.1, from coordinate 1,815,532,229 downwards.
GGTTCCTTACTAGGTGTTTACATTTTCTTTCCTCGGGGCATCAGTTACCGATAATAATGCTTTACTATGCCCTTTGAATTCCGTTAAACCAAGCTTACACAAAAAATTAAAAAAATACTACACACATTTTTTGACTTTATAGAAGCCTGATATTGAATCGGATGTATCTCTATAATTTCAGATCATCCAGTTCTAAAATTGTGACCTGCAGTAGCCTTCTGTGTTCTCTTTCCAATGCCACAAGTCTGACCCAAATTGGATTCTCCAAGGAAGAGTTATGTGAAATCTCCCACAGTGACTTGCTTTTAGACTAGTTCAGTAGAGCAAACTTGTACGACATGCCACGAGTCACTGTTTCAGCCTTGGATATGAAACACACATACAAGAAACTACAGTCCGTCCTCTTTTTGTACCTTCTTATGAACTTTCAATCCAATCCCCGGAGATAAAGTTATGACGATTTTCCCCAGGTCACCTGTTTTGAATGTAATTCAGGAATCTGCAAAAAGACCAACTTCCTCAGATGATATCTCCACAAATATCACGTGAAAAGCTCTGAAATTTGGACCCAAGGTTCAACGAGATTTCTTCTCAAATGGGTTTTTTTGCGACTTATGAAACGTCACAGAAAAAAAGTTATAGCGAAAATGCCATGATGACCTGTTTGGAGCAGCGAAACCCTAGAATCCAAAGCCCTGATACCAAATGTTATGAAACCAGCTCAAGAAAAGATAGAAAAGATAGATCAACGCCTTAGAATTCAACCTCTTCGAGGCGGAAACCTCCTTTACATTACATAAATGAACAATTCTTTGATGATACAAATGACAAAATGTCCTTTCTATATATAGGAGTCTAAGGAGTCACAATATAATCCAGCCGACCTAACAATAATAATATAAAGCCACAAAAATAACAATAGAGGGATTCTATGGGGCACAAAAATAAAAACATGGGGGTAATAGGGGCACAAAAATATAAATAAGGGGTATAACTACAATAGTAATGGGGTAATCACTAGTATTATAGGGACCCAACATCGTCACATTGGACCCTAGTCCATAATGGGGTGGCAACGTCGCCCGTAAACTATTCGTTGCAGAGGGGGTCCAGGGGGGGTGGCTGTGACCTTTGGGAGCCCCCCCTGTGAGGGGATTGGGGGCAGTACCCCTAAAACTAAGAATAGATGTAAAATTTCCTTGTAAAATGTTGCAATTTCGTATTCAATCTGGGTCGTTCATTCGGCAAAGATCTAATGATAGAAGTTATGTTTAATTTAGGGTTTCTTACCCTAGAAAGAAAACCTTCACTATATATGAGGGAATTGTATTGCATCTATGCGTATTTGTATTCTGAGTGAGGAAGAGAGAGGAGATTGAGAGTGAAGAGGGAATTACAACGGATCTGGTGTAGGTTGTATCTCTTCAGTTTGCTAGATAATATAAAAGGAAGGACTGGTTGTTTCTCCATGGACGTAGCCCAAACTGGGTGAACCACGTATCTCTGTGTCTCTCTTGTTTTATGTGTTTTTTGTGTTTATATTTCTGCAATATTTTATGTGTTCCATTGCTCTATAATATATAATTTTATAACAAATGGTATCAAAACCGAAGGTCTATTTGGCTGATAAACTCACAGGAGAGAAGGGTTCCCAGTTCAAGTGGGAGCAATGCCGGAAGATGGTAGGTTTAGGGACGAAAAATTTAACGGCCAAAACTACCAGCTGTGGAAGATGCATATATAAGATTATTTCTACCAAAGAGATTTGTACCAACCATTGAGCGGAAAGACAAAGAAGCTGACAAGTATGATGGACACAGAATGGGATATTCTAGACATAAAAGCACTTGGAGAAATACGGTTGTGCCTAGCGGTGTCGGTAGCATTTAATATTTCGAAGGAAATGACAATAAAGGTTTTAATGTCGACATTAGCCAAACTATATGAAAAAACCTCAACCTCAATCAAGGTATTTCTTATGAAGCGTTTATTTAATATGAAGATGTTAGAAGGTGGATCTATTGTTGATCATTTAAATGAGTTTAATACGGTTACCAGTGAGCTAAATTCTGTAGGGGTAACTTTTGATGATGAAGTTAGGGCTCTGTTATTTTTGTGCTCATTGCTAGAAACTTGGAATGGTTTAGTTATGGACATTAGTAACTCTATCTCTGGATATATTAATTTAAAGTTTGATGATGTTGTCAGTGCAATCCTTAGTGAGGAAATGCAATGGAAAACCTTCGGTGAGACATCAGGTAATGCTTTGACTACAGAGACTAAGGGAAGAAAAATGGAAAAAGGAAAGAGCTCTAGATATCGTAGTAAGTCAAGAAAAGGCAGATCCAAGTCCAGATCAAGGATAGTGTGCTTGAATTGTGGGAAGAAAGGACACCTAAAGAAAGACTTCAAGTCTTGAAAGGGTAAAGAAGGAGACATGTAACAAGAAACTAATCATGAAGTGAATGTAACAATTGATGTGTTGCAAGATGCTTTGATTCTTTCATTAGAAAATATTTTTATGCATGGGTGGTAGATTCAGGGGCCTCATTCCATACCACACCTAATAGGAAACATTTTTATGATTATGTTCAAGGAGATTTTGGACAAGTTCAATTGGGTGATGATAAACCCTGTAAAATCATTGGAATGGGTACAATTTTCATAAAACAGAAAATAGAAATCAATGGCTATTGAAGGATGTAAGGAAAGTTCCAGATCTGAAGAAAGATCTGATTTCAATAGGGCAGTTGAGAGGTGAAGATTGCATAACTACTTTCACAGATAAAACCTGAAAGGTCAGTAAAGGATCCATGATAATAGCGAAAGGAGGAAAGTTTGGTACATCGTATTTATGAAATGGTATTTCTAATTTTGTTAATGCTTTAACCTCTACACGATAAGATATGGAATTGTGGCATCATATGCTCAGGAAGATGAGTGAGAAGGGGATGTAGATTCTTCACTCAACAAATTTGTTGCTAGGTTTGAAGCATGTTGATTTAAAATTCTATGAGAATTGTGTTTATGGAAAATAGAAGAAAGTCAGATTCCTTAGAGTTTGGAAAGAAAAGAAGAGAGAAAAATTAGAGCTTCTACATACAAGTGTATGGGGACCTGCTCAGGTATCATCTCTTGTTGGCTCTCATTATTATCTTACTTTTGTTGATTATGCAACCGTAAAAACCTAGATTTATTGTATTCGAAATAAATCTGATGTATTTGATACTTTCAAGGAATAGAAAGCTTTGGTTGAAGATAAGTTAGGAAAAAGGTTGAAGTGTCTCAGATTAGACAATGGAGGTGAATATTGCAGTAAAGAGTTCGATAGGTACTATTCAGAGAATGGAATTCGTAGAGAGAAGACAGTTCCAGGAACACCACAAGAAAGTGGTGTGTCAGTAAGGATGAATAGGACAATCATGGAGTGTGCAAAGTGCATGAGATTGCATGTAGGATCACATTTACAAATTTGGGTAGATGCTATAGATATTGTTGTTTATCTAATAAACATAGGTCATTCAAGTTCCTTGGATGGTGGTATTCTAGAGGAGGCATGGACAGGTAAAAAGGTAAACTACTCTCTTTTAAGGACTTTTCGTTGTGAAGCCTTTGTCCACATTAATAAAGAAAATAGAACAAAGCTTAAGGCAAAATCAAAGAAATATACCTTTATCGGATATGGTGTTAATAATTTTGGTTATCGTTTTTATGATTATGAAAAACACAAAATCATTAGGAGCAAAGAGGTCATATTCAATGAAAAGGTTTTGTATAGGGATGAGCTGCAGGAAAAGAAACAGGAAAAATAAAACAGAGAATACATAGTTCCTGATGAGATCACATGAAAAGTGATTGTGCTTGAAAATCATAATAATCAATAGCCAGAACAACAACCACAACAATAACAAGTACCTCAAACACCTGAAAGTGGTGTTAGAAGATCTACTAGGATAAGTAGACCTCGTGAATGATACTCTCCTTCATTATAATATGTATTGTTCGTTGATTCTAGTGAAACAGAATGTTATGATGAAGCAATGCAGGTAGAAACCAGGAATAAGCGGGAGCAAGCCATGAAAGAAGAGATGGAATCTTTAGCACATAACCAGACTTAGGACTTAGTCACGATGCCTATAGGTAAAACAACATTGGAGAATAAATTAGTTTACAAGTTGAAGGAAGAAGATGGAGGTAGAAAAATGTATAAATCTAGACTCGTGGTGAAAGGGTTTGCACAGAAAAGGGGTATAGACTTTGATGAGGTATTTTCTCCTGTTGTTAAAATGACTTCAATCAGAACTATATTAAGTCTAATAGCAGCTGAAGACTTGCATCTTGAGAAGTTAGATGTAAAGACAACCTTTCTCCATGAAGATTTGGAGGAAGAGACATATATGCAGCAGCCACAAGGATTTGAGGTAAAGGGGAAGGAGAAACTAGCGTGCAGGTTGAAGAAGAACTTGTATGGCTTAAAACAGGCTCCAAGGAAATGGTATCTAAATTTTGACAGGTTTATGTCTGAACAAGGTTATACTAGATGTCACTCTGATCATTGTGTTTATCTCAAAAGTAAAAATGATGGTAGCTATATTATATTGTTATTATATATAGATGACATGCTTATTGCAGCTTCTAACATGCAAGAAATAAATGTGCTCAAAAGGAAATTGGCAAACTCATTAGCAATGAAGGATTTGGGTGCTGCAAAACAAATCCATAGTATGAGAATAACTAGAGACAGGAAGAATCACAAATTAACATTTTCTCAAAGTTAGTACATAGAAAAGGTTTTGAAAAGGTTTAATATGTAGAATGCAAAATTAGTTAGTATACCTTTGGCTAGCCATTTCAAATTAAGTAAGGAGGAATGTCCCGAGACTCAGGAAGAAATGGCTCATATGTCTAAAGTTCCATATGCATCAGCAGATGGAAGCTTAATGTATGAAATGGTCTACACAAGGCCTAATATTGCACATGTAGTGGGATTTGTAAGCAGGTACATGAACAATCCAGGAAAAGAACATTTGATGGTGGTGAAGTGGATTCTCACGTATTTGAGAGGTACCACAAATCAAGCATTATGCTTTGGTGGTTCAAACATTGTTCTACAGGGATATGTTGATGCAGATATGGAGGGTGATGGAGATAACAGGAGAAGCACAACAGGGTATGTGCTTACTGTAGGTGGAACAATTGTCAATTGGGTCTAAAAAGTGCAAAGTGTTGTTGTACTCTCAACAATAGAAACAAAGTATGTTGCTGCTATAGAGGCTAGTAAAGAAATGATTTGGTTAAGAAGCAACACTTGGGAAAGTTATACAATGGCAGCCAGAGTGCCATACATCTTGCAAAGAACTTTGCATTTCATTCTAAGACTAAACATAGACAGCTCAAGTCCCATTTCATATGGTCAGCATTGGAAGATGGATAGTTGAAGTTGGAAAAGATATAGACTAGCAAGAATCCTGCAGATATGTTAACAAAAGTTGTAACCATGGATAAAATGAGAATTTGATCAGTTTTAATTGGTCTTCAAGTATGATGAATAATATGAGAAACATCTAGGTCCAAAGTGGAGTCATTTTCCAGCAAATGAAGCAGTAGTGGAGTTGCTATAATCAGTCTCCAAGTGGGAGATTGTTGGGTGTGGAGCCTGACTATCTTCCGTATTCAAAGGTATCACCACATTGGACCGCAGTTTGTAATGGGGCGGAAACTCCCCTCGTAGAATATTCGTTGCAGGAATGGTCAAGGGGGGGCTGCTATGACCTTTGGGAGCCCCCTCCTAGCAGGGGAATTGGGGGCAGCACCCCCAAAGCTAAAAATAGATGTAAAATTGCATTGTAAAATGTTGTAATTTTGTAGTCAGTCTGGGTCGTTCATTAGGCGAAGATATAACGGTAGAAGCTATGTTTAATTTCGGGTTTTTTCCCTAGAAAGAAACCCCTCACTATACACGAGGGAATTGTATTGCATCTATGTAGATCTGTATTCTTACTGAGGAAGAGAGCGAAGAGGGAATTACAGTGGATATGTTGTAGGTTGTATCTCTTCAGTTTGCTAGATAATATAAAAGGAAGGACTGGATGTTTCTCTGTGGACGTAGCCCAAACTGGGTGAACCACGTATTTCTGTGTCACTCTTGTTTTATGCATTTTATGTGCTTATATTTCTGCAATATTTTATGTGTTCCATTGTTTTGTAATATATAATTTTCTAACATCACGACATGTCCTTAACCACCTCTCGAGGATACATTAACTCTGGTGATGCATTTGTTTATTAACAGTTGTTGTTTTTGGTGTAATGATAATCATGATCCCAACAAGAGGTATCAGAGCCATAGGTCTCAATTTTGAAACACATGGTGGGCGGGGGGGGATTGTTGGGAATTAGATAATCCAACGCTCCTTGTGTGTTTCACAACATGCACTTAACCACCTATCGATGATTTGTTAACTGTAGTGATGTGTTAATTTACTAACACCTACAGGTTTCGGTGTAACAAAAATCATGATCCTAACACACATATACTATAATATTTTTCACTAGTCTCCAGAAAATTTCTCTATCTATAAATTTGTAGAATAATATTTATATTAGAGATTCCAATATGCTTATTTAAAATTGATTCAGGATTACTCATAAACCTTATCTTCCATAGGTTATATCTATAAAAATATAACGAATCAAATCTTAAAATTTTGATCAACTATCCATTGATATTTATCTTCAGTCTCCTCAACATTTTTTTGTTTGAAATTCCCCCTCCCCCATAAAAAAATTATAACAAATATTCCAAAATGTCTTGATTGAAAGAGAAAAACCCTAGGATCGTACTGTATGGTACCAAATATTATGTATAAAATGCCTTTAAAATAATAAAATGTCAATGAATGCAATCCACTTTAATGGGGAAACCTCATTTTACATTGAATAAATGCATAAGACAAAATATAATCCTCCTAAGACTAGGTCCCCTTGGTGTATATATAGGAAACAAAGGGCATAATTATAATGAAAGGATATAATGAAAGGTTCTAAATGACCTAATAATATAAGAATAGAATATAATGACTCGATATCTAGTATCTAATAAGGGTTTTCATGCTTAACATGTATTTTTTATCAGGCTTAACAAAAATTTTTGAATCAAGATCCTTATTTAGATATTAACACTTCTCTAATATAATGTATTCCCTTCTTTCAAAATTGAACTATCATGGAGTCTTCATCAAGTCTCTCTATCATTCCAAGGATACTTTATAGTTTTGTTAATTCAATTTTGATTGAAAATTCATAGGGAAAATTAGTGAACCTAATCCAACCAATGGGTTCTATTGGCAAAGGAAAAGTTTCCATCTCCTAAAAAATGTACTCTTATTTTCAAAGAACCACAACCTTGATGTTGAGACACTTTTGTAATTTTTACTCTTTCCAAACTATATATTGAATAAATCCTTACCTTTTAGCTCAAAGTGAACCTCACTAAGAACCACATCTTCCCTAAGGTCAAAATAATTACTCCATTGAGCTTTTGAATCAACATTCTCACTTAAATATTAACACTTCTCTAATATATTGCATCCCCTTCATTCAAAATTTAAATATAACATAGTCTTCATTTGTTAGGAAATGAGTTAACATCTTATTTATGTCTTTTAGTGAAATTCAAGCATACATATACTTACCCTTAATGAGGCCACCCACCCTGTCAGGAGTGAGGTGTGCATATCCCTACTTGAAACTTTGACATTTTAGCTAGCCATCATCCATCTGCGAATTTGGTTCCTTAAATTATTTTGTGTTTATTCGCTCTAAGTGCTTTTACTAGATTGCAACAACTATATGTATGTGAATAATTTATTAATTACAATGGTTTGTAACACCCCAACTCTGCCCCTATATTGTAAGTAACATGTACATATGAAACTTAGGTTGGTGAGCTGATACATATTGATTAGGCTAGTGAGTCAAGGATTTATTTTGGCATCGGTGTGCCCATGTGCATATTTTTTAAATGATACGGGGTCAAGATATTTTTTTATATGTTTTGAGGCCAAAGAGCATGGTTTTGTAAATATGAATCTTCATGCACATGAGTAAAATGCATTACTACTGCAGACCAAGTTAGACGAGATGAGTATGGGGTGTTAAGACTCCATATTTACTAGAAAGGGGTATCATATGACTTAATAATTATAAAAATATTCACATGCTTTTAACGAAAGTCCACTAGGAGACTTTGAGGGGTTTCATGTGTCAAGAAAGGGACATGCACATAAAAGTACGGATGTTAGTACTATGGAGAGAAATCTTGGAGAATTTGACTAGGGAAAGAGGGATTGGATACCTTGGTGGAAAACAAGGGATGATCCTATGACAGGTGGGACAAGTTTCTCATTGAGAGGGAATGGAGGGTACTTGGGGACCCTTGAGGGTAGTGAGAACTCCTAGAGACACAATTCTTTGAGACTACATTCCTTGAGGATAGTAAGAACTCCTAGAGACTACATTCCTTGAGGGTAGTAAGAACTTCATGGCCACCCACAGTCACCTCGACCTATGGCTACGGTGCTTCGGCCCCCACATCCACCTACACCTTTCACCCTTATTTGAGAATGTCCAACCTGCAGTTTCTATGCTTAAGGGAAGGATATAACCCACATTTGTTGGATGAACTTTGTTTCTGACCAGCGATCTAAAGCAAGCATGATTTAGGTTCATGGGACAAGGCTAATCACTGAGCATACTTGATGTGAACACTATCAATATTACCATCGACCTTTCATATATATACAACTGTTAGATCCAAAACAAGATACAGAATGAACTATCACAATTTTTTTTGATATATTCTTGGTTGTAGTTGATGATATTTTGATTTCATGTAGTATAATATAGCAATGTTTATGTATATTATTTTGGACTGATACACTATAATGACATAAGAGGATTTCTTATGACATGTTACATGACATTTACCAAACACTATGATTGATCCATAAATGGTTATTCAACACTCAGATGTTTGTTGAGTGTTCTAACAAAAAAAAAATTGATATGCTTCACGGATATACAACATGTAATTTTCACTATATATTTAATGGAAATTATGATTTTTCCGGGGGAAAAAAGAAGCATACATTTCAGATAGATCCAGGATAATATGTGGAAGATTTGCTTCATGAGTGAGCTTTTCCCAATGTATGCAAAACTAGTTGGGAATATCTAGATGCATTCACGGCTCCTTCAAGCATGAAACCTCTTAGCTTGTACCCTCTCTAGCGTTCCTCCCACAATCCACAAGATCCTAAGGACTTTTGTTACATCTGTGACAAGCACCTAGATTTTGAGGTCCATAACCCCCTGCAAGTCTATCCATGAAAGGATATGTTAGGGAGGGGTCAAGCTGCCACAACTTTGAAATCTAAGAAAAAAACTCTGCCCTTTCCACGAAATATGACACCGTGTAGACTATTGAATAGGGCTGATTTGGCCATATTCTCCACAAAAGCGCTTCGGAAAATTTGTGACTATAACCATACTCACTGTGAAATAGCATTCACTAGGGCTAAGATCATCAGATACTTTATAGGCGGGTTGAAGCTTGACAACGGAAAAATTTATAACGTAGACAAGAAACCTAGCAAAGCATTGTTTCCCTCCCCTTCCCATGAGCCATATGTTTTGAATATTTCAAATTATATAAAATAACCATTTTTTGTGTGTGTTTGAACCTTAAATCTCCAAATTTACATAATACTTTATAACATAGCTATCACCAATTCAATTGTTTCACATAGACTAGAATAATCAATTTAATTAAAATAACACATTTTAATTAATTAATTAACCTTTAATCAATTTTGTTATTATCATTTTTTTAATTAAAAATTAAATTCTATAAAATAATGAATATGGCAAATATTTTTTTTGAAAACAATGTTTTTAATCTAATGAAAACTTGAAAAATTATATTCAAAAACATATTTGAATAAAGTATATGAAATAATTAGTTTATTAAATAAATGTCACGTAAATCTTTAGTATTAGAAATTATTTATTTATTTATTGTTTTGTGTTGTTTTTTTGTTTTTTTTTCGGTATTAACAACAAGGTATACTATCTTTTGAGTTTTGCGTGTTGTACTATTATCCATTCCATACTTTATCTTTTTATCTTTTTTATGAAAGGATTTAGAAAAGGATCATAACCTTTACCTCATATTAAAAATGAACTTGTGATGTACTCACCTTTCCTACCTACCTTGTTCATGATTTACATATGCCCTATGCCTTACCACTAGTATAAATATCCACTATGACATGAAGGAGGCTTGGTATCTAAATTTTTATTTATTTATGGTATACCCCTTTCCTATACAATAAACTTAGGGTTAAATGGAAATGATGTGACTTTTATTAATTTAACATATCACTTGGTATTATAGTCATAGGACGAAAACTTCTGTAGAGTGAATGGTCATCCAAAGTTCTCATTTACCTTTAAACCTATTAATAATGTAACTTTGGGAAAATTGATAATTTTATGAATATTGTTTAAACATCATTCTATAGGTTTTTTTCATCACCACTGTATATAAATTAAAAACTTCTATGTGTGAAAACCATATGGTGTAGAAGGTGGTATGTCTAGGGAGTCGAGTGACCAATCCTTTTGGGCCAACACATCAAGCACCATATGCAAATCACATGTGGGTGCAGACGTATATTTTTTTGGATGACTAGGATGGTTCAAGGGAATCCAATGGTTCGCTGCATGTCTCTCAAACCCTAAACCCCCTTATCCAAATTTTCCTTTGTCATTTTCTATGTAAGCCATCCTCTGAGCGATGTGAAGTGAACACCAACAAAATTGAACAACTGCTGTTGTTTACCATGTATTCGTGTCATATTCCTTGCTTCCGCAAGTGCATAACTGATTAATTAAGGTTCTTATGCCTTGTAAGCTTCCCCGTGTATGCCCACCCCATTGTTGTTATTCCCATAGAATATGGAAGTGTGGTTTTTAATAAAACTCACATCTCGTCTCTTTTAAGTTTCAATTCCAACCAGAATTCTCAACAACTGACTCTCTTGCAGAAGGTCTACCCACACTCCAGAGGTACGGTATATTTAATCTCTTTTTTTTTCTTTCTATGGTTCACAGAATATCTTTTTCCCTTTAATAATCTCATCTATCGACTAAGGATTTGGCTTTCCATTATATGGGAGGAATGCATGAGAACTTGGAGTTGCCTCTTATTCTTGGTTTCCTACTTCGCATATGGCCAAACAAGTTTATGGGTTCTTTCAATGCCCAACCATTTAGTTCCTCTATTCTGTATTAATAGCGTATGCCTACCTGAATTTTTATTTTTCTTCTCCCTTTAATATATAATTTTTTCCAGATTATATTCAGTGATAACATGCTTAATTTAGTGTACTTATTTTGACTTGTCTTCAAATGGAAGGAAAAACCTCAACGGCAATGAATTTTATAGGCAAGCCTTAATATTAACTTGATTTGGCCTTGTAGTTGAAGTTCATACCTTTTATATCTCAAGAAACCTTTCTCACTTATGTTTAATAGTTTTTATCATCTTTGTTGTTCCTTTTACATGTATGAAGACCATATTCAAGCCTAGCTTGTTTACCTCATTTTGCCTTACAAGTAGCTTCATCGACAAACAAAACTTTGCATTGCAACAGGTATGTTCGATAGATCTACTGCAGTGATGGGTTTTATGAGAACTTCTCGGATGGGATTTTTCTTCCATTTATACGTGTTGTTACATGGCTATAAGGCATGCTTACTATCCATTTACCAAAATACTTCCTAGTGATCCTAGTGAAGTGCCAATTCTGTAATTTTACTCTAATAATTTATAACCTTGAGGGAATTTGTTTTATTTTTGGTGGAAGGTACTTTATCATGATTAATCCTATTCAATATATGCAGTCTTATTCAATTTCATGTCATGTAGTTTTTATTTTGGCGTTGGGTTTTTTTTTTTTTTGGAAAATGTAGTGGGACTAAAAAAGAAGGTGTTAATCTGGTAGGAATCCTATAAAGCATAGTTGGATTTATTACAAATCAAATACCTTTTGTTTTGATATGTATTTAGTTGTGACATTTTTTTTTCATATCTTTTATTTATAATTTATTTAATTTATACCTTACCAAATGAATATTAAGCATGCTATTAAAACTAAATGTTAAATTGCATCATCTGCTTGAGGTTAGAAATATTCTATGTTATTCTTATAAAGAAACCAAGTGAACATTTGTTTATCTATGTTTTTAATGCATTTGGTATAAAAAACGTTGGCTAGCGACATAGGATACATTAGTTCCTAGCTAGCCTGCACAATTCTATTTATCTCATTTATGGACTAGAAATTTACTTCTTCATATCTCTTTAACTCAAGTGTTTCTTTCCCAAGTAAATCTCCAGTTTTTGTTTTTTATAAATATATTTATTTCATCATCATACTTTATTTCAATTTGAGTTCATTGTGGCTTTCTAGCCATCACAACTAAAAATAGTTCAATCTAAACAAAGGATATTTACATAGAAATAAAGGGGTATCACATTTTCCCCCTATTGAAAATAACACTATCCTCGGTGTGTATTACTCAGCTCCCTCATTCTTGAACAATAGTGGGTATGATTCTTTCATAGTATCCTCCTCAGGTGTAAAGTGCCTCCACTGTACTTTAACCCGAGTGACGACACGATTCTGAAACATGGTCTCTTTCTGTTCCAGGATGTAGAGTGGCTCTAGTAGGAAATCTCTTTTGGGTTCCGCCTATATCAAGGTCTAATCAATTACATGAGAGTTATCATGGATATACGTTTTTAGCAAGGATACATGAAAAATATTATGAAGTTTAATATCATTGGGCAGAGCTAGATAATATGCTACTGAACCAAATTTGTCCAAGATTTTGAAAGGCCCATAGAACCATGATGCCGCCTTTGCACAAGTCTCAGTTCTTAGAGTACTTTTCCTATGTTTTACTCATAAGTAAACATGGTCTCCAATGATAAATTATTTATGAATTATATTCTCTTATGCATATATTGTGTTGTTGTGGTAATTCTATCTAATATTTTGCACTACCTATTCCATTTCTTGCAAAGCATATCGTCCCAAAATAAATCTATCCTTTGCTTAACCCCAACTGAGTGGCGTATGAAATTTTATACCATACAAAGATTCAAAAGGAATCATTTTAATGGAAGCTTGGTAGTTATTGTTATAGGAAAATTCTGTTAATTGAAAAAAATCCTCCCACTTAGTAGGTCTATCCATTACATACATTCATAGCATATCCTCTAGGATCTATTTTTTCCTTTCTGTCTATCAATCCATTTGAGGATGATATGTAGTGTTGAAGTTTAATTGAGTCCCCATGGCCCCAAATAAATATTTCCAAAACTTGGAGGTAAATTTAGCATCTTTGTTCGACACTATTATTTTTGGTACACCATGCAGTCGAAAGATTTCCTTCATGAAAATATTGGCAATCTGAGTGGTTCCAAAAGTAGACTGCACTGGTATAAAATGTGTTTCTTTAGTCAATGTGTCTACCACCACCATGATGGAATCATGTTGGTACTTTTTCTTGGTAATCCTATAATAAAATCCATTGAAATTACCTCCCACTTCCATTTAGGAATGGGTAATGAATTTAGCAATCCAATAGGATGTTGGTGTTCCACCTTTACTTGTTGACATTCTATGCATTTTGATAAATATTATGCCACATCACTCTTCATTCATGGCCAAAAAAGTTTTTCTTTACAGGTTTTATCATCATTTGGTATCCAAAATGAACAACATATGGTTTCCTATGGTATTCATCCAATATCATTTTTTTTAACATGACCACATTGGGAATGTACAATTTGTTTCAGTAGGTTAATAGTTTTTTTTGTTTCTCTTCCTTTCTTTTTTTTTTTTCTTTTCAGCATATCCCAAAATTTCTTTTTGTTGTAATTTCTGTTGAATTTCCTAATATTGAGGATCTTGTTGCCATTCATTTTTAATATGTACTAGTGTTACTCAATGGCATTCCTATCAAAGCATGGGCATGTCTAGTTAGAGCATCTGTGATCTTGTTCTCTTTAACTTTTATGTGTTTTATATCAAATACAAACTCATTAAGGAAAGATATGCACCTTGCTTGTCTACCATTTAAACTAGGTTGGCTAAAGACATGTTTTAAACTAATGTGATCTATCACCAAAATGAACTTCTTTCCTAATAGATAGTGTCTCCACATTTTTAGAGTGTGTATCACTGCTGCCAACTCTAGATCATATACATCATAATTATTTTCATGTTTTTTAGCTTCTTGGACTCATAAGCTATTACTACATTTTCCTGCACCAACACACCCCTAAGTCCTTCCAAATAAGCATTAGTACAGACAATGAATTCCTTATTTGGGTCTAGAATTTTTAATATAGGGGCTACTGTTAGTAGTTTTTTTAACTTGTCAAAAATTTCTTGGCATTTAGCTTTCCACTCAAACTTTATTCCCTTTTTCTACAAGGAGGTGATGGGATAAGACAATTTTGAAAAACCCTCTATAAACCATCGATAGTATCCATAATCCCCATAAATGAATGAACTACTAACACATACTTAGGTGTGGGACAATTCATATTTTCCCAAACCTTTTTACGGTCAACAAATAGTCCTTCAACGAAATGATGTGCCCTAAATACTGTATTATGTTTTTATAAAATTCACATTCGCTGAGTTTTGCATAGAGCCTATGTTTGATTAAAGTATGTAACACCAATATGAGATGGTATTTGTGATCTTATTCATCTTTAGAGTACACTAGGATACCATCTATGAATACTAATGGAAACCTATCATGATATTTTTTAAATGTGCTTTTCATTATACACATGAACGTTGCTAGTGCGTTAGTGATGCCAAAGGGTAACACTACAAACTCATAGTGACCATATATGGTTCTAAAAGTTGTCTTGTGAATATATTCACCTTTTATGCACAACTGATGATAACCAATCTTTAAATCAATTTTTGTGAATATAGTTGCTCCCCTTACTTGATCAAATAGGTCATCAATTCGAGGCAACAAATATACATTCTTGACAGTTAACTTATTGAGTTGCTAATAATCAATGCACATTCTAAATGTACCATCTTTTTGCTTGAAAAATTGTAGAGCCCCCCACCCCATGGTGAGACACCGAGCCTAATGTAACCCTTGTCTAGCAATTCCTGTAACTGAATTTTGAGCTCTAATAACTCCCGTATTCTCATTAGAATAAGGGGCTGTAGACATAGGGTTGGCACCTAGTACTAAATCGATAAAGAAAGATATATCTGTACGAGGAGTTAACCCAAGGATTTCGTCTGGAAAAAACATCTTCAAACTTTCTGATAACAGGTAGGGTCCCTAAATTTCCTTTTTTTTTTAGCTGTTCATTTACTTCCACATGCACCATGTATAATTGACATCCTTTTCGTGCATTCCTTTTTAACTATAAGGTTGATATTTTCCGAACTGATATTGGTTTTTGTTTTCCTCTAATTAATCTGAGTTGTCTATTTTGATCCACACAACTCACTATTTTCTCCAAACAGTTTATGAAAAATCGATGTTTCTTTAATCAATTCATGCCATTTAATATATCATAAGATCCTAGGAGAAGGATGTTTAAATCCACTTCTGTGGGCTAACCATTTAATTCCACGTGACACTGTATTATTTAATGGACTACCTTTTGTTTGGTACCAGTTTCCAACTATACCAACCATGCATTCTAGAATTTTTTAGATTGCAATTTACATTTTTCCACAATTTTCAAGCTAACGTAACTCAAACTAGCCTAAGGATCATTTAAAATATAGACATATTGGTTCAGAATAATACCTTCAATCTCAATCATAGTAGATTGATGCTCAGTTAGTCTGTCTTCAAGTGCTACACTGGTTCTGGGAATATTTTTGGCAACATCATTTACAGATTTCGCTTCATGGACTTCTTGATTATTTTGAATCGATTGTGGATTATACGGACAATCCCTTAACAAATGTGGTTTTCCACAACCCCAACACTTCAATAGTTCTCTTTCCTTTCCCACTATGCTCTTTTTGCTATTTAGTTCCATGGGCTTTGACCCTATCTGAGATTGGGGAAGTGGTTTTACACTTCCCTTGCTCAATTTCTTGCTCCGATGATCCTTTCCAAATAATTTAAGATAAGGATATTTATGTCTTTTTATATTCATGGAAGATTTAGGTTTATCCTTAATTTGCCATGGTTTTGAACCTTCGCTTCTATTTTTGAACTATTGGTAACACAATATGGCTTTTCTTATTGCCTCATCCATGGATTGAAGATTATCAAAATCAATCCTCTCTTTGTAAGGTGTTGGTAAACAGTTCAAAAATATCTATATTTTAACTTTCTATTCTTCAATATAGGGTAGATATTATAATAAGTTTGTAAATTTTACTACAAACTCATCCATAGCTAGCTCCCCCAACCTTAACTCATGGAATTCCTTACAACGGTCATCATAATATCGTTTACTTAGGTACTGAGACTCAAACTATTTCTAAAATTCCTCCCTGGACATTGTCTTCTCTTCCAACAGATGTACAGTTTTAGCCTTTTCCCACTAGAGAGTAGCTTTGCCCTGCAGTTGGTAAATAGCCGGTCGGGTCTTCAAATTACTCTTGTACTCATATACCTAAAACTATTTGATCATGTTAAGAAGATAGACTTCCACATCTTCCAGTTTTTCCCCATCAAAAGTAGGGGATTTGATTTTTCCAAACTCACCTTGTAACTCCATTTTTATTTAGTTATTTATTTATTTTAACTTTATTTTATTATTATTTTTTTATTTTTTAATTAATTTTTTATTTTATTTTATTTTTATTTTTATTAATATTATTATTTATTTATTTATTTATTTTGTGATTTTTGATACCTATTATCTGATTCTCATGTACTTTCAGACTTCTCTACCTCTATTTCCAACGCTTTTCTTTTTCAACCATTTTGGTTCTACACTTGTATGGTTAGACTTCTCATTCAAATTCCTTATCATTCATTCCTTCTCTTCAGTAGCCCTTAATAGGCATTCAATGTTGTTTATGAGATGATTCAGTTCTTGTTGCAGGTTTCTAATAACCTCCATAAACTGAGAGTTTGGTGGAGTGTTGTCACCTCCTAATTCAGCATAGAAATATTCACTGCCTATAATGGTTGGAGGAGATTTCTTTGCCACTCTGTAATGGTCTGCTTTACTTATGTTCCTTATAAGATAGTACAACCCGCTATCCATATTTTTGTAATAATATTTATACACATATTTTTCTTGATTGTGATGGCCCATTGCAGCTCTAGTGCTAAAACTAGGCTCTTATACCACCTGTCACATATCTCTTTAGTATTATATTTTTTTTTTCATTCGTATTAACAACAAGGTATATCGTCTTTTTCCACTTACTTTTAGTACTATTATCCATTCCATACTTGATTTTTTTTTTTTTGGGTGAAAGGATTTACAAAAGAATCATAACCTTCACCTCATATTAAACATGAATCTATGATGTATTTACCTTTTATGCATACCTTATTTGGGACTTTACATATGCCTTATGCCTTACCACTAGTATAAATCTCCACTACGACTTCAAGGAGGCTTGGTATGTAAATTTATTTTTTATTTATGGTATACCCCTTTCCTATTCAAAAAAATTAGGGTTAAATTGAAAGGGTGTGACTTTCATTAATTTAACGTATCACTTGGAATTATAGTCATTGGACCATAACTTCTGTTGAGTGCATGGTCATCCAAAGTTTTCATTACCATTAGACATCTTAATAATGTAAGTCAAGGAAAATTGATAATTGTATGAATATTGTTTAAACTTCTTTCCATAGGTTTTTTCATCACCACTATACATAAATTAAAAAATTCTATGTGTGAAAACCATATGGTGTAGAAGGCGGTATGTCTGGGGAGTTGAGTGACCAATCATTTTGGGCCAACACATCAAGCACCATATGCACATCACATAGAGGTGCAGACCTAGATTTCTGTGGATGGCTAGGATACTTCAAGGAAATCCAATAGTTCATCGCACATATCTCAAACCATAAACCCCATTATCCAACTTTTCATTTGTCATTTGTTGCATAAGCCATCCTCTTAGTGATGCCAAGTGAACACCATGACACTGAACAACTGCCCTAGTTTACCATGTATTCTTGTCATATTCCTTGCTTCTACAGGTGTATTCCTTGATTCTACACGTGCATAACTGATTAATTGAGGTTTTTATGGATTGGAAGCTTCCCTGTGTATTCCCTCCCCATTATTATTATGCCCACAGAATATAGAAGTGTGGTTTGTAATAAAACTCGCACCTTATCCCTTTTAAGCTTCAATTCCAACCACAACCACTAGAATGCTTAGGAGCTGACTCCCCTAGAGACGGTCTACTCACACTCCAGAGGTAGGGTTTCTCTGGTTCCCACAATATCTTTTTCCCTTTAATACTCTCGTCTAGCAACTGAGGATCTAGTTTTCCTTTATATAGGGGAGGAACACATGAGAACTTGGAGTTGCCACTTATTCTTGGTTTCCTACTTCACATATGGCCAAACACGTTTATGGGTTCTTTCAATGCCCAATCATTCAGTTCCTCTACCAGGTATTGATAACTTATGCCTACCTTAATTTATATTTTTCTTCTCCCTTTAATATAGGAAATTTTCTAGATTATATTAAGTGATAACATGCTTAATTTGGTGTCCTTATTTTGACCCCTCTTTAGATGGAAGGGAAAAAACAGAACAAAAGCTAATGTTATAGGTAGGTTTTAATATTCGATTGATTTGGGCTTGTAGTTGAAGTTGAAACCTTTTATATCTCAAGCAACCTTTCTCACTTATATTTAATAGTTTATATCATGTTTCTTGTTCCTTTTACTGGTATGAAGATTGTATTCACACGTGTATTGTTTACCTCATTCTGCCTTAGAATGAGGTTCATCAACTAACAACACTTCACACTGCTACATGTTTGCTCGACACATCTACTCCAGTGATGGGTTTTATGAGAAATTTTGAGATGGGGTTTTTCTCTAGTTTATACTTGTTGTTACATGGCTTTAAGTCATGCCTACTATCCATTTACCAAAATACTTCCTAGTGCTCCTAGTAAAGTGACAATTGTATAATTTTATTCTTAGAATTATACCATTAAGGGAATTTTTTTTAGATACTGCATCATGATTAGTTATATCCAAGATACATTGTATTATTCAATTTCACATCTGGTAGTGTTGATTCTGAAGCTGATTATTTTAGTTTTTATGGAAAATATAGTGGGAATGGAAAAAGAAGATGTTAATCCAACAAGAAGCCTGTAAAGCATAGTTATATTTATTACAAATCGAATACCATGTGTTTGGATATGTTTTCAGTTTTGACAATTCTTTTTGCATCTCATTCATTTACTGAGTTCACTTAATTCATGCATTACTAAATGAATATTGAGTATGTTATTTGATTTAAATGTTAAATTGCATCATCTATTTGAGGTTGAGAAATATTCTCTTGTATTATTACGAATAAACCAGTTGAAAATTTACTTATCTGTGTTTTTAACACATTTGGTATCGAAAGATTTATTTAGCAAGAGAGTATATATCTATGCCTAGCTAGCGTGCCAATTCTGTTTATCTTATTTCCGGATTAGAAATTTACTTCTTCATATAGTAACAAAGAAAGGAATTGTACATTTCTATTTGTCTCTGAACGTACATTTGGCAGAGGCATCTCCATATACCCTGGTTACCATAGTATATGAATGGTGTTAAGTTATTGAATTAACTAAAAGATTCAGATCTAATCTCTATTTGGGGCCTAGTTTTCTCTTAATTTTAAGTTGATTTCAGATTCTGTTACTCATCTTCTGATGTAAAGACTGTTATTGCTTGCTAGTTTCTTTATATTTGGATTAAGGGCGAGTTACTAATGGCTATGACTTCTATTCTGTGTATTTATTTAATAGTTTTAGTACCCACTTTTTATTATAACCGAGGTTCTGTACAACCACCATAATTGTATATATACATATTCAGGCTCAGCTATTTCCACTTTCTAAGGAAACGAAACAATTCGATTATGAATTTTCCAATGCTTGTATACTGAGGGTAAAAGTTATTACCTTCACTGGGGTGATTTATATGGGTCAATCATCCTCATAAGTCCAAGGTCAAAATATTTTTCCTCTGTCTTAGTTAAGTAAACTATAACAAGTTTCCGCTATGATTATCTAGAAATTCAAGTTTCCCTTCGACACCCAAGTTTAAGACAAGGTTCCTCTATGAGAATTTCAAAATTAAATACTCATTGGATTAAAATTATTTTCCCTCACCTACCAAAACTACCAAAACTTGATACAATATTTACCCTTAGGCATAACTAAATTATTTTAGCAGTCACCTACACTAGCTGTATGTGTACAAAGAATCATTAGTTGATACAATCTCTAAATACATATTAAATTTATATGTATAATGACACCAACAACAAATTTAACATAAGATGTTCGTATGGAAAATTTCTGATTCCCTTGAGACCTTCCCGAATAGGTTGGAAAAATCGTGCATAGAATTTTCCTGTATAACCCATCTAAATCTCATTTGGGTTACTACTAAACATATATGTAACTATTTCCACAACTCACCAAGTAACAAAATTTTCAATTGTAAACAATCAGAATAGATTTCGTATAAAATAATGAATTATTGAGATAAAAACAATACTTAAAAAAAAAACAATCAGAACTCTAACTGTAAACTAACTATATTTTCTTGGGATGAACAATTCTCCAGCCAACCATGAAGTTTCACCACTGGTTTCCCCCAAGCTCAGATCTCAGTATCCCTTAATGAGCCACCTCTTGTGATTCTAGACAAGGTATTTTTATGCCTTGCTTCCCTAACAAACTTTTCCTTAGCGATGTCTCGCTTTCTAGGGTATGCCAACCCAATAGCCTAGGATTTTTCCTATATTTCCAAAAAAATATCTTCCCTTTTCTTGTTAAACCCCATCTTTTTGTCTTGCAGCACTTTATTCACCCTTATTAAATTTTCTTTCTACCATGTGTGATTTAATAGATATTTTTCTCCAATTATATTAAATTTCATCAAGCAACCCCCTGGGATTTTTAGGAATAATTTGAGGAAGTTTGTCTTGATATTATCTGTTCACATTAGTTTGTGGATCTAGGTAATGAGCTCTTTAACTCAAGTGTTTCTTTCCAAAGTAAATCTATAGTTTTGTTTTTTATTTATTTATTTATTACAACATCATTCTTTATTTCAAATTGAGTTCACTATAGCCTTTTAGCCATCAAAACTAAAAATAGTTCAATCTAAACAAAGGATATTTGCATAGAAAGAGAGGGGTATGATAATAAATTAGATAATTAAATTCTTATTAAAAATGTGAAAATAAAACTTTTCATGTTAAACTATAATTTATTGACAAAAATTAAATACATAATATATTTCTTAATAATTATTTAACTAATAGTTATTATAAGAAAATTAAATAATAAATTATTTGATATATGAAATGTAGAATTGAATATTTTGTTTTTTATTTTCGATCTATTTTTTCTTTTAGCGAAATTGTGTATCTTAATTGTATTATTTTAAATATTAAGTATCCAACTTTAAATTATTTGTTGTTTGGTTTTAAAAAATAAATGATAAAATTTATTAAGATTATATATATATATATGGGGAAGAATATAAAAGAAAAAAAATGTGTCCTTCAATTTTACTATGGCTTTTACATAGCCCTGATCCATTATCAACTTTACGAGAGGGGGCTATCCCCTTCTTCAATTAGATTGTTTAGGGAGTTTATAACCATTCTGGATCTACCAATATTCACTTTTATTCTTTTCATTTTGATCATCCTTTGCAGAGAATAGTTAGGGAAGTGGGGTTTCTGGTTTCTCAAGGAAACATCTACTCGGTGCATCTTGGCAAGCTATAAATCTAGGGTGTTTCCTACTAAAAGTGGTGCAAGGTCCAAAATATGAAATTAAATCTAGTAATATTGGAGAATATATCTAATATATGTAGGATCGTGCTCTAATATGAAATCTCATTGGATTATGACCCTTTGAAATGTCTCTAATTGGGTGGATTCAAAATAAATGGAACTTCGAGGGTCATGTTAGAGTCGGTCTCGTCATCCCTCCATCACAGCTCAAAACTATTTTTGCATTTCACGTTTAGGTGTCCCATCTCACTCGATCAGTTGCATTCCATTAGGAGCATGCCATAAATTTGTCGGAAGGGCTTTTGGTCATTCATCCCCCTCATGCTTTGCACTGCTAGCTCAAGTCTGTTCATCAAAATCATGTCTTTAAAGTCATTTGCAGTCCTGTTTCAGTTTCTAGGTCATAAGAGTCATTTTAGTCATTAGGTCTAGCGTTAGTCAGTTTGGTATTCAAACAAGGTCTAAGAAAGACAACTGGCCGGAGGGAGGTTCTTGATAAGTTATTATTTCAAAGATTTTTATTGTCATATGCATGAATTATGACTTTTCTTCAAAACTCCCTTTTGAAGACAAGTCGACATTTCGTTTTTTGTAATAATTTTCCAAAATTTTCAGTTCTTGAATTCTTTAGGTGCAACCCTGGTCTCCTTTGCCAAATCCGATGTCAGCTATTCCTGCAAAAATTTGCCAAGAAATTCATCATTTCAACCAAAAAATAAGGAGGAAACAAAACGTCAGAGTTCTATTAATTGTCAAAAAGTGCCAGATTCAAAACATTACAAAAATGGGTTTTGAGGAACCAAAAATCAAATCAATGTCTTTATAAGCTTTTTCTATGAATATGAACCTCATTCTGCATGCCAAGGTCGAAGAAAAGCATTTCAAAGCGAATTTGGGTGAGCAGTGCATGTTTTGGAGAGAAATTGTTTGCAGCTAGCTGACGCGGCGCACATAACAGGTTGCGCAGCGCACTGGAAGCACGCAGCTTACTGGGAGTTTTTGCCCAGTGTTATTTTGAACGGGCGTAGTGCACAGGAATTGCGCGACGCACTGGGCTCTTGGCACGGTGCATACAGTCCAAAGCCCGATATTGCATGAAACTTCACCAATTTGCTCATACCTTGCGTGAATTTGCCAGGTAGGGCCTTCTTCTTGATGTTTCATCAAATTTTGTAATCAGTGATGGTGGTTTATGTGTAACAATGCATGAGCACACATATATCAAGCCCTCTTTTTATAAACATAAGCCAACTTGCTGTCAGGGTTTTAGAACTCACTGTTTTTCCACCAAGATTATTCCTCCTTCCCATTGTTCCCTTGTATTCACCAATCCCTAATTCCCTATCACCTAGATTCATTATTCCCTTCTCCTACATGGTCTATCCCAAATCCTCCAACCTCACACCTCAAAACCTATACAATAGTCCTAAATCCCTCAAACCCACTCCCATATTTCCCTATTAAATTTCTCCCAATAATTCCCATTCCTCACTATCGTTTCCCCTTCCTAACAATCCCTAACAGTCCCTGTTGCATTTGTTTTTTCCATTTGGTGGCAGACTTTGGTGGCAAACTTTGCTGGCAGACTTTGCACCCTAAAGAGTAGTCAAAACAGTTTTCATATACAACAACATCTTGTCTTCAAGGTATTTTGTACAGCAGTCATGGCATCTGAGCATTCATCGGACTATGAGGTAGAAACCCAAAGTGACTCTCCCTTGGAAGAACAGGCACCCCGGAGGCCTCACAAAAGTGGTAGACATGTTAGGGAAGAACCGACCACCCTTACAGAATTGCAGGCCTGCCCTCTTGCTATGCAGTGTTTTTAGCATCAGTCATGCTATGAGTTTTGTCAAAAGGTGGCTAGTGTCCAATTTCATCATGAGCTGGCTCATCTTTTTGTGCTGCACTTGCACGGAGATCAAGCTATCTTGGTTGGTGTCACCTTCACACTTACACTAGAATATGTCCCATTAGCAACCGGTATACCGAACATTGGTGAACCATGGCACAAGAAACAGAAGATTGACCGCTAGCATTATGAGCCATATATCAAAACCAGTTTCTTGAGGCAGCTTAAGAGAGTGTTCCCGTTCCAGAATGTGAAAGATGAATATGCTCCACTAATGAGATTGATCATGAAATATTTCAGTTGTGAGGGACGTTTCTCTCGTCTTTATGCTCATCACATCAGGTTGCTTATGCATTTCACCAGTGTATAGATGATGAACATTCTGTATTTCATTTGCCGAAAAATAGAGAGGATGACCACCTTTATATAGCATAAAACCCCTCAGCAGCAACTTAACAATGTCTATCATTTTTCTCTTATTAAGATTTTAGTGGTTCATCAGCTTGGATTGCAGGGCATCACTTGGGATGATTTCATATCTCATGACTTCTTCAGAGCTTCATGGGGATTATCAGAGGTTAAGCATGAAATTGAACCTTCTCATCAGTGCCAGGAGACTGCTAGTGTGTCGGTTTTCATCACATATCAGAGAGGCACCAGACATTTGTTTGCAACAGCAAAGTGAGTGTTATCTCCACCCGGGGTGGAAGGGGCCTCACAGTTATAGGACAAAGGCAAGAGGCCAATGCAGGATGAGGGGCATTTAGGTGATCCATCAGGTGAACGAGAGACCGACTTCATTTTCATTCATGATGATGATACTGATACGGGTGCACAAAGCACCAAACTTAGAGAGATCATCCAGGAGCAGCAAACAGAGATAGAAACCTTATACCTTGACTTATAGAGGGCTATGTGGACCATGAAATACTTGGAGTAGAGGAAAAAACAGCTTGAAGATTAGCAGGGAATCATGGAGCTATAAAACATCCACAAGAATCGCCAAGCTGCACAAAGGAGAAGAGTTGAGCTCACGTCATTGGAGCAAGAGATTAATGAGGATCGCGAGGCCAATCTCGAGAGAGTTAAAATGCACCTAGAGAGGCTATTGAACAAGGCCGACAAAGACCATGCATTGCTGAGACACATGGCTTTTCACTACATGGCACGAAACAAAGTGTGCAAAGCCCGAATCAGGAATTTGAAGGCAAAATTGAGGAAGGACATAAGGAAGAAAAAGAGGCGAAGGGAGCTTGATCGTCTTCAGATATTGGCCGAAACCTCTTTAGCTTAGCATAACACTTGATAAGGAAACTCCAGCCCAAATTTCAAAAAAATTGGGGCATTTTTGGTATTTTTGGAAACTTTTGTGCAAAAAACAGGGTTTTTCTCCCTGTGCGCCGCGCCACATCGCACGCGCTTACGATAGGACGCTCCAAATGCAAAAAGGTTTATAGTTTTGGATTTTTGATGAAAAATCATGACTGTTGGTGCATGGCCAAGAAGCTTGGGCCAGTTTTGAGTCCTCGGGAGGTTAAAAACAACCTAAAAATGACCTCTCTGCCCCTAATTTCACACAGAGGAAGCAGTCTTGGGAGATTAAGGTTTTGGTGGGGGGGGGGGGGGGGGGGTGGGGGAATGGGCACAAAATTCCGAAATTCCACTTGGGTTGGAAAGTAGACATGCAGGGCTTTCCAACAAGCACACTTGGGCTCATTTTGGACTTTAGCAAGTGCCTCAAAATTAGCATCAAAGTGGCGTGATGCATACAGAAATTGGCGCGATGCACAGAGTTTTTTTGACCAATTTTTCACCTTCCAGCTCAGAAATTCGGCCAGTTTGACTAGTTTTGCTTTGTGATGTTATTTTTTATCTACCTTGATGTAATTGGGTAAACATGATGTAATTTTAGCACTTAGTTACTTGTTCTAGAGGATTCATTCACCAAAGAGTGAAAATTTAATGAATGAATCGGTTTCCTACCTTATAGAGGCAAGTTGTTTTGATTGCCTAGATTTTAGTGCTTTGTTTAGAATTGGTTGAAACAACTCCTAGAATGATGAGCTCGACCCCTAGAAGCAAGGGAATGGGTTGGGCTAGCCTATATCATGTATTTTCTAAGTCATTGTCGGGGTTGGACTCTTGGGAAAAGTTTGGCACTCTATTGTACATTCTATCTCTGCATTTTTTGCTAAGAAAATACCAGGGTTTTGCAGCATTGTTTGGGATCCATGTGGCTTTATGTTTTGATGGTGTGCTTCTCTGAGTAATTGTAAGTTCATTAGTGTTATGTGTATCATATTCTTGCCTCTTCTTCTGAATTTGATCAAATGACTGATTAAGGTAGAATTCATAACTGCTATGCTCTGCCTTTGAATTTGCTTAAATTTTCATGTTTTTATCTGTTTAAGGAGAATTCTTGAGACTCTCTTGCTATCCTTAGCTCCTCACCGGTCTGATCTATCCATCTCACTCACTTTAAAGCATCGAAACGATTGCCTTCCTTGCCCCAATCGAAACTTTGCAGAAATTGTGCCTCATACCCAAGCCCAAATTTGCCTTTCCCATTTTTTCAACAAAAACCCTCAAAAACCAAATCAAATCCCTACACTTAATACCTAGCCTAAGATCAGTTGTAAATTTAGTGATCTCGAGCCTCATTGATTACATTTTGCCGAGATTGACTCGGAGAAAGCCCTCTCCTGTCCTCATAGGGCTAGCTACGAGGCTCAGCGTGGTTTGATATGGACCTAGAACCTTGTCTTTTCAGCCTGAGACAAATCTAGGCTCTAACAGGTCAAATATAATTGAAGCTAGGGGTAGAATGATTATTTACAATAATTTTCTCTAGCTTACAAGACATATCAAGGGTTTCGAATGGAGGGCCATACTTTTTTTAATAACTTAGGGCTCTTCATGTGATTTTGGAAGGAGGAATACAATTTGAAGAAGGAATAATTCCTTGCTACCCTGATGTGGGCTCAATTTTTTTCTCTTCCAAAGCAATATTTGGAGGAGGAAACCATTAAGTTCATCGAAATCCCTATTGTTAGCTTTCTCAATGGCTCAAAGGCTACTAAGAGAGGGAGGTATAAATCATATGCCCAAATCTGTGTTTATATGAATATGTCTCATCCTCTTGCATATTCAATAGATATTTATTATTGCGCTAATGTTTGGAATTAGTCTCTAGATTATGAACATGTCTCCTTTATATGCAAACACTATCATGGATATGGTAATATTGTTAGGGACTATTAGATTAATGTAAAGGAACCTCCTAAGGAAAACCCCCTTAGAAATGGAAATATGAGTTGGGAAAAGTCCCCCCAAAAAGAAGAAATCCAAGTCCTCACAGTTCCTCAAATGCTTGTCAGGTCCCGAGATCTAAAAATAGTTTTGAGTGTCTTTCCTTTTTGAATGATTCTTGAGATAAAGATAATATTCAATCAATCCTACAACCAACAGAAAAAAATAAAAAATCCATAAGCCCTTACTAAATCCTCTAAATCTTGTGTGAAAGCTTCTAGAAGAGTAATGACACAATCCTTTACTGGAAGAAATGATTTTCTCCCTATTGGAATAAGTTTACGTGCAATCCATGCTAGATGATATGGATCTAGATGATCCATGGATGACTTCCCTTGAAGAATAATTCCTTGGAAAATATATGAAGGACATGCTAGTTCAACATGCTAAGGTTCTTTATAAGGCCTCTCTCTTGTGCGAGGAATAAGACTAGCTAGGCTCAAGTTCTTCAAATTCCCATCTTTGTGTTTAGACAAATGATTTCAAGTTAATATATAGGAAATATAAAGAAGCCAAAAAATGACGATGTATTGGAAATATGGAATTGATCCAAGTAGAAAATGAATAATCAATCAACTAAGGGAAAATCATGCCAATGTTAGAGGAATTTCCCCGCGTGAATTCTTGAATCTCCAAGGAGGTTTCTATGCACTAATGATTTTTGTAATTAACTTCTAATTTCATGTTGTTGTTAGGGAGCTTGCTAGTATTAGCCCAACATGGTACTAAGAATTTCTTGGATTTTGATCCTCTTTTGGAAATCCAAGGTAGATATAATTTTTTTTCTTATTAATGAAAGGACGCACTAACTTTTATTTATGTGTGTGTGTGAGTGTGACTATGTGTAAGTTATTCATTATTTATGTAATAATTTTTTTTTTTGAAATTTTTGCATCACAAGTTAAAATATTTTCAATTAAAGTTAAAATATTTTCAAATTAATTGAAAATCAAAATATTTTAAATAATCATTTTTTTTACATAACATTAATATTTAGTTTAACCAAAAACAATATATTTTAATCAACAAAATATAAAATATAAAAAAAATATTTAATTTTAAAAAATATTGTAGCTTATAATAATAATAATAATATTAATAGGAGGAGTAGGAGTAGTTGGAATAATAATAATTTAATATAAATTAAAATTAATTAAAATAAAATCACCCTTACACAACGTTTATAAAACAATAATCATATCTTTATTTATAAAAAACAATACTAAGTCACCCTTTCACAAATTATATAAAACAAAAAGATTATTATATAAAATATGATATATAAGAATTGCAAATAACACATAGAATTCCATTTGTGTTTTCCTCTTTCCTTGTGATTGCATCTGCCACAATATTTTCTTTTCCCTTTTTGTATATAATTTCAAAGTCATAACCCAACATCTTTATTACCCATCTTTGTTTCTCTTCTGATAATAGTCTTTGCTCCAAAAAGTACTTTAGACTATCATGACCCATGTGGATGTCATTTCTTAACTGCATGTAGTATGGAAAACTATTCCTTTCCATAAATTTTCCTGAGTAAATTGTTTCCTTTGAGTTCATTACTTTCAAAGGAAAGGGGCTTTCCTTGCATCAAAACTACACCAATGCCATAGTGTGAGGCATCACATTCCACAATGAATATTTTCTGAAGTAAAGTGTCACCAAGACTAGAGTTGTATACATTGGCTCTTTAGTCCATGAAAATGCTTCCTTCTTCAATACTTTTGTTACATGTGCTACTATTTTACCGTAATTCATGAAATAATTGCAGTAATACCCTGTCAAGCGTAAGAATCCTCTGCCTTTCTTCAAGGTAATGGTGGTTGGCCATTCCCTTATAGCTTTTATTTTCTTGGAAACCACCTTAACACCATCATGTGATCCAGTATGACCCAAATATTCCACTAATTGAACCCCAAAGTCACAGTTCGAAGACTTTGCATATATTTATTACTCTTACAATAGTGTCAACACCCTGTCAAGATGATGTACATGCTCTTCCTAATATTTGTTATATATCAGTTTGTTATCAAAAAATACTAGCACAAATTTTCTAAGGAAGGGCTTGAAAGTAGAATTCATTAAGATTTGAAATGTTGAAGGTGCACTTATAAGTCCAAATGTCATAGAAAGAAAAAAATCATAATGACCTTGATGTGTTCTAAAGGTTTTCCTGGGAATGTCTTCTTACCTCAATTTTAATTGATGATATCTAGAACGAACAACCAAATTAGTAAAGAAAATTCTTCCATACAATTCATCTAACAATTCATTAATGATAGGAATGTGAAACTTATATTTGATTGTCATTTTACTAAGGTTTCTATAGTCTAGACACATATGCCATGAACCATATTTTCTTATAACCATCACCATTAGTGAAGACAAAAGCCACTGGTTGGGTTGAATGATGCCCACCTCCAACATTTCTTGGACCATAAGATCAATCTCACTCTTTTGTGCATGTGAATATATGGAAGGCCCAATGCTAGTTGGTATGATTCTAGGTCATAAATGGATAACATGGTCATGATTTTGGATAGGTCCAAGACCCTTAGGTATTTATCCAATTACCTTAGCATGAATGTCAACATTTTCAAGATCCACTAGAGGAGAGGATATATATGTTTGAACATCTAATGAATAAAAATGTGCAACTACACCTTATTTTCCATTTTTGAGAAATGTTTACATGCTATTAGAGATTGTCACTTTACTGGGATTCCTTTTGATACTTCTACACTCAATTTACTTTCAGTTTGAGAAAAATATTATGAAAAAATCTCTAGAATAAAGGGCCACTATTCCCAATGAATTTAACAATTGGAAACGTAATACAACATGAGCACCACACATTTCAATAAATAATCCTCCATATTCAACTTATTATTATGGAACTTGAGAAATTTATGGTACATCCATCTACTATCATCACTTTAAATTATAGTGCAAGAAATAGAAAGCAATTAAGAAGTCTTACCAATTTGTAATTCATGAAGTATGGGAACTACCTAAATTAATAAATTTTGTTACCTTTTTCTTTTTAATATATCCTTCTATCTTGAGGTTTTGTGGAGTACTGATGCGAGGAAATTAATGACAAGAAATTGTTGGAGTAGACTGTTCTAACTCTAAACCTTGCGAAGTTTACACTTCTTAATTTTATTCATATTCATAGTATATGTAGAATAATTTATTTTCACTACATTTATGACCCTTACTATACTTAATTTCATAGTAAAACATTTTCCCTTTGCTCTTATTTCATCTATTTACTGAGGAGTCAACCATGTCAGTTTAAGAAAAAGAGCATGAATTTCTCTATAGTTACTAGTAACCAATTTTATAGTGGCCATATTTTACTTTCAACTTTCCTTTGTAGACTAAGAGTATGCTATAGATATTTAAGTTTAAAGAGATGAAGCTCATGCTAGATGTTCTCATTTAAAATCCCCATAACTATGTATATCAAGTCATCCTCTAAAATATTCTTTAGTCTGAGACTCAAGTTTTGGAATTGTTAAATGTTGTCTGTAGCTATACTTTTTTGTTAAAGATTTACCAATTGACTAAAGAATGTGTATCTCTTAATATCCATATAGTTTTTTTTATCAATTCCTCTATAAAAATGAACGAAGATATAATAGAATCCATTTTCCTTTCACAAATCCATTGATACCATACATGTTGGTCTTGTCCTAAAGAAATGGATGCAATATTTACTGTTTCAAATTATGCCACTTGGTGTAGATCGAAGTATTATCCTATATAAAATGTCCATGTTAGATTATTATTACCATGAAACTTCTTCATATCGATCTTAGTAATGTATTACTTCTTTAGTGTTGACATGAATCCATGATGATGTGGATCTTGGATCGAAAGTACATAGTTATAATTTTGTGATTCAAAATTTGTGCTCTCCAATTGTGATAACATACTCCCCATATGAGATCGATTCTCTACAACAGACTTTTCCATATCTTCATGATTTTTTTGTATCTCCACATTCCTTTTAGGAAGCATCTCAAAGAGAAGCTTTTCCATGAAAATCATGGATTTCGTTATTTCTATTCTTATTTTCATTCATATTATTTCCCATTCCTTTCTCATTTTCATTCATCTTCTTTTCCATTTATCTCTTAATATTTTATTCAGAATGTTAGGTATCCACGTTTTTAAACATACTACCATCCATTTCATTAATTTTCTTTTGTAATTGAGATATACTAAATTCTAAATCTTCACTTTCTTCATGAGTCAAGGATGGGAACTTAGTAGATTTAATTGGTGTATTAGCTTTTATTGGAGGCATGTTGAAAAGAAATAACAACAATATTATTTATTACAAAAAAATAAATAAAAAGGATCTCTAATCAATAGTTAGGTCACTATTAAGTTGTGTACGTTAATTTGGATAATATTAGGATGGATGAAGCTTAACTACCATATCCCTATATTTGAGTCCTTATAGATAAGAAAATTTGTTCTCTAATATTCTAATATGTATTTCCTACAATTCCACACGCATAAATTGATTTTTATCTTCCTACTGAAAGTTAAGGTAACTTTCCCAAAATTTGTTGATTTCCAGGCCAATTACCATAAGAAAACTTGTATAGTGTGCTACATGTCCAATTCTTAAAATATAATTTTGAAACTCGTAATTAAGGTACTTTTTTATGTCTCCTAAAATCCTTGAATATTTTATAGTCTAAAAATTTCTAGACATGAAGATATATTAAAAATATGAAGTTGACATGTTTAAAATTTATTTCTTGAATATTCACAAACCTTAACTTCCATAGGGTATAAATCTGAAGGTATAACAAACCAAATTATGAAGCTTGAGCCAAATATTCCTTTATATTTTCCTTAATATTATCTAAGTTTAACTTTTCAAAACCTTACAAAAAATAGTGAGAAATTTAAAATGACATATTTGAGACGGATTTTTAGAGCATATCGAAAGCTCTAAATTCTTCGAAGCATATATCTAAAAATATAGCAAACCAATATTTGTAACGTGAACAAAATTTTAACCATGGGTTCACCTCAATGTGGTCCAAGTTTCTCTCTATGAATCATCAAATAAGAAAATTTATAGCGTAACATCAAAACTAATGGATTTGAGATATATTTTTGGAGCATTCATAAACTCTAATTGGCTTGGATTACATATTTGAAAATATAGAAAATCAATATTTAAAACTTGAACCAAATACTTCCCAAGATGTATTCTCAATTTTCCCTAATTTTTACCCTATGGAACCTCCTAGGAAAGAAACTATAGCAGAAATTCCATGATGATTTGTTTGAAGCAACAAAACCCTAGAATCATGAGCTCTAATACCAAATATAACGATATTTGTGCCTTAAAAGTAATAAGAAACCAATAATTATAGTCCTCTTCTATGGGGAAACCTCCTTTTACAATGAATACAATGTACAGTACAATATTTGATGATCCTAAGACTAGGTATCCTTTGAGTATATATATAGGAGAATAATGGTACAATTATAATAAAATGAGGCAATGAGGTGTTCTACCCTAGATAAGAATATAAAAATAGGAATGTAATCACTAAATATATAGGGCTTAATAAGGGTTTCTTGGCTTAACATGGATCTTACATAGGGCTTAACGTAAGAGACCCATCCAGATTCTAGCTCATAACATTTCCTAGTTTGATGTGAGTGTTATGAGATGTGTGTTATCATCAAAATAGTTAGGTGCAACTATCGTGATTGAAAATATAATAAATGCAGATATGAAATTGTTCTAACTTATCTATGGGGAAACATAGATAAGAAAATTGAAGCGATGGGAGAAAAACAACACACATTCACAATCAAAGAAAGAGTTAGTGGATATCATAGTAAACATTTTATGCTTAACATATTAGAACAAAATAAATAATAAGAATATCCTAAACTAATAAGTGATCAACTAATAAGATCTTGAACTAATAATATCCTAAACTAATAAGTGAAACTACAAGTGAGAAATCACAAACCAATTCATAGAATCATCTATGAACTAGTAGTAATCCATATCATAGATACATACGTAATCAAATTTCTTAATAGAATTTAGAAATAAATATACATATGTGGAGTGGATCTTCAACAATGGCCTTCAAAGCTTCTATATATTAACTAGCCAAAGAAATGTAAAGTTACTATCTTTCAATCATTAGTTTACAAATTATATCAACAAAATATAACCAGAAAAATTGCAATCTCTCTCACTAAGAATTTCAGAATATCGATAGATTCAGCTAGTAACTACCTATTGTGACTATCAAGATTCTCTAAGGTAATTTACAATTCTTCATATTTCCACGGTTTACAAATATAATAATATAAAATATTTTTAAGCTCTTAGGAAAGAGGCTTCATAGTGTGATGCAATGATCTTATCTCTTTTGGACAACTGACCTTCCATGACTATGTGGTATTATGTAATTCTTTGGTAGAGCATTAACACATCTTTTTTAAGTGAAAAAAGGAGCTAGTTCAAGGAAATATGAATCTTATTGACGCAAGTTACCCCGCCAAACCCAGAATCTCTACTCTGTTATGCATACAAAAATGCATTTCCTGTTTCATCATTTGACTGAGTCCATTCAATGGCAAATTCAATCATGCGGAAGCTTTAATTTTACAAATATAACAATGGTTACAAAAAACCATTAGCATTCCCATTTCATCTGCATTCTAATTGTAATTAAAATCACACTTCACATTGATACTCCAATAAAATTACCCACCTGGCAATTCTTAATAATATGAGAGCTTATCTCTATTAAATTCAAACACCTAGATTTCATATGCACTCTTCACTGTTTATCACCAATCACAAGTAACATTTGTCTCATGGTAACCATTCCATTTAATAAATATGCTACAGGTTTTAACGCAATTGGGCTTACCTCATAAACACCATGCAATTCAATAATTTCGTTCTCTATGCCATTAAACCGTCATCAAAGCTAATTTCGATTTCATGAAACCATTTTCCTGTTGTACGCATTATGCACTAATTATTCAAATCCGACATTTAGCTGTTAACTCACTCATTTTCCTTTGCCTCTACAGCCACTTCAACTCACTATGCACCTCTGACATTTCAATTCAGTCAAACTGCTCTTCGTTCTTCGATCATTCAATTTATAAATACCAGTGTGCAACTTTCATTTATAGCAATCACAGCGTTCATATTTATAGATCAGTAAAACAAAAATAAATGCCTACAGATTGGTCTTAATCTCAATGCTATGGGTTCTGTCCTTTTTTTTAAAAACCGTTCAATTCCCATGCCAGTGATTTCAGAACCTCAACCTCTATATAAAAAAATAGTGTCTTCAATTTCTTGCTGAACTTCAACATTGACAATCTCTGCGTAGTCACCTTTCACAACGCCTTCATGATACATTCAGATCCAAAACCCAGTTAATATTAAAATCGATTTCATCATTCATAACCATACATTTGATTCAAAACTTCAGGCTTTTACACGGTTTCAATCAATCAAGTATCACAGTGTAAGTGAATTCAAAACCGTATTTCATTGATGTTCTTGTTGCGCTGTTTATAACCAGTAGCTGTGGATTGATTTAATCGATCTCAAACTATCCCAATTGACCGTATTCATTTAATTTAGAAAACAACGTTGTTCATACCTGAATTTTTCATCACACATTAAATTTCCAATGCTGCTCAGAAACTGCTGTTTCTCAAAACCGGAATTGGATTGCTTTGAAGCTAAATTATACTGTCTTTTAAATTGGTTTAATGCAGAAAATTAACGCTCTTTTCTCACACGGGCATTCTGCACCAAAGTTTGAAAACTCTTCTCTATATCAATTTTTCATTGTTGTACACAAACAAAGATTGGATTCCAGCAACATATAATTCAATATATCTTCAAAGTTCAGAGATTAACTTACTGCATCCCTCAGACATCAGCAATTCTTGTAAAAATCAGATTCAGTAATGATTTCTTCAAATCGAATTTCAATAACCCTTTATGCAATGAATTCCATATATATGTTCCAGAATTAAAACAAGAATTGTGCGTCTTTCAACTAGTGATTACAGAAGTCAATTTACACCCAATTTCTCCTTGTATTGAATCGATCTAAATTGTGATCGATTTACCCAGTTTCACACTTGAAATTAATGCACCATATCACACAGTCAATCAATCACCAACCAAACTTAATTACACAACCCATAACTTAGAAATGAAATTTAATCGTCAGAAAATAAATTTTTGCATTAATACACATAGCACTTACATAACATTCTGTCTCCTTACTTGGCGTGATTTCCCGATTGTTGGCCCTTTTACAATATGCCCGAAGGCATCCAAGAAGAAAACCTCTCACTCTCTCACTCCCACTAACTCAATCTATTTTTCTCTTAAAATCCCTTCCAATTTATACAATTTTTAAAAATCTTTTAATTAAATGCTCAATCCCTTCAATTCCTCAACAAACCCCTAAATCTCTCAACATCCCTAAAGGATAGATCTTTATCCCTAAAACCCTTCAACTAATTCTAATTATCTTAAGGCTAATTTCTCTCATGTTTCTAGTTGGTTGGAGACATTTACAAATTCTCACAAATAATTAATTAAAAACATAATTAATCACTCAAAACTAATATTAATATTTACATGGAATTTATAAATTCTCAAAAAATATGAGACCCCTATTTCTACTAAAATACAATGATAATATTGTGCTGGATGCTCTTGCATCAGACTCGCCATGTAAGAAATTTTATGACCACCTGGTCATAAGTCTGGATAATTGTTTCATCTTGGATCATAAACTTTATTTTGTAATATTTCCTTGCTTGTCAATTGCTTTATTGCTGTTTTTATCTGCTGTTGTCCCCCAGGTTTCCATATTTTGTGCTGTAATGCTCCACTTGCTCTGCCTTCCAAGTCTGCTAGAGTCTTTCTTTTGTTGCTTCTCTTTTGTCTTGCTACTGCTGGTCTCTTCCGTGATTCTTTCGTTATCAGTCTTCTGATACTTTCAATCTCTTGGTCTAATAAATCTCCTGACTGTTGATTTCTTGCTGCCTGCTGAGATAAGATGGCTTGGTCAGTTTTTACTTTCTCTATCTGTACTGTCACTTGCTGACTTCTTGCTTCTATGCTTGTTTCTGTTCTGACTGCCACCCGATCATCCATGCCCTCTTGTCTTCTGGAACATAAAACTTCTTCTTCCTTCATTTGACTGCTCAACTGAGTCAAATGTTCTGCAACAATACCTGCATTCACAAAACACTTGTTAGAATAAAAATCACAAGGCATCAGTGCCTTGTCCTCCTTTGCCATCACTTCAGTATGTTGTTCTGAATTCTCCTCCACTATAAGCACATCAGTATGTTGATTCTTTTTGCCCAAAGAATCCTCTGAAGAATTGTCAGGACTGTCAACGAGTCTTTCTCTCACATCATCTGCTTCCATGATATCTTTCTGCACTCGTTCACTGTACTGAACTCTTTCTTCTGCCATCTCCCTGTCATACTCCGAATTTTTCAACAAATATTCTAGCAATGCAATTTCTCTATGACATTGTTGAAGCATAACATCACCATCACTTACAGTCCCTACATTCATACACAACTTGTCAGTTTGAAAACTACAAGTCTCAACAACTTTAATCGTCGATTCATATACCAGCTCTTCTAGCTCATGATCTTCTTCATTCACATGAACTTCCTCTTGTATTGTAACAACAAAAGCATCACTACTTTCTTCTTTAAAGTTCTTATCTCCCAAGAGATTATTTTCCATGCTTATAACAGTTTCACAAGATTGCACATTCTCTTCAACAAAACTTGTAATCACATCACAACTGTCAGCTATAAAAACACAAGAGTTCACATTATCCAGCTGATCTGGATCTGCCTAGTAATTCAAGAAATCATCAATGATCTCCTCCTCTATTTTATCAATGGAAACCTCCTCTTCCAACTCAGCTGCTCTGAGTTGTGTACACTTCAGCTGTACATTCATCATCTGCTCAAGCTTCTTCAGCTCTTCCATTAACTGCATGTTTATCTGTGGATCTCTTTTCTGTTGTAGCTTCTGCCACTTCACTTTCTTTCCCTTCAGTGGAAAGATCCATCCTCTATTCTAGTTTTCCCTCTCTTGCAACCATTCTTCTAGTACCTGCAATTGTAACTTTATTACTGCAATCTCTCTTTCTCAAACTTCTGCAGTCATCTCAACTCTGTGGCATTCCTCTGAACCTCTTCTCTGATCCTCCATGATCGTTTCCTTCATGAGTTTCTCACTCACCATGAGTTGCAATAGCCTTTACGACATCAATCTCCTTTGCTTCCCCTTACCTCACCAAGCTCTCCTCACTCAGTCTTTTGGTAAGAACCCTCCGAGCACTCTCTCTGCTCTCTCTAAGCTATCTCTTCAACTCACCTTCTTCTTCAGGACACTGCAATTGTCCTCCTTATTCAACCTTTA
Source organism: Pinus tabuliformis (assembly GCA_031772625.1). Lineage (NCBI taxonomy): Eukaryota > Viridiplantae > Streptophyta > Pinopsida > Pinales > Pinaceae > Pinus > Pinus tabuliformis. Next base: position 1,815,494,463 of record CM062819.1, on the reverse strand, counting down.
GCTGAATGCCAGGTTCACTACCATCATCTTCTCTGCAACCATAAACTACATTTACAAATTTCAAATCAGAAAAATCATCTCACCTCTTAAGATCTTGCATGATCTTTTCCTCCCTGCACTCCTGTTCACTTGTGTTGTTTGCATGTCAGATTTAGAAATCTGATCTTCATCATTCATCACACATTCAAAAATACATTTCAGTTCAACAAACCTTATGTTCTCATTTGGAAAAACAAATATCTTCTATTTCAATAGAGCCAAGCTCTGATACCAAAAATGATGTAGGTTACCCCGCCAAACCCAGAATCTCTACTCTGTTATGCATACAAAAATGCATTTCTTGTTTCATCATTTGACTGAGTCCATTCACTGGCAAATTCAATCATGCAGAAGCTTTAATTTTACAAATATAACAATGGTTACAAAAAACAATTAGCATTCCCATTTCATCTACATTCTAATTGTAATTAAAATCACACTTCACATTGATACTCCAATAAAATTACCCACCTGGCAATTCTTAATAATATGAGAGCTTATCTTTATGAAATTCAAACACCCAGATTTCATATGCGTTCTTCACTATTTATCACCAATCACAAGTAACATTTGTCTCATGGTAACCATTCCATTTAATAAATATGCTACAGGTCTTAATGCAATTGGGCTTACCTCATAAACACCATGCAATTCAATAATTCTATTCTCTATGCCATTAAACCGTCATCGAAGCTAATTTCGATTTCATGAAACCATTTTCCTGTTGTACCCAATATGCACTAATTATTCAAATCCGGCATTTAGCTGTTAACTCACCCATTTTCCTTTCCCTCTACAGCCGCTTCAACTCACTATGCACCTCTAACATTTCAATTCAGTCAAACTGCTCTTCGTTCTTCGATCATTCAATTGATAAATACGAGTCTGCAATTTTCATTAATAGCAATCAAAACGTTCAGATTTATAGATCAGTAAAACAAAAATAAATGCCTATAGATTGGTCTTAATCTGAATGCTACGGGTTCTGTCCTTTTTTTTAAAAACTGTTCAATTCCCATGCCAGTGATTTCAGAACCTCAGCCTCTATATAAAAAAACAGTGTCTTCAATTTCTTGCTGAATTTCAACATTGACAATCTTTGCGTAGTCACCTTTCACAATGCCATCATGATACATTCAGATCCAAAACGCAGTTAATATTAAAATCAATTTCATCATTCATAACCATACATTTGATTCAAAATTTCAGGCTTTTACACGGTTTCAATCAATCAAGTATCATAGTGTAAGTGAATTCAAAACCGTATTTCATTGATGTTCTTGTTGCGCTGTTTATAACCGGTAGCTATGAATTGATTTAATCGATCTCAAACTATCCCAATTGACCATATTCATTTAATTTAGAAAACAACGTTGTTCATACCTCAATTTTTGATCACACATTAAATTTCCAATGCTGCTCAGAAACTGTTGTTTCTCAAAACCGGAATTGGATTGCTTTGAAGCTAAAATATACAAGCTTTTAAATTGATTTAACCCAGAAAATTAACGCTCTTTTCTCACACGGAATTCTGCACCAAAGTTTGAAAATGCTTCTCTATATCGATTTATCAGTGTTGTACACAAACAAAGATTGGATTCCAGCAACATATAATTCAATATATCTTCAAAGTTCAGAGATTAACTTACTGTGTCCCTCAGACATCAACAATTCTTGTAAAAATCAGATTCAGTAATGATTTCTTCAAATCGAATTTCAATAACCCTTTATGCAATGAATTCCATATATATGTTCGAGAATTAAAACAAGAATTGTGTGTCTTTCAACTAGTGATTACAGAAGTCAATTTACACCCAATTTCTCCATGTATTGAATCGATCTAAATTGTGATCGATTTACCCAGTTTCACACTTGAAATTAATGCACCATCTCACATGGTCAATCAATCACCAACCAAACTTAATTACACAACCCATAACTTAGAAATGAGATTTAATCTTCAGAAAATAAATTTATGCATTAATACACATAGCACTTACATAACAATATGTCTCCTTACTTGGCCTTATTTCCCAATTGTTGGCCCTTTTACAATCTGCCCGAAGGCATCCAAGCAGAAAACCTCTCACTCTCTCACTCCCACTAACTCAATGTATTTTTCTCTTAAAATCTCTTCCTATTTATACAATTTTTAAAAATCTTTTAATTAAATGCTCAATCCCTTCAATTCCTCAACAAACCCCTAAATCTCTCTACATCCCTAAAGGATAGATCTTTATCCCTAAAACCTTTCAACTAATTCTAATTATCTTAAGGCTAATTTCTCTCATGTTTCCTGTTGGTTAGAGAAATTTACAAATTCTCACAAATAATTAATTAAAAACATAATTAATCACTCAAAACTAATATTAATATTTACATGGAATTTATAAATTCTCAAAAAATATGATACCCCTATTTCTACTAAAATACAATGATAATATTGTGCTGGATGCTCCTGCATCACTTATTAGGATCTATTGATTGTCCCTAGCATTTACGCTAAAGATATTGGAGGGAAACTTCTTCACATTCAACAACTCTTCAAATTCTTGGCTCACTTCTTTAGTTGGTTTGGATTCCCCCTGGGTCTAATTTATGGAGGTTATCCATTCTATTTATATGTTCCATTCCTTCGATTGATTTGTAGCATATAGTACTGAACTTATAGCTAAAGGTTTTACTTCTTGGTTAGCTCCCAAAGCACTAATGGAAATTTTGAAATTCCCTACAAAACACTTTAAAACAATAGTAAACCATTATACATATTAGCCTACCATGGTAGATGTAGAGAACTAAGGAGATTTCTTCAAGGCATGGATATCCCTATCAAAAATAACATATCTTATAGGTGAGGAGATAATAAAGCTGAACAATTAAACTCAGCCAACATTCTCCACCATCATAGTCAAAATATTTTAAACTTTGACCAAGATGGATACATATTTTTCAAAGGAGGTTTTTTTGTGCTACTTAAAGAAGAGTTAGGATTTTTGGGTAGGATAACACTTGTTTATATTCTCTTTCTATAAGGTAGAGATTTGATCAAGAATCATTCCAACAAAAGGGTTGATAGCTATAAGGTGGCTCTAGGAAGGAAACCTTAGGGGTATCTTTGAGTGGAAACCCTCAAAAACTAAGGGACAATGGAGATGTTGGGGCCATGGTACATTAGTTTTCATGAATTTTTAGTCACATTAAGTAATCCCTTCTTTTGACTTGACTTTCATCCTCAACTAAGTCATTGTTGCACAAGGAAGGTCTAGGAAAAGGCATCATAAGTGAGAAAAAACCTAAAGGAGTCACCCTAACTTAGGCTTGAAGATTAAGGAGGTGATATATCACTATAATAATGCTTAATGGTGCACTATAGTGCTGGAATAATGGTTGATGTTGCATTATACTTCTTTAAGAAGCCCACAATTAAGGGAAATAGTGGAATTTTGATCCTGTAGGGTTGTGAATAAGGGAAATGGAGATCTTTAGAAGTATGAATAAGGTGAAAAAATAGATATAACATAGCCAAAAGTATTAGTGCTACACTATAGTTTTGTGAAGACGGTGAATATATTGATAAAAGAGTTAGAAGATGCAATTTTTGAGGAAAATATAACAAAATAATGCTTGTTTTATAGACTTAGCATTGTAATAAGGGTTAGTGATGTAACATAACACTAGAAAAATGGTTATATGTACTAAAAAATTTCCAAAAACACCATGACTTCTGAGAAAACTCAAGTTATAATTTTCCATAGGGATTACCATAGAATGCTAAAAGTTAGATGGTGTTTTTGTGCTATTGGACTATCCTAAAATTCTCAAGCTAACTCATAGATTTTCCTTCATTATCTTAATTAATTGGAAGGTTGATTATGGCTCACAAATTCTAGATGGTCTTGGCAACATGACTTGTAAACTCATTTGAATAGGTGGGTCCCCTAAATTCTCTCAAGGGCTAAGGCATTGAGAGGAATTGAGGAGGGGTGTTGCAGTAGCTACAACAACTTCATAAGGTATTTTTATGGTTCCTATTTAAATTATCAAAATTTAGTGCATTGAGACATTGAGGGGATACTTAGTCAATCATAGGAAATGGTTTAGGACATTAGGTTTTTCAAATCTAATTTTTCGACAAACCCTTATAAAAGATTTCTCCTTAAAGGATTAAATCTCTTTATTCTCATAGTTGGTCGATTTCTTAGAGGTGCTATATTAAGTGGTATTCTCGTAGTTGTATTTTGGCACTAGCGGAAGTCTTAGACAAGAGTAGATGTGACTGGTGCAACGACTCGAAATTTATTACTTATCCAAATTAACTCAATGGTTGATTTAGGGAGGGTTGTGACCATAATTGAACATCAAGAGGTGATTATAGTGTTACAAGTTGATTTGTATCTTCTATTGGACACCTAATCCTCTATGGGTTGGTGTAGAATGTGAACAACCATGAGAGTCCAAGAGACCTTGGGATGTGGAGCCCAACGGTCACGTGAATGTACTATAAATGTATATCATTATCAAATAATAGATGTACTCTCCTACTTATCTTTAGTATTCTGTTGCCGCCATGTGTGTGTTTGACATGGTATCAGAGCGAGCGATCTCCTGCCCTGCTCAAGTATGAGCTAATTGTTTATGTGAGCTTGTTTTTTTGTGGCCTTTATACACATGTCAGTGTTGTACCTCTGTTCTAGACTTCCATCTCTATCAAATCCCTGTTGTTGAATGAGTTGGTCGAGAGTTAAACATTATACCATACCTTGAATTTCGTGAACCACCTTAAAATGCTTTCCAGAATCTATCTGCACCGGTCAGAGCACAAGTCTCAAATTAGTTTTATATAGTATAACTCCTCTGACAATTGTCTCTGTCCTTTGCATGATAACGCTTCTCACCTTGGTTTCAACTCCATGCTACCTCTGTTACATTGCCACTATGATGTTGCTTCCATATCAAGTTGTTGTTCGATTTGTCCTTTGTGGGCAAAGTGTATCACTGTCAAGGAGTTAGGTCCCTTTACTTGTTGATGGGTAAAATCTCCTTAATAATTGGATGCATAGACATCTGAAGCAAGGTCGAGTATTCTCTAATCTCCTGGAGGTGAACACCTGTGGAACAAGAGGGCTGCAATCTCTATAAAAGATACATTTATTTACTCCCTCGAGCTATATATTACTATTACATGGACTGATTTGCTAGAGTTTATTTGTTGATATAACATTCCTGGTTTCCCTAAAACTGTGCTTGTAATTCTTGTCCATAATTTGATATTATGCTTGAAAATAAAAAGTGCAAAAAAAAAGGTTAACTGATAAAAAAAAAAAAAAAACAAAACAAAAACAAAAACAAAACAAAACAAAAAAAGAAAAGGTTAATTGAAAAAAAAAAAAAGAAAAAAAAAAAAAACAAACAAACAAACAAAACAAACAAAAAAAAAAAAAAAAAAAGCAAGCAAACAAATTAGTGCTTCCCCTATAGTTGACAAGTTTCAAGATTTTATTTTTTGGGGCTAAAGAGAATACCTTCCAATGACATTGGTTCATAGTTGTGAACATATTTTATAGTTTAAGTTTGACATTGGAGAAAATGACCCAAATTGGTGAAGTATTAGAGTTCTTGAAAACTCTAATACAATATACTTCTAATGACACATTCCAAATCAGCAAAGGCTCTCTCTCAGAAATTTAGACTTGTCTACAATACGCACAAGAACATATTGATTTTTTATAGCTTGAATCTCAACTACGAAAGGAAGAATTACAACAATGGAGTCATCATTCTGAACCTATTTCCATTTAGAATATTGAAACAAACTCATAATCAGCAAGACAAAAATGTTAAAGTTGATTCAGACCCAGTGCCAAATAAAGTCGCAGAGTTACATGCAGATGCAGAAGTTCAATTTGGACTTCCCAAGTTGGTCATCAAACCTTAGGAAGAGCTTTTCCACAAGAAGCATAGAACAAGTCTTGGATATGATAAGGAAGTTTCCTTTCATATTCCAGATTACTCAAAGCACATTCAATTTTAGAGTGTTGGATTCCTTCATGATAGTTCACCTCTAGCTGTTCCAAATTCTGCCCCTCTTCCACAACAACAGATTGTAAAATGCCAACACTCTGGCCAAGTTGTCCATCTAAAAGATCACTATTTTGATCTTCATCCATGTAAGCAATGTCACAAAACCAATCATTCTTCAAATATATGATTTAGAACAAACCTCCTACAAGAACAAAGATTCATCTTGGATGGATCACTTCTTGGCAATGGGCATCAACATCCAAGAAGATATTCCACACATATGTCAGAACTTGTTCTAGAGTATTGAACAATCTTTCAGTTCATTTTTCTCCATCATCTCACCTTGTATCTAAAGAGGGGGGGGGGGAGGGGGTGGGGGTGGAAATTATGGATATCTACAAGTTTTAGAGCCGCATCAAGCGAGCCTGAGCCACAACCTGCCATACCATATTTAGAGTTGTAGCCAGAGACAAAGATGCCCCTGAGCATGCCTTCAGTCGGTGATAACTCTTCAAACAATTGGGGACACTTCCTCTAGTAGAAGGCTTCATCTTCTGTCCAGGTTTGGAAGAGTTCTAGGAATTACATTAAGCATTCCAGAGTTTGTGGTAATCCTTAAACCATCACAGGTTGAGACCTCCCTTTTCAGGTTGAGGTTCTCCATTTTATGCGGGGTGAGACCTCCCTTTCATGGTTGAAGTTTTCCCTCTTCAAAACATCTGGAGCACTTAATCTAGCAGAAGACTTGAGCTTCATGTCAAACTTAGAAGATTTCGGGGAAGTGCACTAAGCATTCTAGTGTCGGTGGTCATTCTTAAACCACCGCCCTTTATACCAACATTTTAGAGAGCACATTCAGCCTAGTGCTGGCATGCATTTTTGCACATTTTGTATGAAAACTCTCTTCTTGGACTCATACATACCCCTTCAGATTAAGGGGGGGAATGTTTCACACCTAATCCTCTATGGGCTGGTGTAGAATGTGAACAGAGAGTCCAAGAGACATTGGGATGTTGAACCCAACGGTGACACGAGTGTACTATAAATGTATATCATTATCAAATAATAGATGTACTCTCCCGCTTATCTTTAATATTATGTTGCTGTCATGTGTGTGTTTGACATCTTCACATAATAAAAAAATTCAAAATTCAAAATTATATTTTCAATTTCTTTGTTTATGTATGTCTGAAAACAAAAATAGGAAAATAAATAGAAAAACAATAATTTCACTTGTTTGTGCTTAAATTTTACATCTTTAAGCTAGTTTAGCATTTGGGTTTTTTATGTTTCGATAAGTATTAAACTCATTAAAACAAGTTGTTTTTCCAAAAGACTACATGTGTGGAGAAACAAGTTACAACCTCCTATTAGAAGGTAAGGAAAAACATGTTTCATTGGAATTAATCATCCAACAGTATAAATTTTCAATAATATTAAATTTTATTTCTTCTTGGAGCTATTTAAAAATTTTTAAAAGTAGAAAATCAAACTTTATCTTGTTGGTATAAAAAATATGCATAAATAAGAGTATGGGCTTCGACCGTAGTGGGAATTTAACTCCAAAAATTAGTGGTATTTTCCAGATTCACATATATGTTAGAATACTTAGTATTTTTTAAGTAATATTATCATTATAAATCTATTTTAATGCACTAACACTTCCAATCCATAGCCATAGTTTATTTTGACATTTTTAGGTTTGTGGATTGTCTGAAAGTGGGTCCTAACTTGTTGGTTCATGCATTTTTTGTAGAATTATATATTTATAGGTTTAGAATGGTATACAAATATTTATTTACAAACAAATACAATGTAAATAATCAATGGTATATATATCCAAGTTCATAGGGTTTTCTTAAACTCAATCTTGCATTTATTCAAGGGTTTACTCTTCATTTCATTAAGTGCTCTAAATATATTTATATGCACTACTATGCTAATCTAATATATTCACTACTCCGCTAATCTTGTCATGGAGGGTTGGTTTGTTCAATGGATCCTCCCATATAATTTTAGTAGTTTTCCTAAAGGGCTGGGTCTTATTTGGAGGTGAAAGTGAACACTTTTACTGTGTGATTCTATTCTAACATCTTGTCATATCTTTGCAAGTTTGCTAATCTATGGGGTAGAGTTTTTTGGTGCCATTATTTGGGAATAGGTTTAAATAATGTATAATTTCAATGAATATATCTATATATATATATATATATATATATATATATATATATATATATATATATATATATATATATATTTGAAGGTGTATATTATTTCCATCTACATCTAATAGTTTTTGGTGTCGTTACAGTGGAAAATTTATTCTATCTAGGTTTTTAATGACATAATCTTGGTAAGATTGAATCTGATTGATACTTTGATGAGATTATTTTTATTATTCCTAACCTTTTAGGATCTCACTTACTAACACCATTCAACCATACATAAAAGAGGTACAACAAAAGAGTCCCACCCTAACCCCCTTATTTATGTAATAGGATCGAGTCATAGTTATAGTTAAGTAAAGAGTCAATAAAGCCCATATTAATAATTTTAAGTGGTTAACGTGCATTTAATGACGAGACCATAGTTAGTTGCAAATGGGCCATGGTATTAGATAGATGGTATTCATAAGAACCATGGTATTGCATGTATGAATCCTCTATAAAGGATAGAGACTCCCTACAAGGAGCATCATGTCTTATTTTGTAATCGAGCTCAGCTCTATTGGAGGTTGCCTCCTCGAAGAGGGAAGTGAACTTTGCTTTCTGAATCATAAAATACTTATTTTTATTGCTCTTGTTCTATGTTTTAGGTATATTTTTTCGCATATTTGGTATTGTAGTATCATCTTGCTGGATTAAGAGCATAATAAGTGGTATCAGAGCACTTTCCAGGGTTGATGGGATCTCCATTTTTTAGCAATTTTTTTTTGGATAAAGACGTGTTTCGGTGTCTTTAAACCACGCGACCTGTCATTGAGTGCATAAACCTGTGGATTTGGGGAGGTGTGCATGCAAGAAATAGAAGAGGTGGTCATGCTTGTTGGACTCCCTTGTAACCCCTATGGGTACCCCTTTGAGTAGTAGCGCATTAGATATAACCATGCATGGACTGTCTTCCAAGTACCTTCTGGGTATATCAAAAGCCTCCTATCTCCCTTGAAACCTCGCCATAGATTAAAATTCAGCCATCTTGCTGCTACAGTACACTGAGAACAACACTCAGAGAGATTACTCACCCGTACAATAGGGTAGTCAGGTTGTACGACTAAGGGTACAATTGATCCTCCTTGGTTAGTTCCCTGAGAAATTGGGCCGACTACTACTGTTAGACGCTTATGTATATTGTGATCTGTAGCACCTGACACTCCTGGAGACCATAGTAGAAATCAGTTCTATTGATTACATCCATTAGATCCACCATCCAGATCTGAGTAGTTGTGTGGGTTCCTATACCTAGGCATGATTTTTGTAGGACTTTTGGCAGCATTGTCATTTTAGGGATTCGGCGACTGCAGTATTCCTAAGCAAGGAGTAAAACTCCGTTAGGAGTTAGAAAAAAATGAGTCTGAGACACCCCGGGGCGCTTATTGGTGACTTAGCCCATAAGAATCAGGACAACAAGCTGAGCAAGGTGGTACCATTCAATTGTTAGTGCAAAAAAAAAAATCGGTGGTCCCAAATTTCAAGTAAATTGGCTCGGTGCATGGTAGAAACTAAAAATCAAGCTATGGTGAACGCAAGGATGGACAAACTTGAAGCATCCTTAAAAGAAATCCAAGATCAGCTGACGAAATTAACTACAACACTCTCTATGGGCAAGGTAGAAGCCCGCGAGGAGCCATATATTGGCAATGAACATAGTGAGGGTGAGTCTAGCCACTCTCTTCACCTCTTGGGCACCCACCAACAATCTTGTCCATGACCTCCCAAGCTGGACATGTATAAATTTGATGGCTCTCACCCGACAGCATGGATAGCACAAATGGAGCAATATTTCAATCTGAATTACATCCTGGATAATGACACTCAGCTTAATGTGGGTATCATGTACTTGGACAATGAAAGATGGAAATGGTGGCAATGGCATCAACGTTTCTATGGAAGGCCCTTGACTTGGGACACATTCAAAAAAGCTCTTATGGATTTCTTTGACCATGACTCTGCTTATTTGGGTCGTCTCACTAAGCTCCGTCAGACTGGAACAGTGGATGAATATATTACAGCTTTTGAAGCCTTAGCTTTCCACACTTTAGGTCTACAAGATCAGTTCTACACGGAATGTTTTATCAGTGGTCTTAAAGAGGCCATACAAGCCCACGTCCGACTGCACCACCCTCCCTCATGGTTGGAGGCTTGCAAGATAGCTCGTGAAGTAGAACGTGCATTAGTAGCCCAGTCTAATCGCCCAAATTTCACTGCCAAGGGTCACCCCCACAGGCTCACAGCACTACCCAAACACTCAAGGTTCAAAAGGTGTCACCTGCAGAAATGGTGGAAAGAAGAAAGCAAGGATTATGTTACTACTGTGATGAAAAATACTCCCCCTCGCTTAAATACAAGGAGCCAAATTTTTTTCAAATTGATGTTGCTAATCACAACTCATTGGAGGAAGCCCCACCACTTAACGAACCAGAGGAGGAAGAAGAGGACAACCAGAAGGACAATGTACCTGAAGAGCCAGTTATTTCGTTGCATGCTTTGGCAGGGATTTCTTCACCTCAAACTCTCAAAATCAGAGGTTTTATTAAGCATTGCCCAGTAGTATTCTTAATTGATAGTGGAAGTACACATAATTTTATCCATCAAAGAGTCACCAAAGCAGTGCATTTTTTTGTACGAGCAGTTTCTAACTTCCAAGTACAAATTGCTGATGGGGGCACTATAAAATGTGAAGGCCGCTATGAAAATGTCAAACATCAAATGGGGGATTATCAGTTAAAGACCCACATGTTTTCCATACACATGGGAGGGTGTGACATTGTCCTAGGTGCTGAATAGCTTCACACACTTGGCCCAATCACAATGGATTTCTAGGAGTTATATATGAGCTTTAAGTAGAACAACCACACGCATACCCTCCGCGGACTCTAGGTAGGAGCTCCCTCTATCATCAGCTCACATCGGATGGAAAAATTATTAAAAAAGGGCCATCATGGAGATATATCTCAATTTAATTCCATCCAGGCCTTCGAACCCAATTCTCTTCCGATTCATCTTCAGATGCAACAGATCTTAAATAGCCATCAGCTAGTCTTTGACAAGCTTCATGAGCTTCCACCCTCGAGAGGGGAACATGATCACAGCATCACTTTGGTCCCAGCGGCACAGCCACCAAGTGTGGATGCATATAGATATCTATTTGCCCAAAAGAATGAAAGAGAAAAAATAATCAAAGAACTTTTGGAAGCAGGCGTCATTCGTCCCAGTATTAGTCCTTATTCATCACTGGTGGTCATGGTGCTCAAGGAAGATGGGGAATGGTGTATGTGTCCAAACTTCAGGGCCCTCAATAAGTTGACAGTCAAAGGTAAATTTCCAATTCCGGTTGTTGATGATTTGCTGGATGAACTAAATGGGGCTCAATTCTTCAATAAGCTTGATCCTCACTAAGGCTACCACCAAATTCGCATGAAAGAAGCCGACATTCCAAAGACTGCTTTTAGAACTCATGAAGGCCATTATGAGTTCCCGGTCATACCATTCGGTCTTTGTAATGCCTCATCCACTGTTCAGAGCCTTATGAACCACCTGCTCAAACCATATCTTAGAAAATTTGTCCTTGTTTTCTTCGATGACATCCTCATCTACAGTCACACTTGGGCTGCACATCTTCGGCATGTAAATCTCCTCTTGCAACTGGTTCGTGAGAATAAATTGTTTGTTGAGATGTACAAGTGTTCTTTTGGCATGGAAGAAATTGAGTATTTGGGCCACATTGTGGGGCGTGAAGGTGTCAGGGTGGACCCCAAAAAGATCCAAGCAATGCAGGATTGGCCTCAACCTAAGACCTCGAAGATCCTGAGAGGATTTTTGGGTATCACGGGCTACTATTGCAAATTTTTCCACAATTATGGTGGCATTGCGAGGCCCCTCACTCAATGCCTCATGAAAAATTCATTCCTCTAGAATGATGAAGCACAACAGGCCTTTACAGCTCTCAAACATTTCGTGTGTTCCACTCTAGTCGTAGCACTACCCGACTTCATAAAATCTTTTGTCATTGAATGTGATGCTTTGGGTATGAGTATTGGGGCGATCTTAATGCGGGAAGGTCAACCCTTGGCCTTCACAAGCCAACAACTAAGTGGAAAGAATCTGGGACAATCTACCTATGAGAAGGAGATGATGGCCATCTTGCATGCAATAGATACCTGGAAACGTTACTTATTGGGGAGACACTTCCAAATCTGGATGGACCATCAAATCCTTAAATATTTTTTGGAGAAATTCCTATACTCGCCACAACAAAATAAATGGCTCACCAAAATTCTAGGATATGATTATGAGATAATTTACAAGAAAGGGTACAAAAATATTGTAGCAGATGCATTATCGCGCCAATTTGAGGAGGAAAGTACCCTACTTGCAGTTTTCCTTCCCATTCCAGAATGGATTGAAGAGGCTCGTAAGGAATGGTTTTCACATCCCTGGCTCTCCCAACTCATTACTCAATTGCAAGAGGATCCAAATTCCACCGAGGGCTACTCGTGGCAGGATGAGATTATTCGCTAAAAGGACAGAGTAGTAATGTCACCAACATCCACCGTCAAAAGCTGCATTTTGGTGGAGTTGCACTCATCTCCCATTTTAGGACATTTAGGCTTTCAGAAGACGTATGCTCGCACTCAAAGATCATTTTTTTGGACAGGCATGAAAAATGATATTCTTACTTTTGTAGCTGAATGCAACATCTGTCAGCACAAAAAAGGAGAGACAGTCAAAGCACTAGGCACATTACAACCATTGCCCATCCCGACATCAATATGGACAGAGCTTTCTATGGATTTCATTACAGGTCTTCCAAAGTGAGGAAACAAGTTAGTCATCATGGTGGTTGTGGATAGACTTTCTAGGTATGCTCATTTTTGTGCCCTAACCCACTCTTTTACATTGACTTTGGTCACTTAATCTTTCATGGATCAAATTTTCATATTGCATGGCATACCCACTTCCATTGTGTCTGATCGTGACCTGGTATTCACGAGTAATTTTTAGCAGGAAATCTTCCAGCTACAAGGTACCCAACTAAAACTCAATACTTCCTATCATCGACAAACTAATGGTCAAACTGAAGCAGTCAACAAATGTCTGGAAACCTATCTTAGGTGCTTCACTTCAGAAAAGGAACATCTCTGGGTACAGTGGTTACCTCTAGCTAATGGTGGTATAACACCAACTATCATGCCACCACCAAAATGACTCCATATGAAGCAGTATATGGTCAACTCCCTCCTTCCCCTACTTCTTATATCAAGGGGTGCTCGAAGGTACAGGAAATGGATCAACTCCTAGAGAATCGCACAACCATGCTCGCCCATCTTAGAGAGAATCTTCATCAAGCTCAAAACCACATGAAGCAATAGGTAGTTCAGCATCACTCAGAATGCCAATTTCAAGAAGGGGATCAGGTATTTTTGAGGCTGAAACCATATAAGCAAACATCACTCAAAGACAAGGGTTGTCAGAAACTATCTCCAAAATTTTACGGACCATATCAAGTCCTTCATAACATTGGAGAAGTGGCCTACAAGCTAGCTTTGCCACCCACTACAAAAATGCATCCAATTTTCCATATCTCATGCCTCAAGAAAGTGATTGGGAACAATTACAGAATTCAAACCAGTCTACCTGAACTGGATGAAGAAGGTTCAATCTAGCTCCAACCTGAATAGGTCCTGGACACACGAGAACAACACTTGCGTGGCCGCCTAATCAAGGAAGTCCTCGTCAAGTGGAAAGCCACCTCTTCGGAATATGCAACCTGGGAACCAACCACTATTCTTCAGTAGTTTCCGTAGCTTTAGCCTTGAGGACAAGGCTATTCTTATGTGGGAGGGCATGTCAGGGTCCCACCCTAACCCCCTTATTTATGTAAGAGGATCGAGTCATATTTATAGTTGAGTAAAGAGTCAATAAAACACATATTAATAATTGTAAGTGGTTAACCAACATTTAATAACGAGACCACAATTAGTTGCAAATGGGCCATGGTATTAGATAGATGGCATTAATAAGAACCATGGTATTGCATGTATGAATCCTATATAAATGATAGAGACTCCCTGTGAGGAGCATCATGTCTTATTTTGTAATCGAGCTCAGCTCTATTGGAGGTTGCCCCCTCAAAGAGGCAAGTGAACTTTCCTTTCTGAATAATCAAATACTTGTTGTTATTTCTCTTGTTCTATGTTCTGGGTATATTTTTCTGCATATTTGGTATTCTGGTATCATCTTGCAGGATTAAGAGCATAACAACACCATAGTTGCATTGTAATAGTGCCAAGTAAGTGTGTCTCCATTAGGAGATGAACCAGAGGATGCAAGCATGCACCCTTCTAGAAAGAATAGATCATGCATGCTAAAAATAATAAAAGCAATGCTATGATAAAGAAACACTCTATCCAAAATTGAAATTTCTAAATGTGAAACAACATCTAAACTTGAATTTACTAAAGGTGGCACATGTGTTCCCTCAACATGCATGCACCCTCTTCGAAACAATAGTCTATTTCATTTTATCATATGGCATGAATGTGCCTTGTACCAAGAAATAATATATATATCTGTCTCCTGCGAAAGGGTGATGGTGCCTTATCTATTATCTTCTTTGTTTCTCCATCATTGGCAAGATCACTAGTTGAGAAATAGGTAAAAAAATATTAACACATGCATTAATCATAGATCATGGAAGTATTAGTAATGTGATGAACGTTTGTTATGGAGCAAGGCTACTTCAGAGTGGGAGCAAAAGCAAGAGTGAGGAGTGATATTTTCAAAATATCTTGGGTCATGAGTGATTTCGGGAGTTAATTTTATATAATATATATCTATATATATATTGATGCATATGTTTCAACAAAAGCATGTCAAATGATGAATTAGTGATACTAAAACATAAAAACATGGATTAAAAAATATAACACTATTCGTCTAGTGGTTATAATCTTCATCAACCATATGTCCACAAATTACAAGTTCTAATTTATATAGCATGTCAGGGTGCACATAATCATAATAGCATATAGTGCAATCCATATCTAAACTGAAAATACATCAACAAATAGGCTCTCGATGGTCTCTAACATCCCAAAAAATCATGTTACTACAAATACCTATATATCATCAAAATCATTGCCTATCTTGGGATTTTTGTCATTAATATCACCCTCTAAGCATGAATATAAGATAGAAAAAACGTAGCATGTAAAGTCAAGATTTTGTTTGAATGATGGTTACATTTTTAGTGGGGTCATGATAGAGGAGTTCAACAACTGATGTCACTAACATCAAGATACATAGAGGGCTTGTTGCTCTTGATTAAATACGAGTTCCATATGTTGGTACATGATAAAATCTAATGGGAACATTACAATCCCCCCAATCCTAAAAACTGATAAGTCTGCTGGATTTTGAGTGAGATATTAAATTACACTTTCTCCACATGAAATCCAATGAGGTTGTAACCACTCTCAAACATCCTAATTCATTCCATGGTAATGTTAAAAATTTAGGTAAAATGGTCAAAATTCTCTTTTATCTTTCATTTTAATCCTTTTACTTTAAGAATTTAACATTACTGTGAATTGCATAGCAATACTAGGGTCATAGGCTTGAATATCAAGCTACTTTGGGCCTCATATTACCATAGTGTTTTCTTTCTCCCTCCCACTCTCTATACTCCCACGATACTCTCAAACCTATATTTCTACATCTTGCTTGTTTTTTGCCTTTCCATGGCCAATGTATTGTATAAATAATACCTTGTAATACACATATTTCTATACAACATATAAAAAACATTCACCCCTATTATATGTTCAATATAGTATTTCATTTTTTTATCATTATTTATGCCCGAATATAAATGCACATGGTATGGTATTTCTTTTTCAATGAAACCCCATGAGATTATATATTTACATAAAACTAAAATATTTTACATAAAACTAAAATATAAACCACCATAGTTGCTTAAGGGAAGTGAAGCATTCTCAAATATTTAATAACTAATAATATATTTTTTTCCAAGTTGATTAGTCTATTCTCCTACTTTTCCTATGTAAAAACCATTTACCATGAATTTTCCCAATTATGCAAAATGCAAGATCATATTTTTAGGGTTGTACCTAATTTCTATTTCGACTACAGACTGCAAAAGATATAGAAAAAATTGACATATTGTGGCTCGTAGTGCATGGACTCGAAGAAGAGATGAATATATAACGTGTGTATTGAATAAAAAACTTTGGTCTATCGAGAATCAGTTTGGTCCGGAAAATAATGGAAATTCTAGCACAACAAATTCAAAATAAGATCTTTTGATATTTTTTTGGAAGAGATTTACATTTATGAATCGACTGCATATTATTGATTTAGTAATTTTTTTGAAATTATCTTCATAATTCATTTTTTTTTTATGTTTTTAATACAAAATTTATACACAAATATAAAAAATGATTTTATATCCAAATATATCTTACATATATCCATCTCTAAACTTCTAACAAATAATACGCATCAATAAAGGAAAATATAAGATAATATGAAACTTTCTTGCAAATATATTTTCTGTTAATAGAATGATTTCTACTCGCTTTAACACGTTGGAAGACTTTTGCATGTTTTAATAATACTTCGTACAATAAATTGTACTGCATTTCTATATGTTGAACTAATTTATGATGACCCTTTGGAAGTATAAACATCTCTACGACATGCATCAAAATCTTTGCTTGTTCCTCTAAAATATTGGATATTGGATATTACTTCATATTCCTCCTTGTTACTGCGTTACATTGAATCTTAGCAATATTGTTTATAATCATTTCAATCTTATTTTTATGATCATTAACAAATATTCGATAGCTTCGCTAAACTGTTTTAGTTTTTACAATACTTAGTGGCACTTAATTTATAATATTAACTATACTATGTACTCTAAAAACCTATTTCCTTTTAATTTCAAAGTTAAATATTATAATTATTAAAATAATTTTAACCTCTATGCCTCTTGCGATATTTCTCGAACATTAACTTTGTTCCTTATTCTTATTAATTTTCATATTTTTGTTCATACAAACCTTTATTATAATAATAATTTTTTTCCCTCATATCCGTCGAGATTCATGTTGTTAAAATGCATTTATATATTTACTTTTACATGTTTTTCTTTTATATATATATATAGAATTATATGATTTTTTAGATATTATTTTGATAGCGTAATTAATTAATTAAACAAATAGTTAATTTATAAAAAACTATCTCGATAACATGATTAGTTAAAAAATATTTTAATTATATATCAATTTAGGAAGTTAGTTAGTTGGAAAATATTTGTTACACTAACTCGATATATCCAACCCCTAAATAATGTAAACAATCTCCTTCTTAAACCAATTATAAAACCCAATACAATTAGTATTTATATGCTCTAACTTTCCCTAAACAACTAGCTAGCTTAATCTCGATTATCTAATATCTTCACCATTATATTTTCTTCTCTAACACATATACTCCATTATGAACTAAAGCACCTCCTCATTAGTGAAGTATGTCTTGGTCCAATGTAGAACTTACAAACATTACCAAATTGTTGACATCCATATAGGGCTGAAACAACCATATGCCAAAATGCATGGGTAACTAGCCATTGCAGCCACTAGTGTACTAGGATGTCCCTTGTGTACATGGTTCGTTCAACCATCCTTGAATCAAAAATCTCCATACATGTAACTGTACCACCCTTATTTTCCCTTGCATCACAATCATCATCATCCCAAGTACTACCACCTCCTAGAAGTGAAAGAGGTGATAGAGAAGGTGGAGGAAATGGACAGAGATGATGACATTGAAGGAGATCCTTTTGGATTTCCCATTCAGGAAATAATATAAAGAACATCTCCCCATATGTAATTCCCAACTTCTATGAATAACACACTACAAGAAATTGTCCATCGTTACTAGGATTCAGAGGAGTTTACCAAGAATATAGTGAAGGAGAGTATTCATCCTAGATAAGGGAGAGTATTGCAAAAAACAGACTCCCTTGTTTTCGTTAAAGATCAACATTTAGAAGAAAAATACCTAGAGGAGACTAAAGAATCATCGCCGAAATTTTATGGAGAGTAGCCATTAGAACCTAAGATCGAGGAACTTCACTATGCCTATCATCAGATCCTTTATGCATTCAAGGGACTAATCAACAAATAGTAGAATCTCTAAATGACTTGGAATAAGAGGACATACATAATGGTCAATATGAAGAAGTGAACCAAGGGAATCACATATATATTGAACTTTGGTTCCAAACAATCATTAAAATGTAGCACCAGTCTCTTATTCAACAGTTCTTGACATCATTTTAATCAAAGCAATCAGTCTCTCATATTTTGGTATATATCTCATCACATATTTTAATCATGCGTATGAGTTTATTCATTTTATTGTTGCACACATGGCTCCATTGGATATATTCCTACATGTGAAAAATATTTTACTTTCGAAGAAGAGTAGGATATAAAAAGAAAAATAAAAAGAGAGAAGATGGAAAAACAAAAAAAAACCCTGACGTGAAAACCTCCTTTAAGGCACTTAGCATAGGATTAGATGAAAACCTCTCTAATGCAACCTATGAGCTTGAGAAAAATAAAAAATAGTAATAAAAATACCTTGATAAAAACATCCTCTAAGGAACATAGGGTCGAGATGCTCACTAAAAACATCCATAAGGCAGCTAGTAGGCCTTAAGGAAAAAGTAAAAAAAAAAGAAAAAAGGAAAAAAGAAAAAGAATAAAAATAAAAAAAGGAGAAAAAGGAAAAAGAAGGAAGAATGATAAAAATGAAAATTATTTTGTTACTCTATTGAATGCGTCGATATCACACAAAGTAAAATAACAAGGTAAACTAAACATGCCAGTCTGCACATCTAACCCAAAAAGGAAATTCATGTACTTTCAAGGGGCCTAGAATTCACCCTTACACCATTCTCCACTATCACTTATCCTCCACAACATAATTTCAACATTTCCAACTCATTTTGAAGTATTTATTTCCATTTCCCTGAGTTACTATAAGATAGCTTAGATTTGGAAAAAATCTATAGATCAAAGACTTCCCCTATGTACAAATAAGGAAAAAGCGCAAAAATCTTCTTGGCACTCATCCATTCCATTAAAATTCTCACACCTCATTTCCCATTTTATTGTCCTTCATTCTCTATCCACTACAACCCAAAATCCTCATATTTTCCCTCTCATTCAACATCAATAACATTTCCTACCTCACAACCAAATTCTCCTTGAACTATCAAAACTCACTTATTCTCTACAAGAATAAAATAATGAGAATGAATATTTTCTATGGCTATTAAAAGAGACAACAAAATCCTCCAGTAGCCTTTAGAAACCCTGCAATCCAAAATCTCTAACACTCTAAAAGAAGGTCACTACATGCTGTAGGTTCCAAATATTCAAAAGAGACTCTAAGGATCTCTTCTACAGTATTATAGGGTCTCTTATCCACCAACACCAACAACCAAAGAAATAAAGTTTCCAATAGTAGCATCAAAGTCAACCACAATAGTACTAGAAGCACCAAAATCTTCAACAAAACCATCGAAAGCAATAGCAAAAAAAATAGAATATCTAGCAAGATCATTAAAGGGAACAAAAACATATAAATATCTAGTAGAGTCCTTGATATAAGCCTCAAAGTATACAATAGCAACATCCATGTTACTTGTGGAAAAGGCTGAAGATAAGGCATAGGTATGCATCTCTCAAACCTCACCCTTCAAACTTATTCTAAGCTTGAGAAAACATTAACATTCTATGAGGAAAATGTCTTTATACCCAAACTTAGTTAGTAGAAGGTCTCGTCCACATCTAGCAATGGTATTTATTTTTCCTTCAAGACACCCACATGTGTGTAAGAAGAACAAGATAACAAGTGAAAAAATACTTGAGAAAGTGGGTTGTTATCTTTTACTCATGAAAGAGAACATGGAGTACAAAGCGGTAGATGGTGGCCATCTCACTTAACTCAAAGCAATTCAAACTGATTTTACATGCAATATTATTTATATATAATAATAATAATAATCATAATAATAAATAAATAAATAATATAAAGAAACCAACGAAAACGTTCCATTCACCATAGGAACAAGCTAAATCTATTGGTCTATAGGACCTACTACAGGAGATAAAAGAAATGCTATAGAAACCTACCAAAATTGTTACAGGGGACAAACAAACTACTACAATAACCTAAATGAACTTCTACATGAGGCAAATGTATTGTTACATGAGGTCGATTTTTTGCACAAAAAAACCTCAAAAATATTGAATGACTTAGAAGGTAAGGTAATCCTCAATATAAATGTAATTAAAGTTCTCCTCACTCACATTTTGCATAATTAAGAGTGCTCATATTATCTCAATTATCTAGAAGAATTTTCTTCATTAGATAGTATGGATTAAACTAGTAAAGAAGTTAGGTAACTTGATTGTTTTCAAGGGACATAAAGTGGAAAAACGATGAGTAAATTCATGGAGTAAAATATGATAAGTATTTTCCTATCTTAGCTCTGAAAAATTTGTACATCTCTTCTTTGCTACAAGATCAAAATTTCACCTATACTTCCTTATACAAAATTTTCTTGCTCAAATCTGTGAAAAAATATGTTAAATCATGGGAGGAGGTTTTAATAGAAGAGAACCAAAATATACTTTAGAAATATCAAAACCAATAGGAAGAATCGAAGGAATGATAGGAAATTGAGAAAAATTCAAGATTTTATCCAATAGGGATAACCATATTTAACACTATACGGGACATCATGCAGGCCGCCAAGAAAATAAATGAGGAGAAGTAGAGAAATGAAGGTGAATAGGTTACTCATAGGATGACCAAAAATTTCAGTAAGGGGTATGATGGGCCTCCCAATCAAGTAAAAGATAAGACCCATCTAACCTTTCCTAAGCACATTTGACCTCTCCTTCTAAACTTAATAACATATTTCTCAACTTTATTAAGTTCTTCGAAAGTTTAGAGGAGATGATCATACTTTGTGTGCCTAATGTGTTTATTGTGTAGGATATTAAGGATATTTGGAGCAGTTCAGAAGGAATCTAGTTAAGAGAAAAATCTGAGACCTGTCCCATTCTACATGATGACCAAAACTCAACTAGCTTAAGGAAATTATCCTTCTCATGTAGCTGCGAAACCATCAAAAAAACTAGAGCATACTATATATATACATAGTTCAAATTAAAATATTTTACATAATATGTGCATTGAGACATTTTATCTGTGCACACTAAAACGTTTTTTTTGTACTTAATATATTTTTAATTATAAATCACTATTAATCAATATTAAAATATTTGATTGATAACTCACATTCAATTTTTTTGTTATTATGAATATGTTTAAATGTTATATATTAATTTTATATTAATAATGGAATGAATTACACCTATCCCTCTTATTATTTTTATTAGGAAGTACTTGATATTTTTTATTTTATTTTTAACTTTCAATTACTTTGGACATTGGATATTTTATTATTTTCTTTTAACAATTTTTTTTTTATATAGATATATGTGAAGTTGATATCCATATAAATTATTTAACATAGATATTCAAATTGTTTATTTAAATCTTATGTTGAAATATTTTTTAAAAGTAAGGGTTTAGACATCTTAGTTGCATTTTTTTACCTATAACATTACACAAAATTATAACAGGTAATATGGACAATACACTAAACACACATATCATATAATTCATTTTTATTTTTTATTATAGTAGACATTGCTTTTATATTAGAGAATAATTTATTTTAATTTTAAGAAAGCATAACTACATATTCATTGCCCTCATACTTAGTTATGAAATAAGCATCTCAACTCAATTATGAAAATAATTTTAACCTATATCTTCTAGGATATTTATTGAAAAAAAACTTTGTATTTTCATCGTTCTTTTTAATCTTCAATTTTCATATGTGATTAATATATCGATGTAACTTACACTCTAATATTTTATATAGTTTTTGTCATGTTTATTATAATAACTATTTCCCTCCCTACCTATCTAGATACATGTTGTTCAAATGTATTTATCTATCTACTTTTACATGTTTTTTAAACTTTTTAATTTTAATTTTAAATTGAAATATATATATATATATATATATATTTTAGAAATTATTTTGATAGAAAAATTAATTAGTTAAAAACATAGTTAATTTATGAGAAACAATCTTGATAACAGAATTGATTAGTTGAAAAAATATCTCAACTACACATCAATTTAAGAAGCTAATTAGTTGGAAAATATTTCTTATACCAACTGAATATATCCAACTCCTAAATATTAGGAACAATCTCATTATTAAACCAATTATAAAACCTAATACAATTAGGAGTTATATGCTCTAATACTACCCCTAAGCGACTACATAGCTTAATATCGATTATCTAGGTTCTTCACCAATATGTTTTCTTTTGTAACACATATGCTCCATTATGAAATTAAACACCTTTTGATTAGTAAATTCTATCTTCATCCAATATGGAATTTAAAAACATTACCAAAATGTTGACATCCAAATAAAGAAACAACCATCCACCAAAATGCATGGGTAACTGACCACTCCAACGAATAGTATACTAGGATGTCCCTTGTGTATATGGTTCATTCAACCATCTTTGGATGAAACATCTTCATACATGTCCCTGTACCAACATTATTTTCTCTCGCATCACCACCATCATCATCATCTCAAGCTTTCTCATCTTACCTGTAACCATTATTAGGATTTTTTTCAGCTTACCCTCAATTGTTCTCTCGATGTTCTTGCATCAAACCCCCAAGGAAAGAAAATTATATAGTAATACATGTCCATATATTCCATGTTTATCAAAAGATTGTATTTATTCATCACATCCTCAGATGGGTTTTTCTTACTGTAAAAAAATGTGTGAAATGATTTGGATGATCACAAGCCATCGCACCAAGTGGTTTCTAGATAACGAACCTTCCTCTATGATGTCATTTTTGACTTGTTGCAAACATGCACTACACAGTTGTTTTTAGATTACCATAAAATTTATGGTAGTGCATTTTTCTTTATCATAATTTGACTCAGTTATACACAATTACTAACTCAACTGACAAAGATAGTAGGCACATACTCAAACATTCTTAATAACCAATAATTAACTTAAATATAATATTATAGAATTTATTACAATCACAATGCTTGTCTCACATTATAATATGAAGTATATTCCACAACACTCGTAAACTTTTACCTTCATTGTTTCCAATATTATTTATAGTCATAACGCTTCAATAGGAACTATCACCTACTTCTCTTGTATTCACTTGTGCATTATTTGTTGTGGGATTTCTTCTTCTTCCCTTTATAACTACATACACAAACTTTCAACTTCTTCCTGAAAACCATTGGTCATTGATGTCCATCTAAAAAGAAATTCATTCACCGAGAGATGTGGGTGTTATTTGTTTTACTCATCAATTCTCCAGGAATCGTTTTCACCTAAATAGTTCATTAACATGCTTGAATTTCCATAGCTCATAAATTTCTCCCAAGCTTCTCCAATTCTAAGATTATTCCATCAAACATTTCTCCCTTAATTGAAGAGTAACTTCTCTAATTCCATATCATGATTAGATACAAATCCACATGCCACCTTCATACCTATTTGAGTGCTTAATTCCAAAAATTGATTCGACACCCACTATATACATAAAAGGGATATATAGTACATAATTACATGTGCTACCACAATAATTTATGTAGGCATAACTCAACCTGGATTACAAAAACACATGAGGAAATCAAGTTTTTTATGACTAAGTTTTAGTCTGGGGCCAAAAACCACTAAGATGTCGACTATAATATAACATGCACCTCTTAATTACATCATTTTATTTTAGGTACAAGAAGTATTCAAAATGCTTTGCAAACTATTAAAGAAATTATAAGCCCGTTTACATCTCATTACCATGGGTCACCTTTAATTTATCTCTTCAACTAGAATCTTCCGTGCACAAACTTGATGCCGTTGATTGGTTTTGAATTGTCATACATCTCTTGTCATTTATTAGAGTCGTGAATTTAAAAAAAAAAAACCCTTTATTGAATTCTTGTCATTTATTAGAGTAGTGATTTATAACAAAAAATACCTTCATTGAGTTAGTTAGGCTCAATTAGATTCAACACCATCTTACCCACATACAATGTTTTTATATAAACGCCCACGCCAACTCACTACTAATGAATCCATTGCCAATTCGCTATTAATGAATCCATTGCAAAAGTAGTTCCTCCTATTTTTATGAATCTTCAACTTAATTAGGCTTCAAACTTGAACATTCCGCTACTTCGTCTTTGTTGAATTATACATAATGGCATTCCCTCTTCCTTGATTTCAAACTTGAACATTCCATTGCTTCCTCTTTGTTGAATTCTACATAATCGCATGCCCTATGCGTTGATTCTTAATTATAGCATGTCCTATAGGAGACGGGACAATTTTTTCTTTCTTTGTCCTCAGACAAACTTCACCCTTTCTTGGTCCTCTGTATCCCTTTATATGGTTGGCTGAGATCCTTTTATATGGTTGTCTGTGATATTCAAAAAACTTATATATATATATATAGTAACTCTAGTTCTAATTTTGTATATTAAAAAATATGCCTGTGATCCTTCTTATTTCAAACTTTTTAGGATGATAATTTCTTATAACTTTATGAACCCTGATTTTAATATTTGATATAATATTATGAGATAGATCTTCGATTTTATGAATGATGTTAAACATTATAATGTACGTACTCATTACGTTGCAACGGTTAAACAAATATGTGGTTTTTTTCCAACCCCATATAACAATCTGAATACTCATTTTACCTATTAATTAACATTAATTAGTTCCAACTCTTTGTGACAATGTTTTTCTACTAATTTTATGAAGCTCTTAACTATATAAACTTCGTACATCTTCGAGCGTATAAATGTTCAATATTATAAGATACGACTAAATTGACATCTACAATTTGTAAAGATACTTCGAGAGAGGTTTCTGTTCCTTTCCACTTGTGTCAGGAGGTTGATGAAGTGGGTAAACTATCTTAGCTGTGCTTCAAATTATTTTGCAATCGTCGAGGTCTTCCGAGTTTTTTTTTGTTGGAATATTATTTCTGGTCAACTTTATTTGAAGTGTATTGGAGATTTCATAAAATTATTTAAAAATTATAATTGGTATAATTTAAGAGTTTTAAGGATTTTTAACACGTGCAGCTTTGTTGGAAGTGTATTAGAGATTTCTTAAACTTATAAAAATAATTATAAATTGTATGATTTAAGAGCTTTAAGGGTTTCACATATGCTTGAGTAGTCCAACCCTATTTAAACCACTGTCTTTTGCAATCTGGAGGATGTGAAATGTCACTTTGTCATAAGTGGATTCTAAGCAACCTTCAATAGTGCAAAAAGTTTAATGAATTGATATGGGTAGTCGGAACTGTAGATGCTTCCACATTACCCTATCCATCGAGGAATATTACTACCATCCATTTTAACAGTGTATAATCTCTTCCTGGGAATCACTTCTTGCTTGATGTTCTGTAGAAAGGGGCACAAACAAGCCCCATTTGAAACTTTTGAAAAGTTGGAATCATTGCCATCCTTTCTCCTACACCAACTGCTTTTGGAACCAATGGGCACAGTGGATTTAATACTATGACACCAAACCGACCTGTAAAATCATCGAATGGGATATTCTTCTAGATCGGTCAAATGAAAAATATTTTTGTTTCGAATATAAATCTTCAGGTACAGAAGGCGTTCTAGTTGAAGACTTGCCTCTGTTGCGACTATCTGGGAACATGCAACACAGAAAATTTAATTCAACTAGATTTTCTTGTAGAATGCCGATTGTAGAATATGAAATGAATTATTTCAAGCCAATTGAAAGGCCAACAGTACTATGAATAAAAATACATATAAAAAAAATAAAACAATTAAGAAACACAGTTACTTTGTGAGCTGAAAAATGTTGCAAATCTCATATATTAATTCAACTATTAACTACATTATTAAATAGTAAAACTATTACTAAAATCAGCTCTGAAACAAATCTACTAACATTACAGCTAATTTCCAACACTACTACAGCTAACAATTTGCTGTCTTAATTTTGCACAGAACACTAAATAGAAATTTAAATAACTAATTAAGCATTATTCCCAACACTCCCCATTAATGATTAATGAGGATTTACTATCTTATCTCGTAGTGCTAAAAACTGATCTTTGGCAACTGCTTTGGTGAAGATATCTGCTAGTTGATGCTGAGTATTTATATGCTTCAATTCAATATCCTTCTTCTGCACCAAATTTCTAATGAAGTGATATTTTAGGTCAAAATGCTTTGTCCTGCTGTGATGAACTGGATTCTTTGCTAACTTGATGACACTTGCATTATCACAATAAATCACTGTAGGTTGAACTTGTTTTTCTCCAATTTCTTCCAAAATTTTTCTGAGCCAAAGAGCTTGTGTACCTACTGAGGTAACTGCAACATACTCCGCTTCTGTGGATGAGAGGGCAACAATGCTTTGTTTTTTTGAGCACCATGTAATCAAACCAGAACCAAAAGAGAAACAATTTCCAGATGCGGACTTACAGTCATCAAGACTACCTCCCCAATCTGAATCACTAAATCCAACAAGATTAAAGTTTTCAGAAGAGTAGTAATGAATACCAAAATTTAGAGTGCCTTTCACATACCTTAAAATCCTCTTGGCTGCTTTCATATGTATTTCAGATGGATTTGTCATATACCTTAAAACAAGTGAAATTGAATATGTAATATCAGGCCTTGTGTGGGTTAGACATATCAAGCTCCCCACAATACTTCTGTAAGTTTTCTCATCAACTAAATCAGCACCATCATCTCTACATAACACCTCTCCATGAGCACTTGGAGTAGGGGATGGATGAAAATCAAGCATATCAAATTTATTTAGCATATCCTGTGCATACTTTGTCTGACAAATGAAAATATCGTCCTTACATTGATAAACCTCCATTCCTAGAAAATATTTCATGATGCCTAGATCTTTCATCTCAAATTCATTCATCATAGCAACTTTGAATTTATCATTCATCTTAGAACTACTTCCCATATACAATAGATCATCAACATACAAACTTATGATTAAAATATCAATACCTTCTTGTTTGTAGTAAAGGGTAGGGTCATTCTTACTTCTCTAGAAGCCATTTGACTGAAAGTATCCATCAATCATTGCATACCATGCTCTTGGTGCTTGCTTAAGGCCATACAAAGCCTTCTTCAACTTGTAGACATTATTATCCTTTCCTTCCACTTCAAAACCTTGTGGCTCCTCCACATATACTTCCTCTTCTAAGTACCCATTCAAGAAGGCACTTTTCACATCCATATGATGTATGCTCCACTTTTTATGAGCTGCTAATGAAATCAACATTCTAATGGTCTCATGTCTTGCTACTGGTAAAAATCTCTCTTCATAATCAATTCCATACTTCTGTGTAAATCCTTTAGCAACTAATCTTGCTTTGTGTCTTTCAACACTCCCATCACTGTTAAATTTAGTCTTATAGACCCATTTGGTGCCAATCTTTTTCTTGTCATGTGGAAGTTCTGTCAACTTCCAAGTGTCATTCCTTTGAATGGAATCCATCTCTTCTTGCATGGCTTGCATCCAAACCTTATTAGTACATGCATCTTCAAAACATAATGGTTCAAATTTAGCCTTGGCTAATAAAGCAAAATTGACTATCTCACCTATTGGGCTTTCTTCACGTGCTTGATTTGCACTCCTTTCACAAATATCACTCAATCTTCTTACCTTCCTTGTAGAACTTGGAGAAGAAGTTGGACTTGAACATGATGTTGAAGAAATTGATGAAGGGTTGCTTGGTGGAGTTAAGCCACTAGTTACAGAAACATTAGTTGGCTGCTCATGATCATTATCAACAATTATATCATCATTCAAAACAGATTTTGTCTTCTCAACATGGCCTTACTGATGACCATAAACTCCCCCTTCATCAAAAACTACATCTCTTGAGACACTAATCTTGTTAGTTAAAGGATTATACAATTTATAAGCCTTGCTTGTCTCACTATACCCAATAAAAATACATAACTCACTCTTTGCATCTAACTTTTTTCTATTCTGATTAGGTACATGCGCATAAGCCAAACAACCAAAAACTTTGAAATGATTAACATTAGGCCTTTTTCCATACCAAGATTCATAAGGAGTCATATTTTCCAGTGCATTGGTGGGGCTACGGTTGAGGATGTATACTGCTGTAGCAACTGCATCTCCCCAATAAGTGTTGCTCAATCCCTTAGTTTGTAGCACGCATCTTGCCATTTCAACCACAGTACAATTTTTTCTTTCAGCTATGCCATTCTGCTAGGGTGTGTATGCTGCAGTATGTTGCCTCCGGATGCCATTAATATCACAATAACTCTGGAAAGCTTTTGAGCAAAATTCTCCCCCACGGTCAGTCCGCAAACATTTGATCTTGCACCCTCTCTCATTTTCTACAAGGGGTTTGAACTTCTTGAATGTATCCAGGGCTTCACTTTTGGCCTTCAAAAAATATACCCAACAATTTCGTGAGTAATCATCAATAAAAGTGATGAAATATGATGACTTACCCAAACTCTTAGTCTGCATAGGACCAGATATGTCTGAATGAACAAGCTGAAGTGGGTAATGAGTCCTCCATGCACTTCCCTTTGGAAATATTTCCCTTGCATGCTTTCCTTTAGCACATCCTTCACAAGCCTCCTTATGCTCTTCTACCTTGGGCAAACCAGAAACTAATGCATGTGAGGTTAGAAACTTCAAACTTTGAAAATTTAAATGTCTATACCTGAGATGCCATAACCAACTTGAATCCTCATAAGCCATATTAGCAAGATTGTTGTTATGTTCATCAAACCTCAAGGGAAACATCCTATTTCTTGTCATAGGCACAACAATGATCACCCTATTTCCCTTATTCTTATCATAGATAGTACATGTCTTATTTTCAAAGACAACTTTATAATCTTTCTCACAGAGCTGCCCAACGCTCAACAAATTATGCTTCAATTGTAGAGTATAATAAATGTCATGAATACTCTTTATACCTTCTTTTATTTGGACCTCCATAGCTCCTTTGGCAGCAACCTCCAGTGACTTATCATCACCAAGCTGGATCTTGGATTTGAAACTTCTATCCTTTGCTGAAAACAACTTCTCATTCCCTGTCATATGGTTAGAGCATCCAGAATCTAGATACCAAACATCTTTAGTAGTATTTTCACCTTTGCCATAAGATAAAAATAAGTGATCTGGAGGATACTCACCATTTTCTTGAGCATAATTAGCATTTTTACCTTCTTGCAATCTGCATTCTTTTTCAAAGTGACCATACCTATTACAATGGTAGCATTTAACATTTCTCTTATCAAATCTACCTCCGCCTCTTCCTCTGAAACTACCTCTTCCACTTGAGCCACCTCTTCCTCTGAAACTACCTCTTCCACTTGAGCCACCTCTTCCTCTACCTCTTGAATAATTTTGGCTTTGCCATTTACCTTGACCTTGATGGCTTTTGGTACTGCTGCTACTTGCATCTTCATTCTTTGTAATTTGTAATTTAGAGGAAAAAGCATTCTCTACAGCTTCAAAACTTTCCTTCAATCTTTCTTCATGAGACATCAAAGATCCAACCAATTCATCAAAGCTTGAGCATTCTTCTTCCTTGCTTCCTTTCTTGTTGTTCTTTCATTAGCTGTAAGAGCATTCCAATTAGCTGGCTCCTCATATCCTGATTCAACAATCCCCCACAAATATTTTCCAATAAAAAAGGTTAGCATCTTAATGCACCAATAATCATAATCGTTGCCATCAAATTTTGGAACTAGCATCTGGTTAGAAATTCCAACAATACAACTTTAACCCAAAATAATTTTAACTGCTCTGATACCACTTGTAGAATATGAAATGAATTATTTCAAGCCAATTGAGAAGCCACCAATACTATGAAGAAAAATACATGAAAAAAATAAAACAATTAAGAAACACACTTACTGTGTGACCTAAAAAATGCTGCAAATCTCATATATTAATTTAACTATTAACTAAATTATTAAATAGTAATATATTAATTCAACTATTAACTAAATTATTAAATAGTAAAACTATTACTAAAATCAACTCTGAAACAAATTTACATTCCGTAGTTTGCCTAAATTATGGCCAATACAATACTCCTTTCCAAATCAGATCTTCACAGTTTTATTCGCTCCAGTCGTTTTTGTTGTTTTAAGTGTAGGGATTGGATGCATAAAAGTCGTAATGTGAAGAATAGATGCTTTTTAAATGAGATCTCTTTTTGCGAAAACAAATTAGATAAGCCACCCATGTCGTTGGATAATTTAGATTTCGATTGCATGAATCATCTGAGTTTGATATTAACAACCTTTCATTGCATGTGACGGCACAGTTGAAATAGAAAAGGATTTCCACGTTTCTTGATTCGTAGAGATCTCCATTGAAAACTTTTTCAGAACAAAATTTGTTCGTCGGCAGCTAAGGGTACGCGGAGCGTACAAGACCATCAAGGCCCACAAAACGTGTAGTACAACTTCGTTGGATTCACTGTATATTTCGTCAGCATCTCATGGACGAGATACGAAAGTATTGCACTGGGTACAATACTTTAATGCTCTGTGTGCGCGTCATCAACTATCTGCGGAATTTCATGGCTAACTTCATCCATAATTTTATTCATGCACTCGATACCGATGCAGTAATAATAATAACACTTGGCCAATCTATTAATCTATGCCTTTGGAAAAATGTCGCCATTGTTGAAATCGAAAGAGGACGACGACTTCTGCACACTCTGACACAATAGGTTGTGCGATGGGCGATAAAACGAATAATTGAATGCAACCTGTATAATCGTTATTGTTACAAGAAGATCGATGAAATATATATCTATGGCGATCCTGAGCTGCTTTGAAGCATAGTTAGCAAATTCGTCCGAATCGGACTAAAAAATACTAAAATTCGCCAATTCCATACGAATACCGTATTATTCAATGAAATTCGATTTTTCAAGGATAAGTGGTTGGATAAGCAGTTAAATGAAAAATAAGATGCCTCGAAATCCGCAGTTGGTGGTTTACGTAGACGGAACAGATTGTTCATAATGGTAGAACAAATAGTGGTAGGATGGCTTCCGCGCTGAAGGAAGGAAACTGGGAAATCAGTGTGGAATTTTCCAACTTCATTATTGTCTTCATGGGTGAAGGAAAAGGAAGAATATGTTACACTGAATCCGTAATGTTGAATTTGTAAGAGTTAGTTAATTTGTAATAGATGTTAATTTTGGAATCACTGATTTTTATGGAATTTCGGATATTTTTTAATAATTGTTTATATTATTATGAAAGATTTTAGATAATCAGTTTTGAAATTAAAAAATATTTTAGATTTCAATTTAAAAATAAAGTGGTGAGTGATTTTTTTGGTGAATTGTATTTGTAAGGTTATTATATTGTTTAGTTTATTAGATATTATTCAAAATTTAAAATAAATTTATAAAAAATCAGCTGAAATATCTGGTTACTACAAGAATTTTTTTAAATTGATAGGTTTTAAGATATATAGTCTCTAATATTTTTTCTAATTAAAATTATTTTATTCAAATTCGAATTTTTTTTTATCGTATCATTTTTTTAGAATTAAAAATTTTCTATTTCGAGTTTTATCTTATCCTATCAAATTCCAATTCGGACTTGGTAACTATTCATTGAAATTTGTTCGATATCCCAAATATAACAGTGTTTCAATCTTAAATAATTCTAAATAATATAGGTTAATACATTGATATACTGAAATATATAAAATTATAAAATTAGTGTATTAACATAAATTAAATGGTTTCGAAAATGTAGATAGAGATCAATATTAAAATAATATTTATTTAAGGAATATAATTTGTGTAGAAAAAATACATGTATACTTGAACTTGGGGGACCTGCGATCATGGATGACTAGGGTTTCTGTCAGACTTGCACAGACCATGCTTTTCTGTCTTCGCTTGGCAATAAAGATACAAACACTACACGACAAAGGATCAGCTCACAATCAATGGAAACCCCTCACGAGGAGGAAAGGGTGCCTCCCCCTAATATTGCTAAAAATGTCAGGACAAAACACTAGGACAATGCTGGACCTGATCCAAAATCTTTCCCAGACAATATGAACAAGAAGGAAGCTCCCAAGTCAACGTCGGCCACATATAAACCCGTAACGGCTGAAAGACCTAAGATTGAGCTCCCAAGCCACCAAATCAACACTCAAATCTAGTACATGAAGGATCATGCACTGATTGGAAAGTTTATAGGCTTTTGGCCTACAGAGAAAGCTTTGCATGGCTGGATAACAGCCAAATGGAAACCCAAAGGGCCCATTACCTTGTAGCTGGGGCCTAAAGGCTTCTTTACAACGATTTTCAACTATATAGAAGATCGAAGCAGAGTCCTTGATGGAGGACTGTACTTTTTCAATGTAGAGATTGGATTGAAAGATTCAATCCAGACAAAGAGGATATAAGCTTGGCACCAGTGTGGATTCGCCTTTATTCCCTCCCTTTGGAGTACTGGGATGAAGACTCGCTGCAAGATATTGGGAATGGATTAGGGGAGTTCATTAAAATCATAGAGGAGATGAAACTCAGGAGATATACCTCCTATTCCCAAATTTGTGTCTACATGCATCTCAGCAAAGCTCTCTCGGACGCGCTAAGTCTTTACCATGATGATTTTGAATGGATACAATCAATAGATTATGAGCACTTTCCATTCCGTTGCAGGAAATGCGATTCCCTTGGCCATCTCTTTCGAGACTTCCCTTTACATCTGAAAGCCTCGAATCCCTCCAATGCAGATAAATCTGACTCGGATGGCTTTACCAAGGTCACCAACCATAAAAAGAATCACAAGAAACCCTCTTCTAGCCTTAAAAAGCCTGTAGCCAATACCTCAATGCCTTCCACAAGCAATAGCTTTGAGACCTTGAATCAGCCGGAACTAAATACCTATGAAATCCCTGACCAATCGGAGGACATCCCCAAGATGACTCCTCATTCCACCCCCTCGAGCTCTAAGATTGCCCAAAAATCTGTACAATCCACAGATCTTAACTCTGCCGTCCCCAGTCTCTCCCCGAAATGGAATATTCAGGGCATGGAGGTTGACAATGTGCAATCGGTAACCATGACTATAGCGGAAACAACACCAGAACGAAGTGAGGCCCAACACATGGAAGAGGAGCTGGAGAGCTTCGACATTGGAGATCTGGATATACTGGGATTAGAGCAAGCTTGCAAGAAAAAATAATACACAAAATCCCAGAGAGACAACTGGAAAGCATAGAAGTCATCCTCTCTAGAGCACAACAATAAAGATCTTTAGGCATCCAAACTGGGAGTCAATGGGATGGTAAAAATATTACTAAAGACAATAAAAAAAGATGCAGGAAAACCGATCTACAGAGAGCCATCCGCATTGGGGAAATGCTAGTGGAATTGGGAAGATATTCCAAGCTTACAAAGTATTACAACCCCCTACCTAGCAGTGCACCATGAAGCTCATCTCATGGAATATGAGAGGGCTAAACAGCCCCGGAAAATACAGACAGATAAAAAACATGATTCAAATGGAGAAACCCCAATTTCTTCATACAAGAAACCCAATGTAACTCTACAACACTGGACCAGACACATGCAAAAGTGTGGCTAGCATTAAAGTAGTACCAGTCGATGCTTTTGGTGCATCAGGAGGACTAGGAATAATATGGGATGAACGAGCTATCACACTGGATAATATTCATGCGAGAAAGAATTTTGTACAAGCAACCTTCCATATTATAGGGGCAAATATACATGGTCATCTAACCAATTTCTACTCCCACCAGGAGGCAATGAATACGATAGACATATTGAATACCTTAGCTTTGATCAACTCTGAAAGAACACATCCAATATGGATACAGGAGGAGACTTTAATATGATAACAAGGCTGGAAGTAAAAAGAGGAGGTAGGGCCAAATTGGACAATGAAAGCATTCAATTCAAAAATTTCATCCAAGATAACTATCTCATAGATATGTCATCCAACAATGGTATCTAGACATGGAATAACGAACAAGCAGGCACACATCAAGTTACCTCACAATTCGATCGGTTCCTACTATCAGACAATATAATCCATCTAGGTGGGGATATCATGGCATCGATCTTACCAATCTTAGGTTCAGATAATTGGCCTATCGCTCTTCAATGGCAAAGGCCAGGCAACACCACACGCATGCTTTTCTACTTCGAGGCTTTCTGGTGGATGCACCCAGATTTTAACAATCTGATTCATGTAGTTTGGAAAAATTTCAAACCCCCGGATGGTACAAAAATGTATCAATTCCAACAAAAACTCAAAAATCTCATGAACAACATTAAACAATGGAATCAGAATACCTTTGGCAATATCTTCCAAGAACAACGTGGTCAAGATCAAGAAATGAAATGACTACAACATAGAATCATCACAGAAGGATGATTTGAAGAAAACTCAGAGCTAGAAAAACACAGGCAAACACAACTATACAAAAGAGCAAAGCAAGAAGAAATACTTTGGAAGCAAAAGTCAAGAATCAGATGGCTTAAAGAGGGTGAGAGAGACACGAAGTTCTTCCACCACACTACTATAAAAAGAAGATTGCATAACAACATCACCAATATTCATAATCCACAGGGGGATCGGTTGGAAAAACATGAGGACATTGAACAAGAGTTCCTTACTCATTTTAAGAAGGTACACCAAGAACCTTAGATAGATAGAATGCAGGCTATTGAGAAAATTACTAATAATATTCCAAAGATCATAACTGAGGAACACAATCAGCTCCTCCTCAGGCCAATATCTTTTCAGGAAGTGGAGAGTGCCATGCGACATCTCAAAGAAGGAAAAGCGCCTGGCCCTGATGGTTTTACTTCCAATTTCTTCCACAAATTTTGGGATGTTATCAAAGAAGAGGTCTGGCAAGTCTTTGAGGAATCCAGAACTAATAGATGGCTACTTCTCTCTCTGAAGAAGACCATTCTGTTGTGGTCACCAACAACCCCCCTTTCTTCACTTGACATTAGCAATAACGTCAAGCGAAGAGGGGACCCTGAACGAAAATCCCAAAAGAAAAAATATTTTTTCTAAAGTTTTTGTATTTCTCTCCCTAAGGTTCAAATCGCATCGCAAGGAAAGGCCAAAGCATATCTCGAGCGCGAAAAACAAATACTGCGAAATTGCGATGCGAAGTTCATCGCATCGCATACTTCACACGCGCCCCTTAAAAGAAAAACCTTCGAGCAATGCGATCGCCGATATGCGATATTGCAAATCGCAAGAATTAGGCTATACGATGTAACCATTAAACGAGAACTTGCGATATTTGCGTTTTGCGATTTGCGATGGCAGCGATCTGCGATCTACGACATGCGATCTGAAAAGACTTACCACACGATAGACCCATGCATTAAGCGCGCGCCTTGAAATAATTTAATGACCGCATGCTTAAGTATCTAGCAATGATTGCGTTACATTTATCGAAGAATCAAGTGATGATGGATGTCAGAATTATGCATTCATTAGGGATTAATGCTTTCACGTCAAGTCTTTTCATTTCACTTCCCCTTTGCGTAGACTGCAAGACACGCAACTGATATAAGTTTATATGCAGGAAACATCTGAAGGAAAGAGGAAAGCTCCAATCAGCAAAGAGAGAATGCTTTTGCAAAATGGATGCCGCATGCAGCAGAACCGCGGATCCCAGGCTATCAGCCAACCGGCACTGATGAAATTAGACTATCTAGTACTCAGAGTCAAAGGCGCACAAAAGCAGCGTATTCAGAAAAGATCCTGAAGCTAAGACTTAGTGAAGCAGAGAAAGAAGCGCATGAGAAGGAGAACGCTTCAGGGAAACCTGGAACAAAGAATGGAAGAAATTCTCGAAACAGGGAGTTGCCCATGCAGCACGACTCTTAACCCACTCAATCCACCGCACGACCGAAAACCGAAAACGGCAACAACAAAATCAGTTCGAGAAGAAACTGGGACACGCTAAGTATACACGCGGCGAATACACCCAGCTAGAGAAAGGTTTTCGAAAATATCTTCTGGTCTGCCGGAAGGAAGTGCCAGCTCCTGCTATTTCCACTTTTATCTCCCGAGCGAAACAAGAAGGCGGCTAGCCGACTCTTCCCCGGAAAGCATTACACTGTTGACAACACTAAAGAGAATATACGGAAACGGTCAGAAATTAGATTTTAAGTTTAGAAATAAAGTTTCTTTTAGTAAAAGGGCGGTCATTTGAGGCCGATTACCTAATTTCATGTAATTAATATTGATTAGTTAGTAGTATTTAACCCTTCTCATGGTTTTTGGAGAAGGGTCCAGAAATCTGTCAAAAAACTTATCCTC
The DNA here is from genome assembly GCA_031772625.1 of Pinus tabuliformis. Taxonomy (NCBI): domain Eukaryota; kingdom Viridiplantae; phylum Streptophyta; class Pinopsida; order Pinales; family Pinaceae; genus Pinus; species Pinus tabuliformis. The sequence goes on along the minus strand of CM062819.1, from coordinate 1,815,457,548 downwards.
AGAACATGCACTTCTGCACCCTCAGAGGAGGTTTTTGATGAATGGATGGATCGAGATTTATTTTTGTTTGCATTTTAATATCTGTTACTGATGTTGCACTTCTGTACTCTTAGCAGATGTTAGAACAAGTAGAAATAAATCATTGTTACTTGAAGTTTATTAGTGAACTTAGTCATAAATGGTACTTTTATCTCTTGGCTAGATTCTGCTAGTATTCCTAAAGTGATATGTGGCTGAGTTCTTTGTATGTTATTGCATGAATGTCTGTATTACCATTTGGCACTTCTGTACGGTGGGGTGATTTATTTATGTTTAACATATAGAAAACTGATTATGCGATATGCTGTTCACAACTACTCTGCCTAGCTTCTTATGCAGAATGGTTTATCTTTATTGATTTATATTCTGATATCAGTTGAATGATATTTATTATCGGCTGCTGTTAGAAATCTTTCTAGATCACATAACAAAAGAGAAACACCCCGGGTTAGCGTAGATTAGATATATTTTTCTTCATTAGATTACATTAGCATAGAGTTAATTTAGCAGTTAGAATTAAAACTAGATTAGAAGAATCCCCCCCCCCTTTCTTAGATTAATACCATCAGACTCTACGCACACACACACACCCCCATCACATTGGGAAATTGGTCCCATTACCCCCAGTCGGACCCGTTACTCCAAACGGGCAAGGAGCCGCCAACCAGATTCCGGACTAGGTGGGTATCCCCCTTGTTGTTGACCCGACCTCGGGGCCCTCAACATTTCTGGTGCTAGAATGAGGGCCATAGCTATGAATGGCACATAATTCAAAACCCAAATACCATTCTAAGAGCAAATCACCCTCAGCAACTTCCCCGACTTCCCCAATATGACTAAACTCGGAACTGGAAGTCGCTCGGACATCCACCGCTGCTATACATCCCGATACATTAGAACAACTTATTGTCCATCCCCCTGAAGTTCAAACCTTGATCCATAAACTCCAGGGATTCTCTATTTTTAACCAGAAATCTGATAAATCTAAAGGCAGCTTGACTTCGCAATACAACCCTACTCATCCCCTGACCCGATTGAAGAGTGAAAAGTTTGGCATTCAGCCAACTGAAATCCCTCTCCCCACTAGGAAAAGAGCAAGGAAAGCATTTCAAGAGTCTGACAGAGAGACTCTTTCATCCACCTCATCCATTTCAACTCCCTCTCCTCGAAGTCTACCACCCACATCTCCACCTCAAATCACTCATCCATCTTCCGCAACTCTTCCTCCACAATCGTCAAAGATCATAACATCTCTATCTTCTCAATCTCAAAGATCATCTTCTACACTTTTACTAACCAGCAACTCAGCGATGGCACAATATCCATGGAACAACCCTGGGGCGGTTCTAATGCCTCCACCCCTGAGTCCAATACCTGCCCATCCTGAGAAGTGGTTACCAAAGTTCAATCCAGAAACTGGAATGCTAGCTGAAGAACATATCAATAATTTCATGCTTTCTGTTAATCTCAACGGAGTTACCAACGAAGACGCCGTGGTCCGACTCTTCCCCTATACAATGCAAGGAACGGCTGGGTCATGGTACTTCTCGCTACCCTCTGGATCTATCACCAGCTGGGATATTTTTCAAAATCAATTTCTCACTAAATTCAGCGATGATAGATCGACAGCGACACTGATCAACAATCTGTCCAATCTTAAAGCTGAGGCTCGGGAACCCATTAAAGATTTTAACTTACGGTTCAACAAGATCATCAATAAAATCCCCGCTACTTCCCAACCCAGACAGGAAGTAAGATGCGAATGGTACATCACCGCCTTACCTTCAAACTTGGCCATCTTCGTAGATAGGGCAAGCAAGACAACCTTAGTCGAAAATTTGGCTGAGGCATTAGCAGTCGAAAGACGCGTAGTAGCCCTAGAAAAGAGATCTACAATCGAAGAGCGTAAATCTAAGAAAATCTCTTTCAAAGAAGAAACCAAGAAGAAGCAAACGAAGGATCCTTTCGACATGGAAGGATTACAAAAGGTATTAAAGGCCATGTCAAATGAGATGATTGATATCAGGAAACAAGTAGCAGAATCGTCCCCAAGAAAGCCTTTTAGGAGTTTTAAGAGAAATCCTCCTATGGAGACGAAGCCACCTAGCGTGGTCTCTAACGTGGAATCTGAAGATGAAGAAGAAGAGAACATCGCTGAAACGCATACCGATGATGAAGAAGTGGTGGAACTGCAAGGAATGTGTGATTTCATCCTCCCACAAGAGGAAGATCAAGAAGCACTTCCGGTTAGTACAAGAAGCAGAAATCAACTTGATCCTCCCCAGACTACCCCAAAACAGAAGGGCGCAAGCCCTCCAGCAAAAGAAAAGGCTGCAACAAAGAAGACAACCCCTAAAGCGACCTCATTTAGCCCAGTCCAATCAGAGCAATCGCCTCCATCAAAGACACTAATAGTGTCGAATGAAATGGAGTATAACATCATCGACGACATGAAGAAGACTAGGGCTAATATCACCCTATACGAGCTGAGCAAATTGAAACACCAACAGAAAATAATGATGAAAGAGTTATATGCCGTACCTACTGCGCCTTTACCTACAGCTATAGCTTCCCATAATATAGGAACACCCTCAATCAAAGCGATCAATAAAATAGATCCAAATGACATCGCCTTGATTAGAGGGAGGTCTAGATCTCACACTCCCCCTTTCCTCCTCACTTACGAGATCTTTAACAGAAACATGCATAACTGCTTGGTTGATTCTGGTGCTTCAACCAATATTCTACCCAAGTCAATATGTGCCAAACTTAATGTTCAACCGCAAAAATCCGCAGTACGCATAGTTCAACTTGATCGATCACAAGTCGAAGTGATAGGCGAACTTAATCAAGTGAACATAAGACTATCGTCCAACCCCAAGGTGTGCCAGGTCATCGATATTCTAGTTGCTGACATCCCTGAATTTTATGGTCTAATTCTTAGCAGGGATTGGTCTGAGAAGCTACACGGATATTTTTCGACTGACTGGTCGCACATGTGGTTACCCTTCAACGAGAAGCCAAATCAAATAAAGGTTGAACGAGAACTGCACCAAAAGTACATAGTGACGGACCTGGAGGGAGAGAACGAAGCCATAGCATACAACAGCAGCATCATAGGAAACTATTCGGTAGACTCTTTCCTTGGAAATTTCAATGCTCACATATCACCATATTTAGAAAATTCAGTTGTGTCCCAAATAGAAAACTTTTCCCAGACTGATGATTCGAAATGTGTTAGTTTCTTAGATAACCCTGTAAATACTTCTTTATTTTGGAAATTATATTTTGATGGCTCTAAGACCAATGAGGGAGCGGGAGCAGGATGCGTCTTGATTAGCCCAGATGGAAATAAGACCATGCTCACATGCAGACTGGAGTTCGATTGCACGAACAACACAACGGAATACGAAGCCTTGGTGCAAGGCCTATACAAAGCAATCGACTCCAACGTCAAATATCTTCAAGTCTTTGGAGATTCCGAGATCGTCGTCAAACAGGTACGTAACACCATACATTGCCTGTCTAGTCATTTAAAGCACTACCAATCTTTAGTGCAAGATCTCACTGCGCATTTTACAGCATTTAATATTTCATAAATCCCAAGACTTCACAATGCAAGCGCAGACCTGCTAGCAAACGTAGCCTCCAGACTCATTCCCTCCGAAGATTTTAGTCCAGATAGGTTTTCGATAGAATTAATTTTTAAACCGTCTATCCCTGACAACATCACCAACTGGAGAGTATTCAACGACGACCCAGACATCGTAAGTTCCCTTACCTCTGAAGGATCCTACTCAAACCAGATAATCGACGAGGACTGCCATGACCACCAAATACAACAAAGTGGCACTGATAACGCTATACCCAAATCAGTGGTCAAATTAGAAGACATGTATGACTTAAAAAGTCGGTTCAAAAGGTTAGCTAACGCCAAACTTTACAGTTCAACTTTGAACTACGAATCAATGAACTTAGGAACCGACGAGAAACCCCAAAACGTCAATCTAGGCCAAGGCCTAGCTCCTGAAGAAAAATCAGCATATATCCGTCTTCTACGACAGTATAAGAACGTCTTTGCCCGGAACTACGATGAGCTAAAAACTTATAACACTTCTATCATTCAGCACACTATCCCTATGATCGACAACGAGAAACCCGTCCAACAAAAGCTCAGAAAAATCCACCCCAACCTGGAAAATCAGATAAAAGCTGAGCTGAATAAGTTGTTGAGAGCCAGAATAATTTTCCCGGTCAGACATTCCAAATGGGTATCCAATATGGTACATGTTAGGAAGAAAAACGGAGATATTAGAATCTGCATCGACTTCCGGAATCTCAACAAAGCCTATCAGAAGGACAATTTTCCCCTCCCACCTATGGAGCAAATATTACAGGCTGTAGCAGGCTCAGAATTGATGTCTTTCCTGGATGGATTTTCAGGATATAATCAAGTGATGGTACACCCAGACGATCAGCTAAAAACCACCTTCCGAACTAAGTGGGGTACCTACGCGTATCGAAAGATGCCGTTCGGTCTGATCAACGCCGGCGCTACTTTTCAAAGAGCTATGGATATTGCGTTCAAAGGGTTAATCAATAGATTAGTAGTGATTTACCTGGATGATATAACTGTGTACTCCAAAAAACAAAGCGACCATCTCAAAGATTTGAAGCAAATCTTTCAAAGATGTTTAAGGTATGGAATCTCGCTTAACCCGAAAAAATCTTTTTTCGCGTTGAATGAAGGAAAATTGCTAGGATTCATAGTGTCCAAATCGGGCATTCACATCGAATCTACCAGAATCAAAGAAATTTCCGAGATATCCATGCCCCATAACAAAAAGACCATGCAATCTTTCCTAGGACAGATTAATTTTGTGAAAAGATTTGTCCCAAATTTTTCACGTATTATTTCTCCTTTACAAAAAATGATAAAGAAGAATTCAAGCTTTAAATGGGGTCTAGACGAGCACGAAGCGTTTAACTTAATCAAACAAGCCATCATCGACGCTCCATCCCTAGCAACCCCAAATTTTTCAGAACCATTTGTCTTATACACGTTTGCCTCAGAGCGTTCTTATGCTGCGATCTTGACCCAGGCAAACAAATAAAAGGCAGAAGCCCCAATCGCATTCTTTAGCTCAAAGTTACAAGGTGATGAGCTGAAATATTCGGACGTAGAAAAACAGGCATATGCCGTCTTTAAAGCAGTCAAATATTTCAGACGCTTCTTGCTAAAGGCCCATACCAAGGTCATAGTACCATTCCCGGCGGTAAGAAACCTCCTGATTCAGAAAGACGTGGGTGAAAAGAGAGCGAATTGGATCACCGCCTTGCAAGAATACGACCTCGAAATCAAGCCAGCACACATCGTAAGAGGCCAAGGCTTCTGCAAGATGTTAGCTAGAGCATCGCAAATCCCCGAAGAGTCACCTGAAGAGGTACACACGTATGAGGTAAGCCTAAACGATGCTGAATCATTTTATGCCGACATCATTTATTTCCTAAAGAACGGATATGCTCCATTTCACCTGGATCACATAAAAAAGAGAGCCCTGAGGTTAAAAGCCAAACAATACCAACTCGTAAATGATGTCTTATTTAAAAGAAACTATGATTCTGTGCTTCTTAGATGTCTTGAGAAAACTGAAGCCGAAAAGGTTTTGCAGGAACTCCACGATGGACCAGCAGGTGGAAACTATGCTGGAGAAGCCACCGCACACAAGATCTTACGTGCAGGATACTACTGGCCCACGCTGTTCAAAGACTCGTACAATCACGCGAGAAAATGCCAAGTCTGCCAAATCACTGCGGGAAAACAAAAGAAGTCATCCATGCCACTGCAGTCGGTTAACATCGAACAGCCATTCAGCCAATGGGGCCTGGACATTATAGGTGAGATCGTTCCTCACTCCTCTAAATAGCATAGGTATATCCTCACTGCAACTGACTATTTTACTAAATGGGTAGAGGAAGTTCCGCTCAAGACAGCTAATTCTGAAAAAATTGTTGAATTCATAGATCAATTTATCATTAATAGGTTTGGATTGTCGACGGCCTTAATATTTGATAATGCTTCATATTTTTTTGGAAATACCATGACTGAGTTCACGCTCAGAAGAGGGTTCAAACTGAAGTATTCTGCCAACTACTATCCGCAAGGCAATGGGTTGGCTGAATCAACGAACAAGAACCTAATTAGGATTATCAAAAAGACAGTTGACCAAAACCAAAAGAATTGGCACAAAGCGCTGGTAAACGCCTTATGGGCAGACAGAATTACCAAGAAAGCCTCTATCGGGACTTCTCCCTTTAATTTGGTTTACGGGAGAGAAGCAGTTCTTCCTACTCACTTACTCATCCCCTCTTTGTCCTTAGTACAATACATTGATGAAGTACCTACTTCTCCCTTACAACTAAGGCAAATGGAGGTAATCAAGTTAGAAGAACGACGAGAACAGGCCAAGAAAACCCATGCTCACCACCAAGTGCTGATAAAATCCTCTTTTGACTCGAACATAAAGACCAGAAAAAACTTCCAGATGGGTGATCTAGTTTTGAAGTGGGATAAGGCTCACAAAGAAAAGGGAAAACACACGAAATTCCAGAAGCTATGGCTTGGTCCTTTTCAAATCGTAGAAGTCATAGGCCCGTCGACTTTTGTGTTGCAGGACTTGACAGGCAAGAGAGATTCTCTGTCTGTAAACGGACAAATCCTCCAAATGTATTTCCCATAGAAGTTCATCCTTCTGTTTTTGTAGGATAGTTTTAATTTTTCATGTTAGTTTTCATTTTTTCATAGATAGGGCTGGTTGTGAATGATCATAAATAGTATTCATGAAGCAACATACAATTTATGTATCAGATTTTGATTTCACTTGTATAAATAGCAAAACATTTTGAAAAATCTGACTTTTATTATTGACAAATAGAGTTGACTTTAACCTGAATATGATGTTAGTTTCAAACTTCACAAAGAAACCTGGGATGAGAGTAACTTTTGGCAAAAAATTGTTTTATACCAATGCTATGAAAGGTATCATCAATAGCAAAATAGGTATTCTCTGCAAAACTGCTGTTCTTAAAACTCTATTATTGTCGTCCAGAGCTTTCTTAAGGAAAAACAATGACTTCCTCCCTGCTAAGGAAAATCGCAGCATCCAGAGAAACAATCCAAGAAAACACTATATCTCAAAGAATAAGAGGTCTCATCACGAGCCGGCTTATCATGATCACAGATATTATAACTTGCTGACTTTGCCACTACTGTCTACCAAAGCAAGGCAACAACTCAAGATTGTGCAATCGAAAGACAAGGGGTCTCATCACGAGCCAACTTGTTCAGCAAAAAAGTATAAATCAAGTGAATGATTGTGTCATAATTTGGCCACCAAACCAAGACATTGTTCTTTAGACAATAAAAAAATAAAAAATAAAAGAAAGAAAAAGTGTCAGAAGGATTTTTCTCTGGAATGTTGTAAATAACCTCAAGCAGGAAAAAGGATCATTTCTGGATAACATGGTAACCCTGTCGAGGCTATGGACGCTTGCGGGCAGCAGAGGCTCTACCTGCGACAAATGAGCATACTTTACAAAGCCAGTACACAGAGAAGACCTTATTTTGTCTTTGAAGAGACTGAGTAATGACTAGGTATGAATACAAAAAATAACCCAGGGGAAACAAACAATCAGAATCAAATAAGAAGTTGTGACGAAGCATCATTGACAGGATAAAAGGTAATGCTCTATCTGTCCATAACAAAATTTAGGCATAAGAAAATTTTTATGTTTTGGAAGTGAAAATGCAATAGAACAAGCAAAGATAACTGGTTCTTCACAGTGAATCGCCATTGTTGTGGTCACCAAAAACCCCCCTTTCTTCACTTGACATTAGCAATAACGTCAAGCGAAGAGGGGACCCTGAACGAAAATCCCAAAAGAAAAAATATTTTTTCTAAAGTTTTTGTATTTCTCTACCTAAGGTTCAAATCGCATCGCAAGGAAAGGCCAAAGCATAACTCGAGCGCGAAAAACAAATACTGCGAAATTGCGATGCGAAGTTCATCGCATCGCATACTTCACACGCGCCCCTTAAAAGAAAAACCTTCGAGCAATGCGATCGCTGATATGCGATATCGCAAATCGCAAGCATTACGCTATACAACGTAACCATTAAACGAGAACTTGCGATATTTGCGATTTGCGCTGGCAGCGATCTGCGATCTGCGACCTGCGATCTGAAAAGACTTACCACACGATAGACCCATGCATTAAGCACGCCCCTTGAAAGAATTTAATGACCGCATGCTTAAGTATCTAGGAATGATTGTGTTACATTTATCGAAGAATCAAGTGATGATGGATGTCAGAATTATGCGTTCATTAGGGATTAATGCTTTCACGTCAAGTCTTTTCATTTCACTTCCCCTTTGCGTAGACTGCAAGACACGCAACTGATATAAGTTTATATGCAGGAAACATCTAAAGGAAAGAGGAAAGCGCCAATCAGCAAAGAGAGAATGCTTTCGCAAAATGGATGCCGCATGCAGCAGAACCACGGATCCCGGGCTATCAGCCAACCGGCACTGATGAAATTAGACTATCCAGGACTCAGAGTCAAAGGCCCACAAAAGCAGCGTATTCAGAAAAGATTCTGAAGCTAAGACTTAGTGAAGCAGAGAAAGAAGCGCATGAGAAGGAGAACGCTTCAGGGAAACCTGGAACAAAGAACGGAAGAAATTCTCGAAACAGGGAGTTGCCCATGCAGCACGACTCTTAACCTACTCAATCCACCGCACGACCGAAAACCGAAAATGGCAACAGCAAAATCAGTTCGAGAAGGAACTGGGACACGCTAAGTATACACGCGGCGAATACACCCAGCTAGAGAAAGGTTTTCGAAAATATCTTCTGGTCTGCCGGAAGGAAGTGCCAGCTCCTGCTATTTCCACTTTTATCTCCCGAGCGAAACAAGAAGGCGGCTAGCCGACTCTTCCCAGGAAAGCATTACACTGTTGACAGCACTAAAGAGAATATACAGAAACGGTTAGAAATTAGATTTTAAGTTTAGAAATAAAGTTGCTTTTAGTAAAAGGGCGGTCATTTGAGGCCGATTCCCTAATTTCATGTAATTAATATTGATTAGTTAGTAGTATTTAACCCTTCTCATGGTTTTTGGAGAAGGGTCCGGAAATCTGTCAAAAAACTTATCCTTAGAACATGCACTTCTGCACCCTCAGAGGAGGTTTTTGATGAATGGATGGATCAAGATTTATTTGTGTTTGCATTTTAATATCTGTTACTGATGTTTCACTTTTGTACTCTTAGTAGATGTTAGAACAAGTAGAAATAAATCATTGTTACTTGAAGTTTATCAGTGAACTTAGTCATAAATGGTACTTTTATCTCTTGGCTAGATTCTGCTAGTATTCCTAAAGTGATATGTGGCTGAGTTCTTTGTATGTTATTGCATGAATGTCTGTATTACCATTTGGCACTTCTCTACGGTGGGGTCATTTATTTATGTTTAACATATAGAAAATTGATTATGCGATATGCTGTTCACAACTAATCTGCCTAACTTCTTATGCAGAATGGTTTATCTTTATTGATTTATATTCTGATATCAGTTGAATGATCTTTATTATCGGCTGCTGTTAGAAATCTTTCTAGATCGCATAACAAAAGAGAAACACCCCGGGTCAACGTAGATTAGATATATTTTTCTTCATTAGATTACATTAGCATAGAGTTAATTTAGCAGTTAGAATTAAAACTAGATTAGAAGAATCCCCCCCCCTTTCTTAGATTAATACCATCAGACTCTACGCACACACACACACACTCATCACATTGGGAAACTGGTCCCATTACCCCCAGTCGGACCCGCTACTCCAAACGGGCAAGGAGCCGCCAACCAGGTTCCAGACCGCGTGGGTATCCCCCTTGTTGTTGACCCGACCTCGGGGCCCTCAACACATTCTCAGACTCCTGACAAATTCTGGCCCATTGCTCTATGTAATGTCATATACAAAATCATCTCCAAAGTTATTGCATCCAGACTAAAACCACGAAATTCTCTACTCATATCACCCGAGCAATCAGGATATGTGGAAGGAAGGAAAATCACGGATCGAATCATTCTCACTCACCAGATTATACTCCCCTTAAAGAAATCCAAAAAAGCAGGTATATCTCTCCAAAGCTTTTGATAGTTTAAGCTGGAAATATATACAAAAAATGTTGATAGCCTTTGGCTTCCCCCCCCGGGTTAGTTGGTTCATGAGTCTTATATCATCTTCCTTCTTCCCCATTCTGATCAATGGGATCCCTTCCTCCCCCTTTCACCCCTCTTGAGGCATTTGGCAAGGAGATCCTCTCTCCCCTTTTCTGTTCGTCATAATGGCGGAAGGACTAGGAAGATGCATCAAGGAAGCTCTTCGAACCCAACAACTAAGAGGTATTACTTTTCTCAACACCCTGGCCTTCATCCACCAACAATTTGTGGATGATAATATGTTGTTTGGCCATCACTCGGTCCAGGAAGCTCTCAAATTAAAAACCATTTTGTCTGAATTTCTGGATGCCTCTGGAGCCTGCATTAACAAGACCAAATCCCAGATCATTTTCTTTCATGCCTCTGCTACAACCAAAGCCTCAATTGCTCGAATCTTGATTTTTACAATAGCTGCTCTTCCCTCCAAATACTTGGGCACTCCCATGACAGACTCCACTTTAAAGCACTCATCCTGGAAATTACTCTTGGAAAAATTGGAAGCCCGTCTCTCTTCCTGGACTTACGGAGCACTAAACATGGCAAGCCATCTAGTCCTAATCAAAGCCGTGCTGCAATCCATGTCGCTCTACCTTTTTTAGTCCTGGCAACACCAAAATGGGTCCTCAAAGAAATTAGAAATCTTAAAAGAACTTTTTTGTGGGGAAACGTAGGCCAAAAGAGAAAATGGGCCCTGGTAAAATGCGATACATTGTGCCACCCAAAAATATATGGAGGTACTGTGCTTCCTGATCCTCATCATAGTAATACGGTCATGGGAGCTCGCATCTGGTGGAAATGGACCTTGGAGCCGCATACTCCCTGGGCTATCCTTTGGACAATGAAATACACCAATAACCGACCAGTTGATGATTTAATCAGACTCACAAAAGTTGGATCAGGTTCTCTCATCTGGATTGTAGCTAAACAACACAAGGATTTAATTCAACAACATAGCTTCTGGGAAATTAAGAATGGTAATAATGCACGGTTTTGGGAAGATTCTTGGCAGCAAAGACCCACGTTGATGGACCTGGTCAAACCTCAACAAATATAGGATTGGGAAGGGCAATTGATGGAAAAGGTAAATCAATACTGGAAGCCTACCCACGCTCAAGGATACATGCAATGGATGAACTCAGATCACATCATCGAGCAAGGCACTTAGCTCATTAAGGACAATCTGGAAACAAAGCTTTCAAATAGGAAAATATGCTACTCTCATAAGAGGGATAAAATCAGATGGGGTTATGAGGCGAAAGGAACCTTCTCTACACAAGAAGCTTACATCTTAACAATAAGAAATCAAGTAGTCAAGGACCCACTCTGTAACAAAGTATGGGCGCCCACCATTTGGCCAAAACTTTGCACTTTCCTCTGGCTGCTATGTCAAAATAAAATTCTCACTTGGGACAACCTATGGAAAAGAAGCTTTAATGGGCCTTCTATGTGTCCCAACTACAAACAGATAGAAGAAACCACTGAGCACCTAATATATTCCTGCCCATTGGTGAATGGACTATGGGAAAAAGTTAGCTTTAGATGCCAAAAAAATGGGCAAGTTAAGGAGGATATTTCTAATACTATGCACACTTGGGCAAATAGTCCTTACAAAAGCAAACTGCTAAATGCTTTATGGAAACTTATCCCAGGATTCCTCATGTGGACTATTTGGAAAGAAAGGAATTGACGTATCTTCAAGGACTAGTCCTCCCTTCAGAAGTCGTATGGAATAATATTGGTAAAAACCTTTGAGAAACCTTGATGCTTCAAACTTGGTCTGAAGAGGATTATCCCACCACTCCTCAGGAACAGACTATCTAGGAAAACTGGAACCTTCAATGGAATCGTATGCAAGCAAATCAGGGTAAAACTTCCTCACAAGGAAAGACAACAGACAGATGGACCCCTCTGCCCCAGCATATGATACAACTCAACTTTAACGGAGCATCTAAAGGTAATCCAGGCAAAGCAGGATATGGAGGAGTCTTTAGGGATCACAAGGGCATTCCGCTTCTAACTTACTTAGGCTCAATTGGCTGGGATACAAATAATTTGGTGGAATTAGAAGGGATATGGCAGGGGCTTCTCCTTGCACAACTCCATGATTTCTTCCCACTTATAATTGAAGGGGATTCTAAGATTCTCATCGACATGATTAATCAGATCCTGTAAGGGACAACCTAATACAAGGTTGGTAGCAATTGGAGATTGGCAGAACGACTAGAGCTCATTAAATAATGGCTCTCAAACCATAGAGTTGTAAACCTTAAACACTCTCGTAGGGATGGAAACAAAGTAGCAGATCTTCTAGCTAACATTGGGGTAGACAGTGGAAGGACCTTTCATGCAAGCACACTTAATACTATGGCCACTATTCAGCTACATGAATACAATGAATTGGTGCAAATTGAAATGGTACAGGAAGAAGAAATGCACCCGAATGCGGGTGATTACCCCAGTCATTAAAAATGATGAGACGGTAAGGTGGTGGAAGGGTTGGCCACATGGCCCCCTTAAACTTCCCCCATGCCAATCTGAATTGCATTCAAGGCACCTTGCAGGCACCATTTAATGAATGCACAGGCTGAGACAGAACCAATTCTCACATAACAATGGAGCCTGCAAACCACTTTATTATTCCTCTTCCCCTGATTCATTGTGTTTGTCCTCCGTACGTTGGAGAGCCTAATGTGCGCACTGTAACAGGTAGTCAATTCTCATTGTTAAGCTGCATTGACCTAGGCAATGGATTCCACCATTCCCACACCTGCCTCTGCAACCTAGCTCAGGTCCACAATTCCTCTGTCAATTCCCTACACTGTTCCTTTGTCAATTCCTCCACCATCCTCGCTGCTACAACCCCTGCTTTCATCCCCATCATGGTTCGCCGCCATATGCGAAGTAGGAGAGGTGGCACTAGAGGTGGAAGCTCTCGCTCTCCTAGAATGCGTAGCCCCGATTCAATTTCCCCTGCCTCCTCAGCTGATAACCCCAATCTGCTAAGTTTCACTTGATAATACCGAGACACCCACAATGGAAGAGGACGAGCTTGGCTCCATGGCACAGGACGTGGAGATGTGGTGGTTCGCACTGCTAATTTCACCTACCTTTTTATCCTGCTCCCCATACCACACAATTTTGATTTCGTAGCTCCTTGAATCGCCTAGTAATCGTAGCCACCGTTTTAATCACTTTTACGGAAGAAATTGAGCTGCTAGATCATCTAGTTGAACACAACGATCAGCCAAACAGAGCAAAACCAAGCAACAGGAACCGAGGAAACACTGGTGGTTAGAGAGCTGATGAAGATAGAGCCACCCTGCATGGTAAAGCGATGGCTGGCAGTCAGCATGTTGAGGAGGGTAAGCTCAGTAACACGCAGGCTTCAGGGAGTCGCTGAGGAGACACGTCAAGAATGCGTGTGGGTGCATGCAGCATTAAGGGAGACCCTCCAGCACATGGAAGTAGCACTTCGGACAAGGATGACGATTCAGACAAGTACGTGTGTTCGATTGTGGAGGGACTAGCCCCGGACAACTAATAGCCAGGTTTCCAGTTTGGCAGGTGGATGTTCTGTCTTGTTGATGAGGCAGTTCTGGTTAAGTTTCTGTGTCTCCTGGTTAGGACACTATTTTGTTTAAAATGTTTCTGTTGTGTTGTGATCAAATTGTTAATCCCTGCATGGGCTATTTTTGGACTTATGTTTTTTTGGATTGGTTTCCGCTCTGTTGGGGTAGTCAAAGCTAGTTAATCTAGGTGTGTGATGAATGATGCTCAGATCCTCTAAGGTCAAGCCTCACTGTAAATCCTTTTTTTATCATATTAATAGATTAAACTTAGAACAAAAAATAATAATATTTATTTAGTAAGTATTAAAATACTTATTTTACTGCATTAATTTCACTTTTGTTATAAAGATTTTCAATTTCTAAATGGATTTTGTTACAATATTATTGACCAATACCATGGCTTATCAGTAATCAAATGCTAAGAAAATCATAACTAATTTTAAATGACATTTGTTAATTAAAACTACAAAAATGACATAAATATTTTGAAAATAAATCTCAACTTTTAATTTGTGTATCTTACTAAAAATATTTTATATAAGTTATCTAATAATTAAATTAAAATTGTAAAATAGACTTTTTACAGTATTAAAAAGTAGAACTTTTATAAATTTTTAAAATTGTAAAAACTCCATTTCAAAATAGACATGTCTAACATAATCATGGTTGGATTTATGTTTTTTATATTTATCACTATAAATTCATTTTAATTATAAATTTATTTTGTGTATCAAATTTCTTGAGGGCATGATCAATTTGAAAATAAAGTTTGCATTTTAAGAGATTTGATTTCTCTATTTTTTATAGTCCATCTATGATTAAGATGGACTATGAGCATTTTTTTTTTAAATTGCATTTTTTAATGCTTCAATTAATTAAAATACTTCTAAAATCTAAATGGACATTTGGATTGTGTATATTACATAATTTAAACTTCTCATTCCAATAAACCTTTGCTGAATTTCACACAAAATTGACAAAAAAAAGATATGAAACATGACCAAACTTTATGATAGTGAGACTATTTTTTCAATTATATATAATTTGTAGATCTCATTATCCAGTTTAAAACATAATATACATATCTTTCATTAAGTAAATTGTTTTTGAGCATTGAAATATTTTATTTTGACAAATATTAAAATCAATTTCCACATATAAATATCAAATTACATTAAATTTCATTATATTACTTGTCGTCTCTCCTTACATATATATTGAGATTAATATATATATATATATATTAAAAAAAAAAAATATTTTTGTCTGTCATAAATAGCAATTAATAATTGCCATATTATAAAATATTATGTAAATTATAAAAATTAATATTCAATACTTTATATTTACTAAAATAATAACATGTCATTTTGCAAATATTATTTATATATAAACAAATTGAAACTCTTTATAATTTATATATAGATAAATTGAAACACTTTTTATTATATATTTTTATTTTTAATGTGATGAATATCATAAGCCTTTACACCACTTTCCTACTTCAGCTGTAACTTCTTATTACTTATAAAAACATGTAGGCTATATGTTTAATTTATTTGTCTTAATGGTTAAATTGGATATAGTTTAGAAAATGAAGTAATGATAATAATAAGTGTATATTGACCGCATCTAATGTGATTTTGCTAATATAATCCATCTTTGTGTGGTAACTCTTTTTACGATATATAAGTGGTAAATGCCACTTTTATTTTCGCCATTTTTAATCAGATATATGTTATAATTATTTATTAAAATTCTCAGGCACCATATTTACAATTCGCATTAATTTTAAAAACAAATTAGAAAACCTTCTCTATTTTTATTTCATAATCATGAAATTTATTTTTTAACTTGAAGCAGTATCAAATTTTTCAATTAAAATCATGAATATCCGTTTCTCCCTCTAACAACGATTTTATATTAATAATAAATATTATATAATAGTCAATTATATATTTGGTTTACTTTGATCATCAAACATTACATATTTTCTCTTTAATAGAAAAAGAAAGAAGGTGGATTGTTTTTAATCAATCAGCTATTTACTATATAATTATTATTAAAGAAAATTTTCCTTAATTAATTAATATTTTAAAAAATTAAAATTCAAAAATGTAATTTTTTATTTAAACGCACACGGAGTGTGTAGAACTCGCGGTTCTTTGTCGATTTTTGAATGCGGCAATATTTTTTCCAAAGCCATCAAAGCGGCCTCTATATAGTAGATTGGCCGACTATTATTACCGCATTAGGTCAACATATAAAGTTTTGGATGAATGCCGCCATGGAATTCAGGAGATTCTTCACGATGCACAAAGCATCAACCTCATCAACATTTTGCAGTCTGTTGAAAATAAATGTTGTACTCGCTGTAAAAGGAAGGGAAAGTTACCTAAAATTTTCAGAATTATTGATGGATCTCTTCCATTAGGTTATTGTCTTTCGGGAAAATCGAAATATGCGGCGAACCTCATGAATTGTACAACACATTGCCTGGGCCATTGATCGTCATATATACTCTATTATTGCCATAACTACAGGAAATATGTTTTATTTTCCATTGCATTCCCTATTTTTGTTTGTCACTTGCATAGCCGTACCAGTCCATCAACAAAATTTGTTTTGAACAGTTTTCAGTCGAAATGCTGTCTGATAAAAAAGAATGTAAATACTTTCTATTTTAGAACTGGAGCAAGAAGCAATGAGTTGGAAAAAGGTCCCTAAACGATTTTACATGCCGGTTTGTTTAATCTTCCTTATCATTGTGATGTAAACTATCTTTTTATAACTGCCGAATTCAGAGTATATTGTAATTAAGTTGGGTACAAATGTTTTTATTTTTAATTAATTTGTAATTTTTTTTAAAATTATTTAAATTTATTAAAATTCACGTAACATTAAATTTATTATTTAAAAAATTGAAAATTAATTTTTGAATTTTTAAAATTTTATAGGTTTAGATGACTAAATTTATGTGGATTAAGATCAATTGGTTAGAATTAAAATTGTTCAAAAAAAAATTAGTTATGTATTTATAATTTAATAATCCAAAAGAAATTTAAATACATGGATATTTCCATAATTAATATTTAAATCTATTCATTATCATATTTGCTTTTAACAATTTATATTTATTAACTTATAATTATACAATGATTGCTTTTTATTAATGGTTGTATTCTTTCTAATAGTAATGATTTTTTCTAATAATAATCTAATCAGCTCATAAATTGCTTATATATATGTATATATATATTATTTTTCTATAATGAATATTTTCCTTTCGTTCATTATCATACTCATTTTTAACAATAAATATTTATTAACCTATACATTTCTTGCTTTCTATTACTTGGTATATTCTTTCTAACAACAATGTCTTTCACCATTTTTCTTTAATATATTTTATTAATCAAAATATATTATTGATAATTTAATTCTTTAATAGTTACCAAACCTATTTGATAGTTTAATTCTTTAATTTTATTATTAATAGCTTGATTCTGGTTGTGGTGCATAAATCATGAATTTAATATAAATCATGCATAAATCACATTTTCCCCATAAGGGTTTTCTACATTTTTCATAAAAGGGTATCTACTAAGGAACAACATTGCATATTACACTTGTTATATTCTTGTTCTGTTAAGGAATCCAACTTTAATTGAATAAATAAAAAATCACCTCATTAAAATTTTATATTAAAAATGTTATTGGGTAGAGAGACTCATTCTACAATAGAGTATGAGTGAGATGTGTGACACCATCCATACTCATACTCAACATGGAGTTGGTACATGTGCCTCTTAAAATAAAAATAAAATATTCTCTAAATATAATTTTTCTTATAGTAAAAAAAAAGAAAATGAATATGCATGTGTAGTTAGTTTTAATTAAAAACCTTAAAAAACATCAATAATCAATGTATTTGATATTGATATTACGATTCAATATCGTAAAAATATGTCATTGAATGTTAGTTGTAAATAAAATATTTGAATTTAAATCTTAAACATAAAAAAAAAAACTATTTGAAGATATATGGTAACCAAATTAATTTATGTCCCTACCAAATTTAGAAAAAGAAAATGTTAAAATAAAATATTTTAATGTTGTATATAATAAAATATCGAATCTTCAAATAAAGAAAGTAATTGAAAGTTCCAAATTAAAAGTAAAAATATAGTTGCAATATCCCTATAAATTGCATTTACATTGGCATTCATAATGGAAAAGATTGTTTTTACCATGTATTAATGAAATGGTTGAACAAGAACAATTATGATTTTGTGGGAAGTAATTTGAATCAAATACATAAAATGATAACTCATTGAGAAAGAGAAAGTTTTGCAGGTTTTAAATTCATTCATAAATTGGAAAAATAACTTTCATCTTCATCAAGTGGAGATTTTATCATGTGAAGTCTCCAGGCATTGATTATCACACCTTTGGTGATAGTTATCCCTGAACATGAAGTATCCACATGGGACTTCATCATTATTGAAGACAAAAGATAAGTAACCTTGACTTCTTTGGAAATAAATTGCATGTGTTTTTTGCAAAGAATGACATGTTATTTTATTAAAAAGGAAAACATGTTGTTTTATTAAAAAATATATTAATTGCATGCATCATTGTAGTAGATTTTGAAGTGAAATGTCTTTGCATACATTATGAGATTGATGGGAAAGAGAAAAGTTAATTATATTATTTTTCTTGGAAAGGTTTTCAATAATATGTATGCATATATTACCCCCCTTGTTTATTTAATATTGCAATGGGTTGAGTGCAAAAATACATCCATAGGAGTTTTGTGCATGAATTGATAAAAATTATTTTTTTTCTTCTCAAAACATGAATATGAATCTCGTTCATAGAAGAACAAGAACACACATCTATTTCTTGACAATGTTATGTGCATTGAAGTAAGGGTCATTGTGTTAGAAGAAAACACATGTTGCATATCCAAAAGGGTAGTCATTGCAATATAAAAAATATGTTTTTTCATGTAGATAGAGAAAGTTATTATGTTAATATCTTGAAAAGAATAAGCTCTTAGTTGTGATAATTTATTGAAAAGGAAGTATGTATTTGTTTACATGAAAATAATAGTTAACGATGGTAGAATTCTAAAAAAGGGAATATGTGTTGTGTAGATTAAAGAAGGGTTATTATTATAAGTTCTTGCATACACAAAAAATAGTCATTGTGTTATAGAGATATGTTATTCCCATGAATAGAAAAATTGTTGAACTATATTTGTTTAGAACAAATTATCCATGATTACTTTTATGCTATCATAGCTATTATGTTAGTTTTTTTTGGAATAAGATCATGTATATGCATGCAATATTTGTATTGGATTTTGTTGGAAAAAATATACATTTGTATGTGGGAAATAATAGCATGTTGTGGTAGCCTACATTGGAAGATATTCTTTGAGAAGGAAGATGAATTACGTGCACAATAGTAATGTGTTGGTTTCCTTGGAATAAATATAGGCATAATGTTTTTATAATATTTGGAAAAGAAGAGATGTATTTGTATGCTTTATTGCATTAGTTTTATGGAAAAGAAAACATGTTTTTGCATTCCCTATTATACTAGATTTATTCGAAAAGGAAACATGTCTTCCATGCTCTATTGTGTTAAACATTTTGCATAACGAAGAGTGCTCAAATTATCTTAGTCATCTAGAAGAACCTTTTCTATTAGATAGTCTAGATTAAATCAGTAAAAAAGCTAGGTAATTTGATTATTTTCAAGGGACAAAAAGTGGAAAAATGATGAGGAAATCCATGGATGTATGATAAGTATTTTCCTTTGTTACCTTTGAAAAATGCGTACATCTCTTCCCTCTTCTCTGATACAAGATCAAAATTTAACCACTACTTCTTGATACAAAATTTGAAAAAATATGTCAAATCATAGGAGGAGGTTTTAACAGAAGAGAATACATATACTTTAGAAATATAAAAATAAATAGGAAGAATCAAAGGAACGATAGGAAATTAATACAAATACAAGCTTTTATCCAACATGGGTAATCATCTTTAACACTACATGATACATCATGCAGGTTATCATGGAAATAAATGATGAAAAGTAGAGAAATGAATGTGAATATGTTACTCAGAGAATGAGAAACAATATAAGGGTTATGATGGGCCTCCAAATAAAGTACAAAATAAGACCTATCTAACCTTTCCTAAGCACATTTAATCTTTCCTTCTAAACTTAATAACATATTTCTCAATTTTATTAAGTTCTTAGCAACGTTAGAGATGATAATCATACTTTTCATGCCTAATGTGTTCATTTTGTAGGATATTAAGGATATTTGGTGTAGATGAGAAGGAATCCACTTAAGAGAAAAATATGAGACTTGTCCCTTGTTACAAGATGACCAAATCTCAACTAGCTTTACGCAATTATCAGATGACCAAATCTCAAGTAGCTTTACGCAATTATCATTCTCATGTAACTGCGAAGTTATCAACAAACCATACCATATTATATATATATTCATAGTTTAAATTAAAATATTTTACATAACATGTGCACTGAGACATTTTACCTATGCACATTAACTTTTTTTTTGTTATTAATATATTTGAAGTATATATCAATATTAGTTCATATTAAAATATTTTATTGATAAACCACATTGAATTTTTTTGTTATTAAGAATATGTTTAAATGTTATATATTAATTTTGTATTAATTATGGAATAATCACAAATATCCCTCTTATTATTTTTATTATGAAGTACTTTATATTTTTTATTTTGTTTTTTAACTTTCAACTTCTTTGGACATTGAATATTTTATTATTTTCTTTTAACATTTTTTTCTCTATATAGATATATGTGAAGTTGATATGCATATAAAGGGGTTAGCATAGATATTCAAATAGATTATTTAAATCCTATGTTGAAATATTTTTTTAAAGTACACGTTTAAGCATCTTACTCAAACTTTTTTTCACATATAATTACCTTACACAAAATTTTATTAAGTCATATGGACAATTAACTAAACACACGTAGCATATAATTCATTTTGTTTTTTTTTGAGTAAAGA
The DNA here is from genome assembly GCA_031772625.1 of Pinus tabuliformis. NCBI lineage: Eukaryota > Viridiplantae > Streptophyta > Pinopsida > Pinales > Pinaceae > Pinus > Pinus tabuliformis. Next base: position 1,815,436,575 of record CM062819.1, on the reverse strand, counting down.
TAGCTTTTCTATTAGAGAATAATTTATTTTTATTTTAGAAAGGACACATGTTAACTATACTTTGAACACAAACTAATTACACATCGTGCTTATACTAGATTATAAAATAATCCTCTTAGCTGAATTATTAAAATAATGTTAACCTATATATCTCCTACAATATTTCTTAAACAAAAAATTTATATTTTCCTTATTATTATTAATTTTCAATTTTAGAATGTGATTAATATATGTATGTCGTTTACATTCTTTTATATATGTATATATATATATATATATATATATATATATATATATAGTCAGGTTTATTATAATAACTATTTTCCCCCACCTTTATAGATACACGTTGTTAAAATGTAAGAGCTAACCAACCATATATTGGGTATTTAATGCCCTCAGAGCAGCACGCTACTTAACGCGATAACACGGGAGCGGAAAAATTCGGCATTAAATAATATTTGCCCGCTCCCGTGTTATCGGGCTAAGTGGCGTGCTGCTCTGAGGTCATTAAATACCCAATATATGGCTGGTTAGCTCCAGCCTTTATATATCTACCCTTACATGTCTTTTAAAGTTATAGTTATATATATAATTGAGAAATTATTTTGATAGTATAATTAATTAGTTAAATAAAAAGTTAATTTATAAGAAACTATCTTGATAACACAATTCATTAGTTGAACAAATATCTCAAGTACACATTAATTTAGGAAGATAGTTAGGTGGAAAATATTTCTTATACCAAATGAATATATCCAATTCCTGAATATTAGGAACAATCTCATTCTTAAACCAATTATAAAATCTAATACAATTAGGAGTTATATGCTCTAGAAATCCCCCTAAGTGACTATTTAGCTTAATTTATGGTTAACTAGGTTCTTCACCAATATGCTCCATTATGAAGTAAAATAACTTTTGATTAGCAAATTCTATCTTTGTCCAATATAAAATTTACAAACATTACCAAAATGTTGACATCCATATAAAGAAACAACCATCCACCATAATGGAAGGGTAACTAGCCACTGTAACCACTAATCTACTAAGATGTCCCTTGTGTATATGATTCATTCAACCATACTTGAATAAAACATCTTCATACATGTACATATACCACCATATCATCATCATCCCATGCTTTCTCATCTTACCTGTAACCATGACTAGGATTTTTTCAACTTACCCTCAACCATTCTCTTCATGCTCTTGCATAAAAACCCCAAGGAAAAAAAATCCAATAGAAATACATGTCCATATATTCCATGTTTATCAAAAACTTGTATTTCTTCATCAAATCCTCACCTGGGCTTTTCTTACCATAAAGATGTGTCAAGTGGGTTGGATGATCACAACCCATCACACCAAGCATTTTCTAGATAATGAACTTTCCTCTATGGTATTGCTTTTTTATTATTACAAACATGCACTACAAAGTTGTTTTTAGATTATGACTAACTTTATGGTAGTGAATTTTGCTTTATCATCATTTGACCTAGTTATACACAATTACAAACTCAGCTCATAGAGATAATAGGTACATAGTCAAATACTATATAATTTATTACAATCACAATTTGTGTCTCACGTTATAATATGGATTTAATTCTATTCCACAACACTCTTAAACTTTTACTTTGAATGTTGCCAGTATTATTTATAGCCATAACTCTTCGATAAGAACTAACTATCACCTACTTCTCTTGTATTCACGGAAAATTTTAAGGATGGAAATTTATTTTATAGTTTAGAAATCTTGGCGAATCTAAATAATCCATAATATGCAATTTGTAAAATATTTCCCAATATTTTTGTAAAAATATTCAAATTTATAATAATTTTATCAGTCTCTATATACAATTTTGGCGATTTTTATGGTAAAAAATCTTTATACTATAAAATTTGGCGAATATTTTTTAGAAAAAATGGAAATTAGTGAATCTTGTTTTTGGAAAAAACATGAAAAATGATCCCACTTGCCAATATTAGCCGTTAAAATTTTCACTATTCACTTATGCTTTCTTTATTGTGGGATTTCTTCTTCTTCCCTTTATACGTGCATACACAAACATTCTATTTCTTCCTAAAAACTATTGATCATTGATGTCCATCTAAAAAAAATTCATCTACATAGATATGTGGGTGTTATTTCTTTTACTCATCGATTCTCTATGAATATTTTTCACTTAAATAGTTAATTAAGATGTTAAACTTTCTATAGCTCATAAATTGATACCTAGCGTTTCCAATTCTAATATTATTCCAGCATATGTTTGTCCCTTAATTGAAGAGTAACTTCTCTAATTCCGCATCAAGATTAGATACAAGTCCACATACCCTCATACTTATTTGAGTGCTTAATTCCAAAAATTGATTTCACATCCACTCTATAGATAAGAGAGATACATACTACATAATTAGATGTGCTACCACAATAATCCATGTAGGCATGACTTAACCAGGCTTACAGAAACACATTAGGAAATCAAGTTTCCTATGAATAAGTTTTACATCTTGGACCAAAATCCACTAAGATATTGAGTATAATATATCATGCACCCCTTAATTACATCATTTTATTTTAGGTACAAGAAATATTCAAAATTATTTGCAAACTATCAAACAAATTATAAACCCATTTACATCTCATCACCGTGGATCACTTTTAATTTACCTTTTCAACTAGAATCTTCCTTCTCTAGAATCATGCACAAACTTGATGCTTTGATTTGCGTTCAATTCTAATAGGTTTCTTGTCATTTATTAGTCATTATTTTTAACCAAACAAAAATACCGATATGGAGTTAGTTTGGCTCAATTAGATTCAACACCATCTTACCCACATACAACGTTTTCATAGGAACGTCCAGCCAATTCACTACTAATGAATCCATTGCAAAATTAGCTCCCCTTATTTTTATAATTCTTCAACTTAATTAGGTTTCAAACTTGAACATTCGGCTACTTCCTCTGAGTTAAATTCTACGTAATGGCATGCCCTCAGCCTTGATTTCAAACTTGAACATTCTACTGGAGGATTGCTGAATTCTACATGATGACAAGCCCTCTTCATTATAGCATGTCCTCTGGGAGACGGGACAATGTTTTGCTTCTTTGTCCTAAGACAAACTTCACCCTTTCTTTGTCCTCTGTCTTCTTTTATATGGTTGGCTGCGATGTTCAAAAAACTTGTATATTTATGGCAACTCCAGTTATGTCTTCGATACTGTTATTTCAAACTTTTTATGATGATAATTTCTTATAACTTTATAACGCTGCATTTAATATTTTGTTTAATATTACGAGATGCATAGTCGATTTTATGAATGTTGTTAAACCTTATAATGTATGTATTCGTATCGTTTCAACGGTTAAAAAATACGTATTTTTTTTTTCAACCCCATATAATAATATGAATACTCATTTTACCTATTAATTAACATTAATCAGAAGCTCTTAACTATATTAATTTCGTCCATCTTCCAGCGTATAAATGTTGAACATCATAAGATACCACTAAATTGACATCCACATTTTGTAAGATCAAAATAGGTTTGCATGTGTCAGGAGGTTGATGAAGTGGGTGAACCATTTTAGCTGTCCTTCAGTGATTTAACCTTTCGTAAATTATTCTGCCGTCGTGTAGCTCTTCCGAGTTTTGTATTTTTGTCGGAAAATTAGTTCTGGTCAACTTTGTTTGAAGTGCATCAGAGATTTCTTAAAATTATTTAAAAAATGTAATTGGTATAATTTAGGAGTTTTAAGGATTTTTCACATGTGCAACTATTTCGTAAAATTATTAAAAGATTATAATTTGTATAATTTAAGAGTTTTAAGGGCTTTTCACATATGTCCAACCCTACGTAAACTACTGTCCTTTGCAATTTCTACTTTATCATAACAGCATTCTAAGCAACCTTGAATTGGGCGAAAAAATTAATGAATTGGGAGGGGGAGTCGGGACTGTAGATCCATATTACGGTTTACCCTAACCATCAAGGAATATTACTACCATCCACTTCAACAGTGGAAAATCTCTTCCTGGTAATCACTTCTTGCTGGGCGTTCTTTAGAAAGGGGAATAAACAAGACCCATTTGAAACTTTTGAAAAGTTGGAATCATTGGCACGCTTTCTCCCAAACCACCTTCTTTTGGAAAATTACGTGTAGGGGAACCAATGGGTGCAACGAATTCAATACTATCACACCAAACCGACCTGTAAAATCGTTGAGCGAGACATTTTTCCAGATCCGTTACATGAAAAAAAAAATAAAAAAAAATCTTTGATTGGAAATCTTCACGTACCACGGGTATTCTAACTGAACATGCAACTGGGAGAAAGGAATGCAACTAGATTTCCTTGTAGAATTCCTATTTCACAAGCAAACAAAATTTCCATTCCGTAGTTTGCCTTAAGTGGGCCAATACAACGCTCCTTTCCAAATCAGATCTTCACAGTTATATTCGCCCAAGTCGGTTGTGTTGTCCTTTAAATGTAGGGATGGAATGCATGAAAGCAATTGGGCTTAACAGTCATAAAAGTCATAATGTGAAGAATAGTCTATGCCTTTTAAATGCGACTCTTTTCGAATTAAATTAGATAAGACATCCATGTCATTGGATAATTTACATTTCGATTGCATCAATCATCTGAGTTAGATAGTAAGAACCTTTCATTGAATCTGGCTGCAGGGTTGAAATAGAAAAGGATTCCCACGTTTCTTTATTCGTAGAGATCTCCGTTGAAAACTTTTCAAAACAAAATTTGTTTGTGGGCAGGTAAGGGTAGGTACACGGAGCTTACAAGACCATCAAGGGCCGCAAAACGTGTAGTACAACTTCGTTGGATTCGCTGTATATTTCTTTTTATCCAGAAAACAGCATCTCACGGACGAGATACGAAAGTATTGCTCTGTGTGTATCAACTATATACCGAATTCCATGGCTAAATTCATCCATAATTTTATTCATGCACTCGATGTCGATGCAGTGATAATAATAATAATACTTGGCCAATCTATTCTTTGCCTTTGGAAAATGTCCCGTATTAATGAAATCGAAAGAGGACAACTTCTGCACACTCAGTGACAGAATAGGTTATACAATGGAGGATAAAACGAATAATTTAATGCAGCCCGTAAAGATCGATGAAATATATATCTGTGCGGATGATGACCTGCTTTGATGTTTGTTCGATATCCCAAATATAACGGCCGCTTCAATCGTAAAAATCCTAATTTAAATTAAATGGTTTGGAATATGTAGATAGGTATTATTTTATAATAAATATTAAAATATTTTATTATATTATTTCATTTCATTTTGTTATGAATATTTTCAATTTTAGATAGATTTTGTTATAATATTATGTATTAATATTAGGGTTTATTAATAATTATATGGTAAGAAAATGATAAGTGATTTTAACATTTTTTTAATGAAAATAATAAAAATGTCATAAATACTTTGAAAATAAATTTTAAATTTTGATTTGTGTATTTTACTTAAAAAATTCTATAATATTCTATAAACGTATATAAAAATTAAAATTATTTTTAAAAATAGAACTTTTACAATTTTTTAAAATTGTAAAATTTTATTTCAAAATAGACATTCCAACAAAATCATAATTGGATTTAGATTTTTTATATTTATCACTATAAAATCCTTATAATTACAATGTATCATATTTCTTGAGGGGAATGTTAAATTGGAAAAACAAGTTTATATCTTAATAGATTTGATTTTGTTTGTTTGTTTGTTTTTTATTTTTTATATATATAGATTCTCTTTATAATTAAAGATTTATGATTAAAATGGATCACAATAGCAAATTGTTTCCTTCATTTTTTTTCCCTAGGGATCAAGCTCAGTTTTGTTTAGGCTCCATTTTCATTTTCCATTTTCTAGTGCTCAGATCACAAGTCAGGCCAGCTCAATCTACAAGTCAAGCAAGTTGTAAACACTTCTTTTAAGAAGTGGGCAGTAAATCTATCAGTATATAGGTGCATCAATCTTCATGGAAGTTTTGTCATCAAATCTGTGGTTAGATTTCAATGTCAACTACTTAACTCAGAGAAGGTACTAGGAATTGGAGAGTTTTGCAATAGTGTTGTATACTGTGTCCTGAGTTTTGCATCACTGCTGGACAGTACATACTGTTGCCACTTCTTTCTAAACTTGACAAGGCAGTTTAGTTGGCTTGATGCTATTTTCTTCAACAGGCCACCAACCACAGGTTCATGTTGTTTCCAAAGTGCCAAACCTTTAGCAACTCTGTTCAATTGAAAACATTTTATTCCATGAGAAACAACTTGGTTTCAAACTTCAAGAATTCACTGAATCAATGGCATATATTTTTTTTTTCCGAAGAAAAAATTTGTAACCTTTTATTTAAAAAATGAAAAGTTACAATTGCAGATGCATGATGCATTTCCATAAGCTTCCCAATGGGCTCGAGTGCCTTGGCACCCTCCGCAACGTTACAGGACTAACGTGCAAAAATGATGAGAAAAGAATGAGTGAAAGAGAGCAAAAAGAAGGAGAGAGAGAGAGAGAGGAAGAGGAGTGAAAGCAAGAAAAATCTGAATTACATTTGTGAGTAAGACTCACACTTCAGGTTTTTCTTCCTTTTTTCTTTTCGACCTTGCGCCATGCTCCTTGAGTGGGTTCGATCGAGGCAATGACTAACTGAGTTTCTGCTTTCTGCGTGCCTAATTCCTTGTCTGAGTCTGATGTGTCTGATTGGTGGTGTCGTTTTATCCCTCCCATGTTCTGGTCATCATTTGTCTTCTCTGCCTGATTTGGGTGAAGCTGTGAAACCTTGGTATCTGTTGTGGTTTCCTTCTGGTTCCCCGTTTCCTGGGGAGCCTCGGCTTCCTTTGTGGTAGTGTCTTCCTCTTCAGCTTCAGATTCTTCATCATCTGAGACCTGGGGGGAAAGGTACCACCCTTTCTTCTGCTTCCCTTTCTGCTTTCTTTTGCTGTTTACTTTTTTGGCTTCTGGACATGTGCTTTGCAGGTGTCCTGTTTGTCTACAGAGCCTGCACCTAAAGGCAGTATTTTCATAGTCTAGTGCTTGCAACCAATTTTGTTGTTTGTATATCAGCCTTATATTGTCAGGCAGCCCTTTACTTAAATCCACTTCCACACAGATTCGTGCGAAAGTGAAAATCCTTTCATCAATCCTTTCCATATCTGTTTTGATGTATTTCCCGATGTTGTTCCCTATTCCTTCCAAGACTCGTTCGCTCCAGAAATGTAGGGGGAGGTTCTAAAGACGGACCCATACCGGCACTTTGGTGACTGTCATTTTGTTTGGATCGAAGTCTGTGAACCATGGTGTTATAAACAACCCCGCCGTTCCCCAGAACCAAGGCGCGACATTGATGATTGTATCTCTAACTTCCATGGATGCAAATCTGACTATGAAGAAACCTTTAGAGCATAAGTGTATATTGCATTCCATTGTCAAATTTTTGAAGATCCAGAGAAATAGATTCGTTGGTGTTGGCCAGAAACTTTTGAATCGGCATATTAGGGCCTGCGATTCATATGACTTAACATAGTCATCCATCCCTGTGGAATCAAGATTAAGGGCTGGAGTTTGCCCTAGCTGTTCTACTATGTATGGCCGAGGTGTATATCCACCTTGATCTGGGGGGGATCCTGACTCTCTGTTGCCTTGAAGAATGTTTTTATATGATGGAGCTCCCTTAGGTTTATGCTAGGGGACTGTTTTCCCCTTTTCCACTCCTGAACTGCTTGGTTGTCCCTGAGATGGTGCCCCTCCTCTCAGCCTGAGATTCACGGGAATGGTTTCTCCTGGGACGTTCTCGTAGCTTCCCAGGGTTCTGTGGTCCTGGAGAGACCACCTTCCACTGACTAGGTGTTGGATCTGGCTGGGATAGCCAGTCAAATCACAAATTTGCTGCTTTAACAACGAAACAGAGCTATCTCCACTTACCCATACTAAGAAAAATTTCTTCTCAGGGGTTTTAATAAAAATCTGAAAACTATTTTTGGTTACCTGTTTTCTGCGGTCTGGCTGAGCTCTACCTGAACCGGTGTCTATGCTGGTTGCCAGATGGTCTAGCTGTGTGCCTTCTTCCAGATCTTGCCTCTTATTGGTCTGATCTGCCTTTTGTGTGACGAGAAAAGTGTGCCCTCTGATCATTCGATGCTTATTCCCGCCGATCTGTTGACTGGGTTCCGTATAATCTTGAAACTTGCTCCAATTTGTTAGATCTAGCCTGGATCTATGGATTTTGAGCCATGCATTTGTGAGTAGGGTTGGATCTACTACATGTAGTCCCCCCTCTATGCGTGCAAAGGACAATAGTGGATTGATTGGCCTGATGATCAGCCAACAGACTATACCTGCATAAATCGGCCCAAACCCCTTCGATTTTCCACCCCTGAAATGGAATCTGAGCCGAATGATAAGGATTGTCTGCCGATCTCTGTCCTCGTTCATCTTCCCGGTCTTATCCTTCCGATCTACCTTTGATTTGTTCAGTCCTTCAATCGTATCTGCTATGGCAATGACGTCGGGATCTTCCCTGGCAATGGGCCGAATAATCACATCCTTGCATGTTGATCGAAAGGGTTTCGGGAACTCCGTCAACGCGCGTTGGAGGCCAAAACTACATAGGCCAGAGGCTATGGCCGTCCCTTCCGCGGCGCCTCCAGCAATCACCCAGTCAGTGACTCCGTTTCCAGCGCAGAGAAAGCACCCTGCAATGGCCATTTCCGTCCAGCGATCGAATCCTCTGACCTTGTATCTCCTACGCCAAAGATTTTCAAATCAATGGCAGACATGCCTTTTCTCCTAGCTCTATATTTTTATCTGTTCTACAGGTACCATGAAACAAACTCGTATAGAAGCATCAGTTTTTCTTGGCATTTTCTTGATAAATTCTTTTGGTTTGTCTATATAGCCAACACGGCCAAGGTCAGCCGCATAGCTAAGGTCAACTGCATAGCTATAGTACTCCATTGCAGGTGTGATATTGTGATGCAATGGTCAAAGATGAAGTTCGTTGACAATATTAGAACTTGAAGAACTCACAAACACCAATATCTCGAGATTTAGTGGTTGTATTCATTGTTAATTCTTATAAATGTTTTTTCCCTATCTATACAAGATCCTTTTTTTCTCAGATAATTGGCTTCAAAGTCACAATATATCGTGACATGGAAGGTCTGACAATCTTCATGGACTGGGCTTGATTCTTAAGGTGTAAATAGATTTATAGTCTATATCAATAGTCTGTGAAACTTTTAATACACATTAAGAAAAGAATACTCTTAAATTATAGGCTCTGGCACTTCTACAATCTGTCACCATTGAATTATACTTTTGAGACGCATTGACAGTGATCTTATGCTTATATCACTTGAGATATCTTTCAATAATTATTGTTTGAAAGATAATTGGACTGTATCATTCATATAAAGATATTCGAATTACTCATCCTTTGTAGTTTACTGCTTCAGTCATATGTAGTCTTCAATCACATACCCCTGGGATGCAGATCTCTGAAATGTTTCACTCATGGTTCTTGGTTGGCCATATATTTATTTTAAACCATCAGCATTGTCACATAAGCTAGACTTGGGGAAGAAAAGCTAAAGAGTAAGAATATGTCTCAGACTTGGGGGAATATGGTAAAAAAACTGATAGGCCTAGGCCAATGTTAGTTAAACACGAATTTATGGTTCTACCAAAGTCTGTCAAAATGGTCAAACTGGCAGAGTAATTGAGGTCTTGATCAAACTCACTGGTCCTTGATCAAATCCACCAAGTCTTAGTGAAGTTTGATTAAATTCACCAAGCCTTGTTCAAACTGTGTGAGTCTTGGCATGCTTGGCAAGGCGATCAAATTCGACCAAAATTAGTAAACTCAACTCGTTTAAAAGTCAAATCATGTTTTCAGCTGGTGGTTTAAGTGGCATCTAACCTACTGAATCTGAAAAAGTGGTGGTTACTGCATGCTTTCTTTTCTCTTTTGCTGTTCTCTAAGGCTAGAGCTCCTTTTCATCTGCTATTTTCTGGGGGGCTTAAGCTCCATTCTTATCTGTTGTTTCCTTTTTTTTTTCCCTAGGGATCAAACTCGGTTTTGTTTAGGCTCCATTTTCATTTGCCATTTTCTAGGGTTCAAATCACAAGTCGAGCCAGCTCAATCTACAAGTCAAGCAAGTTGTAAACACTTCATTTAAGAAGTGGGCAATAAATCTATCATCATATAGGTGCATCAATCTTCATGGAACTTTTGTCATCAAATCTGTGGTTATATTTCAATGTCAGCTACTTAAATCAGAGACGGTACAAGGAATTGGAGAGTTCTGCAATAGTGCTGTATACTATGTGTTGAGTTTGCAACACTGCTGGACAGAGTACATAATGTTGCCACTTCTTTCTAAACTTGACAAGGTAGTTTAGTTGGCTTGATGCTATTTTATTCAACAGGCCACGAACCACAGGTTCATGTTGTTTCCAAAGTTCCAAACCATTAGCAACTCCGTTCAATTGAAAACATTTTATTCCATGAGAAACAACTTGGTTTCAAAATTCAAGAATTCACTGTATCAATGGCAGACATGGATTTTCTCCTAGCTCTATATTTTGATCTGTTCTACAGGCGCTATGAAACAAACTCGTATAGAAGCATCAGCTTTTATTGGTATTTTCTTGATAAATTCTTTTGGTTTTTCTATATAGCCAGCACGGCCAAGCTTAGCCGCATAGCTAAAAGGTCAACTGCACAACTATAGTACTCCGTTACAGGTGTGATATTGTAATGCAATGGTTAAAGATGAAGTTCTTTAACAATATTAGAACTTGTAGAAATCACAAACACCAATATCTCGAGATTAGTGGTTGTATTCATTGTTAATTCTTATAAATGTTTTTTTCCTATCTATACAAGATCCTTTTTTTCTCAGATAATTAGGTTCAAAGTCACAATATATCGTGACATGGAAGGTCTGACAAATTCTACTTCTACCTTTATTTTTTGTTTTCTCACTGGATTGAGCTTCTGCTCTCGATTAGATGATCAACATGTAGATTAAATTTGCTTGCACAGCCTTTTCGCGTTAATATGTATAATATCCATGCTATTCAAGGTTCTGGACCTACCTACAAGGAAGTTGCGAAGTTGCCCAACAAGGTCCTATTGTGGTGTGGTATGCTCATTCTTTCCTCTTAATTTTATATACATTGAATATGCAGTGTCACAGTTCCAGGTTTATAAAGGATCTCATCAGATTTCATCCCACCAAAGTAAGGAACCATCTCTGGATTTCCTTGCGAGTGAAAATATGATAACACTAGACTATGATCATAATATTAGCATGATATTTTGCAGGAACTAGGACATGCAACCTTGTAAGACATTTGAAGAATGGCTTGCTCCCTGCAATAGTTTTTGCCCCTGCACCTAGATACATGGTTTGTAATTTTCTTATTAATTATCCATGACAAAGCATTTTAAGTAACATATATATGGAAGAGCTTCTACATATTTATTTGGGGTGCAGTAGTTTCTGCCCCTGCACTTGGATACATGGTTTGTAATTTTCTTATTAATTATGCATGACAAAGCATTTTAAGTAACATATATATGGAGGAGCTTCTACATATTTATTTGGGGTGCAGTTTGGTAGAGGCATATACTTCTCAGATGCTGCTGCAAAAACAACACAATATGGATTCTATGGCTTGGACAAACCACAAGGGTTTCTTATACTTGCAGTGGCATCACAACTGAACATTTCACCTGGAAAGATGAAATTAGGGTGCCAAATTGTTGGAAGATTTTTCTGTACACCAGGTTTGCAAGATTGTCATTTTATCATTTATTTTATTTTTTTGACTAGCAATAGATTGGGGTCACTGCCACTATTACTCCAAGTACTTATATATAAAGATACCCCTTCTTAAAACGGAAAGTACTTATGTATACAGAAAAGAAAACCCTTCATTAAGTACTAACAAAAATATATTAAGAAAGTTTAAACTTACTAATACATAAGGCTTCATTTTCAAAACTATCATCAATTAAGCTGCCCCTAAAAACTGTACTCCAGTCACTCTACTTGAAAGAATACATATTTCTCTGCCAGTTTTCCCTATATAGATAGCCAAGCCATGAGATGTTGAAGACACTAGATTGGTTCTAAAAGGCTCTTGAGATTGGTCACAGTCAAATATAGTAAGAAAGCAGAAGGAATTCTCGGACAGCAAAGAAATTAGCTTAGCGACATTGTTAATTAGCTGCCAGAAATTGCTGGAAAATTGTTTCAGGTAGTATGTTTACTGCATTCCATATCCCTGTGGAAGCTATGAAACCAAACACTAATGTGCATATGTATCTATGCTAATAATATAGCTATGATAATAATATAGCTGAACAACACGAATTTTCTCCCCAACTTCTTCACAGGCCCTTTTGCCTGAAAGCCTGATATCAATTTAACTAAGTAATGTGAGAGATTAGCAATCAACGTTAATGGATCAAACATTAGGTCTCAAGAGCACATATGCAATGACACGCTTAGTGGAGAGAGACCAATCGAATTCCTAAGTTCCAGCCTCTTATGAGGATGCTCAATGTTCAAATTGTTGAAAATTCATCTCCAATATCCTCCATGTATTGCATTCATTGCAGGCTGCAGAGTTGTCCGCTGCATTAAGAGATAATAATGAAGTTGTTAAATGTTTCTTGCTAATTTTAAAAGGTAATGTACATCCAAGATTGAATCTGTTTCTAATCATCCCTTGAACCTGCCTACTCTGCATCTCCATATCCATTTAACCTAAAGACTTCACTTTTCTCGAGCAAGACACTGTAATTCAATGTACTTTTTACGTATCTGTAACTTCTCAACTCCGACTAGGACTACCGCTACCACAGTGACTCCCTTGTTTTTATAAATCTTCTACGTAATGGCATGCCCTCAGCCTTGATTTCAAACATGAACATTCTACTGGAAGATTGTTGAATTCTACATAAGGGCATGCCCTCTTCATTATAGCACGTCCTCTAGGAGACGGGACAATGTTTTCCTTCTTTGTCCTTAGACAAAATTCACCATTTCTTTGTCCTCTGTCTTCTCTTATATGGTTGGCTGTGATGTTCAAAAAACTTGTATATTTATGGTAACTCTAGTTACGTCTGCGATTCATGTTATTTCAAACTTTTTATGATGATAATTTCTTATAACTTTATAACCCTGCATTTAATCTTTTGTTTAATATTACGAGATGCATCTTCGATTTTATGAATGTTGTTAAACCTTATAATGTATGTATTCGTATCATTTAAACGGTTTAAAAATACGTGTTTTTTTTACAACACCATATAACAATATGAATACTCATTTTACCTGTTAATTAACATTAATTAGTTCCAACTCTTTGTGACGATGTTTTTCTACTCATTTTATGAACCTCTTAACTATATGAATTTCGTCCATCTTCCAGCGTATAAATGTTGAACATCATAAGATACCACTAAATTGACATCCACATTTTGTAAGATACTTCAAAATAGGTTTGTGTGTGTCAGGAGGTTGATGAAGTGGGTAAACCATTTTAGCTGTCCTTCAGTCATTTAACCTTACGTAAATTATTTTGCCGTCGTGTAGCTCTTCCGACTTTTGTATTTTTGTCGGAATGTTAGTTCTGGTCAGCTTTGTTTGAAGTGCATCAGAGATCTCTTAAAATTATTTAAAAATTAAAATTGGTATAATTAGGAGTTTTAAGGATTTTTCACATGTGCAACTATTTCGTAAAATTATTAAAAGGTTTTAATTCGTATAATTTAAGAGTTTTAAGGGTTTTTCACATATGTCCAACCCTACGTAAACTACTGTCCTTTCCAATTTCTACTTTGTCATAACAGGAGTCTAAGCAACCTTCAATTGGGCGAAAAATTTAATGAATTGGGAGGGGGAGTCGGGACTGTAGATCCATATTACGGTTTACCCTAACCATAAAGGAATATTACTACCATCCACTTCAACAGTGTAAAATCTCTTCCTGGTAATCACTTCTTGCTGGGCGTTCTTTAGAAAGGGGCATAAACAACACCCATTTGAAACTTTTGAAAAGTTGGAATCATTGCCACGCTTTCTCCCAAATCACCTGCTTTTGGAAAATTACGTGTAGGGGAACCAATGGGTGCAACGAATTCAATACTATCACACCAAACCGACTTGTAAAATCGTTGAGCGAGACATTTTTCCAGATCCGTTACCTGAAAAAATATAAAAAAAATTTTGATTGGAAATCTTCACGTACCACGGGTATTCTAACTGAACATGCAACTGGGAGAAAGGAATGCAACTAGATTTCCTTGTAGAATTCCTATTTGACAAGCAAACAAAATTTCCATTCCGTAGTTTGCCTTAAGTGGGCCAATACAACGCTCCTTTCCAAATCAGATCTTCACAGTTATATTCGCCCAAGTCGTTTCTGTTGTCCTTCAAATGTAGGGATGGAATGCATGAAAGCAATTGGGCTTTTAAAAGTCATAATGTGAAGAATACTCGATGCCTTTTAAATGCGACTCTTTTCGAAAACAAATTAGATAAGATATCCATGTCATTGGATAATTTACATTTCGATTGCATCAATCATCTGAGTTAGATATTAAGAACCTTTCATTGAATCTGGCTGCAGGGTTGAAATAGAAAAGGATTCCCAGGTTTCTTTATTCGTAGAGATCTCCGTCGAAAACTTTTCAAAACAAAATTTGTTTGTCCGCAGGTAAGGGTAGGTACACGGAGCTTACAAGACCATCAAGGGCCACAAAACGTGTAGTACAACTTCGTTGGATTCGCTGTATATTACGTTTTATCCAGAAAGCAGCGTCTCACGGACGAGATATGAAAGTATTGCTCTGTGTGCGCGGCATCAACTATATACCGAATTCCAGGGCTAAATTCATCCATAATTTTATTCATGCACTCGATGTCGATGCAGTAATAATAATAATAATACTTGGCCAATCTATTCTTTGCGTTTGGAAAATGTCCCGTATTGATGAAATCGAAAGAGGACAACTTCTGCACACTCAGTGACAGAATAGGTTGTGCAATGGGGGATAAAACGAATAATTGAATGCAGCCAGTAAAGATCGATGAAATATATATCTGTGCGAATCATGACCTGCTTTGATGTTTGTTCGATATCCCAAATATAACGGCTGCTTCAGTCGTAAAAATCCTAATTTAAATTAAATGGTTTGGAATATGTAGATAGGTATTATTTTATAATAAATATTAAAATATTTTATTATATTATTTCATTTC
Organism: Pinus tabuliformis; assembly: GCA_031772625.1. Lineage (NCBI taxonomy): Eukaryota > Viridiplantae > Streptophyta > Pinopsida > Pinales > Pinaceae > Pinus > Pinus tabuliformis. The sequence continues at coordinate 1,815,421,254 of CM062819.1, read as the reverse complement.
ATTTTGTTAGGAATATTTTCAATTTTAGATAGATTTTGTTATAATATTATGTATTAATATTATTGTTTATTAATAATTATATGCTAGGAAAATGTAATTATAGGGTAAGAAAATGATAACTAATAAAAATGTTATAAATACTTTGAAAATAAATCTGAATTTTTGATTTGTGTATTTTACTTAAAAAAATTCTAGAATATTCTATAAACTTATATAAAATTAAAATTATTTTTAAAAATAGAATTTTTAGGATTTTTTAAAATTGTAAAAATTTTATTTCAAAATAGACATTCCAACAAAATCATAATTGAATTTAGATTTTTTATATTTATCACTATAAAATCCTTATAGTTATAATGTATCATATCTCTTGAGGTGCATGTTAAATTGGAAAAACAAGTTTATATCTTAATAGATTTGATTTTGTTTGTTTGTTTGTTTTTTTATTTTTTATACATATAGATTCTCTTTATACTTATAGATTTATGATTAAAGTGGATCACAATAGTAATTTTTTTTTTTTTTTCTAAATTGTATTTTTTAATCCGTAGATTGATTCATACTTTAATCTAATTGGACCCTTTTGTCATTCCTGCAAATTTTAGATGAATAATTTTGTAATTTTGTTTGTTTGTTTGTTTGTTTTTTTATATAGATTCTCTTTATACTTATAGATTTATGATTAAAACGAATGAGTAATTTTTTTTTTTTAAATTGTATTTTTTAATGCGTAGATTGATTCATACTTTAAACTAATTGGACACTTTTGTCATTCTAGCAAATCTTAGCTGAATATCATAAAATTAACCAAAAAATATATATCAAACGACCAAACTATATAATAATGCGACCATTTTTTCAATTATTGATCTCATTATATACTTTAAAATATAATACACATATTCTTTTTCAAATAATTTTTTTTGGGCATTGAAATATTCTATTATAACAAATATTAAAATAAATTTCCACATATAAATATCATATATTCCATATAAAGAATGTATATGTTCTAGTCATTACATTAAATTTCATCAGGTTACTCGGTTGAATTGAAACTCTATAAAAAGGATTCTAATCATACCTCACAATCACCTGAGTTAATAAAACCAATTAACCTCTCTCCATACATATAGATTGATATGTCTCTCTTTATATATATAAAAACATGTCAGTTATCTTAATTAATAATTATATGTGAGTTTTTTTTATTTTTAAATAAATTATCTCAATTAGAAATTATTATATTATAAAATATTATGTAAATAATAAAAATTCAAAATTCAAATCTTCATATTTACTTTTATTTTAAAAGATACAAATATTTTATATATAAATAAATTATAACTCTTTTATTATATACTTTAATGTAATGAATATCATAACTCTTCACACCACTTTCTTACGTCAGTATAACTTCTTATTACTTAAAAACACATATACACTACATGTTTAATTTATTTCTCTTAATTGTTAAATTGGATATAGTTTAGAAAATGAGGTAATGGTAATAATAAGTGTATATTGATATCATTTATTCTTATTACTTAAAAACACATGTACACTATATGTTTAATTTATCTGTCTTAATTGTTAAATTGAATATAGTTTAGAAGATGAGTTAATGATAATAATCAGTGTATATTGATAACATTTAGTGTGATTTATTATATTCTCTTTATATAGTAATTCTTTTTGCTATATAAGTGGTAAATGCCATATTTCTTTTCACCATTTTTATTACTTATATGTTATGCTTATTAAAATTCCGAGACATCTTTTTTACCTTTTGCATTAATTTTAAAAATAAATTAAAAAACCTTCTCTATTTTTATTTCATAATATTTAAATTTAGTTTTAACTTGGGGCAGTATTAACTTTTCTTTTAATTAAGATCCTGTATTTATTTTGTCCTTGTAACAACGATTTTATATTAATAATAAATATTATATAATAGTCCATTATGTATTTGGTTTACCTTGATCATCAGACTTTACATTATTTCTCTTTAACAGAAAAAGGAAGAAGGTGGATTATTTTTAATCAATTAGCTATTCACTATATAATTATTATTAACCATAAATTTCTTTTATTAATTAATATTTAAAAAAATAAAATTCAGAAGCCTGCAAACAATAGTTTGGCCAACTATTATTACTGCATTACATGCACATATAAAGTTTTGGATGAATGACGCCATTGAATTCAGGAGATTCTTCATGATGCACAAAGCATCGACCTCGTCAACATTTTGCATTGTATACTCACTATAAAAGGAGGGAAAACTTACTTAAAGTTTTCAGAATTATTGATTGATGCAGGAGCATCTGGACATAGTCAGTAATGTGATGGTTTGTTCACATATTCTGGCTAAATGAGTTGAATTTCATGACCTAAGTGGTAAAAAGTCAATTTTGGTAGAGAGGGTTGGATCTCTCGAAGATGAGCTTTACTTCATTATTGTCATAATTAGCATAGTTGTGTAATAGAGCTTAAAAATAGAGATTTGATTGTTAGATTGATTAAAATAGAGATGGAGTTCTTAGTGCAGTTAGAATATGATTTGACTCGTAAAAGAGAAAAAATGTAATCGAAAGGGATTAGTTGAGATGATTGAGAATTGACTGAGAGGCGAGAGTTTGATAGATAGGGTTTTGAGTTTGAGACAGAGGTCAAATAAATCGTTGTAACTGAGCCGAGAGGGCCAAGACTCTGTAACTTCTATTATATTGAAGAATTTGGTTCAATGTGCATCTCTATGTTATTCCTAGTGTGGACTCTGGTTTCCCTCTATGTATCCGTGTTCTAAACGTAACTAGGTATTTTCTTTGTTTTCACACTTTAAACATAAATCTCAATGTTTATGTGTTTTTTCACAAAATCGCAGTCATTTAGTGTTAAGGGGTAATATTGGAGTTAAACGTTAAAACATTGATTAAATGCTTTAATTAAGTTTGAGTTAATGCACGTGGTTATATTGGAAAATTGGGTTTTAAACAATGAAGGTGGTTATTGAGCAAGGGAAAGCTGTAAGTGGTAATTCGGGGTAGTCACCCGATTCCACTGACCAAGCGACACATAGCACTCAGGTAGAGAGAGGAAACCGCTTTATCGAGAGGGCAATCTTTGTGAAATTGACTCACCCGATATCGCTATTAACCGTTGGACCAAATGTGCATTGATCAACGATGGAAGATCAACGTATTTTTTTTATTGATCAGGTTGAATGATGACCATTAGATCTGGAGAGAGGAGATCAACGGTGTAAAGCGATCACCGAATTGTGTTGTTGATCTCGTTTAACATCAACCATCGGATCTAATGGAGTGAGATCAACAGTGCAGAGTGAAGCACCCGTTTCTAAAGGAAAAAGGGAAAGTTAACGTGGGACCGATGTATAAAGGGGAAAAGCGGAACCCTCAGTGTAAAGTAAGCCATCTACAGAATTCGCTTGAACTCATCTGATTGATTATAAATTAACCAATAGTCTATTTTAAGACTACCACTTTGTTTTAATGAGCCTCCTGTGTCATTTTGGTATCAGAGCACAGAGATTGAGTTTAACTGTAGTAAACATGCCGCCGAGGAGAGGAGCTGGCATAGGTCGTGGAAGACCTGAAGCAAATGCAGTTCTAATAGAAGAGATCCAGAGTCTGTGTACACGGATGAACACAATAGAGACTACTTAGAGGAGAACACCTGATAAAGGAGTTGAGAGTACTGCAGAAGAATCTTTTGAGGAAGAAGAAGAGGAGGAAAATGAAACTACCAAAGTTATTGAGAGGTTGGATAAAGTAGGAGGAAAACCAAAGGTGTAAATTCCTAATGTAGGAGGAGTCTCAATGCAGAAGAGCTAACGAATTGGATCAATTCATTGGACAAATATTTTTACTATGATGAAGTTGATGAAAAAAAGAAGGTGAAATTTATAGTTACCAAATTGAAGGTTCATGCAACTATTTGGTGGGATGAGCTACAAACATCCAGAAGAAGAAAAGGAAAGTCCAAGATCAAGAAATGGGATAAAATGGTGAGTAAAATGAAAGCTAAATTTATGCCAAAAGATTATCAGTTAAATATTTTCAAATAGTTACATGATTTAAGGCAAAAAGGAATGTTTGTTAAAGAATATACAGAAGGGTTATATAGATTTAGTATTAGAGAAGGACATCCAGAGGATGACATGGAGAAGGTAGCTAGATATATCTATGGCTTAAGATATGACATATGTGATGAGATCAACTTGGTAAGTCTGAAGAGTTTTAGGTAAGGAGTTTTCATGGTCTTGCAAGTTTTTACAGGAAATTTATCAGACGGTTTAGTCAGATTTGTGCACCAATTTTTGAAACAATCAAGGAGACTAATCAACCATTCAAGTGGACAGAAGCAACAAACATGAATTTTAAGTTGCTCAAGAGGAGAATCACAAAGAAACCGGTTTTATCTTTACCTGATTTTGAAAAAGTATTTCAAGTTGAAACAGATGCTAGTGGATTTGCAATTGGAGCAGTTTTGAGTCAAGAACAGAGACCAATAGCATACTTCAATGAGAAATTAAATGAAGCTAAGAAGAAGTATTCTTCTTATGATAAAGAATTTTATGCTATTGTACAAGCCTTAAAAAAACGGAGACATTATTTGCTACCAAAGGAGTTTATATTGTATTTTGACAATCATGCATTACAGTTCATAAACAACCAACCAAAATTTGAATCAGAAACATGCCGAGTGGGTAGAGTTTTTGTAGAACTTTACTTTTGTGATAAAACACACAAGTGGTAAGTTGAACAAAGTTGTTGATGCTTTAAGTAGGGTAAATTTCATTGTGAAAGAATTAAAAGTTGGTGTTGTGGGATTTGAAGAAATGGTTGAAATGTATAAAGATGATGTAGATTTCAAAGATATTTATACAGCAGTACAAAATCCAATAGTTCATAACAGAAGTTAGTGGTTAGATTATCTTATCCAAGGAGATTTAATGTTTAAAGGCAAAAAGTTGTGCATTCCTAAATGTTCTATGAGGGAAAACATAATAAAGGAGAAACAAAGTGGAGGATTATCTGGTCACTATGGACAAGAAAAAAAACTTTGCTCAGGTATATGCTTTTTACTATTGGCCAAAGATGCAAACTGATGTTAAGAGATTTGTTGAGAAGTGCAGGATATGTCAGCATGCTAAAGGGAGAAGCCAGAATACAAGATTGTACCAGCCATTGCCAATACCAGACCGACCATGGGATGCAGTTAGCTTGGATTTTGTTTTGGGGTTACCTAAATCTCCAAGGGGGAATGCTTCCATTTATGTTGTGGTAGATAGATTTTCCAATATGGTACATTTCATCGCATGTAAGAAGACTAGTGATGCAACACATATTGCTAATCAATTTTTTTAGAAATTGTAAGATTACATGGATTACCTGTAAGTATTGTTTCTGATATGGATACAAAGTTTGTAAGGCATTTCTAGAGAACTCTTTGGAAGAAACTAGGAGCTAACATCAGTTTTAGTTCAGCATACCATCCTCAAACAGATGGACAGACTGAAGTGGTAAACAAAATCTTGGGAAACATATTGAGAAGTTTACTATATCAAAATCCTAAGCAGTGGGATTTAGCACTATCTCAGGCTGAGTTTGCTTATAATGACACTCCAAACTGAAGTACCAGAATGAGTCCATTTCAAATTGTTTTTGGGATGAATCCAAGAGGTGTGTATGAGCTCAGAAATTTGGGTAAACAAGAGACAAGAAGTGCAAAAGTTGAAGAGTTTGTAGAGAAGATGTAGAGACTACAAGAAGATGTCAAAGGTAGATTGCAATAAAGCAGTGACAAATACAAACATAGAGTAGATATGAAAAGAAGAGAGAAATAATTCCAAGTGGGAGATTTAGTGATGGTGCATTTTGTAAAAGAAAGATTTCCTGCTAATACTTACAATAAACTAAAAATGAAAAAGATAGGACCATGTAGAATTGTAAGAAAGTTTTCAACTAATGCTTATGAAATTGAATTGCCAGAAGGGATTGGAATATCACCTATCTTCAATGTTGCAGATTTATATCCATACAAAGAGATAGAGATAGAGCTACAGGAGGAAACTACAGAAGATGAAGTTCAAACTTTGAACTGGGAAGAACAAATGCCAAAGATAGTTAAAAAAGAGGTGGAAGCTATTTTGGAGAAAAGAGTATCAAAAGAACCAAAGGACAGGTTTATTTTCAATATCTAGTCAAATGGAAAGGACAGCCAGTGGAGGATGCTAGTTGGTTGATAGTAGCAGAGTTGCAAAAGTATGGAGTAAAACTTGAAAGTATGAGGGATGACTCTTTTCTTCCCTGAGGGTCTGATGTAGGAGCATCTAGACTTAGCCATCAATGTGATGGTCTGTTCACATGTTGTGGCTAAATGCGTTTAATTTCATGACCTTAGTGGTCAAAAGTCAGTTTTGGTAGAGAGGGTTAGTTCTCTAGAAGATGAGCTTTACTTCATTACTGCAATAATTAGGAAATTGTCTTATTTTATACTAAGGGATAAGTTGTTAGCATAGGTGTGTAATAGAGCTTAAAAACATAGATTTGATTGTTAGATTGATTAAAATAGAGATTGAGTTGTTAGTGAAGTTAGAATAGGATTTGACTCATAAAAGAGAAAAAATGTAATGGAAAGGGATTAACTGAGATGATTGAGAATTTAGTGAGAGTGGAGAGTTTGATAGATAGGGTTTTGAGTTCGAGACAAAGGTCAAATAAATTGTTGTAATTGAGTCGAGAGGTCTAAGACTCTGTAACTTCTGTTATATTGAAGAATTTGATTCAGTGTGCATCTCTGTATTATTCTTGGTGTGGACTCTTGTTTACCTCTGTATATCTATGTTTTAAATGTAACCAGGTATTTTCTTTGTTTTCACACTTCAAACGTAAATCTCAGTGTTTATGTTTTTTTTCACTAAATCATGGTCATTTAGTGTTAAGGGGTTCTCAAAATTCGAATCAGATTGTGATGCAATGGGAATCTAAATAATCCAATGATATGACCAGGTTATAATGTTTTTTAGAGAGATGGCTCACTAAACCACGTTACTCTCACAATTTTATTTAGATTAGAATTTTTAGGCTCGCTAAGCCACGTTACTCTCATCCAATTCAATCACGAGCCTAACAAAACAACAAGGATGGAAAAGTTAAAGATCTAATTCGGAATGGAGGAGAAGAAGACAACTAAGATGAATAAAGGGAAGATCTAATTTGGAAAGGAGCTCGGTATTGGCCTTACAGTCAAATTACGGAATGGAAACTTTGTTTCTTTGTCACACTGACAGGAACTCTACAAGGAAACATAGTTGAATTCTTTTTTCTATTTACATGTCAGATATGTTCGTAAGAGATGCAAAATTTAATCTGGAAATACCTAGAATATGTGAATATCTTTAATTCATGTGGTAGAGTTGGAAAAAGGTCCCCTAAACAATTTTACATGCCGGTTTGTTGCGATAGGAATGAATCCATGCTACCCATTTTTTGTTTTACTCTAGTTTCAAGCAAAGGCAGTATTTCTTATGAGTTAAACTATCTTTGTATAAGTCCCTAATGCAGAATATATTATAGTCGAATCAAAATGCTTTCACTTTTAATTAATTTTTAAATTTTAAAAATTATTTGAATTTATTAAATTTTTGGTAAATATAAAATATTAATTTTATTATTTTAGAAACTGAAAATTAATTTTAGTGTTATTTGGGTAGTACCCATAATTTTATTCATTGTAAGATAGTCAAGGAATTGAATTGCTTATTATATCCAACATCAAATTGTTAAGTGATAGTTTCAAATGGAGGAACTATAAATTGCTTTGGAAAGTACCATAATATCAAGCTAGCCATGGGTAAATATGTATTGAATTGTCCAATGTTTTCCATTCCAATGGATGGTATTGATGTTGTACTAGGAGTTCAATGGTTACAAATGTTAGGGACGATAGTTTTCAATTTTCAAGAACGTTTCTTGATTTTTTTTTGGGAAGGAAAGGAAGTTGAATTAAGGGGTATCACAAGGAAATGAGGAAAGATAATAAACTCTAATAACATGAAAAAACTTATGAAGAAAGAATAATGGGGCGTAATTTCACAATTATGCTCATTAGGGGTTCAAACATCAAAATCATCTATTTCTCCAGATCTCAAAAAAGTCTTGGAAAATCTTTCTAAGGTGTTTGAGACTCTTAAAGGCCTCTCACATATTCATGATCATGATCATGTGATTCACTTGATTCCAAGAAGTGTTCCTCCAAACATGAGGCCTTACATATATCCTTATGCCCAAAAGAGTGAAATTGAACATATGGTTGCAGAAATGCTAGAGGCTAGTATAATTTGACCTAGTTAAAGCTCTTTCTTTGCTCCAGTAGTATTGGTGCATAAAAAGGATGGAACATGGTATATGTGTCCAGATTATAGGGAGCTCAAAAAGCTCACTATTAAAGATAAATTTCTCATTCCTATCATTGATGAATTTTTGGATTAATTACTTGGAGCAATTTACTTCACTAAGCTCGATTTTTGCTCAGGATATCATCATATTAGAATGAAAAATGAAAAAATTCCAAGAACAACATTTATAACTCGTGAGAGTCATTATGAATTTCTGGTCATGTCTTTTCGCCCTACTAATGCACGTTCATCATTTCAAGGTTCGATGAATTTCATTTTCAAACACTTTCTTTTGAAAATTTCTGTTAGTATTTTTTGATGATATACTAATTTACATCAAGTTTTCGAAGGATCATGTTCAACATGCTGACAGGGTGCTCAAACTATTGGAGAAGAAACGATTATATGCAAAAACCTCCAAATGTTTCTCTAGAGTACAAAAGGTGGAATAATTGGGTCATATTGTATCTCATGAAAATGTTAAGGTAGACCCTAACAAAATTAAAGTAATTAAATAATGGAAAATTCCCACAACCATAAAGCATATTACTGAATAAAGATGAGTTTTCTTGGACTCCAAAAGAAACGGGGGCCTTTCAACATCTTAAAGAGGTAATATGCCAAGCACCAGTGTTGGCTACGCCAGACTTCACAAAAACTTTTATTGTGGAATGTAATGCTTCAGAAAATGGAATTGGTGTTGTTTTAGTATAAGAAGGAATACACATTTCTTTTGAAAGCTGCCCAATCAAAGGAAAGTGTTTACAAAAACCTATTTATGAGAAGGAAATGTTGGAAATACTATATGCACTAAAGCAATGGAAACCTTATCTAATGGGAATATGCTTCAAGGTAAAAAAATATCTTGATAGCCTTAAATGATTTTTGGAAAAAATAGTATCTTTAGAAGAGCAACAAAAATGGGGGACAAAGATGTTGGGTGATGACTTTGAAATCATCTACAAAAAAGGACAGCAAAATGTTGTTGCATATGTACTCTCAAGAAAGGATAATGATGTGGAAGCATTTCTTTATGCCATTTCTATTATTCAACCTAAGTGGATAACCGAAAGAAGAGATGAGCATAAGAATGATGAAGAGGTTTTGTCACTCATTCATGTAGGAATTTATAGGGTAAGTTCCTCAGACAGAACACCAAAGGACACCGCTCACACACAGATCACAGATCAATACACCAGTATTTTGACGTGGTTAAAACCCTCAAAGAGGGAAACAGTCCACGGCCTGAGCCAACGCGGCCACTTCAGGCAATTTATTAATAAAAGAATGAAATTTTACATAAGCTTTTCTCATGAACAGTTAACCTACAAATGACCCTCCATTCTCTTTAAATAGAGATCATGGACCAATCGGGTGTTAAGCCACGGATCAAGCGTTGGTAATACCGAGGAGAGAATGAACCGTCGGATCACTACATATCGTGACCGTCGGATTGTAAGTTACAATATGTACATAGTAAAGAAACACACTTTACCTAACTCTATACTAGACCAAGTTATACTTAACTATTTCCTATGTGTCGGAATATCCTAACAATTCAAAAGTCGCAATAAGATCCCAGTACATATTATACATTTAGCTGGAAAAATGATTCATTATGTTACAAAGATCACTTATATCTTTGTAAGAATTCCCAACTCAAACAAAATATTCTTTTGGAGTTGCACACCTCTCCCTTATGAGGGGACTCAACATTTTTAAAAACTTACAAGAGGGTCAAGAAGGATTTTTTTTTTGCGTTGGTATTAAAATGGATATTCAGAAGTTTGTGGTAGAATTCTTGGTTTTTCAACAAAATAAAGTTGAGACAATTAATACCTCGGGTCTCTTATAACCTTTATCCATTCCAAGTCAGCGTTGGGAGCAGGTCTCAATGGATTTTATCACAGGTTTACCCAAGTCTAAAGGAAATAATTTCATCATGGTGGTAGTTGATATAATTACCAACTATGCACACTTTTTTCCATTATCTCATATTTTTAAATCCAATACAGTTGCTACTGCATTTATGGAAAAAAATTCAAAATGTTCATGGAAATCCAAAGATTATAATAAGTCGTAAAGACGTCATTTTCACCGGAAATGTTTGGACAAAATTACTTTCTTTCCTTGGTAATCAACTAGCTTAGAGCTCATCTTATCATCCTCCATCTGATGGGAAAACTGAGATAGTGAACAAATGTTTAGAACACATCTCCATTTCTTTGTGTGTGATAAATAGACACAATCGGTCAAGTGGTTACCTCTAGCTACCTGGTGGTATAACACTTCCTTCCATACTGTAGCAAAAATGACCCTATTTATGGCACTTTATGGCTATAATCTAGCATCCATCATATCATCTTTAAGAGAAAATTTTAAGGTTCAAGCAGTGGAATATCACATCGAGCATCAATAACAATTTCTCCAACTCTTAAAGGATAATCTCACTCTGGCATAGAATCGAATGAAACGACATGCAGATCAACATCGCAGTGAAATAAGTTTTGATGTAGGTGACTAAGTATTTTTATGGTTACAACCATACAAACAAATGCCTCTCAAGCAAGCTATGAAGGATAATAAATTATCAACCAAGTACTATGGCCCTTACAAGGTATTGCAAAAGATTGGTATTATGGAATACAAATTGGAGTTGTTTGTATGTTCACGAGTACACCCGATTTTCCGTGTTTCATGCTTAAAGAAAGTTATCGGTGACAAGTAACTAGTTCAAACAGTGTTGCCAAAACTTGACACAGAAGGAAAAACCATACCTAAGCCTAAAGTAGTGACGGAAACAAGAACCCAATAGCTACGGAATGGATCGATTTCAAAGTATATCATTAAGTAGAAGAACATACCCATTGAAGATTCCACATGCGAGGATGATAATTTTATACAAAAGTATCCAGAACTACTCAAGCGTTGAGGAAAGCACTTTTATGAAGGAGAGGGGCATGTTAGGTATCCAAAATACTAGTGTATCCCTCTCATTGTTATTTTTGTGCCCATGTAGCCCCCATATTGTTATTGTTGCACCCCATAGAAGCCTACTATTGTTCTTGTTGTGACCTTAAATTATTATTATTATGTGGAATTTTATTATATTGTGACCCTTTAGACTCATATATATACAATGGAGGTCTTCTCATTTGTATCATCCAATAATTATTTATTTATGTAATGTAAAAGAGGGTTCCCCCTAGACGAGGACAATTTTTAAGTCGTTGATATATCTTTTTTTTAGTTGGTTACATAACAACCTACATGTTAACCTGCCTAGTGGTCTAATTGTCAACTAGGCTTACAACATCATTTGGATTTTCTACAACACAAAACTTACTTCTACAAATTCTAAATTTAGCCTCTTCAAGAGGCTTGGTGAATATGTTAGCCACATTTTCATCTATATTACAATATGTTAATTTGATTTATTTTGATTTCACTTTTTCTCTTAAAAAATGATGTTGCGTTTCTATATGATTTGTCCTTGCATTATATCTAGGATTGTTTTCCAATTTGATAATGTTTAGATTTTCAAATATGATTAATGTAGGTGAATTTTTCGTTTCTCTAACATCTTCAAGTATCCTTCCAATCCATATTTCTTTTCACGTAGCACTACTTAATTCTTTATTCTTAGCTTTAATGGGTGCCAAAGAAATAATTAGTTATTTCTTACTGCTCCATGATAACGGCTCTGGAACCTATATTAAACACATATCTAATAGTATATTTTGAGTCATCTAGATTTCCAACCCAATTAGAATCAAAATATCTTGCCAACTCAACATCAAAATCATTAGTATACATAATACCAAAATTAAGTGTTCCTGGTAGATATTGAACGACTTTCTTTCCTACTTTCCAATGGATTTCTTAATACTAAGCCATGGACTGACTAAGTATGCTGACAAAATATGTTATATCTTTCCTGGTAATGGTGAGGTAATTTAGACTTCCTACCAGTTAATGATACAAGGTTACACTCACCCCTTTAGTTCCATCATCATTGTACAATTCAGCATTTTTCTCTAAAGGAGTAGATACTCCTTTGCATTCAATCATATTGAACCATTTAAGAATTTCCATTGTATATTTTCTCTTTGTGATAAGTGTATTACCAGATTCCCCTTGAAATTCAAGACCTGAACAACAATGAAATAATGCAATTCACCAAGATCCTTCATCCCAAATACTTGTGACAATTCAATCTTAATTCCTTTAATCTACTTCGATTCTTTACCTGATATGGTAAGATCATCAACATGTACATAATATATTAAAGAAAAATTCCCATATTCATCTCCTTCTTAAAAATCTTTCTCATAAAACAAAGAATCAATTTTCACATACCAAGATCTTGGTGGTTGTTTCAATACATATAGATTTCTTTAACCTACAGAAAATATGCTCATGTCCTTGCTTGCAAACCCTTAAGGTTGAACCAAATAAACTTATTCTTTTAACTCACCATTCAAAAAGTCAGATTTGACATCTAACTGATGCATTTTCCAATTATGTTAGTTACCTAATGCAATCACGATTCTAATTGTGTTCAACTTAGTTATAGGTGAAAAATTATGTTCATAATCAATTCCCTCTTATTGTGAATAACCTTTTTCCCAATCTAGCTTTATACTTATCAATACTTTCATCAACATTAAACTTGGATTTATACAACCATTCCATCCTATGGGAACTTTATTTTTAAGAAAATCTTTTAATTCCCATGTATCATTCTTTGTTATAGATTTATATTCTTCAATCATTTCATCTATCCATTCTTTATATTTTTTAGCCTATTCATAACTTGAAGGTTCTACAAAATTCATTATAAGAGGCATTAATGTATAATGTTTGTACCGTATAGGTATCAAAATTTAACGTGATGACTTTCTTGGAGTGTCACAACTTTCATCTTTCTTTCTAATTTGTGAAGTCTCCTCACCTCTTCTTGGAGTGTCATGGCTACTTGATGCTCCTTTCTCTTGAACCTACACATGTTCATGTCCCTGTTCAACACTTGTATCTATTTTAACATAAACATCGGTATCATACCATGCACCAATATTATTCATTTTACCACCTTCATCTGCATTCTAATGAAACACCACATACAAGCAATTTATGAGAATTGAGATCAAATAACATGTATGTTGTTTTATCATCACAATAACTAATAAATGTGCACTTAATCTAGTTTGCATTATTTTTTCTTCTTTCGTCTTTTAGAATATGAGAAAGTGTCTTGCAACCAAAAACTCTTAAATGACTCACTTTTGGCTTATACCCATAAAATGCTTCAAAAGGTGTTTTAAGATCTAAACTTTTAGTTGGACTCCTACTTTTTAGATAAATAGTAATATTAACAACTTCAACCCAAAAATCATTCGAAATATTTTTGCCTTCAAACATACTACGTGGACATACTACTAGTGTTCTATTTTTCCTCTCAGCAACTTCATTTTGTTGAGGTGTATGTGGCACTGGAAGTTATTGTATAATCTCATTGCTTTTACAATATTGATCAATCTATATTTATTTATATTCTCCCCTTTGATTAGATCTATGAATTTTGATGCATTTGCCAACTTTTTTTTTCACCATATTTTTGAACTCTTCAAAGTACTCAAAGATATCGCTCTTCTTTCTTATGAAATGGACCCATGTATACCTAGATCTATAATCAACAAAAATAATAAAATAACATTCTCCACCAAGAGATCTAGTTGGCATAAGAACATATACATCATTATGAATTAATTCAAGTATTTCTCTCTGTCTTTTTTCTTTATGTATAGTGAATTCCTCTCTATGTTGCTTGCCAAGTACACATGCTACACATTCAACATGATCATTATTCATAACAGGAAGACCTTCAACCATTGTGTTTTTCTTAATTAGCATTAAATAATTGTGATTTAGATGGACATGCCTTTGATGCTATAAATATATTGTTGATATTGTTGTAGATGCCAACACTCCATGACTTGTTCTAGTCACATCCAACTTATAAAACCCTCCAGCTCTAGTACCTATGGTAATAACCTTATACTTAGCTTGAATGTATTTCATAAAACACAGTGATTTAACAAATTCCATCTTCAAATCTTGGTCAACAATAGTAGAAAGATAAATTAAATTCTTTTTGATACCAAGAAATGCATTGCATTATGGATTTATTTCTCTTGTCCATTAGGAAAATTCAAACCTATCACAACATAACCTTAAACATTAAGTGATTTGTTATCTCCTAGATAAACATATGTTCCATAAATATTCTCATAATATTCATCAAACCAATCTTTATTACAAGCCATATGGAGTTATGCACCAGAATCAATGAACCAAGCATTCGCATCAATAGTTTATGGAGACAATGTAGCATCTGAAACAAACAATCTAATATTTTTAAATTTGTCTCTAACTGTGATGTCTTTGTCTGCAAATTTCCATTATTGCTTTTGTTTGTTTGATTAGAGTCATTATATTTTCTTTTATAGAAATATTTAGAGTGATGACCATGTTTGTCACAATAATAACAATCATCATTTCTCTTATAATGAGTTGTAAATTTAGATTGTGTCATACCTTTTTGTTTTTCTTGAAACTTTCCTCCTTTGTTCTTGTCCCATGGCTTGCCTCTATAAGAATGTTTACCTTTGGCTACCAATGTCAAATCTGGACACCAGAGCCCCAATTAAATCTCTTCATCCTCTCTTCCTCTTAAAGAAGAATTCTTGTCAATTCATAAAATGTAACGGGCTTCTCTCTACCTAAAAGACATGAAACAAAAATTTGATAATATTGCACTAAGCCATTTAATGTGATGGTGACCTAGTCAGCAATAGACACATTTTCATCAATATCTCCTAATGTATCACATAAATATTTGACACGAGAAAAGAAATTTCTTATATTTTGATTTGGTTCCATTTTTATAGACAAAAACTTAGTTTTCAAAAATAAGATCCAATTTGTATTTTTTGTTTCATACAAACCCTTGAGCACATCCCACATTTCCTTTGATGCCTTAAAATCTCTTATGTGATGAATAACGTTTTCAGTTATGGACATACACAACAACACCTTTTCTTTTGTCTCTTGTTTCTCCCAATCTAGAATAGAAGTTGTGAGAGTGGGTTTGGGATAATCCCTACTCACTATTGATCACACATTATAACCCTCAAGAATTGTCAACAACCTAAATTTCTAGTTCACATAATTTCCTCCATCAAGTTTAATGAATTCATTCAAAAAGGAATCAACTACAAAATTTGACATTTTTTTAAATATACCAAATCTAATACCAAATACACGCAAATCGAAATGCCAAATATCCCAATCAAATACTTACAATAGCATAATAAATCGTCATTCACTGATTCAAAAAATCATAACAATTACTTTCTTAAAAATACAATCCATGTAATTTGAATAACTTGCCCCCTTTCACCTCCTTATAGCTCCTTTTCATGTAATTTATAAACAAATCAACATTTTTTTAATTCTTTTTCATGCCAAAAAAGTATGTAAGTATTCAATTCACTCTCCACCACTAATATCATTTCAAAACAACTTATAAAAGCTTATATCCTTTAATTAAAAAATCACGTCCATTCAAATTTATAACAACTAATTCCCATTCAATTCATAGGATTTCAATATAGGTTTGTTTTTCAACAAAGGATTTCTGCACATGAGCCCAATACCTCTCTCCAAATAATTTGCGACAAGAGGCTCATCTACAAGCTACTTTGCGGTATAAATATTTTATTAGATGATTTTTGAAAAAGAGTCAAGGCATAACACTTCTAAATATCCTCCAATTCATTCTCCAGTGATGCGACAACGGTTTAAATCGACACCCTTGATTCATTGTCACAGCATATGCTCCCAAATAGCAATACCTGCCATATAGAAGCGCGGTCAATATAGAGCTTCACAGTCTTTCCTTTCTAGCTCTAAGATCTAGAACCCTTTGGATCTTATCCATCTACTCTGATACCATATCAGAGATGGAGCTATCCACATGAAAGCTTGAAAGCTTCATTTCCAAGCACTGAAATTTATACAAAAAGTCTGTTAGAGAATCTAAAATGAGTTCATCGACCATCACTTACTCCAACTACCTATTAATCTAGAACTTTACTATGCCTACTATTGAATAGTATTTGTGATTATTATTCTGACAATTTATGTGGAAATGAGCTCTTAGATTGACAAGAATATCGTACATCTAGCCCAAATGCATAACATCGTCATGTGAATCCTATAAGATCATTGATGCCATTATTAACTGGAGCATATGCAGTGTGTGATTATCTGTTGAGGTCGTTGATCTTAGCCTTATTTTATCTAGTCCTTGTGTCCCTTTAAATGCCCCACGTTTCCTGAACATTCTACTAAAATATCTGATATGGGTTTGTGCATCACGAAATCAATACCCTTCCTGCAGAGCTTCTTGTGATTCCAATTTAAAAATTTAAATGAAAAGACCCCAATGATGTTGTTGTTGGATGCAATGTATTTATACTATAGTTACCAAGTTTGAATTTGAATTCGGTACTATAGGATAAAAATTCGAATAAAAAAATTTCAATTCTAAAAAAAATCGATAATAGACATCTTAAAGACTAGTGTATTCGTTAATATTTTTCTTTATGTATTTTAAATTTTAAATAATTTTTATTAAATTTGAATAGTATAACAATATTACAAGTAAAATTCATCTAAAAAAATTTACCATTCATCTTTTCCATCCAAAAATTCTCTTTTCCAAATCTCAAATATAATATCTTTTTTCATTTAGAAATTTATTTATGTAATAGATACACATTTATAAAACATATATTTAAAACTGGTTTATATATAATTTCTCTGTATAATATATAATATTTCCATAAATAAAAAAATGATCACATATAAAACAATCAAACACTTTCAGACATTCTTTCCTTTCCTCATTTCTAAATTCCAAGACTAAAAAAATATAATTTTTCTAATTTCACTTTTACCTTCTATATTTTTTACATCTTGTTATCTTTCTTTCTATATATGCCCTTCTTTATCTATTTATGTTCTTCAAGAATGTTTCTTATTGAGAAGAAGTATTTCATAGGAGGGAGGACACAGAGCTTAGAGATAGGTCGGCTCTAGTTCATCTTACCTCCCAGCTAGAAGAAAGAAAGGAAGTAGAGGTGCTCCCATCCAACCATTCACAGATGGTAATGACGGTAATCACTAATCTCATATTAATTTCATGTTAAGAAGGCTTGCTATGTGAGTGAATTAACCTACTAAATTAACCCATTATGCTACGAATCAGATAGAATTTAGGCGAATTGTTTAGCACTCGTACCAAATTAGAGAATTTCCGTATATTTTTCTCCAATATGAGTGAATTTGATAACTATGATTTATAGAGAACAAATATATCTCCAATCTAGAAAAAATATGCACGGATTTTGAAATAAAAGTTTGTGTTGACAAGAGGAGAAGCCACTGGAACAAGCATGACTTGCTAAGCTCAAACCTTATGTGTCACTTATGCGATTCTTCAAGCTTGATTCCTTCGTAGATCGATATACACATTGTTAGTTTGTTGCAAATATATGAAACATTCCAATTTTTACTTTGTTTGTTGCTCTATTATCAAGTTCCTCGAATAGTAACCATTGACCTAAATTTTGAATCTCCCACTAGTACAAAATGGTTAATTAGTTACTAAAACAACGACTAAAATTTGCATATAAATAACTATTTTTTAGTCGGTGACCAGTAGTAGCTAATTTATAGTATCTTATAATGCGACCAACTTTTAGTCATTTTTATCTTAGTCATTAATTGATTGTCTCAATTTTATCATCTAGCAGTATATTTAGTCATCAATTTGATCATTAATTTAGTTATTGATTTAGTCATTAATTTCCACAATTAATGACCAAATATACAACAAAATATATTACTATATGATCATCTGAGAAAACCAATTAATGACTAAAGAAATATGACCAAAATGTTGGTCGTGTTATAAGATACTGTAAATTAGCTACTAATAGTCATATATATGCAAATTTTAGTCGACGTTTGAAACCAATTAATGGCCAAAGAAATATGATTAAATTTTTGTCGTGTTATAAGATACTGTAGATTAGCTACTAATAGTCGTATATATGTAAAATTTAGTTATCATTTGTAATGAAAAATTAATAATTTGTAGTATTCATTTATATTTTTTTGGTAGTTTCATATTCATTATATAAACGACTAATTTAGTAGTTTATATTCATTTCATTTACTTTCATTAATAATCATTATAAACGACTAATTTAGTCGTATATTCATTTTGTTTGTGTTCATCATTAATCAATATAAACTACTAATTCAATAGTTTCAGATTGAATTTATGTGTTCATTACTAATCAACATAGATTAATTAGTATGATTTTGTGACAAAATTAACAAAAAAGAAAAAAAGAAAAAAAAAAGTGAATTGGTTCATCTAATATGAAAATTCAAAATTACATATGTTAGTTAAAATACTAAACAATATCAAGTGACTATAAGTAATTTAAACCGCAAAAATTATATTATATGAAATGTTGAGTATTACAATATGATTTTCCAACATAACATTGGTTGGACTACAATTTACACATGAAATATTGTTTCATCACTATAAAACATTATCATTGTGTTGTCAAGTCATTGCAGGTGAATTAAACAACTATGAATACTTGAACATCAGTCTCTATGTGTGTGTCTTATGCAGGACATTGGATTTAAGGGTACCACTAGACCGGTTCTCTTCTGTCTCTTTTTGCATTTGTCACTCTAGTGTTATTGTTCTCCTCTTTCTTCAAATCATGTTTCTTACCCTCAATACTAAGTTCCTTTTCTGAAAACAAAAGAACCTAGAATTTAGAGTGCAAGACATGAAAGGCGATGAACACTAGAATATAAATGAAAGTAGACTATAAAGGATTTATATTACATATACCTCAACATCAAAAATGTTAAAGCCATTCTTCCCCATAAGAGCAAGAAACTTGAACAAGTTTTCTTCAGTTGAGAGATAGTGGCCACTATGTGGTCAGATGACCTGTATAAACAAGTTAAAGTCACCATAGAAAATAACACCTTAGCTGTAACTTAGTATTCAACCTTCAGGGAAAGCTTAAGCACAATCATGCCAGCTAAGTTACATGCTAAAAATATCAAGCTGTAAATAACTTGTTAAAAAAATCATCTGAGGTGTGATGTCTAATCTTTGTCATTTTATTTGCAAAAACAATTTGTTGTCTAATGCATGAACTTGGTCAAGTATATAAACAACATGTTCTCAAATAACAACATGCAAGTAAACTTTTCTAATAATCATGTAAATATTTCAATACAAAACAGTTAAAAGGATTTCAATCAATATCGTGTAATATTAATTTTGATCTTCAAGCTTTGGTTGTTGTTTCAAAAAGCATAATACCAAGTACTTTCAATTTGATAGTTAAAATAGAAAGAAAAATTGAAATAAATGTTCAAAATACAATCAAACAATAAAGAGAGGATATCATGGAATGGACATTGCAATTATAAAACAATTGTTTACCTGTCCATCGATATCTTATCACTCATTCCTAAAACATTTCTTGCCCAAAATAACCATGAGGTGAAAGAATCACAACATTAAAAACCATAGGACTACTTACTAGAAATATTTCCAAAGTCGATGGTTGAAGTGCCTAAAGGATCTCCAACAACAAATGAATCATATCCAAGACATGATCTCTTTATTGTCTCCCCATCCTTTTTCCAATCACATTTCATGTAACCTACCCACACTAGAGTCAAGTAACAATCAAACGAAGGAATTAACATTTGTTTTTATCTTCTATATGTATAAACTTTGAATATAATTTGTTTTCTTAACTTATTAATTTGTATTTAAATATTTCCCGTCATGAGAATGTATCAATCAAGTTGAACATCAGAAAAATTGACCTCAATGAGGTCCTCTAACAATTTCTACAATATCAATATTTGTGTTGCTGTGATATCTTAGATAGAAAAAAGAATATATCTGAAAACAAAAAAGCCATATATTACTTATGTTCAAACTATGTATATGATGTATTGTTAGGTAACTTTTTAATATGTCCCTCTACATTTACCAAAGTGGATTGTAGCTTGGTTAAACTCTTTATCCTTTCATTCAACATCAATTTCTATAATATAAATGTCACACATTATTATTTCCCATTTCTCAACATGCTAGATATAATAAATTGAAAGTCACATAAAATCAAGAGAAAACCATATTCTAACCAAAACAAATAAGCAAATAATGCCTCTAATAAAACTTCACACCTCAAAAATTACTCTGCCACATGCTCAGACTAAAGGTGATATTCATGAATCATATTTAGGTCATTTTTAATGGGATATTCATATTTTTACCATGATTTCAATTTGGTGCTAAAAGAAATATATAAATCTAGGTTATTATCAGTGAACTTCAAGTATAATTCAAAAAAATAATGTCATTATAAGGTATGGAGGTGTGCTTCTTGTTGGTTTACCACATTAACACAGAGAAACGTCTTCATAACTAGGGTACCCTATTTTAGTTTGGTTTGAGTTGAGTTGGAATTTGAATATATAGTTTTCTTTAAAGAAGTGAAATAGAAAGATGAGAATCGAAAAAACCCTATGAATTTTTAATTAATTCGTATTATATATATCTAAAATAACGAGGTCATCCTTCTCTGCTATTTGATAGAGATTTATGGGCATATAATAATAATGAATTAACTATAAAACACAACGATGCAATATATTAACCAAGGAAAGAGAAATGACATGGCTTTGGTATTTGTGGGCTCAAAGGAAATCCGACAATGGTTGTGTTCTTTTTTTGTCATGAAATGGTATTGAAGACAAATATTGGTTCAGAAATTGAACTTTGTTGCCAATAGGATATGATCGTGTTGGGTAAGGAAAGGATGAATTGAAGGGCTCAAGGTCTAGCTCCAATACATAGTTATCCTTGTCACTACAAAATACAAAGTTGTCATCATTTTCTTATCCAGGTAAAAAGAAAAGTGAGTTTGTATTTGTGCACTTGTGATAATATATGAAAAAGAGAGCACTAGTGGAAATCAAAGTGTCATGTCCCATCATTCAACCTAACATAAAACTTATATATTTAGTTGTTGACTACAATGGAAATCAAATGTAAAACCCACTCAACTTGATCTTTACATGACATAGTTGTAATGAACTAGTACAATAGAAGCATGCTAACTCATAAACAAGATATGATAAAAAATAATAATGGAACATTATTTCCTACCACATAATTGGCATGAATAAAATTTCCACAGAATTCATCCAAAAAATGAGAAGAACTTATGTCAAAAGAACATACCATTAGTGTTTTGTACACTCTTTAACACATGTATCCTAGGGAAGTAGAGGAGGCCAAATGTAGCAAGATTCCAATTGTGTGGGATATAAAAATAGAAATGTGGAAAAACATGCGTGCCAATTCATGAAATCTCAATCTAAATAATAGGACATGTTGAGGATAGTAATGATGAAAATATATCATGTATCAAGATGAAGCCCCTTATTGGTCATCAATTAGGAAGGCGACTGGTAATTTTTACTCGTGAAAAAAATATCATAATTAGTGTAATGACTATGTGGATCTTTTTGTGAATTTTTTTACATTTATATTATGGTGCCTTGGCAAGAGAGAGTGATGAAAGTTATCCAGGGTTGGTCACAATAGTTTCTCCTTTCATATGATTATGTGAATACATGGAGAGCTACCTTTCTTCGGTTTGGAAATTTAGGTGTCCCTCCCTTTCATCCAATATGTGGAGATGCCCCACCATTGAAGGACCTTGGTAGTTCTAAATCCAATCTTACGGACATAAAGATGGATCTGGTCCAAATCAAGATGTTTTTATGTTGATTGGAGAGGGAGCAACAACTCGAGAATTCTTTAGTATTCCTCTTTTGGAACTTGAAAGATAGTGTACAAAAAATGGTTTCTCTTTGTGGTGGTAGGGAGGTAATGTTTTTCTAATTGCTTAGCTTAGAAGAAGAAGAGAAGTGTAAGAACCAAGATCAAGATGAGGATTTGAAGTATGGGTATAACTTTGCAATCAGAGGGAAGCATGAAAGAGAAACTGATTCTTATATACAATTGGGAGGGGGAAAGTGGAGCATAGGTGAAGAAAAAAAATCCATACTTTATGATGATAAGGACTATATATCATTATCATCATCTAGGAATTTTTTTTAGGAAGAATCATCTTTACGGTCATACGTTGAGGAACGTGAATCAATGGATGCATCTTGCAATGGAACTTTACCAAAAAATGTTGGTGTCGTGATGGTAGTGTCACGTGATGTTCCCCCAAAAGTTCAAAATATTCGAGGCAATGTCAAGGAAAATTTCTTTCTCTACTCCTTAACTCATATTTCTCCCCATCGACATTTTGATAGACAAATTATCAAGATCATATTGGAGCATTCAGTGTAGCTAAATAAAAGACAAACAACAACACATAAAACACATCACAAAAGAGACACGGGAGTTTTACGTGGTTCACCCAACCAATTTGGGCTACATCCACCAAACATAGGCATCGACAAGTTTTATTATGAAACAGGAGATTACATGATAATTCAGTTCCTCACAAACTCTCACACACCACCCAATCCGTCTGGACACCTGTTTTATAGCTAAGAGGATCTAACTGCCTCATAAATCCTCCTACATCAAATATAGGATGCATTAACTCACTCCCAACAAAATAGAGCTAATATAGCAACTAAATCATATTTTTGTCACCTACTGAGATTTTGCCTATTTTAATAAAACTCAAAATCTCAACAATCTCCACCTTGACAACAATTAGCCTGATGCCCTGTTTCTTTATTATTTATTTTTTCTGCAAGCCAAGAGCCAAACACCAACGCAGCTTCTCCAACAAAACTTGTTTCATGAACATGTCTGCACAGTTTTCCTTTGTATGCACATTTTCAAGAGAGACTCTCCTTTCAGTGGTAACCTGTCTTACAAAATGGTACTTAATTGGAATATGCTTTGATTTACTATGATAGGCCAGATTCTTAGCTAAATGTATTGCACTTTGACTATCACAAAGTAACTTGATGTTTTCCTGTAAACTACCAAACTCACCAAGCAAACCTTTCAACCAAACCGCCTCTTTGCAAGTATGCGAAGTAGCAATGTATTCTGCTTCAGTAGTGGATAAAGCAACAATGTTTTGCAGCTTTGACATCCAGCTAATAGCTCCACCTGCAAGAGTAAAGACATACCCTGAAGTTGACCTTCTCTTATCCAAATCCCCTGCAAAATCAGAATCAACATACCCGCAAACAGATTCACTACTCTTATTGTAAGTAATACAATAACTACTTGTGCCTCTCAAATACCGAAGCACCCATTTCACTGCTGACCAATGTTCTTTACCCAGATTTGCCATGTACCTGCTAACAACCCCAACTGCATGTGAAATATCTGGTCGCATACAAATCATCGCATGCATCAAACATCCTACTACATTGGCATATGGAATTTGAGACATATAATCCTTTTCTTCATCTGTATTAGGACATAAACTCGAAGAAAGCTTAAAATGGGAAGCTAGAGGGACTAACATAGGCTTCACATTATTCATACCAAACCTAAAAAGTATTTTCTCAACATACGTCTGTTGTGATAGCCACAGCTTACCATTGCTCCTGTCTCTGAAAATCTCCATGCCCAAAATCTGTCTTGCTACTCCTAGATCTTTCATATCAAACGTCCTTGCCATTTGAGTCTTCAACCTGTTGATTTCTTCAATGCTTTTGCTTGCTAAAAGCATATCTTCAGCATACAACACTAAGATAATGAACATGCCATTACTTAACTGCTTAAAGTAAACACAATGATCATATTCACTTCTTATATTTTTTGACTCAACATGAAAGCATCAAATTTCTTGTACCACTGTCGAGGCGACTGCTTCAGACCATACAATGAATTCTTGAACCTGTAGACAAATTTCTTATTACGATGCTGAACAAACCCTTCCGGTTGTTCCATATAAATTTCCTCATCTAAATCACCATGTAAAAACGCAGTCTTAACATCTAGTTGTTGTAATTCTAGATCAAGCAAAGAAACTAACGCTAACACAATTCTAATTGAAACAATTTTAACAACTGGTGAAAATATCTCACGAAAGTCTATGCCTGCTTTCTAAGAAAACCCTTTTGCAACAAGCCTTGCTTTGTATCTGTCCTCTGAATCATTCACACCCCGTTTCACCTTGAAAACCAATTTACATCCCACAGTTTTCCTGCCTTTGGGAAGTTCAACCAGATCCCATGTGCCATTCTTACCTAAGGCCATCATTTCTTCCTTCATGGCTGCTTTCCATTTGTTACTCTTTGAACCTTCTATAGCTTCCTGATAACACAAAGATTCATCATCGTTAGCAGTCAAAGCAACTGAAGTAACATAATCATCATACCTTCTCGGAGGGTGTTTGATTCTTGTAGACCTCCTTAAGGATGTTTCCGGTGCTTCCGCAATTGGCAGACTACCATATGTAGGAATTTCTTCATGACCACCATCTGAGACCTGTTCCTGACCTACGTCTGAACCCTGTTCATAATCTGATTCTGAAACCTATTCATGACTAGAATCTGAACTATGGTCATCATGACTATCATCAAAAGTGCTGTCAAACTAAATATGCTGAAAATCAGATACATCATCCTGTTTCAATTTATTATCTACATCTAACTGTACAAGAGAGGATTCATCAAACTTTACATCTCTGTTGATGATGATTTTGCGGGTAGTAGGATCCCACAATCTAAATCCCTTTGTTCCATCACCATACCCAACAAAGATATACCTTTTTGATTTTGGATCTAATTTAGTTCGCTGATGTTTAGGCACTAGAGCATATGCATCACAACCAAACACTCTGAGTTTAGAATAATCACAAGGGTGTCCTTTCCATAGCTCTTGAGGAATCTTGCAACGTATCGCTATCGACAGTGATCGATTTATCACATAACAAGTTGTAGCCACCGCTTCTGTCCACAACTCCTTCTGCAAATTAGCGTTACTCAGCATACTCCTTGCTCTCTCCAAAAGAGTCCTGTTCATGCATTCAACAACTCCATTTTGCTGAGGAGTATACACAGTAGTCTTATGTCTCTCGATCCCTACATCCTTGCAATAGTTGTCAAACTCCTTGGAAGTAAACTCACCACCATTGTCAGTTCTTAAACATTTTATAGTTCTACCAGAGATGTTTTCTACCAATGCTCTAAACTGCTTCAAAACTGTAAAAACATCAGACTTCCTTTTCAACATGTAGACCCACGCTTTCCTAGAAAAGTCATCAATAAACGATACAAAATATGACAAGCCACCATACGAGGTCGTAGGTGCTGGACCCCAAACATCTGAATGGATATAATCAAGTATTCCTTTACTAGTATGTTTTCCTATTTTAAACTTTTGTTTACTTTGTTTGCCAAACAGACAATGTTTACAGAAATCTAACTTTCCAGACCTTAGATTAGGAAGTAACTCGCGATCAGCCAAAATATTTAACCCTCTGTCGCTCATATGGCCCAACCTTTGATGCCATAGGCGAATGGAACTATTTTCATGTTCAGACACGGTAGACACATGAACT
Source organism: Pinus tabuliformis (assembly GCA_031772625.1). Lineage (NCBI taxonomy): Eukaryota > Viridiplantae > Streptophyta > Pinopsida > Pinales > Pinaceae > Pinus > Pinus tabuliformis. Next base: position 1,815,395,082 of record CM062819.1, on the reverse strand, counting down.
GACCTTGTTCTTCCTTCTAACTGAAACAGATTTCCTACTTTCTTAGCTTTCATTACTAGCAAAATACCCTTGTAAATTTTCATTACTCCACCTTGAATGACAGTTTTATATCCATTTGTGTCAAGTGCCCCCAGTGAAATTACATTTTTCCTTAAATCTGGTACATGTCTTACATCAGTTAACATTTGGGTTGTCCCATCAAACATTTGCAGCTCTATACTCCCTATTCCCACAATATTAGATGTGACATCATTACCCATGTACACGACTCCATCATTCACTGATCTATATGTCTTAAACCAGTCTCTATAAATACACATGTGGTTTGATGCACCGGAATCTAACAACCAATGTTGATCATGATTTGACAAATTAACTGATAAGACTTCGTCGCTCATACCTAAACCAGATGTTGAACCTGTATCAGTCGTGTTCGCTTCCTTCCTTTCTGTCGATGAAGCTTCTTTAGAAGTTTGTTGTCACTTCCAGCAATCCTTCTACAAATGCCCTGATTTTCCGCAGAACCAGCACTTTACTTTACTCTTCTTTCCTTTTGACTTTGAACGTGGATCGCTGCGCTTACCAGAGCGTCTTTCTCTAGAACGACCTCTAGCCATCATTGACTCTGATGTAGAGGTGTCAGCATTCGACCACTTCCTGGTCTCCTCGGACAACAAAGCTCCGACGAAATCATCAAACTAAATGGTTTCAGATGAGCTAAGACTTATAGAAGTAACAAAATGATCCAACAACTCAGGCAACGAGCACAATAAAGTTATGGCTTTATCCTCGGCTTCAAATTTTACTTCTATGCTCTCTAATTGTACCATTAGAGTATTAAAAACATTCAAATGATCAGTAATGGAAATACCTTCCTTCATTCTCAAACTGTATACCTGCCGCTTTAGGAGAATCCAATTTGTCAAAGATTTTGTCATATACAGCTTCTCCAACTTCGTCCACAAACCTGCCGCAATCTTCTCTGACACGATGTTAAATAAAACATCATCAACCAAACACAACCGAATTCCACTCAAGGTTCTTCCATCCAATTCATTCCACTCATCATCTGTCATGGGGTAAGGAAGTTTGGATCTGCCCAATAATGCCTTCGCCACGCCTTGTTGTACCAGCAGATCATGCATCTTTACCTTCCAGATCTTGAAATTATTTTTGCCATTAAATTTCTTGATTTCAAATCGGGCACTCTGAGTTTTCGCCATCCCGTTTAAAATAAAGAATCTCCAATTTCAAAGAAGTTAATAAATAACAAACCGCCTATGCCTTATTGTACAATGCCTCTACTTTATATTAAAAAACCCTTTGTTGTTTGTATTTCAAATTACAATTGACAAACAGTGTAACTGGACTGGCGCACAACAAAACATAAAATAAACTTGGCGCTTGCTGATCAACTCACGATCCGCGCCAATTAGGTTCTCGGCACGCTGGTGCGCTTATCTCCTTCGGGACCACACCAATTACCTTTTTGGCACAACTATTTATAAGTGAAACGCGCCAACTGCAAAATTTTTATTTTTGGTTGTTGCCGCAGATTCTATGAAATACGTTTCAATCACGTGCTGGGGAAATTATTGTCGCACTGCAGTTCGATCCAAACACTTGAGGGATAAACGGTTTTCGCGCTGCAGAACTATACGCACAAATGGCAGCTATACGAACCGAAAATCTTCACAACGCGGCATGCCAAATCCACAGATGGTTTAACTATATGATACGACTATCACCCACAGTTCAATCAAATCGTAATATGACGCGGGTTTATTTATCATATAATATATATTATATTCTATACGCGCAGATCCACATTGGATTTACGGCATACGCACCCTCCGCAGCCTCTGGAGGCTGTCCCTGGAGTCTGTCCCACGCACAACACTTCAAAACATTCACAATTCAAAGGCCTGCGCTATGTGGTTTACAGTCTTGCGTTGTACATTAGTGAACGTTGTAACGCTGCACACCAACTAGCGTTCAACCAAACAGGTCACGCAGGACCACCACCACCACGCTCCAACAGCAGGATCACATTAACACCACCTCCACGCCACGTTACACGCAGGACCTCCTCCGCTGTGCTACACCTCCAACATGCTCTGATACCACTTGTTGGAGCTTTCAGTGCAGCTAAATAAAAGACAAACAATAGCACATAAACCACATCACAAAAGAGACACAGGAGTTTTACGTGATTCACCCAACCAATCTGGGCTACTTCCACCAAACATAGGCATCGGCAAATTTTATTATCAAACAGGAGATTACATGATAATTCAGTTCCTCACAAACTCTCACACACCACCCAATCCGTCTGGACACTTGTTTTATAGCTAAGAGGATCTCACTGCCTCATAAATCCTCCTATAGAAAATATAGGATGAATTAACTCACTCCCAACAAAATAGAGCTAATATAGCAACTAAATCAGATTGTTGTCACCTACTGAGATTTTTCCTATTTTAATAAAACTGAAAATCTCAACAGATCATAGAATGATCTTTTCTTTAATGAAGGAGTCCAAGGGCTAACAATTTAAGGATATGATGTTTTTTTTTTTAAATGGATTTTCTTGTCTGACTTGCAAGGACTTAGGTGTCAAACTTGCTGCTGAGCAAATGTTATTCACATGTCAAAATTTTGAGTATGACTTGGGGTTGAGTTTGAATGAGATGATTTTGCTTAATATTGTTTAGTTAAGGAAAATAACCAAATTCAGAGTCCATTTGAATTATGATTCATGAAGCATAGTAACAAAGTTGGTGAGCTTAATAGGGCTCATCCTTGTTGTGATGGGTTACATTCGAATGGCATGAATGCATGAATTTAAAAAGGTTGAGATATGATATAAATCTTGGGAAATTTTGACGAAATAAATAACCCAAACCTGACACTTGAGATATTATATAAATCTTGGGAGATTTTAACCAAATACATAACCCAAACCTTAAACATAGTAGTGTGAAATCCATTGTTTGAAGTGTGGCTACCGAAGACAAATCTCTTAAATACTTTTAAAAAATAACATACAAATAATTTCTAAAAGCATGGAATTTCGTTGTCAATCAAATGTCATACTAGATAACAATTAAAGCGACAACCCGCAATGACAATCCAAGATCGACAAGGCATATTGGACAAATCTTCGAAAATCTTTGGGAACATCCTAATCTTACATGTTGCTCATCTAAAGCAACCGAAGATGTTACCTTCCCTGGGAAACATCGAAGGTTAATGATATAAATGACAAAAAGATAAATAATTAAAATTTACTATTAGAACCAGCGGAAACAACGAATGATAAAGAAAATGAAAATGGGGCAAAATGTCACATACCCACTCGATGAGACTAGTATCCACTTCCATACTCGATGTTTCCCAAGACGAAAAAGTTCATTCCACTAGTGTCCACATCCTCATATCCATAGTAGAATTCATCCTCGTATCCACATACAACCTGCATTCGCCATACCCTTCCGTAAAGAAAAAAATAAAAGAAAATGAAGCCCGTAACCCTTTTTATTGGTCAACAGTTTATAGATTTTGAAGCGCGTATTGGAAAAGAAGATTCTTATACCAATATCCTTGCTCGCTTTGAAACTCTATTCAAATACATCACTTCCTCCAAAATCTTGACATATCATGGATCGTCATAATTCAAGTCATCAATTAAACGATGTTCTATCATCTATAGAGTAGGGGTACTCTGAAGAAAGTAACCTAATACATTGATTTCCCTATCATGAAATTCAGTTATGTCTACATAAACTTGTATATAGGGAGATGAGAGAGTGGGGATCTGAGACGTTGAGGTATGGGATATTTTGAAAGTTCCCGCATTGCATTTCAAAACCAGAATAAGCCAACTCTGCACTCATTTATGAGATAAAAGACATAAATATTCATTATCAACATCATGGAAAAAAACCATGGAAGAATTTTATGGTCTTTTCACATCTTATAGCAGGTTAACTTTTTTAATTTAGGTAGTGTAGATTTTCATTAAGGAATAGATATGAAACAAAGTCGTTACTTGGTTTTGTTTCATATCTATTTGATGTACTAAATCTGTAAACATGACATAATAATGAACAAAAACATAATAGTCAACCTAAGCGACATCAATGTATGATTTTTATAAAAAAAAAGTATGCTATAGCTGACAACTAAGTAGCAAATGCAGACATTCTTAAACATTGAAACATGTTGTTCATTGCACATGTAAAAGAAAAGCATAAATTATGTTTTTACCAAGATAAAGTTGTCACCCATTAACAAATATTGGAAATTAGGAAGCCTCTCGAACAACAAATTGAAAAGACACATATTTCTTTAAGCAAAGGCACGTCACATATGACCAGCTCCTTTAATTATTTAAATCTTCCCATCATCTCAATCAATATGTCCACAAAGAAATTGTATGCATTATCGAGATATGAGTCGCCTTCCAGTACGATGAAATTACATCCACGTTGCATATTGAGTCTCAAGATAGAGCATGAAATCTCTTGAAATAATATCCCATTCATTCTCAAATATTTTATCATGTATTTCCCTACATACACATACAAGACAACCTGCGTTTACAGTGGTTTATATTTTATCTACATACAGGTTGTATATACACTGTTTTCATTGTAAAGCATTCAAAGTAATAACAAAATCCAGACTTACATGGTTGTAGTTTGAAGCAATACTATTGAAGAGGTTTTCTCCATATATAGCGGCTATTTGATGCAAATTCAGTGATTCCTCTACCGAGGGCCACAAACACAGGGAGTGCATAGAAGGTCGAATATTGACGATCAAATATTCTTTATGGTTTAGCTAGTCGAGTGGGGCATCTGATCAAATTGGATGAGCATACAGCTAAGCTTCAAAATGGGTCCTATGTAAGTGATTTTAAATGATACCCCTTGGAAGCTTCAACACAGTACTCAGTATCATCATACAAAGGACCACCCAAAAATAGACCATCTGATCCTGTCATTTTGAGCAAATATTTTAATGTCAACACCTAGGATTACTAGAAGCACTGACCTTGAATGTACTTTCCTAGTTACCCCACAAAAGAAGGAATAGCAAGTTGGCACCCATTAGTTTTAACAGCAACGTGCCGACTTCTTGGATAAAACAAGACCTTTCAAAACTATTTTTCTCACTAGCATTCCTTTTATCTCTTAGAACAAAGACCATTTCATCTTCAATATTGGCCCAGTGAGTGTACTGATATACAACAATGTTGCTTGGTCCATTATCACTTCAAACAAATTTGACATTATTGATCATATCTATAAATTCACCCTCCTTTTGCCATATGTCTACAATAATGCTTCGAGACAAATCATTTGATTTGGGATAAGAACTTGAATCAACATGTATTTCACCACTCATTAGATATTTTTCGCCAATAAAATATATAGGCTTATGTTTCAATAAATTGAATTCTAGTGAAGACATTCCAAAAAAAAACCACGAGTTCAAGAAATGAAGCATGTGCTTACGAGAAGCTTCTAGGTAGATTTGCTACCATCCTTTCTCAATCAACAAATTCATTGGTTCTTTGTTTGGTTGTATGATGTAAGAAGCCACGGGATGAGTAGACATAATACGCAACAAAAAGCCTTTTTGCATAAAAACTATCTCTGAATGATCAGAAACACCAACATTGACATCAATAACCTTTCTCTCCCAACACTAGGCATCATCCCAGTCTAACAAATCATATGAAGGTCCATGTTTTACCTCAAGACACAATGCACTAGGTAGGACTTTCTCAAATATAAAGTCAATGCTCTCATTTTTTAAAATTAAAGAGTTAAGCTTCTCTGAACCTAGAGTTCAATAGCCAGAGAAGTAAGTGATATAGAAACCAAAGAGTCACATCCTTTCTTACATATCACTGATCCAAAAATATCAGCAAGGGCCTTTATAAATTCAATGCCAAAAATTGGTCTAGTTACGATCACATCAATATGTGATGGTGAAAATTGAAAACCAGAATCACGTTCTGTTGTGTGGTCAGTGGGGATATTCGATACTAACATGGTTGAACCTCGAAGCAGAATTTTCCAATATAATCAATCCTCTTTAGTCGAGGCTTAACATTGTCTGGCCCATGTGTCAAGCCAACTTGACGCTTGCCATAATAGCCATTTGTCACTAATTTTAGGGAACCACAAATATTATAATGTGTTTCTTCTGTCTTTGGTATTGAAGCCATGTTTGGCACAACCATGAAATTCTCCAAAATGTTAAACTCGAAGTGGTCCTTCTCAGCCTTGATTTTGTAGTGTGTTTATGTTGCATGATCAAGTTTGTAATATCCCTAGACATTTGTTGTAGCTCTTTCTTGTCCATCAACTTGTATCTTAACACCTTCAAAATAGACTCCCTCAAAAGTCACCACAAGTCCTCCAACTAAGAAACCTGTGATATGAAATGACTGAGATATATTAACATGACTGTGCTAAAAAATAACCTCTATAGATTGAAGTGAAACATCAAATATTGTATTCTCAGCCTTGTAGAATGGCAACAACATTTATTTTCCACATGGAATAAAATTAAAAGAAAATTTCACATATGCATCAAATATTGCATGAAAAAGCACTTGATTTGGCCAAGGAACTTCTTTGAGGGAACTTCACCTCCCAGACATCATTTGAATAAAGGTATACATGAACACCTAAAATAGGTTTTCCCTGAGAAACAACTAAGCCATCCATATCATAACTTGGGACATAAAAGATGTCATCTACTACCAAATTTCCAAAGCCCAAATCCATCTTTGGGGAGACTCTTTGGACAATTGTTAAGAGAAAATGAGAATCACGTATTTGAAAGAGAATATTATAGAAAATATACTCTATAAACCTCAACCATTTTACCTCAAGCGTAGCACAATCCTAGCTAGGATCGACAATGTCAATATGACCTTGTATCTTCTTCCTTTGTTTAAAAATTGGCTCACAGAGCCCGCTCTTTCCACTTTTTCACGTTTGATTTCATGGAGGGCTACCATTTCCTCTAGAAACTCATCCTTAAGGAATCTCCAAACTTATTCTACGTATCAAATGAAGGTAAAGAGAGAAAAATATCATGGCCTTTCCTTTTTGAAAAAAAATGTAGTGGGATTTGATATGACTTGATATTTGTATACTGCTCGAGGATTGATGAAGTTTATGTATTCATGATGGGAAGCAACCAACCTATATTTCCTTGGAGTAATATTCGTAAACATGTAATTGCCTCCCTGCAACATAAACACATCATTAATGAGATCATTGCTGGTAGAAACGAGTTCAACGTTCACATTGGCACGACCTCCATTTATATTTAGACAACTTTCTACTCCAACAAACCCATCACTCTCCCAGAAATAGTGAACCCAGTGAATTGAAAATTAATGTTGGCCATTGAAACCATTGTGATCCACTGATACATATTCACCCATTTAAGATATATTCACCAAGTCAGGGAATATATCTATTTCGGATGTAATTTTTCCACTCGATAATCTTAACATCAAATCCAAAATTGTCTTGTTCATCTTCACATGAAATCTAAAAATGTCTCATTCATCTTCACATCAAATCTGAAACTGTCTCATTCATCTTTAGAGAGCTATTGAAACAATTTTTCTTAATTGTATTGAATCTGCACAAATATATTAAAAAAATTATTACTGTACGCTTTTTTATTACCAATCAAAATGTTTAAAACAATAAAACACCAACAAATTTGTATTTCATCTCCATTGCACATAATTCACCTTCCTTCGTAGAATTCATATGGCTCGTAGATCTTTTTTAGGTGATTCAATTATTGTAACATATATTTTGTAGATGATCTTGATAACCCCATTATCTGCAATATGACTATTAGTTTGCAATGATTCATTTTATGTATTTTTTTTATTATGGTGAATTAATAATATTTTAAATTAAATAACGAAACTACTCCTTGAACAAATATTATATGCACAGATTATATGCAAAACAAAATTAACATGAGTAAATTTTTAACTTTTCAAATTCCACTTATATTCATCAAAATTAACGCAGGTCAATTGCTTCAACAATTTTACTCAGTTTCCTTTGCGATCAATGTATGGATTACATTTAAAATGTTCAAATATTATTTTTAAAAATTCTTGAATTATTATGGGATTTACCACCAGAGAAGCAACCTGATAAAGCTTTACACCATGCTTTCCTGTGCGTGTTTAGCCATGGTTGCTAAATTTGCATTCGCAACCATGTCTGCCGATATTTGTAATTGGAATTCAACCAAAAAAAATAACACATTTAAGAGAAAAAGGATAATGGGTTCAAATATTATTTTTAAAACTTCTTGAATTGTTATGGTATTTAGTACCAAAGAATCAACCCGATAAACCTTTACGCCATGATTTCCTGCGTGTGTTTGGCCATGGTTGCTAAATTTGCATGAGCAACCATGTCTGTCGATATTTGCAATTTGAATTCAACCAAAAAAAATAACACATTTAAGAGAAAAAGGAAAATAATTTTTTGGGTCCAAGTTTTGAAGACATATATGGAAGATCTAATCTCCCAAGAGAAATAAATAATGTAGAGAAGCTCCAAAAAAATCAAATAAATATGATTTAAATAATTAAAAAATATCAAATCTAAATTTGGAAACATCCACTGTCATCTTCCAGATATAGATGAAAAACATATTCTAATAAAAAAATATTAATAAGGAAATACTCCAGAAAATCTAAAATTAATTACAAAATGATTTTCCACACTTTGTTAAGAGTTACTCTGTTATGGAACCAGCTCAAGAAAATATAGGAAAGATAGATCAACGCCTTAGAATTCAGCCTCTTCGAGGGGGCAACCTCCTTTACATTACATAAATGAACAATTATTCGATGATACAAATGACAAAACCTCCTTTCTATATATAGGAGTCTAAGGAGTCACAATATAATCCAACCGACCTAACAATAATAATATAATGCCACAAAAATAACAATAGAGGGATTCTATGGGGCACAAAAATAACAATATGGGGGTAATAGGGGCACAACAATATAAATAAGGGGTATAACTACAATAGTAATGGGGTAATAACTAGTATTGTAGGGACCCAACATGCCCCTATCCTTCAAAAAAGTGTTGTCCTCAATGCTTGAGCAGTTCTGGATACTTCTTCATAAAATTCTCATCCTCCCATGTGGAATCTTCAGCGGATAAGTTCTTCCACTTGATAAGATACTCTGAAATTGATTGATTTTGTAGCTGTCGAGTTCTTGTTTCTTTGACTGCTTCCGGTTCCAATATAATTTTTCCTTCCTCGTCAAGTTCTGGCAATATTGTTTGAACTGGGAGCTTGTCGCCTATAACCTTCTTTAAACATGAAACATGGAAAACTGGGTGCAATCGAGAAGCTGCAGGAAGCTCCAATTTGTATGCCATAGTACCAATCTTTTCCAACACCTTGTACGAACCATAATACTTTGGTGATAATTTATTATCCTTCTTAGCTTGCTTTAGGGACATTTGCTTATATGGTTGTAGCCGTAGGAATACCCAATCACCTACATCAAAACTTCTTTCACTGCGATGTTGATCTGCCTGTTGTTTCATTCTATTTTGTGCCAACACGAGGTTATCCTTTAAGAGTTGGAGGACTTGTTGTTGATGTTCGATGTGATGTTCCACTGCCTGAACCTTAGAATTTTCTCTTAAATATGATGTGATTGATGGTGGTTGATACCCATAAAGTGCCATAAATGGGGTCATTTTTGTTGCTGTATGGAAGGAAGTGTTATACCACCATTCAGCCAGAGGCAACCATTTGACCCATTGTGTCTGTTTATCAGATACAAAGCAACGAAGATATCCTTCCAAACATTTGTTTACTATCTCAGTTTGCCCATCAGATTGAGGATGATAAGATGAGCTATGAGCTAACTGAGTACCAAGACAAGAAAATAATTCTGTCCAAAAATTTCCAGTGAAAATGGGATCTCTGTCACTTACAATAATCTTTGGGTTTCCATGTAGCTTTTGAACTGTTTCCATAAATGCAGTAGAAACTGTACTGGCTTTAAATGGATGTGATAATGCACAAAAGTGTGCATACTTGGTAAGTCTGTCAACTACCACCATGATGACACTCTTTCCCTCAGACTTGGGTAAACCTGTGATAAAATCCATTGAAACCTCCTCCCAACGTTGGCTTGGAATGGATAAAGGTTGTAATAGACCCGATGTCTTAATTGTTTCAACTTTTTTTGTTGGCAAACCAAACATTCCGCCACAAACTTTTGAATATCTGATTTAAGGCCATCCCAAAAAAATCCTTCTTAACCCTGTGGTAAGTTTTTAAAAATCCTGAGTGCCCTCCTAAGGGAGAAGTGTGCAATTCCATAAGAATCTTTTGTTTTAGCTGGGAATTCTTACAGAGGTATAAGCGATCTTTGTACCATAACGAATCATTTTTCCAGCTAAATGTATCAGAAGTACTGGAATCTTGTTGTAGCTTTCGAATAAGTGCCCACACTTCTTCGTCATTCTTCCATTCCTCCCTTGCTTCGTTTATCCAATCTGGTTGGATAATAGAAATGGCACACAACAATGCTTCCACATCCTCATCCTTTCTTGAGAGTGCATCTGCCACCACATTTTGCTTCCCTTTTTGTAGATGATTTCAAAGTCATAACCCAACATCTTTGTGACCCACTTTTGTTGCTCTTCAGAGGATAATCTTTGTTCTAAAAAGTATTTAAGGCTATCATGATCCGTTTTTACCTTGAAGTGTCTTCCCATTAGGTAGGGTCGCCATTTCTTAAGTGCATGGAGTATTGCCAACATTTCCTTCTCATAAATAGCTTTGCTTAAAAACTTTCCCTTGATTGGACGACTTTCAAAAGCAATGGGTCTTTCATCTTGCATTAGAACAGCACCAATTCCATTTCCTGAAGCATCACATTCCACAATAAAGGTTTTTGTGAAGTCCGGTGTAGCTAAGACCGGTGCTTGGCACATTGCCTCTTTAAGATGTTTAAAGGCCTTTGTTGCTTCCGGAGTCCATGAAAATGAATCTTTCTTCAATAATGTTGTTAGAGGTGCTGCTATTCTCCCATAATTCTTAACAAACTTGCGATAATACCCTGTCAACCCAAGAAATCCTCGCAGATGCTTTATGGATGTGGGGATTTTCCATTCCTTAATGGCTTTAATTTTGCTAGGGTCTACCTTAACTCCTTCATGAGATACAATATGACCCAAATATTCCACCTCCTGGACTCCAAAGAAACATTTGGATCTTTTTGCATATAATTGTTTCTCCTCCAATAGTTGTAGCACCTTGTCAACATGTTCAACATGATCCTTCCAAGACTTGTTGTAGATTAGTATATCATCAAAAAATACTAACACAAATTTTCTAAGGAATGGTTTGAAAATTGAATTCATCAAACCTTGAAATGTTGAAGGTGCATTGGTAAGGCCAAAAGGCATGACCAAAAATTCATAATGACCCTCATGAGTTCTAAATGTCGTTTTTGGAATGTCTTCAATCTTCATTCTGATTTGATGATATCCCGAACGAAGATCCAACTTGGTGAAGTAAATTGATCCATGCAATTCATCCAGTAATTCATCAATGACAGGAATGGGGAACTTATCTTTAATAGTGAGCTTGTTGAGCTCCCTATAATCTGGACACATGCGCCATGATCCATCCTTCTTGTGCACCAATACTACTGGAGCTGAGAAAGAACTTTGACTCGGTTGAATTATACCAGCCTCTAGCATTTCTGCAACCATACGTTCAATTTCACTTTTTGGACATATGGATATCTGTACGGCCTGATGTTTGGAGGAACACTTCCTGGAATCAGATGAATAGCATGATCATGATCACGCATAGGTGGGAGACCTTTGGGAGTCTCAAATACCTTGGAATGATTGTCCAGGACTTTTTGGAGATCTGGAGAAATAGATGATTCCAATGTGGAAACATCTAGCGAACATAATTGTGCAATTACACCTCTTTGCTCCTTTTTTAGAAGCTTTGTCATGCCATTAGAGCTGATTATCTTTCCTGGTTTCCCTGCAATACCCCTTAATTCAACTTCCTTTCCTTCCACAGAAAATTTCATGAAAAGTTCTTGAAAATTAAAAGCTATTGTACCCAAGGATTGTAGCCATTGGACTCCTAGTACAACATCAGCACCTCCCATTGGAATGGAAAGCATTGGGCTAGTCAATACATATTCTCCCATGGATAGCTTGATATTATGGCACTTTCCAGAACAATTTATTGTTCCTCCATTTGCAATCATCACTTGACACTCTGGTGCTGGATATAGGAAGCAATTCAATTCTTTTGCTACCCTACAATGAATAAAATTGTGGGTGCTTCCTGAATCAATCAACACTATTACCTTTTTCTTCTTGATTTGTCCTTCTATCTTGATGGTTTGAGGAGTGGTAATTCCCGCCAATGCATTACAAGATATGGTCGGATTTATTTGTTCTTCATCTAGGCTTTGTTCCTGGAATATATCCTCTTCTTTTGACCTTTCTTGCTCCTTTTCTTCTTCCTCTTCACAATCTATGTAGAATAATTTCTTCTCAGCACACTTATGACCTTTTGTGTATTTGCTATCACAATTGTAACAAAGCCCTTTTGCTCTTTTTTCTTCCAATTGTTGTGGTGTCAACCTTGTAGGTTGTGGAAGACTATGGGCAACAACACTTCCGTCTTTATAGTTGTGAATGGTATGCTTCCTAGTTGCCATAATTTTGCTTTCCATTTTTCTTGCTAACCTGAATGCCTTCTCTAATGAATCAGGTTCCCAAAGGCGCACATCATGTTGGATATTATCCTTTAAAGACCCTATGAACACATCAATCCTATGCTCCTCTGGAATATCTTTTACCCTTATGTTCAATTTTTGGAACTCCTCAATGTGCTCCATTATTGAACCCTTTTGTTTGAGACTTATCAATTGGCTAAAAAAAGTGTTGCTTTTTGTATCCTCATAATGTGCTATCAATTCTTCCGTAAAAATTGCCCAAGTGATAAATTGTTTACGAGAACAAAGCCATTGATACCATACAAACTGATTTGGTTCCAAATATAAAGTTTCCATACGTACCTTTTGTGTGTTTTGCACATTATTGAGATCGAAGAATTGCTCCATCTGTAATATCCATGTGGCGGGATCCTTGCCATCAAACTTCCTCATATCGATTTTTGGAACATGGTGAGTCTTCGATCCAACATTAGAGTCTATGGAATCATGATTAACATTTCTTTTGTTCTCATCATGAGTTTCCTTTACTACTCTTTCACCCTTAGGGACTATTTCTTGTAGCAACTTATTCATATTTATCTTCAATTCGTCCATGTCTGTCTTCAAATCTATCTTCAAATCATCCATCTTAGCTTCCACGTCAATCATCTTAGCTTCTACGCCTTTCTTTAAACAGTCCATCTTAGCTTCTACACCTTTCTTTAAACCATCCATCTTCGCTTCTACATCTTTGTTTAAACCATCCATCTTAGATTCTGTTCCTTTTTGTGCAAGGGACAGTTGTTGCACTTGGTCTTGTAATTTTGATATATCATGTTGCATTTCTTCCTCTTCTTCATGAGTCATGCTAGAGCTTTCAGGTTCCTTACTAGGTGTTTGCATTTTCTTTCCTCAGGGCATCAGTTACCGATAATAATTCTCTACTATGCCCTTTGAATTCCTTCAAAAGAAATTTTCAAACCAAGCTTAAGCAAAAATTTAAGAAAATATACACACCTTTTTTTCACTTTGTAGGAGCTTGATATTGCCTCTGATGTATCTCTGTACTTTCCAATCATCTACTTCTGAATTTGTGAGTTGTAGTAGCCCTCTATGTCCACTTTCCAATGCCACAAGTCTGACCCAAATTGAATTCTCCAAGGAAACGTTATGTGAAATCTCCCACAGTGACTTGCTTATAGACTAGTTCAGTAGAGCGAACTTGTACGACGTGCCACGAGTCACTGTTTCGACCTTTGGAGCTGAAACATGCATACAGGAAACTACAATCCGTCCTCTTTCTGTACCTTTTTACGAAATTTCAATCCGATCCTCAGAGAGAAAGTTATGATGATTTTCCCCAGGTCACCTGTTTTGAATGTAATTCAGGAGTCTGTAAAAAGATCAACTTCCTTAGATCATATATCCGAAAATATCACGCGAAAAGATCTGAAATTCGGACCCAAGGTTCAGCGCCAATTCTTCTCAAATGGGTTGTTTTTTGCGAGTTCTGAAACATCGCAGAAAAAAAGTTATAAAAAAAATTCCACGATGACCTGTTTGGAGCAGCGAAACCCTAGAATCCAAAGCTCTGATACCAAATGTTATGAAACCAGCTCAAGAAAAGATAGAAAAGATAGATCAACACCTTAGAATTCAGCCTCTTCGAGGGGGAAACCTCCTTTACATTACATAAATGAACAATTATTTGATGATACAAATGACAAAACCTCCTTTCTATATATAGGAGTCTAAGGAGTCACAATATAATCCAACCGACCTAACAATAATAATATAATGCCACAAAAATAACAATAGAGGGATTCTATGGGGCACAGAAATAACAATATGGGGGTAATAGGGGCACAAAAATATAAATAAGGGGTATAACTACAATAGTAATGGGGTAATCACTAGTATTATAGGGACTCAACATACTCACAAGATCTAGCACAATATCTAGATCGACCAAGAAGCAAGATACCTGACCTTTGCCATAGTGGGTAACGATTGGATCAATCATTATGCAAGCTAAATATTTGATTTACCTCAACAACAATGTGAGAGTAATCAAGAATCATATCTGAAGGTTTCCTCAAATTTGTCAAAGAAAGAGTTTCGATGAAACCTCTACATCCGTTGATCCGTAGGAAACGGTTCGAAATGCCAGACAAGTAACCAATATCTGAAGCACCCACCATGTCCCCATTACAAGGAACTTCGAATCTAAAAGCCTACTAGTTTTTTTCCAAGTTTCACCTACACACTATATCTCTCCTTTTCTAGTTCCCAATTAGTTGTGGCTAGTTGCATATCTCTTTCTCTAGTTCCCATTTACTTCTGGTTAGTTTAATGCCGATAGAGTCTAAAATGACTCTGATGGTTGAGATGTCGGTTTTCAGTGGCACGAAACACATGGATCCATTGAAAATCCAACCGCACAATCTCGTTTAGTTTTATCCTCCTAGAGATTTGGATAGATGTTACCCTGGTAGAAACAGTGCCATATGTAAAACAATGCTTTTACATTGCCAACTATCAAGGAAAGATGATCTATAACCCATATGGTTTACGGAAAAATCACCCAAAACCCCAAATTTATGGCACTTTAAATTATTAAATTATTAAGTTATTTGTAATTGAAAGTTTAAATAAAATAATTACAAATCTCTTTACTCTGTTCGAAAATAGAATACAACTTTTAATTCAAATAATATTATTTTAACATTCAATTAATTGAAATTTATTTTATTTTAATTATTATAAAACTGTTTTTGGTTATTTATATGTATTTTTCAAAGTTATTTGTAATTTCAAATTAAAAATCAAAGAAATATTCCACCCATGGAGTAGATCTCATGTAAAAATGTAAACATAAATGTAAATGTAAAAGTTAATATTTAACGTTTAACATTGTTAATCTAATGTCGGCCCTATTTAAAAATCAATCTAATTATTATTATGTATAAAAACAACATAAATTTAAAATATGAAGGTTTAGGAATAGTTAAAAAAAAGAGCTATGGTAAATAAATAAAAATATAAATGAACTAGAAGTATGGAAAATAAATAAGACTTATATATATATATATATATATATATACTCGAAAGGTATGGTAAATAAATAAAATCTCTTTTTATATTTTCTATATAAACCTCTTTACACTTACTAACACTAAAAAAAAAATATTTAGGTGAAGCCTATGAGCAAAATACCATGGGCCAAATTATTATTAATACCATGTAAGAAATACTATTAACCATAACATTAATTTTAAAATAATAATAATATTATTATTAATAAATCTAATATTCATATTAATATATCATAATATTGATATTATTAAATATAATAACTTTGTTTAAATCCAATATTAAATTTTTTATATTATAATATATATTAATATATCATGATATTATTAACTCTATATATATGGGAGGTAAGAACAAAGACATAAAGTTATAGAGGTGGAGAGATAGGGGGAGTGACAAGGGAGAGATGTAGATAAATTGAAGGAGAGGGGAGAGGAGGAATAAAAAGAGAGAGAGGAGAGTGGGAAGGAGATAGTGAGAGGATTGGAGGGCAAAGAGAGAGAGAGAGAGACGGGGGAAGAGAGATAAACGTAGCAGAGAAAGGGTGAAAGAGGAAGGATGAGAGAAAGGAGGAGAGAGGGAGGGATAGAGATATGGAGTTGGAGGGGGAGAGAGGCAAAGGAAGAAGAAAGAAATAGAGAGTGAGAAGTGGAGAGAGGGAGAGAGGGACTGGCAAGGGAGAGATGGAGAGAAAGAGTGTATGTTTAGGGGTGAGATAAAGAGATAAATAAGGAGAGATAGAGAGAAGGGGGCAGAAAACGAGACATAAGGAGAGAGGGAGGGATATAGTAACATAGGTATAGAGAGAGGGAGAGAGAGAGAGAGAGAGAGAGTGAGAGAGAGGAATATTGAGAGATAATACTTGAGAGAGAGAAGGAGAGTGACGGGGTAAGGGAGAGGATTAGAGGGAAAAGAGACAGAGAGAGAGCGTGATGGGGGAAGAGAGAGGGAGGTAGGAGAGAAAGGGAGAAAGAGGAATTACGAGAGAGAAGATTCGAGAGAGAGGAGGAGAGAGGGAGGGAGAGAGGAGGTGAGAGGGATGGATAGGGAGATGGAGTTGGAGGGGGAGAGAGGGATGAAAGAAGAAATGCATAGAGAGTGAGAAGTGGAGAGAGAGAGGGAGTAATAATGGAGAGATGGAGAGAGAGTGTGTATGTTTGGGGTTGAGATAAAGACAAATAAGGAGATATCGAGATAATAGGGGATAGAAGGAGAGAGGGAGGGATATAGTAATAAAGTTGGAGGCTGAAGAGTAAGAGAGAGAGAAAGAAAGAGAGAGAGGATGTGAGAGAGTGGAGTGAGGGAGGGAAAGAGAGATGGAGTTGGAGGGGGAGAGAGAGAGGTAAGAAGAAATAAATCTAGATAGAAAGGTGGAGAGAGAGAGAGGGAGTGATAAAGAGGATGGAGAGAGAGGGAGAGAGGAAAGAAGTAGGGAAGAGAGTTAGAAGCAAGGGATAGAGAGAGAAAGAGAGAGAGAGAGAGAGAGAGAGAGAGAGAGAGAGAGGAGGAGGGAGGGAGAGGTAGATAGATTGAAGAAATACAACATATGTTTTGGCGATGATATAGATAGGGAAATGGAGATAGAGATATAGATGGAAAGTGAATAGAGGAAAGAATATAGAGATGGAGAGAGGGAGGGAGGGACAAATAGCTTGATAGATATAAAGTGAAATAGCATGTATGTTTGGGGAGTTGTGATAGAGTGGAAAATAAGGAGAGATGGAGGGAGATATAGATATATATGGGGGGAGAGAGGGAAGAATATTTCTTGCACTAGATACATTGATTTCAGTGTAGATGGTGATTTCTAATCCAATTTGATTTCTTGCACTAGATGCATTGATTTTAGTGTAGATGTTGATTTCTAATGATATCTGATTTCTTTCACTAGATGCATGATTCGGATTTAAGCAGGAACGCAATAGATTACAGAGATAACCATAAATACAGAGAAGAGATAACCATAAATATTTAGATGCAGCGGAAATAATACTTCATTTCATTACTGTAAAATACTGAAGTATGCTTACAAATAGAAATGGAAAGAAACCAGCTAGGGCGATGTTATCTTATCTCTCAGAAGAAATGTGGCGGCTACATGCCTCTGAACTGTTCCCAACTGAGTTACAATGAGGCTCGAAGGCCTATTTATTGTTGAGAAACAATGAAAAACCCTTCACATCCCGAAACCTAACCCTAGAAGATGAAACGCCAAATTGTGGGCCCCATTTGGGTAAATTGGTACATCAATTTCCCAGGGTCGTAACTTTGGCATACGATCTCCGTTTGACGCATATGATAGCTCGTTAGAAAGATCTATTCGAGTACTACCACTTTGGGAGGAAAAATTGGTGAACAAATGTTCCCCCAGATTCCCAAAAAAACGTCGTTTAGGGCCTCAAAACGGCTCCGGAAGTTCAGGACCCGAAAAACTGCTAAAAATAGTAAACTGCGCTACAATTTAGGGAACTGAAAAGACTGAAAGAGACAGTTGTGCGGGTCCAAATGGGATAGGTGGGTGGCCACCAACATCCACCTGGATCATTCCTCCCCCCTTAGGAAGCAATGGTCCCCATTGCGTTGAGTTCCTCCATCTGCTGAACTTGTCCTGCAATCTCTGATGTGTCCAGTGATGGTGGAAAGCATGGTCGCCGATGGTCCACATTGAACATTTGGTGCAGGCGAAGGAATGGAGGAATGATGTTCTCCAAAGAATTGTTCTCCATAGCCTTGGTACTGCTATAAGGACCATGTTGGAGTGGTCTGAGCTTCTGATGGGTTCTGGTAAGGCGTTCTTTCTGTCGATGCAACCAGACTTTGTTGCCCACCTGAAACTTGTGTGGTACCCATGTGGGTGAGGAGAAGTTGTTCCTGTGTTCTGTCATGACCGTATCCCTTTGTTGTTGCTGCTGCATGGAGGAACCCTTTGCAGGGGTCATGGATGTAGCAACGATCTTCCCCTTATTTTGGGAGTGAACTAGACAGATGAATTTCCTAGTCTGTGATATGAGCTTGCTGCCTTTCTTGGTAGTGATCAAAGATGTGGCGGTAGGTGGGGCTACCTCCGGTATCCTGTATAATGAATTATTCAAAGAAATAATGACAGCACGAGGCCTTGACTCATACATAACATGTCGCCTCCAAAAGTATGGTTGGCCTAATAATACATCGCAAACATCTAGAGGTGTAACATCACACAATACCTCGTCTGTGAAGGGCTTGATGTTGTAGGGAAGGCGGCAGTGCTGGCGAACTTTGAGATCTCGTCCTTCATGAAGCCACCCGATACTGTACGGCTGTGGGTGTGGTGTAATCGGTAGGCCCAACCGCTTCACGACCTCTGCTGAAATGAGGTTCTTTTGGCTGCCACTATCAACAATGAATTGCAGCGGCGAACCCTTCACCCACATCTGTGAGTGGAAAAGACACTCCCCCTCTTCTGGATCTATAGGTTCATTCTTCAGGATCTTGGTGGTGGCAACAATGGCACTGGGATCCGCATCAATGATCTGCTTCCCTTTGCCGTTCCTCTTGTCGGGTTCTGGTTCAGGGTCGGAACATGAATCTGATTCAGAAGCCGTCAACTCTGCCACCAGCGACTGCTTGGTCCGACACTCACTTGTGTTATGAGTGGGACTCTTGTGGAACTCACACCACTTTCCTGTGTCCTTCTTCGGCTTCATGGTGTTGTTCTTTTCTTGCGGCTTCGACGGGTTGTCTTGGGTCACCCCGCCTTGGCTTTGTCCTTTGGGCTTCGGATTTGCAGATCCAAAGTCTCGCTTCTTTTGTTTGAACTTTTGCTCGATTTTGACAGCGTATCGGTATGTTGTGCCGAGTGAGGGCATTTTCAAGAACACCATCTCTTCCTGGATGTATCTATGTAGGCAGCCACGGTATTTGAGTACCAGATGCAGCTCAGAATCTTTGATACCCAACTGTGTGCGAAGGGTATGAACAATGTTTGTGAACTCCGGCACATCTTGGTCTCGTCCCTGCCGCAGTGTGGTCCATTTGATGTATTTTTCCTCATAGCTTCCGATAGGGTAGTACTGCTCTTTAATGGCATCCCGGAAGTCATTCCAAGTGGGTGCGGCTGAAAATAGTGAGCCTGTACTTTCATCCTTCTGCTCGCAGTAGGTTTCCCACCAGTCCTTGACGTGGGGGGATGCTTTGAGAAGAGCGAAAACAATCTTTTCCCGATTTGAAAATTCATGAACAGAAAAATACCCATCTAGCAGATTTAACCATTTATCTATGGCATCTGCATCTATTTTACCCTCGAAGATGGGGATTTCAAAATTAACTTGTACCTTAAACGGTGTGGCATTTCCAGAGTCGCTGTTGGAAGCCGATGCGTCGCCTCTGGGTAGTCGCTGAAGAATCTGCGCAAAGCTATCCATCATCGCGTTCCTTTGCCGCTCGAGCGCTTCTTCAAGCAAGATTTTGATAGGATCTCCTGCCCCCTCGTCTTTCTTCTCATCCGCCATGGGAGGTCGTCGAGATTTGCGAGGCTGGTCTTGCAAAGGTTCGACCAATTCAAGCCCTAACTCCTTATATCCCGACCTCGTTGGGGACATGCAAAGAAAAACAGAGAAAAAAACAGACCGCTCTGATACCACTGATCCGGATTTACGCATGAACGCAATCGATTACAGAGATAACCATAAATACAGAGATGAGATAACCATAAATATTGAGATGCAGCAGAAATAATACTTCATTTCATTACTGTAAAATACTGAAGTATGCTTACAAATAGAAATGGAAAGAAACCAGCTAGGGCGATGGTAGCTTATCTCTGAGAAGAGATGTGGCGGCTACATGCCTCTGAACTGTTCCCAACTGAGTTACAATGAGGCTTGGAGGCCTATTTATTGTTGAGAAACAATGAAAAACCCTTCACATCCCGAAACCTAACCCTAGAAGATGAAATGCCAAATTGTGGGCCCCGTTTGGGTAAATTGGTACATCAATTTCCCGGGGTCGTAAATTTGGCATACGATCTTCGTTTGACGCGTACGATAGCTCGTTAGAAAGATCTATCCGAGTACTACCACTTTGGGAGGCAACATCGGTGCATGGTCCCATGTTGCCCCAGATTCCCAAAAAAACGTCGTTTAGGGCCTCAAAACGGCTCCGGAAGTTCAGGACCCAAAAAACTGCTAAAAATAGTAAACTGCGCTACAATTTAGGGAACTGAAAAGACTGAAAGAGACAGTTGTGGGGGTCCAAATGGGATAGGTGAGTGGCCACCAACATCCACCTGGATCAATGCATTAATTTCAATGTACATGATTTCTAATCCTATTTAATTTCTTGCACTAAATGCATTGATTCCAATGTAGATGGTGATTTCTATCCTATTTTATTGTTTGCACTAGATGCATTGATTTCAATGTAGATGTTGATTTCTAATAATGTTTTACTGTTTGCACTAGATGCATTGATTTCAGTGTAGCTGGTGATTTCTAATCTTATTTGACTGCTTGCATTAAATGCATTGATTTCAATTTAGATGGTGATTTCTAATCCTATTTGATTGCTTGCACCAGATGCATTTATTTTTGTGTAAACGCTGCTTTATAATCCTATTTGCTTACTTGCACTAGTTGCATTAATTTAAGTGTAGATGTTGGTTTATAATCCAATTTTATTACGTGCACTAGATGAATTGATTTGAGTGTAAATGTTGATTTCTAATCTTATTTGATTTCTTTCATTAGATGCAGTGATTTTAGTGTAAATGTTGTTTTCTAATCTTATTTAATTGCTTGCATTAAATTCATTCATTTCAGTGTAAATGTTGATTTTTGTTTTGATGTAATTAGATGTATGATGGTACATTAATTTTCAAATTATTGGATTAACATTGTGCATTGATTTGAATGTAAGCACAAAAAATTATTGACAATGTACATTGGTTTTTGTGTTATAGTAATTCAACCTATTAATATTGGAGAGAAGGAGAGACAAGGAATGATGTTTACTACAATAGATTGAGCTAAGGACTTAAATGGTTTATGGTTTAACATGTCCTTTTCATATAATCGATATGAAAATTTGAAAATCAATATGAAGCGATGACAAAAAGTAAAAAAGGTGACAATAAGAATAATAGAAGAAAATAGTTTTAGACTAACCACAATGAAGACTATTTGTAATTGACTATATTCTTATTATTCACATTTTCTATCATTCAACACTATTACATTGTCCCTTTCCATTCAAAATTTATATTTCATCATTTTTCATCATTAAAGTTATTATCATCACAAAAAACTGAGGCAACTAAGAAAATTTAAAATTAAAATATACATATTAATATGATACATATTAGCATCTTTAAAATGATTATATTAATATTATATGAATTTACATAGTATTGATAAAATCAATCATATGTTCGTTAGATTTTCTTTGGTCACACATGAAAGAAATCAACCTAGATCCATCTTAACTCTGGATCTATCAAGCACCGAGAGGGATCAAATCTCTTGAAGTACAAACACTTCCTCAAGTTTTTCACTCAAAAAATAGGTTTGCACGTCAAGAGATGTGATCCCTCTCGTTGCTCGATAGATCCAAAGTTAAGATGGAACTACGCTGGATTTTTTTTTTAAATTGGGGAAATTACAAATAGTTTTGAAAGTAATTTTTCATTAAAATAATAATTATTTACCTTCAATTACATAAATTGATATAAAACTAGCTTCGATCTATCTTAATTTTAGATGTTAATTTTGGATTTAAGGGTAGAGGAGATCAAATCTCTTTTCACTTTAAAAAAGGTTTGTATATGAAGAGATTTTATGCCTCTGACACTTGGTAAATTAGGAGTACTATGATTGAATTATTAATTATAATTGTAATTATTAATTTTATATTTCACTTTACTTATTTTTATTTTTATAATTTATGCCAACTTTATTTTTCTTAACATTTTTCACATTAAATTCTATTTTACCGAGTTTCCTCAAAGTACATGTTAAAATTGGTTTTCAAATAAAATAAGTTGCCTATATTTTTTAAAATTAAAAGTTATTTTTAATTTTCCCCATGGTGTAGATTAGTTGATGATAGAATGGGTTGTTAAGGAATTTCTTATGATGTTATTGGTTTAAACTTCGATGAGCTTAGTGTGCCACGTGTGAGGCAATGTGGATACACTTGGAGGTGATTGTGGTAGTGGATAGAATTGATCCTTAAGTACAAACATGCTATAGTTGTCTATTCTCTCATATACAAAAAATAACAATAATAATAATAATCTTATTTTTTTAATTTTATTGAATTAATTATTTATCAAAATTAGATTTTATTAAAAGCAGATGATTTTATTGGAAGTAGTTTAGGTGATGGAAATAAAGGAAACTAATTTTCTTGTAAGCATTTTCTAAATTGTATCTCCACTCAAACACTCTCATAGAAAAAAAAAGTCTTGACCCCACCCATCAAGCAAGCCACCTAATGTCACCTTGGTGGCCTTCTCTCACTCTTTAGACTACAAGAAGGATATCCTTATCTAGGGAGCAATCCTTAAATATCGAGCTAAGCCAGTTCATTGAGTAATGAAAGGAAGTTCCTTAACAAAGACTAGTTATTTGACACTACTCACTCTCAAAGAAAAAGGTGAGGAATAAGTGTGTGAATAGTCAAACAAACCATGAATTATTAACAAATTTTGAATGATTTTAATTGAACAACTATGCTTATTCATGGAACCAAATTGTACTTGAAAAATGAAAGATAAAGCTTGCTCAATTAACCATACAGCATGAGATGCTAGTGAATCATATATACAATGGCACAATAAAAATAGAAAATGAATCATAAATTGTCTATACAAGTAAGGCATTAGATCATTCATTCAATGTATTCATGAGCATTGGAGATTCAAAGTTCATTATCATCATCACGAGACCATTCCACAAGTAAGAGATCATACACAAACAATATTAACTATGTTTGGGACAACAAAGAGTTATGTGTTTGCAATGATAGATAAAGGAAATATTCAAACTTGTCATTGTTACTAAGGACAATGAAGAAAAAATGTTGAATGCAGACTACTTACACATTTGTAACATTCAAATGTCATCCATCTATCATCATGCAAGTTTCATGAAGGAAATTTGGTAGTGGTACTAAGTGAACATTCTTTGATCAAATTTGATACCCTCTCCTTAGCACTACCACTTTGCAAGACGAAGAAGAAATGTGAAATATATGTGCAACCAACTAAATAAGTTGGAAAGATTGTTGCAACATATATAGGTGGTCATGTCGTGTTGTAAAAGGAGGTGTTGGCCCACTTTCCCTTTCAATAATTTGTCAGCCTTTGGATTTGATTCCCTGTGAATGTGATCAAATGATATGACCCTAAAGATTCTAATAAGCTCCATAATTTTAATCATCCTTTGATCCAATAAACAAGTGGACAAGGAAGTATAAACTTCCACCCAATCTAAAACCAACTTTGAAACCCCTATGACTTGTAAGTTTAGATTGTTGATGTGACAAAATTGAAATGACTAACTTAAATGACTAAATCATATTATTGTAGTTTTTTTTAGGTAGTCATATTTTTTTCGTAGACTAAATTAGTCATTTATGTTAGTCATTTTTAGTAGTTTTACTTATTATCTAGTCGGATATTTTAAATGGTGAGTAAAATAGTCATTTATGTTAGTCGTTTTTAGTTGGGTCTCTTAAAATCACTAATTTTTGGTAGTATTTCACTTGGAAAAGTTGTGGTCATTGACTTTTTTAGTCACATAGTCACTAATTTCACCATTTTCTACTAGTGTCCACTTTTGAACAATGAGCTTCCCTTATTGAATGACGTAGATAACACTGGGGTATACGTGTTTTGAACTTAAGATGGCTCAAATCCAATGAGCCTATGGGTTATGTACCAACAATATTTATCTCTCTTGCCTTTCATTGTGGAAATGAGCTCATGAGATCTTCAAACCCCCTACAATTCCTTCCTTTCTTTGGCTCATCGTGTCCATCTCCACAATTATAACTCAGGCTGACACAGGGTTACCCCTACTTACCCACAGTATGCATCTCAAACATGCATAAACTAATTTTCCGAGGAATTTGACCCACTAACGAGTCAAATATTCAAATCAACAATGGATTAGGGCCCCCTTTTCTTAATCTCTCTATGGAATAATTTATAGACTAACATAGTCTACCTCTTCATTTTTCCATTCTATCAGGACTCATTCTCCTCATAAACCTTAGTTTATAACCTTAAGCCCGCATATATAACCAAAACCCCACTCATTATAACTATAGTTATACCAGACTTTAAACCACATCAATCCTTCATATCGGCACTATTTTCATTATAACCCATTTACAAAGGAATCATACACAAAACATACCTTTTCCGCCTTTTATACGGCATATGCACAGTTATCAATGCACGCTCCTTTTATCTCTAATCACAATCGAGTCTTCACGAGTCTCATTAACATGCATTCCTCCATCTCCTCCGATATGCAATTAAACTGTCCTTCTAGACTTCAAATATAACAAACTTGCCCATATAACCCTATCAGGTCCGTTCTTATCGCCTGTCGCATTACTCCTCTGCCAATAGAGCACCATTAAATGTTGCGATGCGATCACTCCATTTATCACATCAGCGATCGCAATCTCTTAAAGATTGAAGTCGAGGTTTATTACTTTTGTGAAGTGTAATTAACTCTCCGCCGTTGATCAGAGTATACGATCCAACGGTTCACGCTTCAATCACATATGGAAATCGCTCAAGGTTTGAGGCCAGATCATTACTCTTGTTGCTTCCAATGATGCGATATTAGAACTCCGCCCATTCTTTTTTATTCAACCCTAGCCATTGATCATAAAGATCCAACGGTTCCTTTGTGTCGATACTTCATCTCTTCATTCCTCTCTTCACTTGGTTTTTATGTCATCTCTTCAGTTCTTCTGTGATCATAAAGATCCAACGGTTCCTGTGCGTCGATACTTCATCTCTTCATTCCTCTCTTCACTTGGTTTTTACGTCATTTCTTCAGTTCTTCTGTGGTTTGGGTTTTCTTCAGGGTTTTGGCCTTTCGCTCTTCCGCTGCTCAATTCACTCCCTCTTGAGCTTAACTCTGTGAATTCTTAATCCCGATCATTCCATAGCATTACTTCATTTCTCCAATTAGGTTCTACGACCTTTTACGATCCTCTGTCTCACTCTCCTCTTTGTGTTCATTGAAATTCGCCTGCATGAATATATATATTACGCAATTCTATGATACACTCAATTTATCAGTTAACACATCGAAACACACACTAATACAGGTTGGAATTAAACATGTGTATTTATAAATATGAACAACCAATACATAATGAGACTCTCTCTCCCTCTGGCCTGATTCTTCTGATTTTTGGCCTCTTTTCACACTCTTGCCGTGGGTTTAAAACCACACTCTAGCTATCTATCTAGCCTATCTAATTTCCTACTTTCTAACCTTTGTCTTTGTCATTTAGGCTTACATTTATAAAAAAGGATTCTAAAACCAATTAGTGGTTTAGATAAATAAATTCCTCACCAAAATCCTAAAATCTCTTCCTCATCCCTAAGGATGCTCTCTAATCCATAAAATCATGAACTAACTCCTAATCTGGGTTTTACAATTAATTCTCAAATACTCGCATCTCTCAATTATTCTAAGTCACTCATGTTCTCCTACATTCGAGAACATTTACAAATATGCCTCACTATATTCAATTAAATCCTATTCTCATTAAAATAACTCAAAAGCCTAAATATTTATATTAATTCACACTTAGGAGACCAACTCCCTTGAAAACACAATACCCCTATGTCTACTAAAATACAATGACATTATTGGGCTAAATGCTCTTGCATCACAGGCTGCAGGCCAAACTACATGGGCCCCATCTGAAGTCATGTGGTTGGGGCCTGTCTTCATGACCTTTGACTCCACGGTTCCCCGAGTAGTTCAAGGATTGACCAACAGACTTGTCTCACCTGAGTCAGGATTAGCTTGTTTCTCTACTCTTAGACACATGTTTTTTTGGTTAATGCCCAAAGCCCGAATATGGTCGACCAATCCGATTTGTCCAAGGCACTTTCCTGAGTGGGTTGAATGCCAGACTTTGCATTAGGTGCCTTTCATGGTTCCAATCTAGCTCTAGCTTAATCAGATGACCTTAATCAAGATCTAAACTCTGTGTTCGTGCCTTTCTGATCTCTGCAAGCCAAGATTCTTGCCTCCTTCATGGTGACTCTCAATGAATCACGACAATGTTCTGACGTGAACCAGATGCCCGACTCAACTGACTCCTCCTTTATGACTGTGGCATTGTAAACAATATTAATTCTCAAGGATTGAGGGAAAATTATGGAGATCATATAATAAATATTCAAGAGGGTCTACGAACTTAGATCAAACACAACAAATAAATAATTTAAATGACATAAGCTATATATTAGAAGAACATGATTACATTTGGCCTCATGCTATATATTAGAAGAAGACTATTATATTTGGCCTCAGGATTGATGACCCTTAGCCTGATTCTTTTTTAAACAAATTTGCCACTGTGCTGATTCTTTTTTAAACACATTTTCTATTGTGTTAACACACTTGTAGGCTCCAATATAAAACTAGACAGAATCCTAACAGAAATAAGAGGAATCTTGCCACCTATGCTTTCTAGAGATTTAAAACCATTTTACATTTAAGAGAAAAAACCCAAAAGCAGTCTTTGATGAGGATTACTAAGCCTCCTCTTTTAGAAGTATCTCATAACCAAATTCTGTATTAGCTAAGGTCTATGCCCCTGCATCACTAAAGCTCCTGATTGACACTAGCGATTTCTCTGTTGAAGAGCTAGAATGATCTGCCAACTTCTCTGCTTACTCTATTATCTCTCCACCACAACTCAACGTTGACCAAGACTTTACCGTGGCCCTTACATAGGGTTTCACTACTATTCTACTAGTTATATCTTTTTCACATGACTGCATCCATCACTTTGCTAACTACCTTTTTCTTCACCAGATCTTACAAGATCTACGCTAATTTGACATCTTCACCAGAAATATAAAAAGATCTAAATTTATCTGACATCTTCAGCGACATATCTCCTCTTCTTTTATGTAGATATGTCCACAATCAAACTTCACAAAGCCACAACAAACATTAAACACAACCAAACAATTACACTACCTCTCATGCCACTATTATGTATAAAAGGTAAGATACATTAAACATTCATTAACACAATATATAAGCAATTACACAAAAAGAACACCACGAAATTCCCTAGGAAAATCCTAATTCTGGGGAATAACCCAACCTAATGAAATTCCATTAGTCTTTGGCCAAAACCTTGACCAAGACTATTGAGAGCCCTGCTCAACCCTTGGCCCCTTACACTGGCTAGGGAGCCTTTCTCAAACATTGGCATATTGGCCCTTAGAACACGTAAAATGGAGAAAATTAAGCTTATTTATAGGCTTCTATTCAACCAAATATCACTGGGATATTACCACAAGCCACAAAACCATGTGCCCAAAATCACTAGTTATAGACTATCATTCTTGAATGAAATTATATATATATATATATATATATATATATATATATATATATATATATATATTATGAATGACGCCATAGAATTCAAGGGATCATTGATGATGCACAAACCATTGGCTCCATCAACATTTTACAGTGAGTTGAGAGTTCTTAGTATCTGGAGTCAAGAAAGTTAAAGGTCAGCCAAGGTCAACCATTACATCACAACTGGCCCACTACAAGTCATACAGGGAAAAAGGTAAGGATTTAGCATTATAAATATTTACAACTACATCAAAATTCAAAAAGTGATGAAGGAAAGGATTTAGCATTACAAATTTTTACCATTACATTAAAACTCATCTGTATTATTAAACAAACTGAATGCATCACATGTATCTATTTCATACTTTAAAACTATTCTTTTTATAATGGATTTTTTAAAATTTTAGTTTAATTATCAGTATTTATTAGGTGGGTGGTAGAGATTTAATCTCCAAGACATAATATTCATAATAATATACATATATCAAGGTTCAGATTAATAATTTAAAATAAAGTTATAATTTAGTTAATTTTTGTGTTTTTTTATTTAGTCATGTTTCATAATTGTCTTTTAATATTTATTATCAATTGATGCTTATGGACATTTACCAACCATTTAATTTATATAACTAAATTAATATTATGTCATTAATAACATGATTTTAAATAAAAAATTAGTACATATATCTATTTATGATTTTGAATAAAAACTTAGTGCATATATCCATTCTCAATGTGGCACCCTTAATCAGTAAATGGAAAAACTGATACAAAGTTTTCAAAATCATTGATGGATCTTATTGTTCGCGAAAAGTCCAAATATGCGGTGAACAAATTGCGTGGGCCATAGTTCGTCGTGTATTATATGATAGCCACAATTACCGGAAAAATGATTTTATTTTCCATTCCCGGTTTTGTACGTCTCCCGCATAGTCTTACCTGCCGAAGAACAAAATTTGTTTTGAAATTCTGTTTTGAAACAAATCTCTTCGGATAAATAAGATCGTAAATAAGATCAGCGCCGGATCAAGATGCCTTGAATGGTTGTTCATATCTAAATCAGGTGATTGATGCGAGCGAAATGTAAATTATCAAATGATATGAATAGCTTATCTACTTTGTTTTTTAAGATGTCTCCTTTAAAAAGTATTTTTTTCAAATTAAAACTATTAGACTTTAAAACAAGTTGATTTAACACATATTTTTTCTCATAAATGGAAAGTATCTTGATAACAGGGTCAATAGTTTATAGTTTTGATCTTTCTATGAATGAGATAAATTAATATAATAATGATCCTATTATTTATAAAATCTGGAAAAACGTAGTCTCATTTATTATAACCTTTTTAATATAAAATTATAATGGGGTAATTTATTATATAATCAAAATTTGAAGTGAAGTAATGTTTGAAAGACAAGAAAATCAAAAGCTAGCTAGATGGAGATGAAAATGAAGACTAACTATCCAACCTGAAAATAAAAATGCTTAGTGGATGTGGTGAATTTTATTTCACTTTTCTGATAATTTTTTTTGGTATCCGTATGGGTTTAAGTGCTGGTACAAATAATTTTGTAGGATTCATCTTGCTCGGACATCTATTACATTTTGCCTTGGCACATAATTGTAGAAAATTATAGATTTTTGGGAATTCCAAAATTATCATAAATTAGTTTAATCACATATTTGCATATCATGTGTATTCATTCAAAAACATATTGGCCATACATCTAAAATCACAATTTGAATATATTTCTTGTCTACATATTTATAGGGAACCCAATCAGGTTGTTATGAACTATCCAAGCAGGCCTCGAACCAGCCTAGAAGTCTATAGTTAAGTCAAAATCAAAAACAGAGGCCAGCAAAGTATTTTAATTATTACCACTTGCCTCGATCAGTTACAACAGAGGGCCAAGAGGCCCTAATTTCACAATATTTTTTTTGCAATACATATCAGCTATCTATTCACTATATATGCACTATATATTTTTCTATAAACTATTACTGAACAGTGATTGTATGTTCCCCGTGGGTAGGTTATGTACAGAGCTATACAACATATGCCAATAGACATTTACTTTTCCAAGTTAATAAAAAATTACAATTTTTCCCAGAAACATTCTTCCAACTCCAACTCTACCACATGAATAATAAATTTCTTCAATGGAAAATATTCATGTATTCTTGGTATTTCTAGCTTTTAAGGTGTGCGTTTCTTCTCGGACATGCAACATAGAAAAATGTATTCAGCTATCTTTGTGTGAGAGAGAAACAAAGTTCCATTTCCGGAATTTGACCAAACTAGGGCCAATACAAAGCTCCTCTCCAGATCACATATTCACTCTATTCCCCTTAGTTGTTTTGTCCTCTTCCTTTCCAAATCAGATCTTTAACGTATTCGACCTCTCCAGATCACATCTTCACTTTATTCCCCTTAGTTGTTTTGTCCTCTTCCTTTCCAAATCAGATCTTTAACGTATTCGACCTAGTTGTTTTGTTCTCTTTCGGGATTGGGATTGAATGGATGAGAGCACATTGCTTTGATGAGCCAAAATGTTCTAATCTGAGTAAAATATACTTTCTACACGAGCCGTCCCTTTCAAACATAAAGTAGATAAAGATCACATCTTCACTCTATTCCCCTTAGTTGTTTTGTCCTCTTCCTTTCCAAATCAGATCTTTAACGTATTCGACCTAGTTGTTTTGTTCTCTTTCGGGATTGGGATTGAATGGATGAGAGCACATTGCTTTGATGAGCCAAAATGTTCTAACCTGAGTAAAATATACTTTCTACACGAGCCGTCCCTTTCAAACATAAAGTAGATAAGCTCACCATATCATTTGACAATTTAGATTTCGATTGTATAATCACAATGTAGACTAACAAACGTGACGCATTAAGATGAATTATTCCACTGCATTTGGCGTAACAAAAGGCTTCATGATTGTGTCGGTCGGACTTCGGATACTGTCGTTGGACTTCATCTATCTGATTGATACGATGAACATCATATGGCGTAACAAAGGGCTTCATGATAGTGTCGGTCGGACTTCGGATAGTGTCGTTGGACTTCATCTATCTGATTGATACGATGAACATCATATGGGCTTGAATTCAGTTGGTGGATTTATAACTCTATGTAATTTTCAGTTGGTGGATTTATAACTCTATGTAAAGGTCATCAAAACGGTCTTCATACGATACATTACGAAAATATTATTACTGCAGCAGGTGCATGTATAAATTTTTGGATGAGTGATGCCATCGAATTAAGGAGATCGTTGATGATCCACAAATCATCGGCCTCATTGACTTTTTACGGTGAGCTGAGATTCTTGGAGGAGGACGGAAAGTAAAGGTTTACCTTTACATCACAACTGGCCCACTGCATACAGAGAAAAAGATAAGGATTTAGCATTATAATGATTTACCATTCCATCAAAATTCATACTCGGAGGACGGCAAGAATTTACCATTACATTAAAACTGGCAGGAATTACGAAACTCGCAAAACGGAAAGCATTACTCATATTATGTCGTTGGTGACGTGTTTTTAAGACGACGGTTAGTCCACGTATCCATTCTCAATGTTGCCACCATTAATCAAATAGAAGAAAAAACTTATACAAAGTTTTCAAAATCATTTATGGATCTCTTCTGTCAGGTAATATATTGTTCGGGAAAAGTCGAAATATGCTTCAAATCTCATGAATTAGCAACATATTACTGAGGCCATTGATCGTCTTGTATAGTCTATTATTGCCACAATTACAAGAAAAGCATGTTTTATTTTCCCTTCCCTATATTTATACGTCTCTTGCATAACCTTACCTACCCATAAACAAAAATCGTTTTGAACAGTTTTCAGTGAAAATCTCTTCGGATAAAAGAGATTGTAAATCATTTTCTGTTTCAACTTCGCTTTTGAAAAAATGGCTCCTTCATAAAGTATCTTTTCTTCAAATTAGAACTTATAGGCTTATGTAACAAGTTGCTTTCATGCGTTCAATTCCTGCACCTAAAAATTATATAACAAAACATGGACGAATAAGTTGAAAATCTGATTTGGAAGGGAACAAAAGCAGCTACGACGAATACAGTGTATATCCGATTTGGAAGGGAGCAAATTACGGAACGGAAACTTTGTTTCCGTATCATACTTACAGGAACTCTACTAGGAAACATAGCTGCATGTTATGTTTTTGTTTTTTAGTTCATGTTCAGAGATGTTCGTGAGATATGCAAAATTTTACCGAGAGTGTTTACAAAACTTAAGATTTCTAGTTGAAAAAGATTATTAGTCACATGGTAGATTTGGTAATAGGTCCCAGTCAACTATTTCACATGTCGGTTTGTTGTGATACGAATGAATCCACTTTATCCCTAGGTTCTTTTATCTGGAAATCTAGAAAACCAGCTACTTTATCAGGCATTAGGGTTATAAGTTTAGAGATTTTTTTAATAATTTTGGGTTTAGTGGGTCGAAGATCATGTAGAGATATGTTGGAATTATGACTTTTAATTGTGAAATCTCGGCCATCTAAAATATCCTAAAACATTTTCAAAATACTAAATTCATATATATATTAAAAAACCAAAATAAATAAATAAAATAAAATTTAACCAAACAAATTGACCAACAAAAAGCTAAAGGAAAAAAATCTAATAGCTAAACAGAACTGTAAAGAAAACACCTCAAATTCCTTACAGAGTGTTATTTATCTCCTCATCTGTAAAGCAAGCTCCAACATGAACAGGGTCCTTACTGCCCACTTTCAGTGGGTCTCTCTCTTGCAGTTTTCCCGTGGAGGCTCAATGAAATCTTATTCATTCTTGCTCTTCCTTTTAGTTTTTTATTTTATTTAAGATTTAGGAGGACAGGATGGTGTCACTTTGGATACTAATGGCCAGAATGATAGTTTTCTTAACGCGCATATATATATAATTTAGCATATAAACACTATTTTGGATTTAATTTCTTCAGGTCAAGTGTGAGTAGCTTTTCATTTTTGACTTAGTTTAAGGAGTAAGTAAAACAATTCGGTAGTTTTTCTTTCAATCTTTTCGACCAAAATTGTAAACGTTCTCTTGACTAGGCAACGGTTTTGTAAAATTAAAATTATGTAAAATTTAAAATATAAGGTTATGTTTATGTTTATTTATATTTTTAACTTTAAATTGATTAAGGGTGTAGTGTTTATATTTATTTGCATTTTTTATTTTAAATTTATTAAAAGTAGAATTTCAAAGTGAAAATCTTTGTTTTGAGTATAAATTTAAAGAATGTTATTGAAAGCGATCATCCAAGGATCAATCAATAAAGCTATTGATTCTGTATATTTGAAAAGAAACATTTACACTTTTAAAAATCTGGACTTTCCAAAAATTACAATAAATCTAAACAAATTATATATCTATTTATATATAAACTTTCTTCTTGTAAGATTTTTAAATAAACTACTTTATTATTTATTTTATTTTTATATTTAACATTAGAAAAGAGACACCGGTTTCAACACAACAATGACGTGAGTTATTAACATAAATTTATTGGACTTCGTCTATCTAATTGATACGATGAACACAGGTATGAACACGATAGCGGGTAGCTTAAGTTTGTGGTTTTATCACTGGCTTGTAGTTTCAGTTGGTGGTTTTTCATTTCACCCATGTCTTTCTTTTTTATTGTGTTTTTTAAAATAAGCTAATTATTTCGGTACGAGGAGATAACTAAAGTTGCATAGCTGACTTAAGTGAGCATTGAGTCAATTCAACTCATTGATACTTAATTAGTTGGTAGCTGGTGTGTTTTGCGTGTGAATTTGTGTTTTTTTTTCAAAAAAATAGTATTAAAACTGGGGAAGTATTATAAAATTGGTAGTAATGGAAAATATGTGAAAAAAAACCAAAAAAACTTGTGACTTTTTTTTTAAATTATATTATAAATTTGTCAAAGTATTAAAAGACTTAAATTTATTGAACAGTTAAAAGGCTCACGGATTTCAGTTTCTTCTTTAACATTCAGTTCATCTCAATTTTTGGAGATTCCAAAGTACTAGTTGATTTTGTTCTGGGAAAAATCTATATTAGCAGTCCTCAACTTGCAGGTTGGATGAACAGGATCGTTTTCCTATGGGAAAGGCTGGAAAGATGTTCCATACAGCACATTTACAGGTTACAGAACAAGAAGGCAAACAGTTTATCAAAGGAAGGTCTGTTGGCAGACAGTTCATCAAAGGAAGGTCTGTTTACAGATCCAGGTATATGGCACATGAAGGTAATTTCAGACAAGAAAGTGTTGTCTATCACGGAATTTTCTTTACCTAAAGCATAATATAATCTTGCTGGTGTCAGGTATGTTTTGTCAATTTTGTCATTCTTGTTCTCATTATGATTTTGTCATTCACTTTTTTGAAATTTGAGCTGTATCCTCCACGGAGGATCTTAGTTCTCCAAATGTTTGTATTTGCAAAATATTGCCTCTATTACAAAAAATGGCTATCTATTTGGATGATCACCAGATTTATGTGTTTGGGGATTTCTATCATCTTTTTCAGATTTTTTTTACCCGATTATTAATCCGTTTCTAGTTCATATCCCGTTTCTGTCCAGCAATATATTCTGATCATTATATTCCTTATATAATATTATAAAGCTTTTTCGTTCCCACAAAAAAAACTCACAAATCTCACACTTAGTATAAAAACCGTACAAATTTCGTTTAACTAGAAATCAGATTAATTGCGGAGTTTATTATTTGTTGGAGTGCGGACACGTCTTGCAATATTCACTACGCGATAAATAAAACGGCCTGCCTTTATTTCACGATTTTCAAGCTTGAACGACTTTCAAGCTTCATAAAAGTCACGTTGATGTTGATATTTAAAAATTTAAACATTAAAGTTTTTTTTAGGTAATGCATGTTACGTTGTGGTTCAGTTTGTAAAAGTTAAAAAAAATAAAATTATAAAAACAAATTCTAGGGTTTATTAAAAATAAGTTGGGTTTATTAAAAAAAAATTAAAAAGTTTGTTGAAAGAATTTTGTCCAGAAAAGTTATATAAAAGTTTTTTTATGAAATTTTTATATATAAAAAATTATAGTTAAGGTTTTTATAAAAGGAAAGAGTTTCTGAGGAGTTTTTCGCGATTTTGTAAAAGGAGAAATTTAGGGTTTTTAAAAGAGATTTTTGAAAAAAGATGCCTTTCTTTAAATTTTTAGCCCTAGTTCCCACCGCGATTTTATAAAAAGAGAAATTTAGGGTTTTTAAAAGAGATTTTTGAAGAAAGATGGCTTTCTTTAAATTTTTAGCCCTAGTTCCCACCGTTTATAGGGAAAGATGTATGGGCCACTAAGATGGCGAAAGCGACCACTTTACAGGCTCATGACATTTGGGATTACATCCAATTTGGGTTTTCAGAACCTGAGGATGAAGGAGCAAAACATGCTCTTACTAATGCAGAGAGAGAGAACTATGGAAGAAAGACAAGAAGAATAATGCACAAGCGTTGCAACTTATCTAGCAACGAGTAGATCGAGCAATGTTCCAGAAGATTATGGTCAAGTCTTCACCAAAGGAAACATGGGATACTTTGGCAACAAACTATAAAGGTATGGCCAAAGTCAATATTGTTAAGTTGCAGAATAGTAGTAGAGATTTTGAAAGTCTGCAAATGAAGGAGAAAAATGAGATCGATTTTTTCATGAATCGAGTAATAACTATCTTAACTCAGTTAAACATTTATGGTGTAGAAATTACAGATCAAACAATGGTTGAGAAGGTCCTCAGATCTTTGTCTACCAAATTTGATGTTGTTGTAGCAGCGATAGAAGAAGCCAACAATTTGGTATCATTAACAATTGATGAGTTGGTGGGATCACTTCTATCACATGAGGTAAGGGTAGAAAAAAATAAGGATTCCACTTTAGAGACTACTTTCAAAAGTTAGGTTTCTATTTCAAGATACAGAGGTTGAGGAAAAAGTAAATCGAGAGGCAGAGGACGAGGAAAAAGATATGGCAGTCAGAGAGATGGTCAAGAAGAGCATGAAAATCAAAGTGGAAGCAACTACAAAAACTTCAAAAATAATCAAAGGTGAGACATTATTGCAATAAATTTGATCATTCTGCTCGTGATTGCAGCAAGAAGATAGTTGATCAAGGGAACCAGAGAACTAATGTCACTATAGAGATTACTAACTCCATGTTCTTAACTTGCCATACCATGCATGAATGTTTTGATAGTGTGTGTCTATTAGACAGTGGTTGCAGTAACCACATGACTCTCAACAATAATTTGGTTGCAAATTTGGATCAATATTTAAAAAAATAAAAATAAAAAATTGGGGACTGACAAGACTGTCGATGTAGATGGCAAAGGAGTGGTCAACATTCTGGAAAAGAAGGGGGAGTTTTGGATAATCTCAGAGGTATATTATGTTCTTAGTCTCAGACATAATTTGATAAGTGTTGTTCAATTGAAATAGAAAGGATACAGGGCTATCTTTCAAGGACAACAGTGTGTTATATATGAAAAGTCCCCAAGCAATCAATTGATAGTGAAGGTGCAGATGACAAGGAAAATACTCTTTCTTCTAATTATGAATTACAGTGATGAGGATAGTTCTTTTACAGCTGCACGTTCTAATGATTATTGGTTTACGACACTTTTGATTTGGACATGTGCACATTTCTTGTTTAAGATTGTTGCAACAGAAACAAATGGTCAGAGGATTACCTCCCATCAAAGAACCTGCTAGTACTTGTGAGTGTTTCGTCTTAGGAAAGCAACATTGTGAAAGTTTTCCAAAGGGAGCTGCAAACCGATCAAAACAACCTCTTGAGCTAATGCATGCAAACGTATGTGGACCTATAAGGACATAGTCGATTGGTGGAAGTAGTTAATCCTCACTTTCATTGATGACTATAGAAGAAAGACTTGGGTTTTCTTCTTGAAGCGGAAGTTTGAAACTTTTTCAAGGTTTAAAGAATTCAAAGCCTTAGCAGAGAATGAAACTGATCGAAAGATCAAAGTATTAAGGTTAGATCATGGTATAGAATATGATTCAAAGGCATTCCATGATTATTGCAAACAACATGGAATCAAAAGACAGTTTACAATCAGGTACACACCGCAACAGAATGGTGTAGCAGAGAGAAATAACATGAGTCTTATGCCGAGAGGAAATTGATGATATTAATCACTGATGAATCTGATGATGCTAGCCGGACGGGATAAGGATATTGAAAGGAAGAAACTTGTCTCATGAGTATTGGGAAGAAGTTGTTCCATATGCTATTTATGTGATCAACAAATCTCCTACAAATAGTGTGATGAACAAATTACCAGAACAAGCATGGTCAGGTATGTCTTGAAGCGTATCTCGTCTCAAAGTATTTAGATGTGTAGCTTATGCACATGTGCCTAAAGAGCAAAGAGGCAAATTAGATGATAAAAGTGAAAAATGCATATTTACTGATTATAGTGAGCAATCAAAAGCTTACAAATTGTATAACCCTGTCACCAAGAAGACCATAATTAGCATAAATGTTGTGTTCAAAGAACAAGATTCATGGAATGGTAGTATAGGCAAAACAGTTCATGCACAATTGCCATTGATGGAAGAAGATGATGTAGCAGAGAAAGATCAACAAGAATAACAGGTAAAGACACCAAACAAAGACACACCAATAAGGACTCCAGGTTTTTCTGAGTAGCATGGATCTTCAACTGGATCAACGGATTGAGGTTATCCTGACAATCAATTAGGTGATGAATCAAGCAATGGTAAGAGAAATATGAGAAGTTTGAAATATATTTATGATGATTTCGATATTAGAGCAAATTTTTCATTTCTATCATTCCAACGTTCTTCGTTTGAAGAAGAAATCAAATATGAATATTGGGTGCAAGCCGTGGATGAAGAAATTGAAGCTATTGAAAATAATGATACATGGGATTTGATTGATTTACCAAAGGACAAAAATCTCATTGGTGTAAAGTGGTTGTACAAGACAAAGTTGAATGAGAAAGACAAAATTGACATATTTAAAGCTAGACTTGTAGCAAAAGGGTTCTCGCAGCAACTAAGAATAGACTTTGGAGAAACGTTTGCTCCGATAGCCATATTGGATATTGTAAGAGTAGTTCTAGCCACAACAACTGAAAACAAGTGGAAAGCATATTAGATGGATGTGAAATCAACCTTCTTGAATGGAATTCTAGAAGAATAAATTTATGTGCAGTAGCCTCTAGGCTATGAATTAGAAGGTAACAAAGATAATGTTTACAGGTTGAAGAAAGAGCTCTATGACCTGAAGCAAGCGCCTGGAGCTTGGTATAATGGAATCGACAGCTACATGATTAATAATGGATTTTGCAGAAGAAACATTGAGCCTGCCTTATACACAAAGGTAAATAAGCACAAACAAATTTTGATTGTTTTCTTATATGTTGATGACATGATTTTTACAGGTGATTTTGAGTTAGATGAATTTAAAGCAGCCAAGATGAAATAATGTAAGATGACATATCTTGGTCTCATGAAATATTTTTTTGGCATAGAAGTTGAGGAATCTAAAAAGGAATGTTTATTTGTCAAAATAAATATGCCAAAGCTTTGTTGAAAATATTTAGGATGGAAAATTAAAAACCTGTCTCTACACTAGTTGCAAGAGGTACAAAGTTAAACAAAGATGACAAAGCATCATTTGTCAATCCAACTCTATTTAAAATATTAGCTGGCAGCCTCATGTATCTCACAACGACAAGACCGGATATCATGCAAAGAGTGAGCTTGATTTCCAGATTTACGGAGACTCCAAAAGACACACATTGGAGTGCAAGAAAAATAATTACGAGATACATAGCAGGAACTAGAGATTGTGGCATAATGTATGCAAGAACAGAAAATAAGGTTTTGATTGGGTACACAAATAGTGATTTTGCAGGAAGTTTGGATGTTAGGAAGAGCACTTCTAGTTTTGTGTTCCATCTTAGTTCAAGTGTGACCCCATTGGCATCTAAGAAGCAACCCATGGTGACATTTTTGTCAGCAGAAGCAGAGTATGTAGCAACAACATTAGAAACATGTCAAGCGGTCTGGTTAAGAAGAGTATTTGATGGACTCAAGCAGAAACAATAATGATCAACAAAAATATATTGTGACAACACCTCAACGATTGAACTATCCAAGAATATTGTGCTTCATTAAAAGAGTAAGCATATTGATACCAGATATCACTTTATAATAGAACTTGTGAGCAATGGAGAAGTTCACTTGAAGCCTTGTAAATTGAGTGATAAATTTGTTGATATATTTACTAAGTCATTAACAAAAGATGTGTTTAAGTTTCATAGAAGAAACTTGGGTGTTGTAAGCCTAGCTGAGACATAAACCCGTAACCATGTTTCAATTATTATGAGTCGGTCTTAGTTTAGTGGTCATAATTAAGGGGGAATGTTAAAATAAGCTAATTACTTCTGCATGAGGAGTTGGTTAAATTTAGAGAATTAGTTAACTTAGAGTTGAGTCAAGTCGAGTTAATTGGTAGTCAAAGTTATAGTGTGTGGTTGCATGTCAAGTTATTCTAGACAAGTTGCTAATTGGAAAAAGTTAAATATCGTTCACCAATTTCATTGTAAGAATCAAGTTGTGTAATCAATAGAAGAACTGCACCTCATGTATTTTGTGTGAATTTGTGTTTAACCTCCGTTTCCTCTCCAACCATGTGAATTATTAGGTAGAACATGCGAGCTCTGAATGCAAAAATATTTTTACGAGGATCATAAAAGGGTATGTCGTACGATACATTGCCAAAATATTATCGTTGTTTGTATAAAATTTTGGATGAATGACGCCATGGGATTTAGGAGAACGTTAATGTTGCACAAATCATAGGCCTCAACTTTTTACAGTGAGTTGAGAGTTCTTGGTGTAACAAACTCATGAAACTCATACAGGGAAGAAAGTAAGGATTTAGTATTACAAAGATTTACTATTACATCGAAACGGACAATAACAGGATTTAATAAACTTGCAAAACCAAAAACATCACTAAATATCATGCCGTTGGTGACATGTTTCTAAGGAAGCGGTTAATCCACGGATCCATTGTCAATTAATAAACTTGCAAAACGAAAAACATCACTAATATTATGTGGTTGGTGACATGTTCCTAAGGGTTAGTCCGCGGATCCATTGTCAATGTTCCCACGATTAATCCATAAGAAAAAAATTATACGAAGTTTTCAAAATAATCAATGGATCTCTTCCGTTAGGTTATTGTTCGGGAAAAGTCGAAATATGAAGTGAATCTCATGAATTTTGCAAGACTGCGTGGGGCATTGATCGTCTTGTATAGTCTGATTACCTCACCTATTTTTAGGTCTCTTGCATAGCCTTACTTGTCCATCAACAAAATTTTCTTTGACCAGTTTTCAGTGGATATCTTTTCAAATAAAAAAGTGTGTAAATCCTTTACGGTTTCAATATTGGAGCAACATGCATTCAATAGTTTTCAATATCAAAATCATGTGATCCGTGCGAGTGAAAAGTAAATTATCAAAGGATAGGAACAGCTTATGTACTTTGCTTCTGAAAAATATGCCTCCTTTCGAAAGTATTTCTCTTCAAATTAGAACTTGTAGACTTATCAAACCAGTTGATTTCCACGCGTTCAATCCCAACCCTTAAAAATTGAGTTGTTTTTAGTGTGTTTTTTTGGAAGATTTTCTGCTTGATTTTTTAGATTTAATTTTTTTTAAATCCAAAACGAATTTATTGAAATCACAAGCTTGATGGGTAATCCTTACACAATGAAAGTGTCCTAAAAGTTTTCCAAGGTATTATATCTATATCTATATATATATATATATAATAAAAACCCAATTTAAATAACACAAATCAAAATTTCATGTAAATTTTTAAAATTCCAACACCAAAAAGTCTAAAAAATCATACTGAAAACAACTGACTTAAAAATATAACAAAACAGTACAAATAAGTTGAAAATATGGTCCCGAATGTAAGAGAACAAAACAACTAGGACGAATACAGTGGATATCCGATTTGCAAATGAGAATACAATGGAAATCCGATTTGGAAAGGAGCAAATTACGGCACGGAAACTTTGTTTCTCTGTCATACTTACACAATCTCTCAAACGAAAGAAAGCTGAATGATTTTTCCTGTTGCATTTTAAGAGATGTTCGTGAGAGACGCAAAAAAATTTCCTCGAATGACGACAATATGTTAAGACTGTAAGGTGTAGAGTGTTATGTGAAAGACCATCCCGTATCAATTATGGAATATGTTTTAAACCATAGTTACCGAATTCGGGTGTATTGGCAAAAAAAAATTCGCAAATTACGGAACGGGAACTTTGTTTCTTTGTCATGCTTACACAATCTCTCAAACGAAAGAAAGCTGAATGATTTTTCCTGTTGCATTTTAAGAGATGTTCGTGAGAGATGCAAAAAAATTTCCTCGAATGACTACAATATGTTAAGACTGTAAGGTGTAGAGTGTTATGTGAAAGACCATCAGGTATCAATTATGGAATATGTTTTAAACCATAGTTACCGAATTCGGGTGTATTGGCAAAAAAAATTCGCAAATTCGCTGATTCGGTTCGATACGATTAAAAATTTGGCCCAATCAAATTCGGTGCATGAAGTATTTTTCTATTTATTTTTCTATCGCTTGAGCAATGGCAGAAGGAGGGAAATCAGCTGATATCTCGCCTCCGAAGTGCTCGTTGGCTGGAAAGGCCGCAAGAAATAACAACAAGACGAAGATTGTTCCACGCCACATTCTTTCGCCAGTTAGAAATGATGAAGAGCTGAGCAATGTCAATGGTGGTGTGTAAGGCAGGTAACAGGAGGCTTGATTTTGAAATCCAATCACGCTGCAAAACAAACAAATATGGTATTTTTAGGGAAAAATTAATTAAAAAAAAAAAATACTATATTGAAATCTTGTATTTTGTAAATTCTTAAAAAAATAATAAAAAAATAGTAATTTCTATATTAAAAAAATTATAAAATAATAAATCGTAACATCAAAAAATAGAGTAATAACTTTTCAAGTAACAAAAGCTATAAAATAGTAAATTGATTACAAAACAGTAATTTCTTTATAAAAATAATAAAAAATTAAAAAATTGTAACTTCTATATTGGATAAAATTATAAAATGGTAAATTTTAGTTTTAAATAGATAGAAAAAATTATAAAATAGAAAATTGGTTGTAAATCAGTGATTCCTATATAAAAATAATAAAAAACTATAACTTCTATATTAGAAAAAATTATAAAATAATAAATTTCAGTTTTAAATGGATAACTTTTATTTTAAAAAATAATAAGTTTAAATATTTGTAACAATATATTATCCAATTTTTCCGTATTAAATTTTATAGAGTCAAATTATTTCCTATCGTATCAAATTCGAATTCTTATTCGAATTCCAATGTGATAACTATGCTCTAAACCATATCAATGACATCTTTTATCAATGGGGACCTTTTAAAGCATGAGGTTGTGTCGCTGTACTGTAAGAAGTTCAGTTAGGTCTTGCAATATCCATGAAATTCTTCTTCGAATACACAGATGTATTTTCCACTTCCAACGAGCAGAATAAAGACAAAATATGAAAAGTTCTCATTGAGCAGGCCCCATTCTTGAGTTTATATATTTAAAACACAAAGATGGTTATTTGTACCAATCGTTGTTTCGAGGTTTGTTTATAATTGGTTCCATCAGAATCATGTTCTTTCTTGTGTTTCTTTACTCAAGGGTTTTATAGAATGCTTTGATGACTTCTAGTAAAGATCTCAGTTTGGAATTTCACATTATGGAGAACACGTTGACCCTGTTTTATGAGATAGTTTCATAATATATGATTAAAGGAAAATGTTTCATACTATATGAAGAAAACGAAAATATTTATGAATTTCTCACGGATTAAGACAAACGAAAGAGAAGTGAAA
Organism: Pinus tabuliformis; assembly: GCA_031772625.1. Lineage (NCBI taxonomy): Eukaryota > Viridiplantae > Streptophyta > Pinopsida > Pinales > Pinaceae > Pinus > Pinus tabuliformis. The sequence goes on along the minus strand of CM062819.1, from coordinate 1,815,351,578 downwards.
TGTTTATAAATATCTGAGGGGATTAAGAGAAACGAAAGAGAAGTGAAACGTTTATAAATATCTTAGGGAATTAAGATAAAGTAATTGTAGTCAACGTATTTTATAAACATTGTGTTAGGACATTCGACTCTATAAAGACATTCATCGATGTTCTTGGATCCGGTAAAATTTACAATTAGGAAGTAGGGTTCTTCTCATTTTCTATTTTTATATGAAAGTAGAATTTATTTCTAAATTTAGATTTGATTAAAAGAGATTATTAAGAAATTTTTATTATCTATTTTATAATTATTTCTAATATTATATTTATATATATAATTACTAAGTAATAATAAAATATATGTAAATTGTCTATATATATTTTTATATTATAGAAAAATGATTTTTTCATTAAATTTAGTTAATTTTTCAAAGTGACTCTTTGAATGTATCACAATATATATTTTTTCATGATTATTTAAAAGATTTTTTTCATGATTATTTAAAAGATTTTTTTGCATCAAAACTATGAGCAAAAAACCATGGGTTAAAGTCTAAAACCATAACACTCATGTAAATAAAATAACTTATTCACAAAGTCGCTAATATACCTAACATTTCACAAAGTAAATATAATGATTCATTTATCTATTCAAAACCATAACACTTTAGGTAAATGTAATAACTTATTTATAGAGTCAAGGTTAATATACTCATCTAACATTTCACAATGTAAATACAATGATTCATGTGCCCACTTAAGGTTAAAGTGACATTACCTTATTACATCCTCTCATTACTTATGTAAATTCACTAAAATTTCCTTCGTACATCCCCTCATTACCTATATCTACATCTAAACTTTATATAACACATGCATAACGAGATCTTACACTAGTATACCTATTTACACTTCTTTAAAAAAGAAATCAATTCTATTAAAAAGACACCGATCTTCCTTTGGTTAAAAAGAAATCAATTAAATTACAAAATATTTCTTCTTCTTTTTTTCTTTTTTCTTTTTTTAAATTAATGGTATTACTTTTAGGAGTCCATGGGAATGCACTTACCATGTCCAATTCCAGTCAATTTCCCTACTACGTGATCCATTATAGTGTGAAAACCTTGCAATCATAACAATCCATGATACAAAACCTTAAACACATCCAATGATGCCTTTAAGATGTCTATGTTAGAATACATATCTACAAGGACACTCTCCCTCTTACACTTTTTGGGATAACTTAGGACATCCCCGCATTACCTATATCTACATCTAAACTTTATATAGCACACGCATAATGAGATATTAGACTAGTATATCTATTTACACTTCTTTAAAAAATAAATCATTATATTAAAAAGATACCCATCTACCTTTGGTTAAAAAAGAAATCAGTTTAATTACAAAATATTTCTTTTTCCTTCTTTTTTTTAAATTAATGGCATTATTTTTAGGAGTCCATGGGAATGCACTTACCATGTCCAATTCAAGTCAATTTCCCTACTACATCATCCATTATAGTGTGAATATCTTGCAATCATAACAATCCATGATACAACACCTTAAACACATCCAATGATGCCTCTAAGATGTCTAAGTTAGATTACATATCTACAAAGGCACTCTCCCTCTTTCTCCATTGGGAAGTAAATTTTCAAATTTAAATATTTAGGGCACTCCCTTCATCTTCCTCCACTATCTAACCATTAACAACCTTTGTTATATCCACATGTTTAAATCAAAATGCATTATCAACCTAAATTTATAAATTTAGATCCATAAAAAATAACATTTCCATACTTAATTCTTACAACAACTCATAACTATGGTTTGGATGCTAGTTGTGAAGAATAAATAATACTAAGAGAAATAATAACAAAATGTAGTCAAATCATACGCACATAATTGTACTTAAACTTATTCCTTATAATGAAATATACCTTTCTTCCTCAACCAAATTCAAATTCAATGATAAAGTTATTATCGTGGAATATAAGAAACATGTTTAAAAAAATAAATTACATCTTAATCCATCACACATTATAGATATAACAAAATATACGTATATATTAAACCCAATGATTTATTTATCACCTTTTATTAAATTACATATTTTTTAATCATATCCACATATATAGATAACTTTTTCATTAAAAATCAATTAACACCTTTCTTTCATAAATATCTAAACTTCTCATTAAAACGATTTAGCACTAAAGAGTAATCCATAAATTTATATAAATGAGAAGACGGATTAAGAATGCTTCATATTAGATCAGATACTATAGAGTGAGACAAATTATATTTCTATAATGATTAAAGTTCAATGATACTTCAAGTATTATAATGGTTAAGGTTTAACGTACTTCCAAAAAAAATGTTTCAAAGATATATTATAAATTTATATTAATATATTTTTTTAAATTTTCAAAAAGAAAACTAATTTTTTAATTTTATTTTTGGTTTATCTTCTTAAAGATTTATGCAAATTTCAATTATAGAGGTACTTGTCATCTTCATATGCATTTCATACTTTAGTGATTGCATTTTTTAGAATCTTATTGTAAGCTTTATTGTATTGTTATGCTTAGGATGATATGGTATATTCTTCCCATGGTAGTTTTTAAGTTTTTGTGTTAATGATTGAATAGTCCCACTTAGACAATGTGTCACATGGTCATTAATTAGGATTCTAAGATACCCAAATCCAATGACAACATTCTCAAATCGAGATTGCATGATAATTTCAGCATTGCAATCCTTCACACGTACTACTTCAAACCATCTAGTAAAATAATCCATAGTAGTGATGATATACCTTGCACCCCATATTTTAGTAAGTCGGTTGATGGGATTTACAAATTCTATGGCTAATTTTTCAAAAGTTTGTAACATAATTTGAGGAACTAAAGTAATATCATCCGTAATTGATGTTTTTCCAACCTCTTGACAAATGTTAGAGCTCCTACAAAACTCCTATGCATCTATATGTAACATCGATGACCAAATATCTGTGCACAATTTTTATTTTTTTTTGTAGTTTACCTTGAATAGTGTCCTCCCTCAACTCCTCCATGCACTTTAGTAAGGATCATTGGGTGCTCATGTTGTAGGACACACCTTCACACGAACCCATGAGCCCCTAATTCGAATAACCAACCTAAGAATCAATTAATACTATGCACCTTTGACAAATAATTAATTCTTCTATGAAACTTTATTCTACTAACACAACTCTAGTACTAAGAAATTACATAATCTGTGCACGTTAGTCATCAACCATTATAGCATTGTATAATTGTGCATATGGTAATTTTTCTTTGAAACTTTGACCCTCTTCTCCTGTAGCAATTTTAGGAAGATAGTCTAGGCCTCCATTCAACCACCTAGATTTGAAAACCACTACAAAATACTACAATTAGAATAATAAAAAACATCTATAGATGCATCCTCCCAACACAAGGTTGTCCACTAGGCATTGTAACACTAAATGATTCATGTACAATTTAAATTTATTTACCAAGAGATAATTTCAGTACTTCTACAAAGCATAGACCATGGTTAATCGTTTTTTATTAGTAGTGGTGTAATTCTTCTCGACTATGGATAGCTTTCTACTTTCATATGAAATTGACTAGTCAAAATATCCCTCCCCGATTGTACTGACAAAACTCCTCGAGCAAGAAATAAAGAATCTATGTGCTCATGAAACTCATTTCTCTAGTTAGGGAAGATAAAAATAGGGACACTAATCAACTTCTCCATTAATGTATCTAGGGAATACTAGCATTCTTCTACCCATTTAAAAATTAACTCTTTCTTTAGCAGTGAAACGTCTAGTGATTGGCACAATACCTCTTTCTTAGACTTCCTCAAGGACAAAGGTGCAGTGATGGGCAGAATAGTGTGAATTGTTGATTCAATAATGTTTCACCATCGAATAAATTATGGGCACAAATTATAAATATTCATAGGACCGGGAGCGTTGAAAGAATAACCCATTCCATGAAGATTTTTGTGAGGGAAAAAGTTCCTAAACACTGACCTCGACAACGTACCCACTAGGCATGGACTGTGACATTATCCAAGATAAATTTATTGCATGGATTTCCTGTCAAATTCAACAGTTCTCTTTTGCTAAGTCAAATCGGGTCAATTAAATCACCAATAGTATTGTTGATCGAATCACCTGGAAGTTGTTCAACATTTTCATGAGAAAGAAGGTTGATCAGTTGTTATTGATAAGGTCGACATGCCATCCTTTCTGGACATGGTTGGGAAATTATATCCCTCCAGAATGCGAAGGTCAACAAAGACCCCAGGAAACCACAAGTCTCTGTAGTCAATAATGCCTTCAGGAGAGGAACCTATTGTTAAGTATGATAGGGAATATTTTTAGTGCACAGGATGGGCAGTCATGGCCTTCCAAATGATAGAATTAGAAGTTTAATAGGTCACCCCCTCTGCACACCATCTAAATACAAGGATACAATATAGGTCAATGACTCAATTACTCATCTTAAATCATCGTCATGGAGCCATTTTGTTTTATAGACGGGAGTTATCACAACGATTTAATATGTTATGAGGGATGAAAATCTATTCATTGAGTTATGTATCCATAACGATTCATTAAAGCCAATTTGAATGCCAAATATCAATCATTATTAGGTAAGCAACAAGCCAGTGGTGGAGGGCTTCCATATATTCCCATAGTTATATATGTGTGCATATGTGAGCATATATGCACATATGGAAAGATTTGATATGTTCAACTTCCATATAAGTGCACACATATACAAATATGTGCATAGATGGAAGATTTCATATATGTACACGTAAGCACACATATACAACTATGCACATAGATGGCAACGTCAGTATACAACTATGTGCGTAGAATGTACTAGAATGTATATACACACATGTACAAAAGCTTTCGTATATGTGCATAGTTGTATATATGTAGCTTTTGTATATTTGTCCATATACATAAGCCTTTGTATACGTGCATATTTGTATATGTGTAGCTTTCGTATATGTGCACATATACATAAGCTTCCATATATGTGCATTGTTGTATATGTGTAGCTTCTGTATATACGAACATATATGGAAGCTTATTTATATGTATGCATATACAGAAGCTACACATATACAACTGTGCACATATACAGAAGTTACACATATACAATTATTCACATATGTAGAAGCTTCTGTATATATGCAGATATACGGAAGCTACACATATACAACTATATGCGTATACAAAATCTTATGTATATGTGCACATATACATAAGCTATATATATACAACTATGCACATATAAGAAAGCTTCCATAGATGTGCGCATATACATTCTAGTACATTCTGTGCATGTGTACGAAAGCATTCATATATTCACATAGTTGTATATGTGTAGCTTTCATATATATGAGCATATACACCAGCTTCTCTATATGTATGCATATACAGAAGCTACACATATACAATTTTGTTCATATATGGAAGCTACCATATACAACTATCCGCATATATGGAAGCTTTTGTATATGTGGGCATATACAGAAGCTACACATATATAACTATTTGCATATACAGAATCTTCTGTATATGTGTGCATATACGAAAGCTTTTGTATATGTACGCATATAAAATCTAGTACATTCTTTGCATATAGTTGTATATTGAAGCTTCCAGCTATGTGCATAGTTGTATATGTGCACCTAAATGTGCATATATGCACATATATGAAAACTTCCATCTATGTGTATAGGTGTATATGTGTGCTCTTATATGGAAGTTGCACTTATGGAATCTTTCCATATGTGCATATATGCTCACATATCCACACATATACAACTATGCACATATACAGAAGCCCTCCAACACTAGTTTGTTGCATACTGGATTTAATGCAATAACCTCATAATATTACGCGATGAACCCTTAGCCTTGGACTCCAATGCTATGGATGAATGATGCTTTATGGCTGCACAAGTCAGTGAATGGATTTTCGACCGTCATAACAAAGCAACTCGCTATGATAACTCTCGTCTATAAAACATAATGGGTCTGTGACAATGATTTAAGATGAGTGGTTCAGTGGTTGACCTACAATGTATCCTTGGCTTTAGAAGGTGTGTAGAGGGGATGACCTATTAAGCTTCTAAATCTAGCATTTGGAAGGATATGAATGCCCATCTTATGCACTAAAAATATGCCCTATCATCCTTAACAACAAGTCTGTCTCCTGGACGCCTTGTTCACTAGAGAGACTTGTGGTTTCTTGAGGGCTTTGTTGACCTTCAAGTTCTAGAGAGCTATAATTTCTCAACCACGTGTATAAAGGATGGCCTATCGACCTTACGAGTACCAACTGATAAACCTAGTTTCTCATGAAAATGCTCAACAACTTCCAAGTGATTCGATCCACACTGCTATTGGTGATTTAATTGGACAAATTCGACTCAACAAAATAGAACTATTGAATTTCAATGGAAAGCCATGCAAGCACTTCAAATTGGGTAATGACATGGTCTGGGCCTAGTCTATACGTTGTCAAGCCCGGTGTATAGGAACTTTCACCCTCACAACAATCTTCATGGAATGAGTTATTTTTTAGTGCTCCTGCTCCTATGAATATTTATAAATTGTGTCCATAACTTATCCAATGGTAAAACATGATTGAATCAATGTTTCACACTATTGTGCCAATCACTACACCTTTGTCCTCGAGGAAGTCTAAGAAAGAGGTATTGTTACAATCACTACACGTTTCACCACTGAAGAAAGAGGTAACTTTCAAATGGGTAGAGGAATGTTAGTATTCCCTAGATACATTAAAGGAGAAGTTTGTTAGTGTACCTATTTTTATATTCCCTAACTAGAGAAATGAGTTTCATCAACACACAAATGTTTTATTGCTCGCTCCAGGAGTTGTGTCAGCACAACCAGGGGAGGGATATTTGGACCAGCCGATTGCATAAGCAAGTAGAAATATATCCATACACGATAATAATTACAACACTACTAATCACGAAGGATTTACCATTGTCTATGCTTTGTAGATGTACTGACATTACCTCTTGGAAAAAAAATTGAAATTGTACGTGAATCATTTAGTGTTGCAATGCCTAGTGGACAAGCCTATGTTGGGAGGATGCATCTGTAGATTGCTTTTATTATTCCAAGGGTAGGATTTTGCAATGGTTGTCAGATCTGGGTGGTTGAATAGAGGCCTGGACTATCTTCCTAAAATTTCTACAAGAGAAGATTCTCAGAGTTTCAAAGAGAAAAAAACCTATGCGCAATTATACATGCTACAATGGTTGATGACTAATTTACATAGATTGTGTAATTTCTTAGTACTAGAGTTGTGTCAATCGAATAAAGTGTCGCATAGAAGAAGAAATTATTTGTAAAGGGTGTAGTCCATCATATGATTGTTGGTTGGTTATACAAATTAGGGGTTGTTGCGTTCCTATGAAGGTGTGTCCTACAACATGAGCACCCAACGATCCTTATTGAGGTGCATGGAGGAGTTGTGGGAGGACACTATGCAAGGAAAAATACAAAAAGTAACTTGTCCACATATCTATGGTCATCGATGTTACAAATATATGCATACGAGTTTTCCAAGAGCTCTAGCATTTGTCAACAGTTCGGAAAACCATCAAGTAGGGATGATATTCCTTTATCTCCTCAAATTATGTTACATTAAAAAATTAGCCATATTTATCAATCCCATCAACCCACCTGCTAAAAGATCAAGCGCAAGGTATATCATCACTTCTATGGATTATTATACTAGATGGGTTGAAGTATCACATGTGAAGGATTGCAGTGCTGAAAATGTCATGCAACTTCAATTTGAGAATGTTGTCATTGGATTTGTTTGTCTTAGAATCCTAACGAGTGACCATAGGACACGTTGTCTAAGTAGGACTATTGAAGCATTAACAGAAGAATTTAAGAACTACCATTGGAAGAGTATACCCTATTATCCTTAGCCTAATAATACAATAGAAGATTTTAGTAAGATTCTAGAAAATGCAATCATTAAGATATTCAATGAAAATGAAGATGATTGATACCTCTATAATTGAAATTTGCGTAAACCTTTAAAGAAATAAACCAAAAATTAAATAAATAAAAATTAAATTTTATTTTTGAAAATATTAAAAAAAAGATGAATATTATTTTACAGTTTAAACATATATATATGAAAAACATTTTTTTGAAATCTGCTGAACCTTAATTCTTTAAGAATGATTGAACCTTAACCATTATAATACTTAAAGTATCATTAAACTTTAATCATTACAGAAATATAATTTATCTCTCTATAGTATTTGATCTAATATGAAATATTCTTAATCCATTTTATCATTTATATAAAAATTTTATCATTTATATACTAATATGAAATATTCTTAATCAATTTTATCATTTATATAAATTTATTGATTACTTTTTATTGCCAAATCGTTTCAATGAAAAGGTCGAGATATTCATGTAAAATAATGTTAATTGATTTTTAATGAAAAAGTGTATATATATATCTATCTATATATATATATAACATTGTGTTTTTTATATATATATTTTTGTTACATGTATAATGTGTGGTGGATTAAGATGTAATTAAATTTTTAAATATGTTTTTATATTCTATGATAATGATTCCATTATTGAATTTGGTTGGAAAAAAGTATCTTTGATTATAAGGAGTAAATTTAAGTATAATTATGTGTGAATGATTTGAGTGCATTTTGTTATTATTTTTTTTTAGCATTATTTGTTAACCAACCATGGTGATGTGTGTTAAGAGTTGTTGTAAGAATTGAATATAGAAATGCTATTTTATATGGATATAAATATAGATATTTAGGTTGATAATGCATTTTGATTTAAGCATGTGGATTTAGTATAGGTTGTCAATGCTTAGGTAATGGAGGAAGATGAAGGGAGTACCTTATATATTTAAATTTGAAAATTTATGGTCCAATGGAGGAAGAGGGAGAGTGCCTTTGTGGATATGTAGTCTAACTTAGACATCTTAGAGGCATCATTCAATGTGTTTCAGGTGATGTATAATGGATTGTTATTATTGCAAGATATTCACACTATAATGGATCATCTAGTAGGGAGAAAAGTTATTGCAAAGTAAGAATTGGAGGTGGTAAGTGTATTCCCATGGACTCCTTAAAGTAATACCAATAATTAAAAAAAAGGAAATATTTTATAATTGAATTGACTTATTTTGTAACCAAAAGTAAATGGGTACCTTTTTAATATAATTATTTCTTTTTTAAAGGCATGTAAATTGGTATACTAGTGTAAAGTTTGGTTATGCACCTATTATATAAAGTTTAGATGTAGATATAGGTAATGATAGGATGTCCTAAGTTATCTCAAAAATTTAAAGAGGAAAATGTTACATTAAAAGAATCATTGTGTTTACCTTGTGAAATGTTAAGTCAATATGTTAATGTACTCAATAAATAAGACTTTAACCTTAAGTGGGCAAATGAATTATTGTATTTACTTTGTGAAATGTTAGATGAGTATATGAACCTTGACTTTGTAAATAAGTTATTACATTTACCTAAAGTGTTGTGGTTTTGAGTAGATAAATGGATCATTATATTTACTCTGTGAAATGTTAAGTATATGAATGACTTTGTAAATAAGTTATTGTATTTACATGAGTTTTATGGTTTTAGACTTTAACTTATTGTTTTGTGCTCATAGTTTTGATGTAAAAAATCTTTTAAATAAACTTGAAAAAAATATATTGTAATACATTCAGAAAGTCATTTTGAAAAATTAGTCAAACTTAATGAAAAAAATAAAATTTCCATAACATAAGATTATATATATACACAATTTATATATATTTTCTTATGACCTAGTAATTATTTTCAAATACTAATAAATATGAAAATATATATATATATATATATATAATAATATTTCTAATTATTATATATATATATATATAAATAATAATTATTTAATTATTTCTATTATTATATATATATATATATATTAATTAGAAATAATTTTTAAAGAAATAATAGAAATTTCTTAATAACCTTTTTATTATATTTATATAATCAAATCTATCATAAATTAAATTCTACTTTATAAACATTTCACTTCTCTTTCGTTTACCTTAATCCGTAAGAAATTCATAAACATTTTCCTTTAATCACACATTATGAAACTATCTTATAAAATATGGTCAACCTATTCTCTTCCAAACTGAGATCTTTACTGGAAGTCGTCAAATCATTCTATAAAACCCTTGAGAAAAGAAACACAAGAATGAACACGAATCCGATAGAACAAATTATAAAAACACCTCGAAACAACTATAACATAGGAAACGATTCGTACAAATAACCATCTTGTGTTGTAAATAAATAAACTCTAGAATGGGACCTTCTCAATGAGAGCTGTCCATATATGGTATTTTCTCTCCTTGTTAGAAGTGGAAAATCGATCTTTGTATTTGAAGAAGCAGGGCTATTGCAAGACCGAAACTGAACTTCTTGCAATACAGCGGCACAACCTCATGCTTTAATAATTTCCAATTCTATTCCTTAAAGGAATGATCAAGGATGTCATTGATATTGTTTAAAGCATATTCAATAGTTGATCCAAGATGGACTTTCACATAACACTCTACACCGGAAGCTATCTGCCCATGTTCCTTCTCATCCTTCATAGCGGAAAATGAAAAATAATTCAGAGGGGGTTAGGGAGAAATGTGTCGTAACTTAAAGCTGTAAAGATAATTTATAAAATAAATCTTAATTTCAATTACAAATTCTTGGAAATCTATTGCGTCATTGGTGAGTCTGCCCATCAATTCATGTAGCTCTTGAATCTTGAATGGAGAGTATATCTGCTCTAGAATGTCGTCGAGAAAGAGTTCACCCATCAACAACAGAAGATACAAATTTAGGACACACATCCCTGTGCTTGCTTTGCCATCCTTTCGCTTGTGTAATGTTATCTTCCAAGATCGATATATTTTGATTCTCCACTGGCTTATTCGCATATATGCAGCAAACTTGACATCCGCAGATTTCTGGTTTGCACGATAATCAAAAGATTTGGTTCAACTCTGGAGAAAGATTTGGTTCAAGATTGCTAACAATCAGCTTGTGCATGTGCACATGAAACTTTGAGACAACCTGACGAATCTGGAATCCCTGGACCGTGGCTGCTACCATCGAAATGGCGATTACCATGTGCTCTATTGTTTTCATTTCATTTGAAAAAATTGAGCGCGTTACTCTCACTCTGAATTTGAATTTCAGTTTCAAAATTTGCGCGCGCCACTAAGTTTGAAATCCTCCACGCGGAGGTGACGTTGAATGCATAACATATATGTCATTAACTACGTAGGGTATGTGGAGCGTGGGAACTCGGAGGGTTGGAGTAGTGAAGTGTGCTGAAGGCTCGGAGCAATGAAGCTAGCTGGAGCCTGAGCAATGCAGCTGCCGGCAAATTTCGAAGAATTTATGGTATGTATGAGTATATAGGACTTTTAATATCATCATAGCTTTGTCGTAAGGTATGCCCATACACATTATAACCTAACCTAATTCGTCATTCAATGATTGATTTAGTGACTGTTTTTAATATTTCTCATGAATCCACTTTACCCATAGGCTCCCTATATTCAAATCTCGAACACCAACTATGTTATGATAACATTTGGTCACGTGTGTTCAAAATTCAAATGATACGTGTTTGTGGTTCTTCTTTAACAAAGTTCAAGTATTTTTTTTTTTATTTTAATTTAACATTTGGAAGTACACGATGGTGGTATTAGTTTGGATAGTTACATATAGAAAGATGGTTTATATATATATATATATATAACAATAGAAGAGTAGACATGAGGTTTTTATTAATTTAATCTTTATAGGTTGTATTGCATAAGGTTTACTATTTAGTTTTAGTGGAAGACAAAGAAATAGTTGGTCGTTTCTTACTATTCCATGACACAACTCTTGATCCAATACTTAATGCAAGAGCAGAGGTGGAGTTCTTGTTATCTGGTTTTCCCGCCTAATCAAAATATGAGTGACTTGTGAACTCAATATTCAAATCATTAGTGTATTCAATACAAAAAAAATTATTCTCCTTCAAATATCGAAGGATGCTCTTGACTACTTTCCAATGGCTTTCATGTGGCTTAGCCATGAATTGACTAAGCATGTTGACTGAATATGAAATATTTGACCTCGTCCTAGTTGAATAATTCAAACTTCCCACCAATTGTCTATACAATGTGTCATTCACTTCTTTTGTTTCATCATCACTACTGAGTTTAAAATTCTATACCAGTCATGTAGATCCATGCATATTTAATCTTCTCATTAATTCCTATGCATATTTACTTTGTGTGATCAAGGTTGTATCATTTTCTCTCCATACTTCAAGGCCTAAACAGTAATGAAACTCTCCAACATCCTTCATTTCAAATTTTTGTGATAGACAAATTTTAATCTTTTCAATTAACTTGGAAGCATTTCCTCTTATGATAAGGTCATCAACATATACATAAATCAAAACAATATACCCTTTTCCCATCCCTTTTGATGTACAAATTTGGATCTCTTTTACTTTCAGTAAAACCTTGTTTAGATAATAATGTATCAATATTCACATACAAAGACCTAAATATTCACATATAAAGACCTAAGTGCCTATTTGAGTCCAGACAATGCTCTATTTAACCTATAAACAAGATGTTGTTCTCCCTACATTACAAAATCTTATGGTTGAACAAGATAGAGTTCTTCCTTTAATTCTCCATCACAAAATGTTAACTCGACATCTAACTCATTTAAATTCCAATTATGCTTAGTATCCAATGGTATTCATTTTAGCTACTAGTGAAAAAATTTCTTCATAATAGATCCCTTCACTATGTGAATAACCTTTGCTACTAGTCTAGCTTTATATTTATCAATATTTCCACCAACATTATATTTAGTTTTGAATAACCATTTTAAGCATATGGGAACTTTTTTCTATCAATTCTTATGTACCAATTTTTATAATAAAATCATATTCTTCTTTCATGGCATCCATCAATTGGCTTCCTCATAATTTGAAGCCTCAACTCTATTGATAACTTGAGTCATTAATGCATGATTTTTATACCTAATTTGCGTATGAATTTTACATTTTGATCTTCGTAATGGATCATTGTTTTTTGGAGTTTCTCCACTTCCTCTTGGTGTGCTAGTAGCTTCAATAATGTCATATTATTCAGAATCAACTTGTTTTTCTTCATCTTCTTTTACTTTGTTGTATTGAAATAGTTTCCTTGCACTATGCTCTCCCTCTTACGAAAACCTATCTATATATTCATGAAATATGACATCTTTGTTTGCAAATACTTTATGAGTTATTGAGTCATACATTTTAGAAACATTATAATGAGAACAATAACTAATAAATATGAATCTGATTTCCTTAGCATCAAGGTTTCTCTTATCTTCTTCAGAAACGTAAGAAAATATGTGCTTCCAAAGTTCCTAAAATGACTAATTATTGGTTTATAACCATATAATTCCTGAGAAGGTGTTTTGTGCTCTAAAGTTTTTGTATGAATTCTAATCTTCAAATATACAAAAATGCTAATTAATTTAGCCCATAAACCATTTTTTTTTTCACAATTTATAATGCTTTGAGAACATTCAACCAATGTTCTATTTTTCCTTTGTGCTACACCATCTTGTTGACGAGTATGTGACATTGTAAATGGTTGCCACATTACATGAATTTTGTTGTAGCCAATGAACGTCATTGATGCGTATTATTCCCCTTGATACGACCTAAGAATATTTCTATGTTTTCCTATTTCCTTTTCAACCATATTTTTAATTCCTTAAAGCATTCAAATACGTTAACTTTTCCTCTGATAAATTAGGTTCGTGTGTATCTATTTTTATCATTAATAAAAGTAAGGAAATATGAAGCTCCACCCAATGACTTAGTTTTCATTGGACCACACACATCAATATGTATTATCTCAATAATTTCTCTCTTTCTCTTTCATGTTCTTGTAGGAATCTCTTCCATATGTTGTTTTCCTAATTCACATCCTTAATATTTAGGATATATTTTCTTGAAATTTGGAATACGTTCCGTCATTCCTTTCTTTTGAAGTAATACAAGAACTTTGTGATTGAGATGACTATACCTTTGACTTCATAGCCCCTTCGTTATTATGGTTGTAGATGTCACTTCTTAATGATATTTCCTATTAAAATGAAGTTTGTATAGTCCTCCAACTCATACTCTTGTTTTTATGATGCAACTATATTGTATATCCTTCACAATACAATGTGACTTAAAGAATTCAAATTTGAGATCTTGATACGAAATTTTGGACACTAAAGTTAGATTTTTATTTATTCCAAGAACATACATAACATTTTAAATTTGTCTCATATGGGAATTTAGTAAAGTTACACATAGATTTTCATAATCCTTGATTTCATTAGATCTGCCATCTCGTAGATAGATGTGAGTACCACTATTATTTTCATGATAGGTATCAAACCATTCATTTTTCATGTCATATGGATTGAATCACTAGAGTCAATAAACGATGCATTATCATCATCAATTTCTATTGATAAAACATCATATGAAATGAAAAATTTTATATTATTGAAACTATCAGTAATTGTGGCATCTTTATCAACATAATGACCTAAATGCCTTCTATGTTTCAACTCATCAGATTTCCTTTCATTGCAGTATTTATCAAAATGTTTAGGCTTACCATGGTAGAATCATCCATAGTTCCTCTTCATATAGGCATTTATCCTTTGTGGTGTTGTGCCTTAACGTTATTTTGACTATGATTTTCTCCTTTGTTGTCGTCCCATGACTATCATTTGTATGGTTTCTTCCCTTCGGCTACTAACACCAAATATTAAAGTTTAGATATGCCACTGAGATTCTTCCTTCTTGTTCCTCTTTCAGGAGAATACCTATCAATTCATCAAATGTAGGAGCCTTCTCCCTAGCTATAATTTCAATGACAAAGATATGATAATCATCCAAAATCCCATTTAATGTAATTATTCCTAGATCACAATTGGATTTTTTTTCACCAATAACACCAAGCTTATTATAAATTTATTAAAGTAACTAATGTTTTCATTTGCCTCCATCTTTAATAAAAGAAGGTTCTTCTTTAAAAATAACACTTGATTGATATGTGAAATTTCATACAACCTTTTAAGTGTTTCATAGGTTCTTTAGGATTTATTGCTATGCGTGATGTGTAGAATAATGTGTTGGCATTATGATATAGGTGTTGTACTTGATGGAAACTCACTGAAATGAAAGCCCACAATGCAACATGTCAAATAATTACATATCAGAATACAAAGAATGGAGAAAGAGAGGTATACACAGGTTCACCTTGTCCAAGATGCGTATACACGCATGTTTACTGAAAAAAAGGACCGTATATGTACATACACACTTTGATAGAAGGAAAAGCACATATATCTTGGAGAAACAAAGTTTTGTTCCAAGGTATTTGACCCAAGGTAATTGGTACAAGGTATTTGGTCCAACGTATTGGTCCTAAGTAGTTTTGGTCCATGGTATTGAGAAATGCCTAAAACTATATAAGGAGGAGAATATCATTAGGCCAAGGTGTGCAAGTATTTTGAATATACTATGAGGTGTTGGATCATATATGTTGGTTAATGAGCTTCTGATGGTTTTCTTGATCTGATCTAAGGAGGCACTTATATGGTTGATGAAGGTTGATGGACCAAGATCGTAAAGGCTTAAAAGTATTCTCGTTATGTGGTTTGATCTTGAACAATCTAGATCTAAATACTGACGCGTGCTTTATTTTGTAAATGTGATGATCATGGTATGACTGAAGTCTGGAATAGTTGTGATGTTTTAAGTTACCATTTATAGATTTGTATGCAGGTTCGCTTTAGTAAAAGAATGTATGCACGCTGGTTCAGCATACAAAGTAGCGTATACATCATAAAATCGAATTTACAAATCTGTACGCTGGTTACCTTTGGTAAAAGTGCGTATACATGCTAGTTCGACACATGGAAGTAGCTTATACCTTATGAGGGATGATGTTTAAAGTCTTAGTATTCTCTGTTTGTTGTTGCAAAGTTATGAGTTGTCTTCTGATGATTGTATTTTGGTAACAGTGTTTTGAATGATTATATTGATTGATTGTGATTTGCTTTAGTGATGATGGGTTGTCAGTAATTGATTGATTCAGTTGTGGTTGATTCAGAAAGTGATTATTGAGTTTTAGTGATTGGCTGATGCACATGTATTTGATGATTGTATTGCAGTTACGATTTTCTGAGTTTCAGTGTTGTTGATGGGTCCAATATGAAAATTGGATGAAACGTGGCCTTCAAATTGTGGTGTTGTGTTCTAGGAGTATCTAGTTTGAAAATTCATGAAACGTGGTCGCTGGTG
Source organism: Pinus tabuliformis (assembly GCA_031772625.1). Taxonomy (NCBI): domain Eukaryota; kingdom Viridiplantae; phylum Streptophyta; class Pinopsida; order Pinales; family Pinaceae; genus Pinus; species Pinus tabuliformis. The sequence continues at coordinate 1,815,335,076 of CM062819.1, read as the reverse complement.
GAAGAGTGGAGTTATCTGTAGGCTGGCACCTACGTACTAGTAAACATATTGGCTAGTACAAGAGCTAGGGGGTTGTAGCTCCCTTCCAGCAGTAGTTGGAGAACGAGAGAAGGTTGTAGCCTTCTGCTGGTGAGTGCCTGCATATTTTTATGAGTTTGCATGAGTACAAGATTGTAAACAAATTTTCTTATTATTAAAAAAAGACAGAGACGACAACAACAGGTGGTTTTTACCTACATTGGGTTTCCACATTATATCTTGGTGTTCATGTGTGTTCTTCATGTGTGATGCTTTATTCTTCTTTTACTGGACTGTCTAATAAATCTCTGATATATTGGTCAAATCTCAATACATGATAAATTGTCTAAATCAAAAGTTCTCTGCATATACGCTGGTTTCTTTAAGTACAGTCGCGTGTACACGCTAGTTCACTTAGCTGAAGTAGCATATATAAATCTGTTTGGGAAACAAAATTATAGATTTTATAATACTGATTCACCCCCTCTCAGTATTATTTCCAACAATTAGTATCAGAGCAGGTCTTTCAGAAGAATCTTGATCGCTTGAAGCGAGATCCATCAAATGACTAGTCAAGAAAGCATGGGATCCATCAGACCACCAATCTTCGATGGGAGCAACTTTGTCTATTGGAAAATAAGAACCACAGCCTATCTGCAATCGCTTGGGATGTCTGGGAAATTTTGGAGGGAGGATATACATTTCCAACAACAATTCCTACAGATACGGTAAGTAAAAAGCAATATGAAACCAATACCAAAGTTGTCAATAATTTATTGGGAAGTCTATCACAATCAGAGATTGTCAAAGTCATGCAGCTCAAATTAGCCAAAGAAATACGGGACAAAATCATTCTGAGCTACGAAGGAGACTCTCAGGGAAAACGTGCTACTTCAAACTCTCACAATTTAGTATGAAACTCTTAAGATGCATAGTGATGAAAGCATAGCTAGTTACTTCCTACGTATAGATGAGGTTGTCAATTATATGAGGAATCTGAGTGAAGAAATTAAGGAAGTTACCTTAGTTGAGAAAGTATTGAGATCCTTCTCTGCTAAATTTGAATCCAAAGCGTTTGCCATAGAAGAAAAATAGGATCTACAGAATATCACTATGACGTAGCTTCATGGAATCTTAATTGCCTTTGATATGAGAAAAGGAGGACCATCAGATATGAGAGAAGCCGCATTCAAAGATTCAACAAAATGAAAGGAAGAAAACCATGAATTAGGACATATTTAAGAAGAAGAATATGAGGTAAACTTTGTCAAAAGGCTTCAACAGGGTTCTCGAAGGTTTAAAGGTAAGTTACCCTTCAAATTCTTTTCTTGTGGCAGATTCAGTCATTATGCTGCTAGATGTCCTCATAAAGATAAATTTGAATAGGTAAAGTAATATGAAAAAGCGAATAGAAAACAAGATGTGAATAAAAGGAATTACTATACTAATGAAGGTAGTGATGGTTTATCCAATAGTTATGAAGATGAAACTGGACAAGGTTACAAACTTCTCATGGCTTATGATGATGATAATTTTTGGGATGCTTTAGAAGAGGAAGACCTTCATGAGGAAACATCTAAAATCAAAATTTGTTTACAAGAAAATAATATGATTATAGATACCTTAACATACCAACTTGCTGAAAAATAAAAACACAATGAAAAACTAGAATGTGAAATTGTGGGTCTAAGAAAGGATCTTGAGAAAATGAAATCTATCAATCTTAGATTTCCTAAAGGATTAGAAACTTTAAATTAAATTATCAAATTTTAGCGTTCTCCTCTAATAAAGACATGTCTTGGATATACTGAAGAAGCATCTCAGAAGTTGTCAACCTCCAGCAAAAGCTATCTTAATGCAACAAAGACGAGTGAACAATATGACAATCTTCAGCAAAGGCATAAAGCAGATCACAAGCTAAATCAGACTCAATTTACTCCAAGGATGAATAGAATCTGCAACCAACCTTAGATAAATCATACTCAATTTGGTCAATAGAAACTACAATCACCAAGTCATTAGATCCGATAGTCACAGGAACTTCATTAATGGGCAATGTTTTTCATGTCATAATTTTGGACACAAAGCTACTCAATGTGTTTCTTACAAAACCATCATGACTAGAGAAGCACGAAATGAAAGGAATGTAATAGGGATCAAGAAAAGTTCCTATAATAACTTTTCTCTTCCTCAAAATGAAATAGAATGCTCAATCTGTAACAACTTTGGTCATGAAGAATCTGAATGCAAGAGAAACTTTTGGCAAACATCTCAAAAGGAGAAAACTCCATTAAATCCCAAGATATGGAGAAGGAAAGAATATCAAACAAAAATATGTGGTATGGCCTTGTATGCAAAAGGACAAGAAAATGAGTGGTACATCAGCAGTGGATGCTCAAAACACGACAAATGACAAAGAAAAACTTCACTCATATATTGCCTTAGAAAAGGAAAAGAATGTCTCATTTCTAAATGAAACTCTTGCTATCATAAAAGGTAAAGGCTCTGTTTTCTTGAAAGAAAAAGTTAAAGTTAGAAATGTTATGTATGTAGACGGTTTAAAGCATAACCTGTTGAATGTTAGTCAAATGTGTGATCAAGGAAATGAAGTGGTGTTTTGATCAAACAAATGTGTTGTTCGTGAGATTGATACGGGAGAGACCGTGATCAAAGGTACAAGAACTCCAAACAAATTATACATACTCAAGGGAGGACAACAACCGTGCTATCTAAGAAAAAATGATGAAAACTAGTTATGGCATAGTAGATTCATACATATAAGCTTTTCTTAAATAAGAAAAGCATGCAGATTCAAGGTTGTTCATGATCTTCCAGATATCAGCATCCCAGAAAATAAAATATGCAAACCATGTCAAATCGGTAAGCAAACCAGAGTTCACTTCATTGAAAAAGAAGGGTCAGCTACTAAGGCTCTTGAACTTGTCCATACTGATTTATGTGGACCATTAAGGAAAAAGTAACATCGTGGAGAAGAATACTTTATTTTATTCACTGACGATTTTTCCAGAATGTGTTGGATAGGTCTTCTAAAGCATAAAGATGAAGCTTTTGAAAAGTTCCAAGCCTTCAAAGCTTTGGTTGAAAATGAATTAAATCGAAACTCAAATGCCTCAGATTTGATTGAGGAGGTAAATTTACTTAGGATGAATTATTTGACTTTTGTGAACAACATGGAATAAAAAGGCAATTCTCCACTGCAAGGACTCCTCAGCAACATGGTGTGGTAGAAAGAATGAATAGAACAATTCAACTAATGGGTCGAGCTATGCTAGATGAATCTGGAACTCCTGCAACCTTCTGGGGTGAAGCTGAATTCGATGTTGTAACTATTCTCAACCAAGAAAATGTTTGAGAAAACAAAACTCGAACTCCACATGAAATTTGGTATGGTAAGACTCCTACTGTAAAATACTCTAAAGTTTTTGGAAGAAAATTTTGAAAAACTTGGTAATTTTGAACCCAGAGCAGATGAAGGTATTCTTCTTGGTTATTCTTCCAGAAGTAAAGGATATAAATTTTATAATAAAATACTTGGAAAAATTGTTGAAAGCATTGATGTCATAGTTGATGAAGCATGCAAAAATCCAGATTTGGATTATTTTCCCACATCAAGTCAAAATCATATTGAATAATAAACCAATGAAGCTCCAGAAGAAGAGATAATGGTAGAAGAAAAGACTTCGTCTAGGTATGTTTAGAAAAATCATCCAAAAACTCAAAGTTTAGGGGAAAAAGAGGTAGGTGTACATACAAGAAGAACTATTATAGGGGCCTCAAGCTATCTATCATTACTATCCTCCATCAAACCTCAAAATGTAAAAGAATCATGTAAAGATGAATGTTGGATCAAGGCCATTGATGAAGAACTTGAGAAAATTGAAACGGTATGAGTAGACTACATCATCAAATTATGTGTCATGTCAAGAGGAGTAGCAAAATGTTGCATATGAGGCATGGTTTTCCTCTTGAGTTGATGTGACTGATAAGTGAATGGGTGTCGTAGGAGAAGTTTGTTGGCATCCAAGTGGAAGGGTCTTCAGAGGTGTTGGATTTCCTAACTAGGATAAGATGCTACAACAAGATTGGCCACTCATGGTCTGTTGGAGGGCAACATGAGAGTGGACCAAGTGTGGATAGTGATTGGGCATTTATAGTCTGCTAGAGGACACTGTGATAGTGACCAAGGTGGTTGCTAGAGTGGAGAAAGTTGTGTTCAAGGTTTGATCAACTAGAGGAGTGTTTAAGTATCCCTAGACTTATCATGTGGAGAAGGACATCTACAATAGAGGATGGGCAGTCCTCCTAGCCCGTGTTCATTGTGGGAGATGAACATCTTGCATTGACAGGTGGTAGCCCTCTATGCCCTATGTTGGTCTTCATTGGAGAATCGCAAGAAGAACATAGTAGGTTGAAACCCTTGAGTAGCCGAGGAGTGGTAGTGGGAAGTTGTGAGTTGTTCACAATGAAGTTGTGAACAACTCAAGAGGAGTCTTGATATCTTGTTCCCTAAATGGACTAAGGAACAACTAGCGAGAAAATTAGAAACCGAGGTTCAATAACCAGATGGAATTGGAGCATTGATAGAGGAAGGAGCTACATATCAGGATCTGAAGGATTGGACATACATAGGGTACAACCAAGGTAGCTATGAGGAGCTCTACATTAGCTAGGCAATCATAGCATCTTTTTGAGGGAAGATTGGTTGTTGATAAAGAAGCACCAAGACCAAGTTTTGTATTGTTGTACTAGTGGATATTTAAGGGTCATTTCCCTTGTACGGGAGCCCTAGACTATTGCATTATTGCAGTTGGATTAATATAATGTAGCTAGGTTATTGTACAAAATTATAAAAAAATTTCTATATTTTGTGCATGTGTGATTTATTGGTGTTTATATTCTACTTTGAAAAGTAGTGTCATTGTGATTATTGGTTTGGTAGAATTAGAGATTTAATATTCTATCCTTGACACCAAGATCATGGAAAAACAGCACATAAAGATTGCTCATAAAGGAAAAAAAGAGTAAATGTGTAAGACCCTGCAAGAAAAGTTGTTAAAGATGGAAAGGAAAAACTCTAAACTCAATATGATAGAATTGTATGTGAGGAAACCAGTGTAGGAAACAAATATAACATCATAACAATGGTTGTACCACACAAAAGCCATTTATAACTATTAGGAACCCATTCGTGAGGAAAAATCAACCAAAAACCAACTTGAAAGAGATAGTTTTGAAAGTCAGATGTGAAGGTAGGCATTAGAAGAGTGGTTTTAGGAAAAGTGAAAAAAATTCAAAGGATTTCAGGTAGAGCACTTGAAATGGGGTAAGGATCACCTCAACCATAATCTTGTTCCATTAGTCATATTTTCAAGGAAGGTTTCCCATACAGTTGAATAACATGTCTTATGTTTCCTAATTTTAAAGTAACTATGAGAGTTAAAATGTAGAAAACAACCCAGGAAACTACATGACATTTATGATTAGCCTACTATTATCTAAGTTGATTGGAGGGGTGTGTTGATGGGCCAAAATGTACCACCAATGGCTAAGGGGTCTCCCAGGTATGAAATCAAATTAGACCTCACACCATTTGGGATAGGAGCCCCATCTGCTATGTAGGCCCAACTGTCACCATGAATGTTTCTGCTCTTGGTTATTGAATGAGAAGGTGTTAAAGTGGGACAAGAATGAAATTCTCAAGCAGTGAAACAAAATCAACCCAAGATTGAAAAATTGCAGACAGAGGTGTGAACAAGTCTCAACAACAATATGAAGAGATATATGATGAGGGGGATTAGTGAGCTAAAACCACATCAGACATAACAAATAGGAACATGCCAACAGTCAATTACAATGTAGTTCACAATAAGTCATCGGCATGACAATGAATAAGTAAACATAGATTTGAAAGTGAAACATACATGAAACACTATGTATAAGTACACAACATCTTGTGTATATGAAAGCACACATACAAATATGTTGAGGTACTAGACAACTAATACAACCACCATGAATAATCGTGGGAATCAGTGCCAAAGAAAAAAGAAGATCTTATTAATATTTCTCCAACTTCAAACACATAACATGAAATTGGTCAAAACCCAATAGTGGAACATGGGTTCTTCATAATGTTACCTAATGACTAAACCATAGCCCCACTGCATGTCCACTCTAATGGCTCCCAAGAGCTAAGTGGCTCTAGCTCTCAAGCTTCAACCGACTATCTCTAGTGTTAGCTTCAACTCAAGTGCCAAAGTCTCTTTTAGGTGAGGGATGACAGAACATTTATAGAGGTTAGGTGACATTTCACCTTCCATGACCTTTGGCCTTCCCTCATGCCCTTTTAGCTAACTTCATGCGTCTTGAGCTTCCTGACTGCCCTCTCAAGCCTACTTCCTAATGTAGGCTTAATTTATCTCGAATTAGCTGCTGAAATCATAGGAGAACATTTAAATTATGATGAAAATAAGAAGAAGATGTAGAGAGTTCTTGTAGACCCTACAATTCTTGTCACCAAGCAGGTTGCCAAAGTACAATACCAAATTGTGTGGCTCCTTGGCTACGTGGAATGCCATTGCAGTTGCCATAGTGTCTTGATCAGTCATGTAGAGCCAGGTTATTTACTGATTGGTCATCCTAGCTGCAGGGCTTCCCATAAGTAACCCTAGATATTTCCTCATAGGTTGAAGTCATCTCTCTCCTATACCCTATACGACAGTAACTATAGTTACAAATGATGATAACTAAATAGCCACACCATAAATGTAACAATAGATAAATAAATAACAATAATCACAAAAAACTGAAATCAACTTTGGACCCAAGGATAGTCCTATCCTGTTCTATGGTAGTGCCAAGGTGAGTGGATTGCAGGGTCTTCATATCATTCTTCATGAGTTAAATCATAGTGAATCTAAACCTTAACCTCTTCCTTGCTTTCATGAATCAACATTATACAATAGGATCTTTGTGGAAAGGTGTAAGGAGTGCATGGTTAGCTATTGTGTTTCAATGCTTCATGTCCCTTCAACTGGTGCATAGTACGAAGGGTCCCTTCTTCTCATTGCAAAACATATATCTAGATTTGGGACTAGTAGGAAAATTGGTAGGACTTGTGTTCATCATGCATTGACCTCCCTCCTTCAAGTTCTCAGGAATATTTTCTTAAGTACAAACCACCAAACTCCTTGAGGTTCACCCTTGAGTGAGAATTATGCTTCATATGTAGGAAGCATGGTCAATCTACATTGGTGCATAAAGTGTATATAGATGGACACGCATTTTTTATTCTTTAGTGTGGAATGACACTGGGTAGAAGAAGACATGTTCTATATGAGAGTAATTTTCTTCTCTTTTTTGAACCAACCACAAAATATAAGCCCAAAACCTTTACATTTAATTTCTTCTTTCGCTTATAATCAGGCTTGCATTCTTTGACATAGTTTAATAGGCCATGGTGGGTCCAATCATTAAAAGGCCATTCACTTACTTTATTCATAACAAAGTAGATTCGGATTTCTGCGGACTTATTTTTTATTTTCCCAAATTCGCATAGTCGGACATTTGGTAATTCGCATCTCTGGTTGCTTTCACTTAGGCACAAAAATGCAAATTCATGACCTATTTGGGAATGCGAACTCTTGGTTGGTTGCAATTCCAGGAAGCTTTCCTCAGGAATTGTAATGCAACCCAATGAGTTAGTCGAAAGTGCGACCCCCCTCGAGCTTGCCAGGTCACAACGCAACACTTGTTGCATCTCCTAGGCACCCTTCTGAGGTCTTCAAGTGTGACTTAGTGACCATTAGTTGCACAGTCACATATTGAGCAAGTTCGCGCTCTAGTGACTAGCCAAATTTGCGACTTGGAAACCTATGAGGATACCCGAATCGGCGGAAGTTATAGGGTCACATCGAAACTTGGAATGTGTCTATTGGAGCTCACTTATGTGATTCACGTTTGAACCACGATCAGGAATTTCTCTCTTGTTTGTCCGAATCTAGCAGCCCCATATGCGCCCAGCTTCCACCAACCTCTCTTCATTATTGCGATTTCAATGGAAACTTTTGAATTCCTGGCGGTGTCATCGTGACTTTATGATGATGGCTTATAGTGGATGTATACTATCACATGTGTGTTATTGTAGTTCTATTCCAAAAGGCGCTTTTAATGGCTATTCAATCCATAATATGTTATGATGTGCTGATAGTGCCAACCCATGTTTTTGTGAATGTAGCTAGAGGATAAGGAGATATGAGACAAGGTCGGGGGGTTATTTGATCATCAATGTGTTGGGTGCATAAGATGGGAATCATAATACCCAAACCCAAATACATTTGAAGGGGGGAAAATGATGGTGAGGTAGTGCCATCGACATAAATGAATTCCCACAAACTTTGGAGGGTGAGGATTATTTCAAAATAGGGTTCGAAATTCAATCACATGCACCTAGGGTTACAGAGACGTTAAGGGAAAGCCATGACCCCTACAAACTCCAATGCACATGCTGAGGTGAAGAATCCGCTAAGAACCTAGGTAAGTGTTTTGAAATAACTCTCGCCATGAGGCCAAGTGATGCCAATGAGGATGCACCTCTAGAGGAATATGCGAATATGAGCTTCAAAATCATGAGATACTCTTAATCAATCAATGCAACAATTAACCTTCGAAACCCTAACACGATCATGAGGCTTATGTCTGAGATAAAGCATAATGCACATATGCAATGTATGAAACGTGAGTGGGCACACAAAATGTGGTTGGATAGGAAAGGTTGCAAGGAGAGTAACTAACTGGGGCCTTATCAAAAACCTAGTAGCTCGGGCTGAGTGGTGGGGTACCCAGAATTTTGAATGTGTCCAAAAATTTGGGTGGTGTTGTAGTGGCTACAACAATTGGCGAACCACTGGTAGAATCTAGTATCTCTATCAACACCCCTGTAGTAGTCTGAGTGCGAATAATGATGCAAGGAAATACTGAATAGATGCTATGGGAAAATCTTGCGTTTCCACGACCTTTCCACATATGCCTTCCCTTTGTGCCTCACCTAGGTCTTTCCAGTCAGTAAACACCCAATTAATAGTTTACGCATGTTGGTAGTTGATAATGATGAAAATAACATGGCAGAGGACTTATTGTATTCATAATTTTAAAAGTAAGTTTTTGGTGTTACTCCACTACCAGTAGCCCTAGATAGTACCTCGATTGAGTGAATTCAAGAAATCACAATCGTTGCTTCACTGCCAGTGAGCTTGGTCAGTACCCCGATGGAGTCATTGCATTGCCTCTTTGCGCAGGAAGCCCTTCTCGATCCTTTACCCTTTATTTAATTCCATTTTCTTTTATGTGTGCATTTTCACTTATTACTGGGTGTTCATTGCGTTAGGGTGGATGAGGGATCCCTACTTATTTTACAAGTAAGAGAGGTTGGTTCTTGTTTCATGGAAAATAAGAGATATCTTGATTTAGGTTTTCTGTTATGCCAAGCTTCCACATCTCATTTCTAGTTAGCAAGTGAGCAAATAACATAAGTCATTAAAACAATCAAGACCACGTTGAGCATGAGATTCAAGTTATAGGTATAGGTCATTCAAATAGATTATGGTTCCCCATGAGTAATTTGTTCTTATCTTCCCTGTTAATAAATTAGACTTGTAGGAGAGATATCCAGGATGCAACTCTTATGACTAGCTCTAAGAGAGGCTACCCATTGGTGTAACCATCAAAAATTCACACAATCATAGGCCTAGGGTTTTAGTTCTAGGGTTAGGTGACCAGGAAACTCTCCTAGGGTTTTCAAACAAGTGTGAAGAGGTCAAAGAAATGCATTTTGAGGCTATAGGAAGAGAAAAATGTGTGATAAAGCTATTCAAAGCACCATAGGTTTGAAAACTTCAGGTTCATGAAGGTTCATGTAGCGGTATGCAACATAGGAGAAATTTCTAGGCTAGGTAAAATTTGAGTGTGTGCCAAGCGGGAAGGAAAGCATATGATGCAATGTAACAAATAGGGCTAATGACACAATGTAATGCTATGTGCAAAAGAGACCAACTAATTTCAATTAAACCACCAAATAAATGCATATGTAGATATTTCATGAATGCCATGCAACAATAAACAAATGCAATGACATGAGTGCTGAAATAAACTAGTGGGGAACTAACTACCTACAATAAATAAAATGAAGCGTGAAAAATTTAAATCATAAAGAAAATTATAATTAGCCAACTAATAAGCTAAACTAAAAGCTAACTAGTCTAAACCCTAAATCCTAAATTAACCAAAGCATAGGTTAGGTTATGTGAAATCAAACTTCCAATGCATCCACTGCAGCAGTTCTTGACTTGCAAAAAAAATATGACGTCAATTAGAATTTGTGGAAAGAGTTGTGAAAAAAAATAACATGCTTACCTATAAAGTATGCACAAAAGAAAGAGAACCTCGTCTACTTATAGTTAAATGTTTCAGAAAGGACCTTTCAAGGAAAACTGCAGCCCAATCCTGGTTAATTGAATCACAAGTGTGAAATTTATAGTCATCCAACCATGACACACATCCATTCATGCTTAACCCTAAATCTAATTCAATTAAGGCAAGATGTTGCCGGCTAGCAGAAGAATCCACTAGATTAATCTGATTAGCAACCCTATCAAGATGTATTGGATGACCAACTTGATAATTATGAAAAGAGGTGCTTCTGGAGGGTGTAACTAAGATCCCCGAGGATTCAAACGCAGAAATCCTAATTTTAGAAACCCTAGTTTGAAATTGTTCATAGAATTCATCCAAGGTGCGAGGACTTGACACAACCAACGATAGAAACTAAAGTGCCTCATCGTCCTGAAAAATATCTGAACTTTCAAATGACATTCCATCAAATATTGATAGCATCGCAAGATATGTACGTGGATGTATGTGGTTATCATTGGTTGTGACCGGATGAACCTTGGTGAAAATAATGTGAATTGGATCTGATGTATCAATATTGATAGATGGGCAGCTCGACAAATCAGATCTTTTAGAATCCTAAGCAAGAACTGAATTAACCGAAAGACACTCAGGCAAAGGAGAGCTAAGGAGATTGGCACCTTCCCATGTAGGAGATTGTAAGACATCATCTGATTGCGTATGTTATCAAATTGTTCTAGCTGGGAAATAATCAATTAGGTTTGGGACAATCGCGAGAGCACTCCCTTCAGAAAACAAATTAGGATATAGAGGTTGATGCAAATCAACTGCAATGTGATGGAAAGGTTTTCTCTGAGCGACATCGCCTGAATCATAGGATTTCCAAGATGAGATTGCATCCAACAAGATGATGTTGAGAGGAGCTTGATGCATAGAAACCCTAATTTCAGAAACCCTAATTCGACTTCGTTCAGGGGTCTCATCAGGAACATGAGAACCTGACATAACCATCAACAAAAGTTGAAGTGCCGAAACTTCTTGATGAGTTCCTAAACATTCAAAAGGTGGGTCATTAAATTCTGGTGGCTTTATAGGATCAACAGACAGATAGATAGGATAATCACCAGAGGCATGATAGAATATATTTCTGGTCAAATGAGAATTGTTGAAACCACTAGTTTGATCAGGCTGGGTATCTGATACATAAGTCTCTTCTTGGATTGGAAGTGAAAAGGGATTAATGAGAGAACCAACTTGATTTGGGCGAGGTGCATGACCCTGTTCTTTACTTGTTAAAGATTGTTAGTTGTGAATATCAGGCATAAGAATTTCTGAATATGCATCCCTTGATTGAGAAACACCAACCCCATGTACGTGATTGAAATTAATGCGAGTAATATAAAGATGTGAATGATGTGAAGGAACTGTTAGTGTAGTAGATCGATGGACTAAATCAAGGTAGAAAGGAAGCACAAGGTTAGATGAAGGGGTAGTGATCGAAACCAGACTCACATCCTACCCATTTATGTTCACCAAAGGGAAAAAAAGATTTGTAGGCCTGATGTGGCCCATGGATTCGATAGGATATTCAACCTTACTTGAGACAATACTAAAGGCATAATGGGCAAGTGAATGAGATCCTGAAATATAGTGAGACGCATGTTGAATGGTATCGATCATGGTTCCATCAGCAAGAATATATGTTATGTAATTTTCAGGTTCAAGATCGAAAGGATGTATGTGGGATTTAGAGCTGAGACCATCAAATACATTTCGCAGAAATCATTGTTCATCATTTGCACCATTTACGACCAAAATATTACTATGTAACAAGCCAAAAGGAGGATGAGAAATCCCACAATTCGTAATCTCTTCCTCAGAGGCTTGAGGTTATTCCATATTCAGAGAGATAAGAAAAATAATATTACAGGTAGAATCTAGACACTTTGCACTCTGCAAATTATGATGATACTCATGTGAAACAAGACTTGTTTCTAGTTGGAAATGTTGTAAAGAAACGAGAACCAATTGTTGAAAATTTGTATTCAAATACACGTAGTCAACATCGCCATTGGAAAATTCAAAACGAAGATGCACAAATATGAAACAAAAATCCTCTAAAGATTCTTCGGGTTTCATCCTAAGTTCATTTATCCTCTTTAACACATCTTGAAAATTGTACTTGTCAAATGCTTGTTAGAGCTTATCGATGAGTTGTTCAAATGAATGAATCGATTTCACTGGAAACGTGTGGCACCATTTCTTGGCACAACCTTTAAGGGTGAGGGAAGAGAATATACAAGCAAACTCTTCATCGTCGATCTCAAACGATTCACAAAAATCGAGGAAATAAAAAATGTTCTCTATTATGGGTGTTCTATCGCCACCATAAAACTTTAAGTGAGACAAGTGATGGAGCTGCTCATGGAGGATTGAAAATTGAAAAATAACAAACCAGATAAACACACTGGGAGAAAAATTTGGGTCGAAGCCATTTACAAATATGATACTAAACTACAGGCTCCAAGGGCTCAATGTATCATTCAGGCCTGGCTAGCTCCAATTTGTTGATGGGGCAAAATGTACCACCATTGAATAATGGGTCTCCCTGATGTGAAATCACAATTAGACCTCACACCGTTTAGGATAGGAGCCCCATCAAGTATGTGGGCTCGACTACCACCATGAATGTTTGTGCTCTTAGTTATTGAATGAGAAGGTGTCAGAGTGGGACAAGAATGAAATGCTCAGGCAGTGAAACAAAATCAACCCAATATTGACAAATTGCAGACAGAGGTGTGAACAAGTCAAAGCAATAATAAGAAGAGATATATGATGAGGAGGATTAGTGAGCTAAAACCCCATCAGACATAACAAGTAGGAACATGCAAACAATTAATTGCAAAATTTTTCACAATAAGTCATAGGCATGGAAAGGAAGAAGTAAACACACATTCTAAAGTGAAACATACATGTAGCCACTATGTATGAGCACATAACATCCTATGTATATGAAAGCACACATAAAAATATGGTGAGGTACCAGACAACTAATACAACAACCATGAATAAGAATGGGAATCATCGCCAAATAAACAAGAAGATCTTATTAATATTGCCACAACTTCAAATACATAGAATGAAATTGGTCAAAACCCAATAGTGTGACACAAGTTGTTCATAGTTTTTCCCAATGCCTGAACCCTAGCCCCCTGTCAATCCACTCCACTAGCTGCCAAGAGCTGAGTGGCTCTAGCTCTCAAGTGTCAACCAACTATATCTAGTCTTAGCTTCAACTCAAGTTCCAAAGTCTCTTTTAGGTGATGGATGAGTGAAAATTTATAGAAGTTAGGTGACCATTCACCTACCATGACCTTTCTCCTTCCCTCGGGTCCTCTCAATAATCTTCATGGCTCTTAAGATTTCTCACTACCCTCTCAAGCCTACTTCCTAGTAAAGGCTTAATTTCTCTCATCTTAATTGTTGACGTCATAGGATAACATTTACAATATGATTAAACGAGGAAGAATATGTAGATGGTTCTTGTAGACCCTAGAATTCTTGTCACCAAGGTGGTTTCTAGAGTACAAGACCAAATTGTGTGGCTCCTTGGCAATGCGGAATGCCATTCTGGTTGCCATAGTGCCTCGATCAGTCATGTGGAGCCAACTTATTTATTGATCGAGCATCCTAGCTGTAGGGCTTCCCACAAGTAAACCTAAATCTCTCATTATAGGTTGAAGTCCTCACTTTCCTATATTGTGTAAGACAGTAATCATAGTTATACACAATGATAATTGAAGATCCACACCATAAATGTAACAATAGATAAATAAATAACAATAATCACGAAAAACAAAAACCAACTTTGGACCCCTGGATAGTCCTATCCTGTGCTATGGCAGTGTTAGAGCGAGTGGAATTGCAGGGTATTCATATCATTCTTCATGGGTTAAATCATATTGAATCTAAACCTTAACCTCTTCCTTGCTTTCATGAGTCAACTTTATATAATAGTATCTTTGGGAAAAGGTGTGAGGAGTGCATGGTTAGCTATTGAATTTCAATGCTTCATGTCCCTTCAGCTAGTGCATGGTAGAAAAGGTCCCTTATGCTAATTGCACAACATATATCTAGATTTGGGATTGGTAGGAAAACTGGCAGGGCTTATGTTCATCAGGCATTGACCTCCTTCCTTGAAGCTCTTAGGAATATTTTCTTAAATACAAATAGCCAAAATCCTTGAGGTTCACCCTTGAGTGAGAATTGTGCTTCATATGTAGGAAGCATGGCCAATCGACATTGGTGCTTAAAGTGCATATAGATGGACCAGCATTTATTATCATTGAGTGTGGGATGTCGCTGGGTAGAAGAAGACATTTTTTGTATGAGAGGCATTTTCATCTCTTTTCTCAACCAACCATCAAATCTAAGCACCCGACCTCTACATTTAGTTTCATTTTCAGCTTATAATCGAGCCTCCATTCTTTGACATAGTTTGACAAGCCATGTTGGGTCCAACCATTAAAAGGCCATTTACTTAGTTTATTCATAAAAATGTAAATTCGCACTTCTGGGGAGTGATTTGTGATTTTTCCAAAGTTGCATAGCCGCACCTTTGGTAAGTTGCATCTCTTGTTGCTTTCACTGAGGCACAAAAATGTGAGCTCGTGACCTATGTGGGAATGCAACTTACTAAAGGTTGCATGGTCGCAGTTGGCTAGTCCTAATTCCGGGAAGTTCGGCTAAGGAATTGTAACACGACCCAACGACTTAGTTGAAAGTGAGACTCCCCTAGAGGTCGCTAGGTCTCAACGCATCGCAGGTCGCATCTCCTAGGCACCCTACTGAGGTATTTGAGTGCGACTTAGCAACCATTAGTCACATAGTCACATATTTAATAGGGTCGTTCTCTAGTGGCCAGGAACATTTGCGACTTGGTGACCTATGAGGATACTTGACTCGACGGAAGTTGCAGGGTCACATCGAAACTTGGAATGTGTCAGCTAGAGCTGACATCATTGATTCATGTTTGAACCATGCTCAGGCATTTGTCTTCTATTCGTCCAAATCTAGCAAACCCATAAGTACCCAACTTGCACCCACCTCTCTTAATTCCTGCCATTTCCATAGAAACTTTTGAATTCTTGTTGGTGTCATCATGAATTTACGATGATGGCCCAGAATGGACATATACCATCACATGCGTGTTATTGTACTTTTATTCCAAAAGGGGATTTTAATGGTTATTCAATCCCAAGTTTGATTCGCTTTCCAATGCAAATGTATTTCTGACTGCCATCTAATGTGAATTTATTTCCATAAATGATCCCGATATTGACATGCTCTGAATACGTATCGACATTATTTACACATTTGCTATATACCATGAAATTCATGTATTTGAGGGCGAGTTGACCGCTTGGTGTTCCAACGAAGGCCATGTGGTCTTGTGTCAACGTTGGGCACGACTAGTATGGTTATGGTTGTGGCCTTCCTCCTCGTGTTGTAGTAATGGTGGGGACTCCCTTGCCCCTTTGCCGCTGATGCATTATGATATATTCAAGGAATTTAGAGACGGTTACGATATTCCCAATGAATTCAGAGAGGGATGTCATTACCAAAGGTTGTTGAGTGGCATCCAACATACAGGTAGAGCTCCAACACACTACACATTTTCCATTTGAAATAGTATTTTGATGCATAATCCTGATGTCCCAGTTAAATGTATTCTTCTTCAATCATTTTTATGTTCAGCCATGTGCCTTATTACATGGAGTTTTATACGATAGGTGGTTATTCCATAGTGGTTTTAGGTGCGTAGAGTTCCCTTGAAGGCCTGATTCCCATTGGTTTCATGAGGGACATTATTAGTCGTAACACTTTACGGTTTTGCAATATGGATATAAAACCACGATATTTCAAAGCTCAGATCAACTGAAGGCACCAGGGCGTATACATAGTATGGCCAATGGTTCGCCAAATTTTTATCTCTCGGATCGGGCCCTCATTGCTGCCTCATAAATACCAATGTGCCCCTTCAATCTATGCTCATCATTGACCTCTACACAACTTATCCAATATATGCTCCACCATTCACTTTTATCATGCTCAAAAAGGTAGCTTTCAATGTAGAGGTCTCATGGGTGATGGTCATTGGTGAAGACCTAGACACATCATTATTCCTATGTGAGGTTCCATCGTGATCTTCAGTGAGATTACCAAAACATCTGCTATTGTTGAACTTTTGTGTGCAAAGGTAATATTAGATGTTGGTCACAATGAGAAGTTTTTATACATTTAGATGTTAATAACTACAAGCATAATGAACATGGGGCCACATATTCAAATACTCGCTATATAAAAGCATGATAAATTCGGCATGTGCGTATTATCCAAGACTTTAATATTGGGTGTGTAAACGATAATTTATCAAATGTACCAATACCCCTTATCACGTGAATTGAATCAAATTCAAAAAATGAATATGTAGCAGTTGTGTCTCAGCTTGAAGCTATGATTTGATCTTGGAGACGGAAGAGATTGAAGCTATAATTTGGATATCATTAAAACCCCTCCAATCTTGGTACAACCAGAATGATGTTATGGTGTGCTGACAGTGCAAACCCATGTTTGTGTAAATACAGTTAGAGGATAACATGATGTGAGACGAGGTTGGGGGATTATTCGATCATCATGGTTTCGGGTGCACAAGATTGGGATCACAATACACAAACCCAAATACATTGGAAGGGGCAAGGATGATGTGAGGCAGTGCCATCAACATAAATGCACTCGAACAAACCCTAGAGGGTGAAGATTATTTCAAAATAGGGTTGGACCTTCAATCACATGCACCTAGGGTTACAAAGATGTTAAGGGAAATCCATGAACCCTACAAACCCCAATGCACATGCTGAGGTGAAGAATTGGCCAAGAACCTAGGAAAGTGTTTTGAAATACCTCTCGCCATGATTCCAAGTGATGTGGAGGATGCACCTCTAGAGCCATATGTAAAGATTAGCCTCAAAATCATGAGATACTCTTGATCAATCAATGCAACCATTAACCTTAAGAACCCTAACGTGATCCTAAAGCTTATGTCTGAGATAAAGTATGATGCTCAGATGCAATGTATGAAACATGGGTGGGTTCACCAAAAGGGTTTGGATAGGCAAGGTCACAGGGAGAGTAACTGGTTGGGGCCTTATCGAAACCCCAGTAGCTCGGGGTGAGTGGTGGGTACCCAAAATTTTGAATATGCCCAAAAACTTGGGTGGTTTCGTAGCGGCTATAATAGGGTGATAGAAAGTAAAATCATAATATAAATAGAGGGGAAAATGCCAAGGGAAATTTCAGATTTAGACCAAAGAATTCCACTCTAGATCACTACCACCACATGAATCCACATGATAAATAAGGAATAGGAAATAAAATACGAGGATATTCAGTGTCGCTTCACTGATTTCAAGAAAGCGTTTGACATTGTACCTTGATAATGTTGACTTCACAGTCAGGACACTTAACAACTTACAACATCACTTTCCAACTTTGGAGAGCTTCCTGTGTAGAAGTAGGAATGAAGGTAAACATAGACAAGATGAAGGTGGTGTGGTTCACAATAATAAAAAAGCCAAAGAAATTTCTGATACAAATACTAAGAATTAGAGTTCACTTACTAGCTCAGAGATTGATTTCGGACATCTGCACAACGAAGAGGTGGGGGGATTGGAACACCTTGCGCCACCTTTTCCAGGAACTCATCACCACTGTGCTACTACATGAGTTTAAGGTATGGAGTCTACATATCTTTAGAAACTGATGGAATCAGATGGAAAAACCTAGAGGATACAAAAGAATTTAATCACCATAGATTTTTTGATAGTAAAAAACCAGCACCCCTTATGAGATATTGTTGGTTAAAAATTATTTGAAGCACATGTAGATGGAAGTAATAAGAAGGTTGATTTCATATAAACAAAGAATGAAAGTTGTGGAAAACAATTTGATTTCTATCAAAATCAACCAAGAGGTGCTATAAAGGAGAAATATCACTTGGAATCTACAATTTAAAATGTGGTTCAAGGAATGTGATATAGTGGAGGAATATAACCCAATGGATAGAAATGAAATGAAAGCGTACTTACAAGATTTCTTTAGGAAAGGTAAATGGAGGATATATATCAAGAGAAAGCAACAATATCACATAGAAAACTTCAATTCAAAGGAAAATATCAACGCCATGAAACTCCTAGAATAGTGATTCTTCAACTTCTTGGTGAGTAGTGTTTGGTCTGTTTACAAGCAAATGAAAGTTATTGGTGTTATGAACAATATTATCACATTGAATTTACTTATAAAAGCCACTCCAAAGATTTAGAAGTCGAAGAAGTCATTAGGATTTTTTTCAAAATGGGTTAGTAAAGATGCAACCCAAATCCATATACCTCTAACTACAACATTTAAGGGTTCTATGAGAAAGTTATGACAAAAGAAGCTTCAATTTTTTACAAAGATATGCTTTACAATGTACTGTTTCCTAATAATCACATTTATAATTTGTTTTTCAACAAATTTCACTTGAAGGAAGACTACAAGATGCTAGTATATCTCTTGAATACATGGTGGATCATGGCACAATGTCTAATTAGATCAATTACAAGATTGTTATGGATATGAATTGTAAGAAAGGGAGGTAGTAGTAAGCCTCTAAAGTTTTTTGTGACCTTGATGATAAGAGACATTTCCTTGATGAGTTACCTTACATGAGATTGGCTAATGACTTCAACTTTTTGAGAAAGAAAGGGCTACATTCGTTGAGATCTTGAGAGTTTCCCTATCCCAAACTATACAGACCATCAATTGTATCATGTATAAGTTGGGAATGTTTCTAAGGTTCAAAGGATCATTTGGCAAGTTTGGGAATGTTTCTAAGATTCAAAGGATCTATCATGATATGGAAGGTACATGTTATCTTCCAAATATGCCACTTTACATAAAACTTATTATTTTTCTTTCTAAAAGAGGGTTGGCTAAAGATAACGAATTGATTTTACAAGAGATGAAAGCAGTTGGTATTCAATCTTGACGTCGACATCTACAAATCAATGTTAATTTTGTATAGGGACATAGGGAATTCAAAGAAAGTGATTGAACTATATCAAGGCATGCAAGTAGATGGAGTTGCTCCTGTTAATAGGCATATTAGAATCGAAGAATATTTTATAATTTTAGAGAAATCCCTTCCACATCTCAAGATAAGTGAATCTGTATCAAGGTTACAAGGTACCCACAATATCACTATATCTTGAGTGTGGAGAGTGGGACAATAATGTTTCCAACATTAAAGTCCCAAGGGATATCTTAGTGGCTTCAACCATTTTTTTTGAGTTTTAACACCCAAGGAGGTCATGCAATCCAATGCCACAAAGCCCTAAAGGGTTACCAACCATTATTTCCACTAGAATATAATATTGCCTTCCATATAAAACCCTAAGGAAGAGGGAGTGGAATATGTATAATGGCATTGGTAAGGTTCCAGCTTCCTCATTCTTCATTTAAGTGCAAGCTAGGTCACATGGTTCGAGTTCAAGTTTAGGTTTGGCAATGATTTGATTTAGTTCAAGTTTGAATTTTTTGATGAGGTTCAGATGAGGTTTTCCATTAGGTTAATCTATATGCATTTTCTATATATATAAATATATGAAATTTAAAATTAATCATAACATAAAATAGTGAGCAATGAACAACAATAAAAATAAAAAATTCTATCATGGACTTCAAAATTACAAGGATAGATAACTGGCTTTACTTGAGACATGATGTCATGAGCTTGAGATATGAACTTCGTCAATGGCCGTGAGGTTTGATGGCATTTTCCAAACCTCAATATTTTTTTTAGGGTCACCAAATTTAAAAGCTCAAGGTTGAATTTCGTTGAACCTTATGACTTGTAGTGCAAGAGGGAGGGGGGAATTATTTCTCCAAGATAGCTTGTATGTGTGTGTGTGGAGAGAGAGAGAGAGAGAGAGAGAGAGAGAGAGAGAGAGAGAGAGAGAGAGCGAGAGAGAGAGAGAGAGAGAGAGAGAGAGAGAGAGAGAGAGAGAGAGATTATCCCCAAAGGTTATCTCATGTGATTCAACCTTCCATGCCAAAGTCATATTGGCCAAGAAGATCACAACATAAAATCCACTTGGGTCTCATAGGATTAGGTGTACATGTTCTCACCTACAACATTTACCCTAGGTACCATTCATGAAATTTGAGGAACTATCTAGAGGGTTTCCCCGAGAAAATATTCCATGGAAACAAAATACACATGCACATGTATATAATAATAATAATAATAATAATAATAATAATAATAATAATAATAATAATAATAATAATAACAATAATAATAATAATAATAATATAAGGTCATATCCAAGCCAAATACCAAACTAGTGTATGAAATTCCTTTATTTGTGGGAAATAGAAACCCCCTACATGTACTGATTTGACTGATAAAGTGTATATACTCTACCCCCACCCACCCAATCAACAGTATTTGAACTTGTGACCTATTAGGAGGAAACACATGTATGCATGTATGTTTCTTTTCCAAGCATATGTATGTTGTGGCAAGTAGAAGGGCCAAGCATATCTATGTTATGCCAAGAACATGAGGAAAACTTTGTAGCTCTACGAAGCTGTTTGTAGGATGTCATTAAACAAAGGAGTATAAGAAGAATATTTAACATAGTTGAATGGAACATGTAAATGGGAAAGGAAATCCTTATTATAATTTTTTAAAACCTTATATGAGGATATGGATTTATGTAAAAATATATATCTCCAAATTTCTATTAGTTGTGATATATGGAGGGATAAAAATGATATTGGTTACCAAGATGCTCCATTATCTCCAGCAAAAGTATATTGTAGTAAGCTTTTGCTATGAAGAATACATAGGCACTATGAAGAATAGGAAAAATCATCAAATTAATCCTTTTGTGAGTGATGATTCTTGCCCATCGAGATTCCTTGATGGTGCTTCCCCAGAACATCTAAGTAAATATGGTGCATGGGATTGTATTTATTTTAGTTCTTCTCATTATATCTCTTTCATGTTGGATATTGGAGAAGGGACCAATAACTGGGCCATGATATCAAACCTACTGGCCCTTTTCAAATTCGCCATTAACAAGAATGCAAGTAGTGTCCAAGTCTATGGGAATTGAAAAGTTTCAATGGATTAGATCATTGGAAAAATCACCATGAATAATTTAGGTATTCAAGCAGTGATGAATGGGATATCAACTATGGGAAGCAACATTACACGATATATTTTTCTCACATTTTTCATGAACATAACTCCAACATCCATACTTAACTGAATTTGGTGTTCATTGGAGGCTAGAATGATGAAGTTTATGGAGGAAAATGAGGGTGTTATCTCAGAACATCCACCCTTCTACCTTCTCTAATCTTCCTTTTTCTTCTCATCCACTGATTCCTCTAGTGGCATAGTTTGATGGCGTTCATGGTATGTTGATTTGTAGGTTTCCTATTCATTCTTGATTTTATTATGGACTATGGATTGTAATGGAATCATGAATATGCAGTAGAGTAACTATCGTTTATATGGATGTGGTTGGTTCTTTCTGATAATACTTTTTTTATATTCCAATGTGGGAAAAACAAATTGTGAACTGAAGTACCATGTTGTGTAGAGGTACAAATTCAGAAGTGTAATGTATTTGTTTTACCTTTTAATATATGCATTTTTTTTATCTCTGGTGAAAACATGCACGTGTACACATATGAACGCACATGCGTGCGTGTGTGTTTTTAGAGAAAAATGATGGGCTAACTTTACTGGTTAAGTACTTTAAGTTTCATGAAAAATGCCTCGGGGTTGATTCCCCAGACTAGTTGTCTATTGTGTGCCTCACTCAATGTCCATATCAGCTTAGGAGTCATTATTAGAACTTATAGGTTTACACTGGGCATGATCCATGAAATGCAAGGAAGTTCCCAAGGTTTCCCTATAAGGCTTATTTGGAAAAGGTTATATCTACCAAAATATTATATATAATGCCAAAATAGACATTGAATGCTAAGGAAAAAAATGTTATAAAATATGTTCCAAACCAAGGCTTATTGAAGCTCCTAGAGTTGCTCTGTATAGGTTGTATAATTTCCCTTGGGTACAATCTACTTTCACTAGATATTTAGGGGAAACAAGACTCCTTTCATTCATACATCAAAGAAACATAAGGTTGTTTGGAAATGATAAACCATCGATCATTCTAATGGAAATACAAAATAAATGAATAGACAATTTGAATCGATATTATCTATAATTTATCACAATACAAAGTTTGGTTGTTAAGATAATTTATTACTTAATTGATAAAGAGAACTAAGTACAATCCATCCACTAATAAACAAAATTTCTACGAAAACATGTGCCTCTCCCATTAGAATGTGGGTGTCTTATAAGCATGGACTTTCATTTAATCCCTCCAATTCACTAGCACTGCAAATAATAATTTAAAACTAAACAAAAAACGACATCACAACTAGAACTTAAGTATAAATTGTGGTATCTGAATGCTACTCAACACTCAACCAATCCTAGATGTTTTTATTATTTTTGGCTACTGTGCATAGATAGAACTGGAAACAAACAAGACGCGTATTCTAATTCTCCCTTATTTTTATCCATTTCTTTTGTTTTTAAACCTGTGAACTTGTAAGTGATGTCAAAGTAGGTTGGGCACATTAACAGGAGTGAAAGAAAGATATGAAAACATGGATATATTTACCAGTGAGGATTTTTTCATTACAAGTTGAGATTATCACATTAGAAATGGATGGAAATGCATTCAAAATTCTCTTATTTGGCATTTCCTCTAGAAAAATAAAATGTAAAATGTAAGCTCTATCGTGTTGTCTCCTATTAGCATGCAACTAGATGCCCATTACAAGGAGACTTCATATCATAAAAATAACATAGATCCATCTTAACATGAGTCGATGCCAACTTTTTAGAGGGAAAAGCACAATGTGTTATTTTTCACGTTGCGGCTTGGAATGAATTCCATCCATTGCAGACTTAGCAAGCATTTGAACACGTGAAAAAATGTTTAGCAAGTTTCTCTTCACATTTCAAAGAAATTTGGATAAAAATGGATACAAAATAAATAAGAGCCTATCAGAATGGTAGACACCAAAAATCTAGGAAAACAATCACATGCAGGAACTTGTTACATTCAAAATGGAGCAAAGTGAATGGCTGAAGTATTAAGTTTCATATCTAAGACTGATTGGCCTGCATGATAATCTCTGATTTCTTAAAATTTACAAGCTAAAAGGAATGTAAATGAAATACATGGGTTGGTAATATATGACTTCTTTAATAAGAATTTCGTTGGAGCATGACTTATTATACCATATTTCCCTGCAAATTGAGTTATAAATGTAAGAGCTTTGATATAAGTGTGTTCATGATTTTCAATATGCTGCAAAGTGGAATTTCTTGAAAGAGAAAAGCATAAATTCACTGGATAAATAACCATATATTTAAAACTTGAGTATAAAACCTTCTATATTTCCTTCTTGATCGTGGATTTTTTATTTTTTTACTGATCAAGATAGGTTCATTGTTTTCTCCCTGCATTGGAATGTTTTTCCAATGAAGGGATTTCTTCGGAATGTAGAAAAATATTGAAATATATATTGTTTATCACAAGTGATTTCTCACTGTCCAGATGATATGTTTGAACTCAAAACATTTTGTTGTATATTAGATTGTTGTTAACGGACATAAAAATGGAATAGAAAATCAAACCTAGAAAAACTTATAACCCTAAACTCCGGAACGTGAAAAAATCATAAGATATATCATATAAATGGTATTTTTTCCATAACACTGAAGGAGAGAAAACAATTTAAGCCATAGAAAATAGAAATAATAACTTATCTTGGGTTATCAAAAATCGGAGCAGATGCCACATTTCTCCCAGACACTGTACCTGGTGGGCTCTCGTCCTCTAGGACCTCCTCTCTCACTAGTGTCCGGGTTAACATATTCTATGCCCCACTCCTCTTCCCTGCTATGATTTTTGTGCGGTTCTTCTTCCTGTTTGTCCTCGTTTTCTTGCTCTTTGGGGTTAGCAGGATATTGGATTAACGAGCATAAATATCTCAAACATGGGTTTGAGATTCGATACCTTGACATTCGAGAAAATAATTAATATGAAGTTGCGAGCTCCAGACCTTCGGACTCTAAATTCTATTGAATTTGAAATTGAATTTGATAAGGGAACATGTTTGCACAGTAAAAAATATGACAACTGTTGATGAGAGTTTGGAGGAATTGCCATGGTGAGATCTAACAGGCTTGGATCCTCCCAATGAAAAATATTTGCAGGATTAATTTTGCAGACCGAGGGATTGGCACAAGTTTCTCTTCTTATTACTCTCTTTTTTTCAAATGTGTTTTTCATTTGCCAGTCATATTTGGCCGATTAGTTTTCACGAGTTCTAACTCTTCCTTTGAAATATATTTTTTATTTATTCAATTTCACTAACATAGATCCATCTTTGTAAATGTGTTAGAAAACCTGCAGAGATGAATCTAGCTAGTAAAGGTTGAACACACAGCTTTGCAGAGCAAAAGCACTAAAAGAAAATCGAAAGAAGAAAAGAATGATTCAATTGAAAATTATGTTACAATGCTCATGATATAGCATTACTGGGTGAAGATCCCAAGGTAATGACTATAGTGGTGATCAATGAGAAAACTAAACACCTACAACAAGTTCCGGAGATAACTAGTCAGTTGCGGAGTTAAAGAAGGAGCAAATCAAGGAATAAATCAAGGAGTAAATCATGCAAAAGGAATTTTGCATGCAATCCCATGCTCTAACTAAATGTCCGCATGTAGATGTGTAGTAGTTCCAACATGCAAAAGGAATCTTGCATGTAGTCACATGCTCTAACTAAGAGTCTGCATGTAGGTGTGTAGTAGTTCCAACACCCCCCCTGAACACCACTATGGGAAAAATAGAAAATGGGCCCTGGAAACTAAGGCCAAAGGTCACCCAAAATACAGTGCAACTTGTACTAAAATTGAGGAAAGAGGGAAAACCTCGTGGGAAAAACCCCCCCTCAAAATACAATGTAATCAAAAGAAAAGAGGAACAAAAATACAATTGCTAAGCAATCGTGTCCTTCACTCCAAGACGATCACGAAAAGAGCAAAACTTCTGCTCAGTGAATGTCTTGGTGAAGATGTCTGCAGTCTGTTCTGCTGAAGGACAGAACTGCAAATCAATGACCCGATCATGTACTAAGTCTCTGATGTAGTGCATATGGATCTCTATGTTCTTTGTCCGCTGCCGCTGTACTGGATCCCTGCAAAATTTGAGAGTGCTCTGGTTGTCACACCAGATGACAATGGGTTGGTGGAACTGGACGCCCAACTCAGTGAGGAAGTGTTGTAGCCACAGAGCCTGAATGGTGATGTTGACTACTCCTCGGTACTCAGCCTCAGCTGAAGAGAGAGCAATAGCAGCCTACTTCTTGCTCGACCAACAGATAGGGCCAGATCCTAGACTGACTGAATATCCCGAGGTGGACTTGCGATCAATGCTGTCTCCCGCCCAATCAGAATCTGTGAAGCCAAGGAGATTCAATGAAGTGCCTGCTGCATAGTGAATCCCGAAGGTGATGGTGCCCTGCACATATCGGAGGATGCGCTTGGCAGCATTCCAGTGTAGCTCATGCGGCTCCTGCATGTATCTGGAAACTGCCCCTACTGCATATGAGAGATCTGGTCTAGAGTGGGTGAGGTACAATAAGCTCCCCACTAGCTGTCGGTAGAGAGTGTTGTCAACTAATGGAGTGTCACCTCCATCCTCAAGGCGAACCCCAGATAGAAAAGGAGTCGGTGCTGGCTTGCAGTCAGTCATGCGAAATCTCTCGAGGAGATCCTGTGCATACTTAGCCTGAGAGAGTTTGATGCCTGTGGCATTCTGGCTGATCTCAAGACCAAGAAAGAAGTGTAATGGACCCATGTCCGTCATCAAGAACCTATCATGCAAGGCCCTCTTGACTGTAGCAATGGCTGAAGCCGAGCTGCCAGTGATTAGGAGATCATCTACATACAAAACTAAGATAAGAAGAGAATCATGTGTCCTAAGCATGTAAACATTCGGATCAGACTTACATCTTTCAAAGTTTTGTGATAAGAGAAAAGAATCCATCTTCGCGTACCAAGCTCTCGGGGCTTGCTTAAGGCCGTAGAGAGATTTCTTCAGTCTGCAGACCAAAGATGAATCCTGAATGAAACCATGTGGTTGCTCCATGTAGATCTCCTCAGATAGGTCTCCGTGAAGAAAGGCATTCTTCACATCCATCTGATGTACTTCCCACCGCTGGGCAGCTGCAATGGCAAGTGTAAGGCGTATGGAATCCATCTTTGCTACTGGAGCAAAGGTCTCGTCATAATCGATGCCATGCACTTGTTGGAAGCCTTTGGCTACTAGCCTTGCTTTCCGTCTGGTGATTTGCCCATCTGCAGCACTCTTGGTCTTGTAGACCCATTTGCATCGGACAAGTTTCCTTCCTGAAGGAAGGGGGACCAGATCCCAAGTCTGGTTCTCGAGGAGGGAGTTATACTCCTCCTCCATGGCGGACTCCCAAGATGGATGCCCAGCAGCCTCAGCATAAGACTGTGGATCAGAAGACTGAACCAAATGACAATGCCAGGAGGGTGATGGTTCAGTGTCAGTGAGGACAAGAGGAGGCTCAATAAACTCTGAGCTAGTCCTCTGTAGATCAGAATTATCCCCCACAAGACCATTTCTTGCAGCTGGTTGGTCTTGTGCATATATCTCACGTAAGCTCCTTGTTCTCTGATTTATGACAGGGGAATATGATTCACTGCTGGAAGCCCGATCTGGGCTTGGATGTGGATCATCATTTGCATGCACTAGATTTGTATCTGAAGACTCTGTCTTTGTATCTGCATGCTCTTCCTCGGCATCTGCATGATCTGTATCTGCATCTGAATGCACTGAGTCATCATCTCGGACATGAGGTAGATAAAAAGTGTCTGCATGCGGCGCTTGAGGTGCACGCGAGAGACTTTCCTCAAACTTGACACTTCGCTCAATGATGAGCTTGTCCGTAGAGGGAATCAGTAGTCGATATCCCTTCACACCATTAGGGTATCCAACAAAGATGCACTCAATGCTCTGTGGATCAAGAGCTTTCCTCTTTTCAGAGGGGATCCGGGCCCATGCTCGAGAGCCGAAAACACGGAGGTGAGTGACCTCTGGTTTAGTGCCGCTCCAAGCGTCAAAGGGGGTCTGATCCTTGACAGACCTATGAGGAGATCTGTTCTGGATGTAGTTAGCACAATTAAGTGCTTCGGCCCAAAGCTTATGAGGCAGTGACTTGGCATGCAACATGCAGGAAGCCATCTCTTTGAGAGATCGATTCTTTCTCTCAACAACTCCGTTTTGCTGCGGAGTGTATGGAACTATATACTGCAACTGTATGCCGGACTGAAGGCGAAGGTTCTGAAGTGCTGTGTTAACATATTCCCCCCCATTGTCTGTACGGAGGGCTTTGATCTTTCTCTCTGACTGTGTCTCAACTAGTGCTTTGAAATCTTCAAAGTGCTCAAAAACTTCAGATTTGTTCCTGAGAAGATACACCCAAGTATACCGTGAGAAATCATCAATAAATGTAAGCACATACCTTGCTTTGTTGATGGAAGGATGAGGAAAAGGCCCCATGAGATCACTATGGATCAGATCTAGAGGAGAGGATGCTCTGTGAGTCTTGCCAGTGTCAAAATTTTCTCTAGGATGTTTGCCAAGAACACACCCTTCACAAACTCCTTTAGAGAAACTGATATTTGGCAAGCCTTCCACCATCTCATTCTTGCTTAGTTGCTGCATATACCTGTAATTTAAGTGACCAAACCTCTCGTGCCAAAGCCTACTACTATCATCAGCATGTGTAAGCAATAAGGAGGATTCAGATTTAATAAATTCAGAAAATGTATACAGTCTGGCTCCATTGTTTACCTCACCAGTTGCAATTTTTTCATTGCTATGTAGATCATATATGTTCACTGCATCTGGAGTGAATTCCACTCTCTTTCCGGTTCCGAAATGAGTGATCTGATAAACTGAAAGCAGGTTTACCGAAAGTTTTGGAACATGAAGCACATCTTCAAAGCTTCCGTGTAAAAGTTCCACTCTACCTTTTCCAGTGACCTCAATAGGTGAGTCATCTCCCATGAGGATGGGAGGTCCTTTGCATGCATCCAAAGAGGAATATACTTCCTTTGCAGCAGCCATATGATGTGATGCACCAGAATCTATAATCCATGCATCAGGAGAAGAATTAATTGCAACTAAAGCATGAAAATTGTTACCTTTCCCGTGTGGCGGATCCTCAGTTTTCTTCTTGGCGCCATGAGGGATGTGGTCCCCAAGGTTGTGCTTCTGAAGGATTTCTGCCATTTGGTCAATTTGTTTCTTCATGCAAGAGGATTCTGGATGGAATCCTCTTTGACAGTAGGTGCATCTGTTTCCTTTCTTCCCTTTCTCATTTCTCGAGCCGGAGGAGTCATTGAAGGGCTTGGTGTACCCTTCCTTCTTTGGATGGGAATGTGCTTTTCCTTTGTCTTTTTGCTGCTGAATTTTCTTATTTGAATCAGATCTGTGATTTTTATTGCGACTGCCATCATGCACAGCAAGTGCATGTGCTTTTGGAGGTTTGATTTTCCCCATTTCAATGAGTTTATCTTGCTCAAAAATAAGGGACTCCATAAATTCTTTGAGAGAAGGCATAATGTAGGATTTACCTGTTGCGAGCCTTACTGAATGAAATGTAGACACAAAGACGGAGTATTCTGGTCCGAGCTTTGACATAATAGAGAGAACTTGGCGACTCTCCTCCTTGGATTTTTCAATTCCACAACCCTTGAGTTGCAGCAATAGATCATTATATTTGGTGAAGAAGTCTTGAATTCTGTCATAGTTCCGTGGATCCAATGATAGCAGTTCCACTTCGAGCAGATGTCCTTTCATCTCATCCTGTTTCCCGTAGAGCTCTTCAACCTTTTTCCAAATCTCATTGGGAGTATTACAGGCAGATAGATGAAACTGCAACTCTGGAGAGATGCACATGCATATGGATCCGTGGGCCTCATCCATACGGTTGAGGTACTTGGATTTCTCTATGGCTGAAGTGGGTTCCACTTCTGTAGTCATGGTAATCCTGTACAACCCTTTATGACGAAGGTATCGAGCCATTTGATCCTTCCATTCATGATAGTTGTACGGTGTTAGGATCGATGCTTTGGGAAACTCCATTTTTCTGTCAATCTTCGATCTCCAAGCTGTAATACTTGCAAAATAAAGTACTGATGCGCCTTTTATCTAGCAACCTGTGGGCTCTGATACCATGTAAATGTGTTAGAAAACTTGCAGAGATGAATCTAGCTAGTAAAGGTTGAACACACAGCTTTGCAGAGCAAAAGCACTAAAAGAAAATCGAAAGAAGAAAAGAATGATTCAATTGAAAATTATGTTACAATGCTCATGATATAGCATTACTGGGTGAAGATCCCAAGGTAATGACTATAGTGGTGATCAGTGAGAAAACTCAACACCTACAACAAGTTCCGGAGATAACTAGTCAGTTGTGGAGTTAAAGAAGGAGCAAATCAAGGAATAAATCAAGGAGTAAATCATGCAAAAGGAATTTTGCATGCAATCCCATGCTCTAACTAAATGTCCGCATGTAGATGTGTAGTAGTTCCAACATGCAAAAGGAATCTTGCATGCAGTCACATGCTCTAACTAAGAGTCTGCATGTAGGTGTGTAGTAGTTCCAACAATCTTAAGTATGGATCTAACATGAGTCTAGAAGGATTAAATTTATTCACGTGCCATCTTTTTTAGAGTACAAAACAAAATGAATTATCTTTTATTATTTAAATTATATTTTTTGGATGCTAAATATAGTATATATAAAATCAAAAAAAAAATTTAACCATAGTTTTTTTTCTATATATAGACATATATGAAATTGATATCTACATAAATTAGTTAACATAGATCTTCAACTATTTTATTTATGTTTTACTTCTAATTACTTTACAACATATTCATTTTTTTTAATTATAAATGATATTATTTTTCTATTTAGAACATAATTTTTAATTTTTAATTTTATTTTAAAATGTAACAGATGGACAGACAAATTTACAAATCCCCTCATACTAGTTATAAAATGATTCTCTCAATTCAATAAATAAATTAGAGTTGAAGGGAAAATGAAAACTGGCACGCTGTCATCTTCCTAGCCAAGAAGCTTGACCAGAGTTCCAAATCATGGAGATATCAAATGACAGAGATTTCATTCATACCCATAATTGTTCTTCACCACCATGACCCGTTTCTCCTGACCCAAGCTATGGCTTTGATGTTGTAATCAATTGTTCCTCCCTCGTATGCGCCTTCACCGCCCTATGATGCTTTTTCTCCCCCATTACCAAACCTTGGTAGACTGAATATTAGTTAGTTGTCATAAATCTCTTAGAGACCCAAAAAAAAAACCATGGATTGCCTTGTTTAAATCCTCTCAATGTATCTAGTTTCTTGGATCGCTGTTAGCCTCCCTCAAAAGGGAGTAGAAAGATGTAATACATATACACATAATCCAAGCCTCCACAACATGTAATACAACATGCCCCATACTATGTAATTGATGGAGCTTTGTGAAGAATGGCTCAGTTCCACTATTGTCCCCTCAATTGTAAAAGCCCAAGCTCATGGAATTTCATTCAATCTCTAAATCATTTCTATTGTGTTTTCCTCTTACGTACGGTCCTAATCTATTTGAATTGCAGTAACAATGTTGGCGCCATAGCTTGTAAACCAAATTTTTCGAGTGAAATCTACTTTCTCCTATTACATATGTTCCTAATCTATCTCAATTGCAGCAACTGTGTTGGTGCCATGGCATGTAAATCTCAAGCTTTTGGAGTGAAAAAAATGAAAGGTTGGTTTTCATTACAAATCTTCCTAAATAAACTAACTAATTCAAGATGTAAAATTTATTATTAAAAATAGGGAAAAAATAAATCAACTAATTCAAGATGTAAATTTTATTATTAAAAATGGGGAAAATAAATCAAGTAATTCAAGATGTAATTTTTATTATTAAAAATAGGGAAAAAAGAGTGAGGAAATTATTTTAGATATCAATATGAATAATGGATAAACATTATCATCTCAAAATTGAAATTTATACATATTAAGCCAAAATTTATAAATCTACTTGAACAAATAAAAGAGTAGGACCAAGTTTCAAAGTAGAATGTTTGGATATTTTTTGGTCCAATCCTGTAGGACCAGGTTTCAAAGTAGAATGTTGGGATATTTTTTGGTCCAATCCTCACTCATGAGTTATTAGGGGAAAATATATTCCCAATCCATCTCCTCTGCCCTCTTGGATCACAGGTCCATTGGCCTATTCTTAAAGCTAAATCTAAATCCAATACCACTCCCCTTTAGATGTAATCCCATATAGTTCTCAAATAAGCTAGAGGACTTGATCACATTTAAAAAGAAGTATCAATTCACTCTTTTTTGTTTACGATCAAACATTGGAACATGTAAACTTTACTTTAAAGAGCTAGCCTAAGTAATTTTTGTGCGTTCAATAATGGAGATAAGGAAAAAGATGTTAGTGGAAATATATGGATAGAATGAAAAATAAAAAGTAGCCCTCTTCATGGTAATATAAGGCTTGTTAATGAACCAAGTTATCATCACAAATAAAAAAAAAGAAGAATATTGGTGTCTCAAATCCATGAGTGTATGTATAAGCACAATAAATGATAATAATAAATTCTTTCACAATAATAAATAATAATAATGCATGTTCAAATGAGATAAACAACTTCATATTGAAAGTGTAAAATTACTATCCTAAGTTCATTGGATATGACTCTAATAATAAAAAAATGTAGTTATAAGTCATAGAAAGTTAAGTCTTCGACTAAACGAAATGTGGACCTCTACTAATTAACCAACTCTTATCCTTACAAGTATTCTTCATAATGTATTTTACCCAATTGTAATCACACTCCTATTTTGGATAATATGTCACCCTTTGAATTTAATTCCCTATGAATGTGATTAAAAGATATAACCTTGAATATTCTAATTAGTTCCATAACTCTAATCATCCACTGATCTAAAAATGAAGTGCTTATGAAAGTATAACCTTTTAGCCAATTTATAATAGCCTTTGAATCGCCTACCACTTGTAAGTTTATATTTTTGAAGTGACACAATTAAAATAACTAACATAAATAATTGATTTGTATTATTGTAGTACTTGTTAGGTAGTTGAAATTTTGTTCCTAGACTAAATTAGTCATTTTTAGTTGTACTACATAGTACTTAGTTTTATATTTTAACCCAAGACTAAATACGTAGTTTATGTTAGTCGTTCTTAGTTGGGTTACTTATAATTCTTCATTTTTTGTAGTATTTCACTTGGAAAAGCTATGGTGATTAACGTTTTTAGTCACCTAGTGACTAATTTCTCATTTTCTACTAGTGATATAAATTATTTTCCATTTAATAAAAATAAACTAACATCCTTCATGCAATTATTTTATAACCATGAGTTTTTAAACACCTCACATGAGACCCATTACCAAAAAAATTTGAAATAACCTTAGATGCAACCATAATTAATAGGTCTCCATTATCCATGAATGACTATAAAAGAACCAAGAAATTGATGTATGAAATAACTCCATATAACAAGGTGTTAACAAAGTATCAATTTACCTAATAAAATTGACTTATGAAGTATATGATCGACTTATTAACTAAATTATCATAAATGAAAATTGAATCATCATTATTTGCTAACAGCTCATCATATAAGGATATAAAGTTATATCCCATGTAAGTGAAAAAAAATTAAAAAAACACTTGTTAATACTAAAATGAGAATAATTTAAAATGTTTTGTGTGTTCTAAATGTGTCACTATTGTCATTCAATTATATGCTAAACCCTATTACATTAATCTATCAATCTATGGTTCGTAAACATTGAGATGGTAACACTATATGTTCAGGATCATTACATGAGATCATATTAATTCTAAGTCATGTTTATTTAAAGAAATAAAAGCTTGAAATTAAACTTCTAAAATCATGAATTGGAAGTTCTATAGGTATATTTCATTCGCTCGATTGATGTTGTAGAGATGCTTTATCAAACGTAGTTTATGATCATTCATTTGTAAGATGGTTCAAATGTTCTTTCAACCGAGAGAAAAACTTATATCTTCTTTTCAATATTTGATGAAAAGTGGGTCTCTATAGGAAATAAAAAATAAGCATAATACCATGACCCTACAAAGATATTTCTTCAACTATGTGGAGGTATCAATGATGCCTTGCTAGGATTAGCTTAGTCTTTCATTTGAGGATTGAAATGTTCTTGTTGTCTAAAACAAATCTCATCTTATTCTCTCAACATTCAATGGAAATGGATCTCTGTTGGAAAAAATGACACATAACAATTTACATATGAAATAATTAAAAATAAAGGTTATATCGAGCAAGTGACACTGACTAGTCAAGCTTTAGATATCTGAATTGATCGCAAAATGCAATAAATTAGGGGAACAAATGACAATTTTTTGGTAGGATTTAATCGTCCCATTTTCCATGAAAATAAAACTATGTCAAAACTTGGCAGACAAGAGAATGAATAAAGAGTATGTAAAATCAAAAGCTCAAAGAAAATCCCAACTAATATAGTGTATATAAACCCACAGATCTTAGAATGTAAAAGCTAATCAACACAACATATATAAACCTACGAATATAGAGTGTAAAACCATGAATATAGAATATACATAAAGCATAGACACTCAATAAGAATTAAATCATCCATTTATTATATACCCCAATAAATATAGGGTATATAAAGTTAGTAACTTAGAATATGGCATTGAACTAACACACTATCTATAGCACCACAGATGCAGAGTATAAATGCTAACTGATACAAAGTATATAAATAAAATACATAGTATGTAAAATAGAACATGCAAATCTAATGAAGAAAATTATAATTATCTATGGTAACCAAATGGAATAAATGGTAGCACTAGCAAGGTTGAGGGCCCTTCCCAAAAACGCAAGCTATAAAAGGCTTACGATACTAGGAACAATCTATACATGTGCTCATTTCTTAAAACATCAACACCACAACCTTCTCGTTAATGAAATCAAAGGCTCAATATGAACTTCATATGATCTCCCAATAGAAATGACCTTACATCTTATTTCCTTATTAGTTCCTATCCATCCATTACCTATCCACATTTATTTCATGTTGTACATTTATATATGGAAAAGAGTTTGGGTAGACCTGTTGTAGATCCCACATTTTATGGACCTAATAGAATAGAAATGGCCAATAATCGTAATGCAATTAAATTGTTTTACACATTTAGTTAACTCATAGTAAAGTTAGAATGTCTATTTCCTTTTAACAATATTATCATGACATAAAATGCATGACAATATCTTTCATTTGCTAGCCAAGATAATGTTTTGGAGGAATTTTGACAGAAATTTTGATAGGATGCTAACATGATGCTTATCCACCATGGGGCCTATTAAACCAACACAGAACCATTATGGGGTATAAATAAAACCCATGTGGTGTATTTGTTACAGTGAGATCCTTGGTATGTTAATTAATGAGAGTGATTACCATATCTACATAGGAGTTGGAAGATTTGAATAAAAAACTATCATTAGTAATAATCAACTTTGACTATATTATCACAATTTTAGAAAAAGACTTTAAAGCTCCAAAAGTTTCAATGTCAACATCGATTTGTAAAAATAAAATTTAAAGCATTGGTAGTTTCAGTGTCAACGCTGATTTGTAAAAAATAGTGTTAAAGCACTGAATGCTAGAATATTAGCGTTATTGAAGATTTGAAATAAAAAAGCACTGACAACCAAGGTAGCAATGAAAATTTGTGAAGACGACCAATTAAATGTTGGCAGCTTGAGTATCAGTGCCAAACATAAAATTCAATTTTTTTATGTCAAAAGCAAAGTGCTCACAGATTCCACTTCAGCAAAGGAGTGGGCAATTGATCAAGAAAGTGTTGACTAAACACATGGTGACATGTTGTTTCATGATTTCACATTGGATTATTTCCACCACAGGAAGGTAATCATCATGGTAAACTAGTGGTGTAATTAATTATTTTTATGAATGATTGATTTACTGTCACATTTAATCTCAAGTGTTTTTGGACAATGAAAGTTATATTGTGTAGAGTTAAGAGTCATGTTGGGTTAATCCATTCTATTATGTTATTCACCAAGCTTACTATCTCAAACATAATGACACAAACTCAACAGTCAAAGGAAAAGGGTGCCAAAACATGTTTTATTCTCACTTGACAAATCTTTGTTTTTTAGAGTGATTTTTCTGTTAAAAAAATAATAACTTTGGGCACAGATTTTGAACAGTTGGAACAAAATAAAAAAGAAGAAGAGGTTTTTGTGATAAATAGAATAATTTTAAAAAAATATTTTAGTTTTTACACAGGTGTAATGGTTTGAGATATTTGAAGGGATATTTGAAGCCTATTTTCCAGGATTTTGCAATTAAGTTTTTTTCCTGTTTTCTTCATTGTTTTAAAAACACATTTCTGAACAACTAGGGATGAATTTTTGAAAAATCAAAGGTGTTTTTGGAAGTAACTAACCAATTAACAAAAACTTCTATCATTTTTTACACGTCTATCATGGTTTGATAGTTTCAAATGGATATTTGAAGCCTATTTTTTAGGGATTTGCTAGAATTATTTGTTTCTGTTTTTAGAAAAACACCCAATTAGGTGGATAAACACCTCATCAATTAGATTTGGGTTCAGATATTATCTCCTTTATTATTTGATTTAGTAATATATAGATAGATGAATATGCTTGAGATCCATTATTTTTGGATCTTCAAAAAATTGTAACTAGTCTAAAATTTTTTTGTAATGTAATGGTTGGTTTCTTATTAGAATATTTATCGTACATTGTATATTTTTGAAATTTTAATGAAGGAAGCCTGATTCTGCAACATATATTCTCGTGTTCGTAAATTTGGACACGTGTTCTCTTGTTTTTCTTTCCTTTTTATGTTTTCATATATATGTTATTCTATGATTGATGAGAGTAAATGAAAAAACTCAAATTTGTTATGCACCATTTATATGTTCAATCATCCATAGTTTTTTGATCTATTATTTGTGGAATTCATCCATATGATTCTCTTAAAAGTATATTTTTTCCCTCCTATTATGCACTCAATCTCAACAATTTAAAATATAAAAGTATCTCAGCTACCCCGCCTCTATGAATGTGTTGACTGTGTTGCACCTGCCAACATGTCAGGGGATATCCCTGATAAGAATTCCCAACTAGACCTCAGATTGTTTGGAGTAGGAGTCCCAACGGTGGGTAGTAAATCTATGCCTTGATTGTGATAGCGCATATAGGTAAGTAAGATATATTTTTCGAAAGTAAGTGTGTGACCTTGCAGCAAGTCAGGAGAGATGCATGGGGAGTTTCTAACAAACGGAGGGGGAAAATAAGTGTATCCCTTAGAAGCCTATAATAGTACAGAGCCTAAAAGGAACACACAAGATGAAAGACATCACAAGTTGGAAGGAAAAATAGCCGACGATCCAAAGTGATGAGTTAAACCAACAACATGCTTCAATAAGATTCATACAATCACATACAAAATAATCCATACATCAATGCATAAGTAAAACTACATATATTGCTAAAGTAACTAGAATAGTCAAACTACAATAACAACATATGCATGAAACATACTGACTTTGTTATATTATAAGAATTGAAAGTTCCATCCATACATAAAAGCACCACAACCACTAGCCCAAATAGTGCAACATTACAGTCAACACCACCTGCTCCTCCAAAGGGATTTTCTTGCTCTGCACTGTGGAGAATCCAATGCTCGTCACAATACTCTCCAAGCTCTCTCTAAGAAATGCCTAGAAAAATATTGGCTCCCAAAATCTTATTCTATGATTTATGAGGCTCTCTTTATAATAAAGGGTGGGATGACCCTTGACATTCCCATTTGTGACTCTTGGACTACCCTCATGACTCTTTAAATTACATATGATTGTTTGTATTCCACTAATGACACTTGAAATTTCACTTTACATCATGTTTACAAAAATGGTACATTTTCCACATATACCCATGTGGCACAAAATTGGCTTCAGTAACCCAGACAAGACAACACTAAGACTCAGACGATTGTGGAAAGACCAACTCATCAACCTTCTCTCTGTCATCCTCAGTGACGAACTGATGCCATGCTTGATCGTGAGAAATGGTGTACGCGTAGTCTTTGATGAAGTCCTTCTAGAAATGAACTCTTGCCTCCATTTCTTCTAGGTATACTGATTTGGAACCTTGATCCAACTCTTCCTGTAACATGCACAACTTGGTCTTGAGCAAGGTCAGACTAGCGACGTACATTTGCATGTTATCTACGTTGACTTGCAAATCTGCACTGGTGGCCATGAGCATCAACTGATCAAAGTACGCATCGAGCTCCAGTCTGACTTGGTTCTTCTCTTTGGCCTTAGTGAGTGTACCAATTGACAGGGTGCCATAATTTCTCACCATGACATCCAAACTCTTGTACAACCATGCATAAAAAGCCTTAATACTAGTGATGAGTGGTGGGAGCTCCTCTTAGTTCTGGATCTAGTTCCGGATGCGAGCTTTGTCCAACTCCACCTATGGCTTCATCATCTTGTACAAGTGAAGCGGGGCTCCCTTGTAGCTCATTGTACATGTATATAAATGATCAATTACGACATGTATGTCAGTGAGTGTTCATGCTACCTTGGTGCAGCGCTACTGATCACCATGTACATGGACAACCACCTTGTGCATGGTGATGAATGTGTCATACAATCTCCACATGATTGTCTCAAGAGTCGATACTTTAGCAAGTATGGCCATATTCATCTCTGATTTGGTGGATCCTATTAATTGTTCCTCTCTCTGCTTGGTTGCTTGTAACTCCTTAGTCATGTGCTCATTTTCTGCTATCAAGAACCTAACAATCGAGCTCATGGCTTCAGCATAAGCCTTTGTAGCATCAGCCAAGGCATCAGGATGTCTTCGAACATCTGACACAATCCCTCGTTATTCTAAGTGTGCAGGTGATGCATGCTTATTTGAGGTGCACGCTCTACGTTCTTGTACAACTCTGTGTTGCGATTCATCAAGGCTATGCTATACATATATGTTCCCAGATAGTCCTCAAGGAGAATGGTATCCCCTTGTTCACTCAGGACTTGCTCTACTATTGGAACTGGTGAACCCTGTGGAATGACCTCAGTTTATTTTGGCATGAGGTCAGTATCTTGATCCTGTTATGACTCCTCCACCTCCATGACCATATATTCTACTATCTGTTCATCCTGTCGAGAAAGTTCATGTTCCTATGGCCACTCACCTTGTTCCTCATGTATTGTTTGTTCAGAGTCTTCAACCTATATGGGTGTGGCTTCCGCTATTTTTGGGCCTTGCACTTCCTCCTGCTCTTGTTTCTATTCTTGTTCATGCTCAAACTGACAGTGCTTCCTTCTCTCTTTTGCACAACTCTTGCTCTTCCCTGAGCTTTTGCTGGACTTCCTGCAACATCCTCTCAGTAACTTTGAACCTTTTCTTCTCTCTGTTTATTTACGCTATCCTCCTGTCGCATTTTCACCTCTTTGCATCTATCTCCAGAGCTACCTTTTCCACAAGTGGGTCTTCCTTAAACTTTTACCTTTTCTCTATCTCTGTGCCTCCATAAATATTCCTCTTGACTTTGTCTTGCACAAGTTTGCTTATTTTTTTTGTTGTTATTGCTTCTCCCAGTGGTGTTGCTTCCTTCAGTGTGGCTAGCCACTCCACTGCAATTTTGACTAGTTCATTGACCTTAGATGAGTTGTAACAATATCTCCATGGGTCTTCCTCTATCCAATGGCACGCCTCGTGGATCTAAGGATAGTACATTCTCAAATAGTGGTCCTCGCATAAACCATGTGGGTCGTATGGGTTGAAACTCCTGGTTTAGAACTTAAACTTCTTAAATTTTTCCACCTCAGCATCCGCTTCTTTCAAACTTCTGGTTGAGTACAACCCAATTTGCACAGGAAGCATGGGCTAAGGTGCCTTCTTCTTTCCGCACAATCAAACTGACAACCCTATCGAGATGTGGTATGCAACCTCCTACATGACCAACTTGTCCGTCAAAAACCTCAGCAACACATGCATGGCTTTCTCCGTGTTGTGCATCCTGATGAAGTTTCCCTCGAGTGAGGCGTACCAATCTACGATGTTCACCAATGCTTCCATTGCTACCTTGGAAACCTGCATGCAACCTTGTATAGTCTTGACTTATATATGTTCACATAGACTGTCGATCCTCCAGATTTTCGTCAAAGCTACCTAAGAATATGGTGTTAATGTCTTTCCATGTGATCTTGATGTCATTCTTAATGAACAAGTGTGTGTCTATGTACACAGGCAAGCTCATTGACCCTTGTTCGACCACGTCACCAATATTTCTTTCGACTGTGTATTTTGATCTAACTCTCTTGGAAGCCATTATACTTATACTACTGAGAGACTGATAATTGGAGACAGATAAACACTCATGGCAAGAAAATTTTAGTTGAAAACCAAAAGCAACTTGAAGACTGATATGCAACACACCTAGTTGATTGTTTGGGAAAATCACACAGTTTTATCTGGGAGAGGCTGAGAAATTGATAGATGGAACTGCGTAGAGCATAGTCTAGGCTTCCAGTGAGTTTACTGCCCACTAAAAATACGCAGAGCACAGTCGATCTTGGCTTGCTGAGGACTGGAACTGCGCAATGCATAGTTTCAGTCAACATGATTGTTCCCTAGGAAAGTGCACTGCGCAATCCCTATGGCCAACTAGGGCACTATCTGCCAAAATCACGTAGAGGTAAGCCTAAGAAGCTAGTGGGAGGAAAGTTATGCACAATTACTAGGATCAAGGTAGAGCCTTACACCCTAGAAATATGCTGTGAAAACTAGGCAAGGCAAGGTCCGGGCCAAGGCAGCTGAGACCTGCTGATGGGACACTGAAAATCACTAAGAACTGAATCTGTGTGGGAAGATGGTGTAGATATGAGTGAAATAAAAATGCATGTGATTCAAGCAAGTGTAGAAATCAGTCAAATGACAAACCAAGAATCTCATGAAGTGAGTCACTGAAACGACGACAGTGAGTGCAGAAACAGTGTTATGCGTGCGACACAAGGGAAAGGTAATGAAAAACTTGAAACAACACTTCTAAAAGCTAAAATACATTGAAACTCCATCAGTCATTCAATAAAGCCAAGTAAAGAACACTCATAAATGCCAAAAGCTAAGAAGAGATAGAAAAAGTGGAAAAATAGATGAAAAGAAAAACTTACCTAGAAAATTTGTGTCGACTATGCCGAAGGTTCCTAGATTCCTTGGGAATGCTAGAACTCCAAGATCAAATGTGAAGAATGAGATCTGGGGCATAATTTAAATAGATTTTGGTAGAATTAGAGTTTATGACATGCATGCCACAAATCTAGGAAAAAGAAAGACTTGGCGAGCATTTTCTAAAAATGATTTCTCATGTAACTTATGCTACTAAAAATAGATCCCTAAAAACAAGGGATGCTTTTTCGCTTTTTTTTTGTTTCTCGCGAAAATCTACCCGGCATGCAAGGAGGGATTTCACAATTCTCGAGGGAACTAGACAACTTGCTGGCACATACGACAGACAATCAGTAAGGGAAAAATTTTGTGTTGTTTCTGGACTGAGGGGCCTTGGCTGGCTGGCCCGCTCTATGCAATTTTCCAGAGAAGTGATGATGGGCTACTCTGTGCATTTCCAGAGAGTAGTGCAGCTGGCCAGTTCTGCGCAATTTCAGAGAACAATGAAGATGGCATGGGATGCTCTATTTTTAGATGGTAGTGTAGTTGGCCACTTTTTGCCTAATTTTCAATGGTAGTACAGCTGGATGAAACTTC
Source organism: Pinus tabuliformis (assembly GCA_031772625.1). Taxonomy (NCBI): domain Eukaryota; kingdom Viridiplantae; phylum Streptophyta; class Pinopsida; order Pinales; family Pinaceae; genus Pinus; species Pinus tabuliformis. The sequence continues at coordinate 1,815,293,418 of CM062819.1, read as the reverse complement.
CCAATTTTCCAAAGCATGGTTTGTTGGCCTTCTATACGGAATTTCTAGAGGTAGGTTGCTGGCATGCTTTGCACAATTTCTGAGCGGAGGCTAGCTGCTAGGTTACTTTGCACATTTATGGAGGGGAAGGTAAGTTACCCTTCATATTTATTCAGTTTTTCTTAACATCCGGTTAACCAGATGTTAACCAAGTGCTTGGTGTGCTTGTGGTTGACCGACGGAACAAGTCAGCTGAACACAAGTTGTGAAACAATAGATGAACTATAATAAACACAAGTACTTGATCAGTGCAGGATAGCTATGATCATTTTGAGGAGGGAAGCTCCAAAACGAAGCAAAGGAAATTTTTTGGAGGGTGGCTGTAACTACTAGAACATAATGTTTTAGTTTTCTTTCTCAATTAAGCCAGAAATTAGACTCCATTTCCCAATGGTATGTCTTTTTCTCTATATTCCAACCAACATTAACAAATTTACATTAATGTCGCCATGTTTTAATATACCTACTACTTTTGTGACCTAGGTTAGTTGAGTTTAGGAGAGAACCCCCTCTGGATTGAAGGGCTAACCTCAATCCCAAAGTGGTTAGACATTACCTTAGAGTTTTCCTCCCACAACCAAGGTTTTCTCCAAGTGATAACATTTTGGCATCATTTCTAGGGATGTGAAAGACTCAAGAAAATATACTGCAAAAATGTCAATGTTTAGCTTTCATTTCTTATGGTGAACATAGGTCAAACACAAAGAAGTTGGACATTTTTCACTTGGTGAATCCATTCTCAACTGAATCCTTAGTGATGGTAGAGTTTTTTTTTCATCAACAGAGGCATTGGATTCATATTACTATTTTAGTTCCCATTTCTTAAATTTTTCATTCTACTTAAAGAAAATGTGAGAAAAAATCAGCTAAGTAACCATTTACTTACATGGTTGCATTGGGGTTTTGAGATCACTTCATTCAATAGTTGTCTTGGCACTTAGAGTAGATAGGTGTGATAAATAAGCTTAGAACTTTTAGCATCCCTTTCAGAAGTGCGTGTTTTTAGATTTCAAGAATGATAGTTTTCAGCATTTAATTTTTTGTTTGGCAGTCTGATTTTCCATTTTTAACATTGTAAAAAGATTTGGTTTTTAGTTGCAAAGACTTGATTAGACAAATTGGTTTACAAGTTGAAATTTTTGAGTTGACTCCATATCCCAATGGATCAAGCTTCTGGTCTATCAGGTTCTTATTGCCAACTACGATTGACAACATCCCCATGGAGCCATCTCTTATCACAATTTCAGAAAATAATTTTAAAGCGCTGATAGTTTCAATGTTAGGACTAATTCGCAAAAAATACTTTTAAAATGTTGATAATTTCAGTATCAGCACCGATTTGTAAAAGGCAATGTTAAATCACTGATAGATAAAATATTAGCACTACTATATATTTTAAAATAAAAATGTGTTGACAAGTAAAGTTGCATCGCAAATTTGTGAAGACGACCAATTAAATGTTGATAGCTGGATTATCAATGCCAAATGTAAAATTGAATTTCTTTTTACGTCAACAAATGAGCAGACATTTGATCAAGGGATAATTGGCTAAACAAATGGTTACATGTTGTATCATGATTTCACATTGGACTATTTCCGCCACCAAAAGGTAATCATCATTGTAAGCTAGTCATATAATTAATCAATTTTATGATTGATTTATTTACTGTCACATTTCATCTCAAGTTCTTTTGGATGACGTAATTTATATTGCGCAGTGTTAAGAGCCATGTATTGTTAATGCATTATATCATGCTATTCACCAAGTTTACTGTCTCAAAAATAATGCCACAAACTCATCAATCAAAGGGAAAGGGTGCCAAAACATGTTTTGTTTTCACTTGAAAACACTCTATTTTTTAGAATGTTTTTCCCTGTAAAATATAGTAACAATGGGCACAGATTCAAAAAATTTGGATACGAAATTTTAAAAACTAAAAGAGGTTTTTGTTAGTAACAAGATAATTTAAAAATCATATTTCATTTTTTACACAGGTGTAATGGTTTGAGATATTTAAAGGGATATTTGAAGCTTATTTTTCAGGGTTTTGCAATTTAGTTTTTTCCTGTTTTAGTCGTTGTTTTAAAAATATGTTTCGGAACAAGTGGGGATAAATTTTTTAAAACCCAAAGAGGATTTTGGAGGTAATCTACAAAGTAACTAAAATATCTTTCAATTTTTACAAAAGTATCACAGTTGGAGATTTCATATTGGATATTTGAAGCCTATTGTTCAGGAATTTTCCAAAATTAATTATTTATATTTTTAGAAAAAAGCCCAATCAATTGGAGAGCCACATCATCAATTCGACTTGGGGTCATATATTATCTCCATTATTATTTTATTTAGTAAGCTATATATAGATGAAGAGTTTTGAGATCCATTATTTTTGCATCTTCGATAGTTTGTAAATAGTCTATAAAGACTACCATTTCTATAATGTACAGGGTTTGTTTTTTATTAGAAGACTTATTGTATGTTTTATATTTCTAAAAATTTAATGAATGAAGCTTGATTCTGCAACAAAAGTTTTTGTGTCAGGGAAATTGGATATGTTTTCTCTTGTTTTTGTTTTCCTTTCTATGTTGTCAAATGCATGTTCTTCTATGATTGGTGAGAGAAAATGAAAATAACTCATATTTATTATTCTCTTCTTATATGTTCAATCATCCATAGTTTTATGATATATGCTTTTTATAATTCATCCTTATGATTCTCTTATAAGTATATCATTTCCTTCGTATTCTGCATCCCATCTCAACAATTTAAAATCTCAAAGTGTCCCAGCAACCTTGCCTTTATGAATGTTTTATTTTTCTTTCTTGATTAAGCTAAAAATTAGACTCCATTACCCAATGGTATGTATTTTCTCCATATTACAGGTAACATCAGCAACTTTACATTAACCTAGCCATAATTTAACAAAACTACAATTGTTGTGACCTAGGTTAGTTGAGTTTGAGGAGAGATCCCCCTCCAGATTGAAGGCCTATTTTCAATCCAAAAGAGGCTAGAGGTTACCTTATAGTTTTTCCCCACAAGAGGGTTTTCTCTAAGTGATAACATAATCCTCATAATTTACCAAAAGAAATGAAAAATATTAATTAACAACATAACTACCTTATAATCTTGTGATGAATTTTACATTGAATAATATGATATGTTACTGTAAATAATGATGGTGAAGAGGTAAAAGGAATGGATAAATTAGTAAAAAAGGTAATATATCATAGTAAAAGGAATGTTTACATATTTTCTTGTACCACATGACATCTATAAGAAAAAAATAATTTATTCCCATTTTTATGTAATAGAATCCTACTTTTATGGATCTCATCCACGCATGTTTCACTTATTTATTAAATCTGTAGGTTAATAATGGGAATTGGGGGATCAACTGATCATATTGTGGTCAATTCTATTCTTACTAGTCAAAGAGGAGGAACAATTCCAATTTGAAATAGCCACCCATTCTCCATCCTCTCACTACTCTGATTTACCAATATTACCTATTAATCTTCCACGACTCCTCACTAAAATTTTCTTTTATCTAATATGGTAGAGTGAATTTACACACCATACTTATGTTCTATTGTAACACTTATTTTGATCTGTATTCTATAGCCATTCCTCCTTTTCACCATGATCTATCTTCTATTGTTGTGCACCATCTTCTTTTGTATAACAAGAATTGACCCTAGACGTAACTTGATTTAATTGATTTCATAGGTAGAATGATGTAATTCATACCCTATATGTATTCAATTGATTTCATAATAATAATGTTTTAATTGATCTCATGCATGTGAATTTTCATTGTAAAAGATGTTAGGTCTTAGCTCTTTAGATGTAGTTGAAAGAGCTTTGTATTGTCGTGAAATACAAATGTGAATGAATTATTTGTATTTATATGAAATGTCAAGATAACACCAATTTTCCTTAAATACTTTTATTGTATTACATTCAAGTTTAGAAGGTACATAATTTTTTTCTATGTCTTTGATCTATAAAATTATGTGATGGAAAAATTTCATATTTGTGGAATAAAATTTTATAACCCTAAAATGAGTTTCATTTTACAAAGAAATATTTCATATTTTTATAAATAATAATAAAAATGATGTTAGAATTTTCATTGTAGAGAAGCCAAATTTTGAAAGTTTGTAGTGAGTTTCAGTTCACATAATCTTATGTAATATTTTGAATCATTAGTAGATCAGCATAACATTTTCTAGTACACCTAACAAATATCTAAGCATATCTGTATTTAGGTTGAAGCATTGATATATGTTTTCATTGTGAAATAAGAGACTATAAATTTTAATTCAATAAAATGATGATAAATATATATGTTGATGGTTTTATGTTTATCAACACTTTAAGTACTGTATGAGATATATCTGAAGATATTTTATATAACTTAAATAGGAATGAGGACACAAAAACATATTCCACTAGGTGAAGTAAGCTAAGATGTCATGATGATTAATTTTGTAATATTCAAGTTTTTTACTAATGCATTTGAATTACACACTTCCCCCTTCTTGTTTCTTCTTATGGCTAAGGGACTAAGACACACTTCTAAATCTATTGTAGTGAATCAACACATCAAGTATATTAAAATCCACAACCAGGACTTTTCCTTATCTCACCAAGAGTTTTTCAATCAAACTCTCTTAATAGGAACTCTTTCTATAAGAAAATATTATAATTTCAAAAGGATTCTCAATGACTTCTAGAAAACATCTATAACAAGTATCAATATAACCAACCCAAACTATTTTATTTAATATGCCTCAAATTGTTTATATTAACATTACTTGTACTCTCAATTTTGAAAAGAGATCCCTTCTATCTAAACACTTAGGTGTCCCTCTCATGGAAAACACTCTTAAATTATTTTGTTGGGAGGATCTTCCGTTAACATTTGAGAAAAAGAATCGCAAGGTAGACCTTCAGATCCCTCAACATAGCTAGGAGATTGATTCTTATCAAGTATTTCATACAAGAAATTCCTCTCTACTTTTCTTAAACCATGGTCACTTGAAAAGCTATGATCCACGAGATTTAATCACTATAAAGTTTGTTTGTTTGGGGTGGAAAAAATATGGTATAGAATTAGGATCTAGTAGCCTAGTAAAATCCATGTAGACATAAAATGAAGGGAGAAATTTTTCTATGTCACACTAAAACTCATAGTGCTATCATGGCACTAAAACGTGGTGGCACTAGCTTCATTCCTAGAATGAAAAATGGGGGAAAATATAGAAGATAAAATATACCTAAAACATTGAAGAAATACACTTTATATATGCTAAGGTGAACATAAAAGGCTCACATATTTGGAATACTTCATGGAAGAACAATTTTCTCATTCAGAATCGTCGTTTCTATGAAAGAAAAGAAGGAATATTGGCCTTATTTTGGGAAGATTCACGAAATCAAGTGCTAAAATAAAAAAACTTTGATAACGACCAAAAATTTCAAATGAACATAGAGAAAAAAGTAAATTTAGTAATATCTCATTACTAGGATAATCCATCAAACCTCTCAACGTACAAACCTTAACTTAAATTTTTTCAATCCAATAAATATTTTCACATCTAGTGGTATGCGCTACAATTAAGATAGATATTTGTTGGTTGTTGTCTACTGATACATATACATATATGTACACACACACACACACACACACAAACATATCTTTGTTTTTGTAAGTTGTGATCCATAAAATACCATGGATATTCCACTGCACAAGTCATCACAAATGATTTCATAAATATTTTCTATAATATGAAAATCTATAGTACGACGATTAATTTTCCTTATGTTTTTTATCTTTTATAAATTAATTTTTCTTCTTATCCATGGAATATATAAAATGTGGAAAATGGAGAAAAAAATACAAGAATCACTTTAAAAACCACAATAACACAATATACAATATGGGAAATCCTTTTAGGAAAACAAGCACAACTGAAAGGTAATGTTATTCTTCTCTCTCATACTTTGAACGAAAATGGGGAAAATACAAAGGAGTGAGGCTTGTGGCCCATAGTATATTGTAGAAAAGAACACTCTCGATTACTCCTCCTCTGTGTGCACTTTTAGATACTATGCTCTAATATGGAAAAATATGCACTACAATCGAATTAAACATTTTTTCCTCCTAGTGGCTTGGTTATAAAACATATTGACAACCATTAGTGGTTTAATTTTACCTATTCAATACTCAATATTACTCATAGCTCAACTCTTCTACATTTTTATTCATAAATGGTAATTTTTCTAGTCCCTCTTCCACAGGTAATGGGGTTGACATGGCATCCTCTAAAATAATGGTAGATAAAATATGAAGATCAACATTTGGGTGGCTTAAGTTTTGCATATGTAACCCATTTGAGGACTTTACTGTGTTGATGGAAATGAATTTTAGTATAAAATAGTTCCATGGGATCTCTTAAAAGCGAGTTTTTTTGTACCCCCAAAAAATCATTAAATGCTCCAAATGACCTCTAGAAGGTTTTAAGCCTCAACTTACCAAATTGGGACTTACCAGTAAAAATGGTACTTTGAGATAATTCCTCTAATTTTTCCACTCTAAAATCATATGGATGGATGAAAAATAATATAATAATCCAGTCAAGATCATACCTCCCCATTTTTGGAGGCTTCTATCCCATAAAAGTTTTTACTACATGAGGTGAGAAAACGTTTCCTCTAACTTGTCCATACAGTATCATTTATCCTTGCTTGAAAGCTATGATTCCAACCAAATATGATAGAGGTCATGTTTTCCCTGTCTTGTAGGTCTATACCTATTCTACAAAATTCTATTCTCTATCAAATATACCTAGGCATCTTGTACCAAATCCCATGCAGAAGGAAGCACTTCTTCCTCTTCTTGATACACCATGGAAGTCTCACATATTTTAATATTTTCCACATTTACTACTAAGTAGATACATGTGTATGGGGGTAGATTGACTTTATAGGAAATATATCCAACCTTTTCTAGTATCTCAAAAGGACAATACCATAAGAATTAATTTTCTTACTAGAACCTTGTAGCGTCTTAGTTGTTTAACTATAACAATACTATGTCTCCTACTCTGAATGACTTCTATGTATCATGTTTATCATGCCTGGCCTTGAATTTTTCATGTAACTTCTATAGCATCCCATGTAATTGTATGTGGATCTATCTTATTTTCTCAACAAATTGTTATGCCCTTCAAGGACCCTCTATAATATCCTTTCTCACTCATTCTTATTTTCCATATGAAATATCCAAAGGTGAAGGTGGAAAATATCCAAGACAAGCTTCAGATGGAGAAATATAAGAAAAAGTGTAGATTACTCCATTGTAAGATTGTTTTATTTTTACTAGGTTTCATCCCAAGTAGTCAAATGCTTCTAATTGTAACCCCTCAAAATCTACAGCAAAGTCTTGTTGACTACTTTTATTTTCCCATCCTTCTATGAATGAAATTTTATAGACCTCTTCAACTTCATTTCCATATTATCCTACAATGTAACCCTAAATTCATTGATAAATCTTGTGTCCATATTTGGAACCATTCTCCTTGGTATCCTAAAGTGCACCCAAACCTATCCAAGGAAGAAGTTGTTGCTTCTTTCCTACTGATGATATTTTTACAAGACATGAGAATGCACATCTTGCTAAATCTATCAAATACCATGAAAAGGTAGTCATGTCCCTTCCTTGTTGTTGGTAACATTTCCATAATGTCTGTGGAAATTATTTAACTAAGATGATTAGGCTACGGTAAGGGATGGTATAGAGCCTATTTCCTACTATTAGGCTTGTTCGAACAAATAAACGCACATCTTCTTAAGAACCTAGATACATATTTTTTCATCTTAGGACAATAAACATACGCCTATATGTTGGACACTATTATCCATACACTAAAATTACCTATAACATTGCAAGCGTGAGTATATTTAATTAGTTTCAATCACTCACCTTTAGGGAAACATAAATTTTCCATCTCGTAGGGTGACCAACTCTAGAGGTTATAGTCAAATATGCTATCTAAATTTTTTGCATGACTCTAGTTCTATAACCAGTAACACATCTCCTCAAAGTCCTCATCCTCTATATATTCCTCTTTGTATGCATCATGAGTGAAAAGGTCCATGCACATTAGAGTTCCCAAAGCTATGACCCTTTATGTTGCTTGCCTTGAAAAAATGTTTGCCAACTTTTTTGTGATACACTTCTTATACTTGATTACTAATTGAAACTATTGTAAAACCCCATCCATTTGTTTGGAATTAGGGGAACTTGAAAATAACTCTAAATTTTCCTATCCCTCATCTTTAATTCACTACTTTTCCAGTTCATAAACCTTTAAAATAAATAAAGGTTAAAAATGTAAATATGCTAGAATGTAATTATATATATGGAATTCTAAAATATAATGGTTACAAATCAAAATGATTATCTTAGTTTCTATAATAACAATAGGAAATTCTAAAATATTGTAATTATAAATATGAATTATTATTTTAGTTTATATAATATAGTGGGTTTTAATTTATAAATGCTATTTATATTTTATATATTTTACATCTCTAGAAATAATTTTATTTTTAATTATATATTTATTAATTAAATTAATTAATATGTTTATTAGTTATATGTTCTAAAATATCAATGTCATGAAAATGAAACATTACTATTTTCTTGGGGGGTTGGGGGCGGGGGGGAGATTGAAGCTAGAATCCCATGGAACATTTTTTGTCGACAGGTTTGAAACTGGAATACCATGGAACATAGAATTTTATTATCAAGTGTTACCAACCTATTTTTCTCCCTAGGGTTAGTATTCTTGGATATTATGTTAATTGACTAATATTTAGGCCTCAAACTTCTTTTTTCCAGTCAGGACACCTGATCAGTTGGATGATGACTTATCCGTGCAACTAAAAGTTTCTAGTCACTGGAAGCATGCCTTATCTTGGGTACTGCAGGCTATTTTTCCTTGTTCTATGCCTGCAACGAGTGAATCTTTATAGAGTTTTTTGGTGCCTAGGAGATTAGTTTGACTCATCACTTATTTGAGTTGGGAAATACTTGCTATTGAGAAGCTTCCATAACTTCTCTCCATCTCGAGCCTCTACATTCATCCTCTTTGGAGCACTCTTCACTATATTTATATTGGACCACTTGAGAGGGTCAAGCTAGTTTTTGGATTAGGAGGTTATGCTTTGATATCATATTTTTAGTGAGAGAGACACAATTTGTGAATGATATGATGCTAGAGTATTTTTTGTTCATGCATCTTTTCCTTTTTTAGTGGGGAGACTGTATTAGATTTTGGAGAGACAACTTGGGTGAAGGTATACTTGTATTTTGGTTTTGGATCAATAGAGATATATTTTCCTTTCCTATATTTACATGTTTGCAACAGTGATACACGTTATTTCTATGATGTTTTGAGATAACGATCTTTAGAGGGATATCATTTATCATCCTTGAGTCTTTATGGCTATGTGTAGGTGTTGATATCGAGTGAAAATGAAGCAAATATCTTGAGTGGAGCACAAGGATTCTACTACGGATTCAAAACCCTTCACTGACCTACAAGGAGGCGAGTTGCACGCCCTTTCATTTATAGCATATAGAATTATTTTCTTGTTGCAAGTATCATCGTTAGTTGGGAATTGATTATCTATCCATTAACCATTTTTCTCTTGTTTTCTGGTGATCTTATGAAGATAAAAGATCATGGAGCAATAGCTCCTTGCATGTAAATTTCATTACAACATAACTAGTTCTTTCAATGTGATCTAGATCTTTTAACTTCAAGGATGCATTCAGAATTCCATATAAAATATCATATTAACCAAATTATTTAACACATGAAAAACAAGTGGAAATCATAAAGTAACCATGAGATCAAAGGCACACAAACAATTTGATTACGAATTTCACCCAATGTTGTCTACGTGTCCAGGCCCTGATCAAAGTAGGGAGGCCTTCTTTTATTAAGTGGTATCAAAGAAATCAGTTACAAGAAACTTTAGAAAAATGGACTTTATACCTCCAATTTGGATGATGGCATGAAAATGGAGAGCTCTGCTAGAGAAATAGACTGCGCCGATCGATTTCTGGCATGACAACATGCAAAATCGACTATAAACTTTTCAAATCTTGACACTCACACATCTAGACTTCTAAAGGAATATTTTCAACATCTCAATGATTCCCTCGCTCATGGTTCCATAGCCTCTTCCGCTCAAGGCTCCATGCTTGAACCTCCACCACTCCTCGGCCGCTCTTTGTTCGAATGACCTATGAGTGCTTAAACAATATTGGTGTGCTAAAGTTAACAAGGTAATGAGTCATGGCTTGTTGGTAACCAATAGCAGATTATGTGGCAGCGGGCTTGGTTCAAAACCACCCACCCCAATTTTATACAGTGGCATCTATTTATATATATATATATATATATATATATATATATATATATATATATATATATATATATATATATATATATATATATATATATATATATTGTTCGGCAGCTCGAAAGTTTGTTATAATTCCAACATCATCATATCATGTTGTCTCAACGGTTATTTCACGTGGTTCTACCGTTTATATGCAGTATGTTTATATTAATGTAGTTCAGGGGTTTGGTGGGTTTTTCGAGGGTGGCCCTCCGACCCAATAAACCCATTTTTTAAATATATTATATCAGATCGCAGGGTGGGGTGACGGGATTGGTGGTTCGCTACCCCAAAAATTATAATTATATATAGATAGATAAGAAAATGGTTAAAAATCTTCCACTAGAAAAAAAAAAGGGTATTAGACAAGTTAAAGAGGCGAAACATTCTCCCATTCCGACCGTTTTTTTCATGCACTGGGATTTTGCCAAATTGTTGCCTCATGATTGACCGTTGCTTGTTCCAGTTTGACCAGAAATTTAACTAGATATAACTTGAGAATACAAACTCAAATTTGAGTGTCTACACCATTGGAGTCAGGGCGATGAACACTTCGATATGGTCCTAGTTTCACTTCCATCTTACGTCTTTTATTTTTGAGCTATTTGCAAGGCCACTTCTATTTGTAGATCCTCCCGAATCATTCATCCACAATAGTTAGCTTTTGGACCGCCAAAATATTATCAGTAAATTGGAAAGTGAGGAAATTTCTCCCTTACCTTCTCCTTTTCCATCCATCGATCCTTACTTGGATGCATTCCTTTGAAACCAATTCGAATGTACTCCACATCTCTCCATTGTGAAATCCTAGTCTTCCTATCGGGAATGATCTAATATGGTAGCTTGTCGAAGTATTCAAGTGAGAAATTGTCTACTGTAAGATCCTGTCAGACCTCTTTGGTGTCCATGATCAACAAAGGCTCATAAAGCTTCCAATTCTCAATGTTCACCACTGAGTACATCTGCATGTATGCTACAAAATTGAGACGAAACACATTGTCTCTAATCTTCTCTAATATGGTAATTGGGACATATCAGATTGGTCACAACTCATTTCCATCCCCTTTCATTTTTTCCTTGCTAATGTGGAACCATACTTTGTCTCAAACCTGGAATTGGTGATCGACTCAGTGTTTGTCATGTCTAGTTTTGTATTGAGCTTGACTCTTCTCCAACTACTTCGGTACTACTTGGTGAATCAACTGAATTTTCTTACTTAACTTCAATGATTTGTCCTTGTCATCTAGCCCACTAGAAACTTCGTCCCTCCCAAAGACCATGACTAAGAGATTGTTTAGTAAATGACCAAAACAAGTCTCGAACAATGAGCTCTACGTGGATGAATGCAATGTTTGGTTGTATTCATGTTTTACAGAAGGAAGTTTCTCATCCCACAACTTGGGATGCTTGCCACAATAGCCTCGGAGTAAGTGTATCACTACACGGTTGGAAGCCTCTATTTGTCAGTTACTATGCGGATGAAATATCATGCTCCTCTTCAAGTTGGTGTCCATCGTTCTCCATAAACTTGTCCAAAACTGTCCAAGAAAGTGACTCTCTCGATCATACACAATGGATTTGGGTAGCCCAAAGTGGACCCATACAAATTGCAAGAAGAGATGATAAGTATTATCTGTAGTGACTTACTTTTTACAAGGAATTAAGACACATTTTTCTAAATCGATCCACAATGACATAAAAATAGTCATGACCTATCCTAGGAAAAGGAAAACCACCTACAAAATCCATCGACACACTTTCCCATGGAAGACTCAAAACACGGAGTGGTGTATAGAGCCCAAGTTTTCTATTAGTGGTATTTCCAACTAAACACAAAAAACATCCCTTTACATATCGAGTCACAAACATTTTTCATGTGAGGCCAATAATACAACCTCTGAAAATGACACAAATTTTCCCTACACCAAAATGACCCGACACAAGAGAGGTATGTTCATCTTTGATTACATGTATTCTTTAATTGGTGGGGATACAAAGTTTTCCATGGTGAGACAACAAATTTTCCTTCAAATGGTAAATATCCACCTGCAATCCATGAGTTAGATTTACATAAATCTCCTTAAAATCATCATCATCAACATACTATTTAGCATAACTTTCAAAATATAAAGAGGCATTTTGAAAAACCATAGATGCAAAAATAGGAGAGTGAGAATGCATATATAGCACTTTATTTTTGGTTCCCTTCTTGTATTTTATCACCAAGTTGAACTACTGAAGGAATACCATCCATCTAAAATGACATGCCTGTTGAATTTTGGTATGTGATTGAAGGTACTGCAAGGGCTAGTGATTTGTGTGAATGATAGTCTCATTTTCGATCAAATAATGCTTCCACTTCTTCATGCTTTAAACCGGGGAATACAACGCCTTGTCATATCTAGGATAGTTCACAACATTTTGGGAGAATGTCTTTGAATGGTAACATACAAGTTTCCTCTACTGCATCAAAATTGGTCCCATGGCATAACTCACGGCATTGGTCTTCATCTTGAAAGGTTGTTGGACGTTAGCAAAGGTAAAAAATGGTGCGGTGATAATCTTCTCTTTCCGTGCATCAAAGGATTTCAGCTACTTTCCTCCCTATTGGAAGGTCTGCTTCACACTTGTCAATGCATGTAAGGGGGATGCAATGAAAGAGAAGTTGGAAATTAACTTTCTCCAATATTGTACAACACCCAAAGAACTATGAACCTCTGTAACATTGGTGGGTTTATGCCACTTTACAATCACATCAATTCTGTAAGGATCTATTTTCAATTGTCCACCACCGACAATGTGACATAATAAAACCAAACAGGTCTTCTGAAACTCACATTTTGACATTTTGACTAAAAAATTTCGTTTTGCAAAACATCAAGCACTTTTTTAACATGACACACATGATCATCTGATGTCCTATTGTAAACAAGAATGTTATCAAGATACACAAGTACAAAATTATCAAGAAAAGGCATTAAAATATCATTCATCACCCTCATGAATGTGGGTAGAGCATTACATAATCTGAATGGCATCACCAACCATGCAAACAAGCCAGGTTTCATCTAGAATGCAGTCTACCATACATCCTGTTCTACAATCCTAACCTGATGATAACCATAGTGCAAGTCTACTTTTGTGAAATATATAACATCGTTCAATTGATCTAATAAATCATCAATGCAAGGGGGAAGGTATTGATTCTTCATCGTTATTTTTTTGAGCGTTTTGTAATCCACACACATTATCCATGTGCCATCCTTTCTCAGAACTAACATGATAGATGACCCACACAGAGAATAACTTGGTCTTATGACCCCTTGGTTCAACAATTTCTATACTTGCTTCTTTATCTCCTCCATCGCAATGGCTGACAACTTGTACATACCAATGTTCAGTAAAGGAGCATCCTACTACAAGTGAATCTCATGTTCGATCTCATGCTTTGGACGCAACTCACTTTGTTCCTAAAAAGGCTCATGATAGTTAGAAACAATTTCATACAGTTCCTTATTATGAGTGGGATCACAACCTTGGAAAGCTTCATATGTCTCGGTATATTTTTCTCTCACAACCATGAGCATGCACCCTTTGCTGGAATTAATCAATCTCTTCATCTGACCTGCACTTACAATACTGACGTTGATTTTTGCACAATGAGCTCTAACAATGTATTCCACCTCATATTTCATGAGATGATACTTGTTTTCATGGTGAAGGAAAATTTATTTCCTATCATACAAATACAGACTTCCCAATACAACACCATAGATATCCAAGGGTATAACATCAAGATCAACTTCATCAACTAGTTTAGATGAAATCACAAATCTAGGTCTACACTGCTTGGTCACATGTAAGTTTTATTTATCACACACCTAACCAAGACGGCATAGTTTCTGAATGAGGCTTGGTCTTTAGTCCTATATTTTTAACCAAGTATTCTTAAATCATATTTACTTGTGAGCCTGGATCAAACACATTTGCCACTTTAGTATGTTTCATTATGTCTCTAATGTGGAACAATTCAATTCTCTTTCATTCGTTAACATGTGGATCATTTAAGGAACTTGTAATTGCATGTGATTTATAATTTTGATTAGTACAAAGAGAAAGAGTATGTTGTGTTCCCATTGCCATGATCAATTTCTCCTCACTAGAATTAGATCTAAGGTCTTGTTGTGTGGTTTCCACCATCTTTTGCTTTCCCTTTCCAATAAATCTCTTTGGTTTCAACTCCATATGCAATTTCCAACATTGTTCATCATCATGATCTTCCTTCTTGCAATGTGTGCAAGATGGCTTCACTCCTTCCTCTTTCTTGATTATAGCTACCTTATTGTCCTTTCCCTTGCCTTTTTCTTTGAACTTGCCATTATGAGGTTTGCGAAATGATTTCTTTTGTTGCTCTTATTTTTCATTCTTTCCCCTTCGTTCAAGCTAAATGGCCTTCACATTGGCCACACCAATAGTAGTAGGCTCAAATAATAAAATATAATTCTAATGTAACTATGTAAACCACCAATATACTTTGTTATAGATTTGGATGAATCAAGTGAAATGACAAAATCTTATGCTTATTTTCTAAAATCCTCTATGAATCTTTGTACATTTTGACCCTTTCCTTGCCTTGAATATTTCCATTCCATTAAATCCTTTTGTTGATAACCCAAAGGGTAAAACTGATCTTTTGATGAGGAAACAAAATTGGACTAAGTAGAAAGGAGATTACCCAAGTTGTTGCTTCCTTTCTGCAAATTTCTCTCCCACTAGATGAGAGCAGTGCCACTCAGCTAAAGAGATGCTAATTGGATCTTTGCCTCATTTTCCTCAATCAGCTAAATCTAGTAATAATCCTCGATCTATCTAATCAAATTGTTTAGTTTCTCTACATTACATTGATAAAAATGGCTTCTTAAATGTATTCCTATGATACCCATTAGAGTGATGGGAATAAGAAGAAGAAGAACTATCATTAGAGAATGGAGAGCACAGTTCAAGAGGATCTTTCATGCAGTGACTTCTGCATACCATAACTTTAGAAAATAGTAATTAAAAGAAAAAAATAGCAATTCTTCGTATCTAGAAAAAGATTGCTAGAGTTCATTGTAAAGGGAGGAAGGGATTATTCTCCATTGGGATACTATTTATTATTTGATATTTGTGTAATTTGTATCTTGTTTTTCTTTGGGCTGCATCATTTGGTATCAGAGCAGGAAGATGGATGGAAGAGGAAGAGGAAGAGAAGGTCTTGCTCAGATGCAGCGAGAAATGCAGAACCTTCAAAGGTAAGTTGCAAATCTTACAAACACATTCATTAACCAAAGAGTAATATGAAGAGAAATGTGTGATGAGGAGAAAGACCATGAACATGAAGATCAACAAGTAGAACAGCATCTAGGGAACTTAACTTATGAAGAGAGATTTCTCTGGGCTCTAGAAGGGAGAAGCGATGGGGTAAAAATGTAAGCCTTGGACTATGCAAGGAGTCTTAAACCAGAGGAGTTGATAGATTGGCTTAACGCCATGGAGAAATTTTTTGAATGGAAGCCTATGACAGAGGAGAAGAAACTGAAATTTGCATGCACCAAATTAAAAGGTCACACCATGATATGGTGGGATCATGTGCAAAAAGACAGGGAAAACAAAGGGAAAGGAAAGATTCAAACTTGGAGCAAGATGGAGAAAAAGTTGTGGCATAAATTTTTTCTGTTGGACTATGCCCAAACCCTTTTTCGTAGATTTCAGAACCTAAAGCAGAACCTGTCTACCATGGAATAACTCACACATGAGTTTTATCAATTTTCCATTCACGTGGATCACAAGGAAACTAATGAGCAATTGGTTGCAAGGTATGTGAATTGTTTGAAATTTACTATTCAGGATGAATTGAGCATGCACACGATTCAGAATGTGGAAGAGGCATACCAATTAGCCTTAAAGGCTGAGGAAAAGAAAAATCATCAATTTTCTCAAAGGAATAGGGGAGCAAGAAGGGGAATCTCAGCTCCCTCACGGGGTGGTTTCAACGTTGGTAGAGGTGAATCATCTCATACAACTATGAAAGTAGAAGATACATGACAAAATAACCTGACCCAACCATGAGGAAGTGGATTTCAGAGGGGTCAAGGTTATGGCAGCGGTAGAGGAAGACCTTTTGTTTGTTTTAAGTGTGTTGAAGAGGGTCATCGATCATTTGAACATCTGAAATTATTATATACGAGTGCCAAGGCAAGGAGAAAAACCAAGGTTAAACTTGGCCCAAGCTAAAGATGAAGAAGAAGTGGTTGACTTTCAAGTTCCACCAAATATGGGGAAGAACCTCATGATGTAGAGAGCCATGGTGATTTCGGAAGAGGAGCGAAAATAGAGCAGCAACTATCAGGATTCTTGGCTTCGGACAAATATCTTTCGAACTATATGCACTTCAGGAGGAAAGGTATGTCAAGTTATTGTTGATAGTGGAATTTGTGAGAATATGATTTCCAAAGAGATGGTAGAAAAATTGAAGCTAAAAAGTGACATGCATCCCCACCCTTACTGAATTGCATGGTTCAAAAAAAGGAATGAAGTCACCGTAAATAAAATATGTTTAGTCAAATTTTCCATTGGTAAGAATTATAAAGATGAAGTTTCGTGTGATTTAATTCCAATGGATGCATGCGACATTTTGTTGGGGAGACCATGGAAGTATGACAGAAAGGTCGTCCATGATGGAGAGAAAAATACTTACACCTTTTGGAAGGATGGAACTAAGGTCATCTTATTGCCCCTTAAAGATGAATTGAAAGCCAAGAATCTATTGTTAGAAAAATAGTTTGTAAAAGAAATAAGCATAATAGGTTGTTTCTATGCATTAAGGGTGAAAAACGTAGCAGGGCAAGATGTCCCAATACATACAGAAGTAGCCAAGATCCTAGAAGAGTATGTTGATATTATGCCCAATGAATTACCTGATGGACTACCACCAATGAGAGATATTCAACATCACATTGATCTGATTCTAGGATCATATTTACCTAATCAAGAAACCTTTTGGATGAGTCTTACGAAACATGCAGAGCTTCATTGACAAGTGGAAGAACTTATAAAGAAAATTTGAATGAGTTATGATGTGGAATTTTACGCAATCATACAAGCATTGCAACATTGGAAGCATTATTTAGTGTTGAAGGAGTTTTTGTTATTCACTGATAACATTGCCTTAAAATATGTAAATACTCAAAAGAAATTGAACAGTAGACATGAAATGTGGGTCCCTTTCTTGCAAGGCTACAATTTTTTTCTCAAGCACAAATCTGAAAAAAAAAAAGCAGGTTGTAGATGCTTTGAGTAGGTGTGTTGTTCGTTTAACCACTATGGAAAATCAGGTAATTGGGTTTAATTCAATCAAGGATATTTATCTGTTTGATCCTGTTTTTGGAAATATTGTGGAACATCTGAAGAATCTAGATGTGGGGAATGCGGGCCTTGTTTGTGATGAATATTTCCTACAAGATGGTTACCTCTTCAAGAGAAAACAACTTTGCATTCCAACTGGTTCTATGCGAGAACATATTATCACGGAGCTTCATATTAGTGGCTTGGAAGGGCATTTTGGGAAGGATAAGACATTGTCCTTAATAGTGGATAAGTATTACTAGTCGACGATGAAGAATGACATCACCAAGTATGTAGAACAGTGTAGGATTTGTCAATGATCTAATAGTCACCTTATGAGTGACCTCATTTAAATATTTATTACATGAAGGTATTACAGACTCATGTGCTGGTGTGCGCCCATGCTATTTAGGCAACGGATTGATCATATTTCAAATACACAGACACTTGAAATGGAACACAACAGAGAAATATATTAAGCAATTATAAGAACACAACAATTTAATAAGGAGTTCACCCTATCCTCCAGGGCTACGTCTCTGGTCTAGCTCTTAGTGGTAGCCTTCTTTCACTATGTCTTAAAGCAGAGAATTACAATGAAGGAGCTCAATATAAGTCTCCAGAAATAGAATTTTCTTGGCAGGTGGTTCTTTGATGCCCCAAGCCACTAGAGTACATAGATTCTTTTCCTTACTAGTTCTATGACCTTTTGATCTTTAACGGAGAGAGCCCAATGTGGTGCTCAATCGGTAGAAATTTTGAATAATATGACACTTATTCATAGATATTATCCCGATTATACACTATTGTGGAATACATGCATAATACATAACCTCCTCTACGTTGATCATCAATTTAGAAGCATTAAAAATAATGAAACATCAATCGCATGCGCACATTAAAATAGTATGTAACCTGGGGAAAGCATACAAATGAAAACCCCACACTATTTGTATATTATAATGATTGAGAACATGTAACAATACATGGTACAATACTCCTCACAAGTACTCAGTACTATCCCCACCTGTTACACACAAACTAGCTCAGATCTGATGCCTCAAATCTCCTCCACTGTTTTCCTGCCTCCACTGCGCAATCCTGCATGAGAATAATGATGAATGGCTGAAGCAAACTCATATTTTCTTCGCTAAACCATGCAATCCTCATTGGCATTACTCAATCCCACTGATTGTGCAAGATCTCATGCACAACTATAGTCACAACGGATAGCAATCTCAACCTCTAACACCTGTCTCCATAAATTGTCCATGCACTGAGATAACTGATGTATTCTTTAGTTGCTTTATGAGTTAACAATTAGTGAATTAATTTAACAATTAATTCACATCACTCATCACTAGTGTATTTTCAGTTAAACTAAATACAACTAGTTTAACCAAGTCAAACTGAACACAACTTCATCAACTCCACAATCAACTTCACCAAACTCAACCACATGAGTTCTAGTTGAAGTCCTGCATGCAATAGCTCAACTGACCCACAAGAAAAGCGTATTTCCTTCTGACAGCTACATGTGACACATCTGTAGCTCAAACTGAAGTGCTTCAAGAGGATAAGATAATGTTTATAGTCCAAATATTATTAAGAGCTAATAATACTCGATTGTTCTAATTTTAGCCTGGCAGTCTAAAAATAGACTCCGCCCATGTGTCTCAAAGTAGAAGTCCATCTATTTTTACCAACATGACCAATCATCCACAAATAGCATCCTACAACTCATGGACCATGATCCATATGTCTAAAAATAGACATAGTCTAAAAATAGACTTTTCACTAAGCTCTATCATCTTGTTGCATTTTCAACACTCCCTCTCAACAAGATATGGATTATCAGCAACCCTTATCCTGCAACTCTAGAATGTTCTACATGCAACACACTTTCCCAGTCTACTTTCTCCAACAACACTTGGAACAAAAACATGCCCAACTGACCACTCTGTTGGGCTAGGAACATACTCTGATGCTGAAGCTCTACCTGCTACTGACAAGTGCTCCCTCTCTGACACCTACGCTACTGCAACACCTCCATGCATCTCACACCATTGCACAGCTCTCTGTGACACCTAGCACTGTGCAAAACACTTGTTCCTCTCGCATTACTGTAGCCTGCTAGCTATGCACTATCCTGGGATTCCCTACACTGTCACTCTCTCTACCACTCCATCTGCATCTGTCTCTACCCAATCAGTCAGTTCCTGCTGTTACACAGTAATTTGTCACCATCCCTGTTACTCCTTTCCCGCACTTTGGAGGACTCGTTCCGGGACCTGTGAGAAGTGACATAACTTGAAAACACTTGCATTATGTTCCCCTAAGAATGGACTTCATATGCCCTGAAGACATCTCGTGCAGAATATCCTTAAAAAGTCCCCTTTTTCCATTAGCGCGGATCCACAGTGTATTACCCGTGCCAATGGGGGAAATCCTCCAAAGAGGGCATGCCAGTTGGCGCTCTGTCTCAGAGTTATACCTGCGCCAACTGAGTTTGGGAAAGATTTTTAACAAACGCATGCCCAAAGGTTTTTTCATTTCGACTCATGAAGATTTTTAAGGATAATGCCAATCTCATGGATGTTGAGATTCATCGTATCTCCCTTTCCTTTATCTATAATAGCTTTTGAGGATAAACCCAATCCCATGGATGTCCTGATTCATTGTATCTCCCTCTCCTCCATCTATAAAAGCTTGTTCCATTGCCTTTGACAAGCTAGTTTAAGCATAGGGAGAATTATACTTTTGGAAGTCTGAGAGATTGCTGTAAGAGTCTTCGTTGCATTCATAATCAAAGAGAGAGAGGCTTGTTCCCAATCCCAACAAGCTTTGCAAGGTATATGTAGTTGATCACCCAGCCAAAGGAGGATTTGACGTGAGAACTATGGTTGTATTCTTCTTTGCTGATTACCAATAATAGATGACTATCATTATGGTTCCACTCTTGTTGGTCATTGAAATGATGTTTGAGTTATATCTTTTCTGACTGATATATAATTGCATCTATTGGATTTTATGCTTGTATTAGTGTCATTCTTTGCATGTCCAGGTGTCCATTCACTGATATCGTGAGGATTGTGATCGGCCGGAGCAAAGGAACGGGAGTGTCAACTCTTCTACAACACTAGCATTGGAATCCAAGTAGGCTCTCATCATTTACCTTTAATTTGTAATTAGGAACCTACGTGGTAGCATTGTTTGATTGTTGCTAGACCCATTCTGGGCTAGTGTGGATCGCCTATGTCCGCAGAGGGGATTTACCTCTCCAACAATTTGGCGACTCCACTGGGAAATGCTATTTGTTGTTTGATTCGTAAACTTTGGACGGAGCCTGAACTATAGCCAGGTAGCCTTCGAAACGCTATTGCTCTGCATTAGCGAAGTAGATCAACGCCACTTCAGTCAATCTCTGGTTTGGTTTACGAACTAAACAGTTTGGATTTTTTCTTGTATCTTTGCTTTTCTCTTGTTTTGCTTGCTTAGATAAGATTTCTGGGTTGACTTTTTAAGTTGTCTCTTGCTGTTTCGTCTGTCTGGATATTGTTGATCGAGCCCTAGACTGCTTGTTTTTATTTTTAAGCTAGAAAACTTGATTAGCGCGATTTTTTGTCTGACAGTCGTGCCAGTGGGCGCATGTTGCACAAAAGCAACTTGCGACAATCCCTTAAAAGCGCGATTTGCAGCCTGACAGTCGCGCCAGGCCTGTGAACTTTTCTAGTTTGCTTGTTTGCAAGTCCTCTGAGCTTGGATTTCTGTCTTGTCACATCTTTTTCAACTACTGGAGTGTGTCAGAGCTTTGTTTGACTGGTTTTGACCTTAATCCTTCGGGTGTTTGCCTCTTTCCATCGATTTCACATTCCAGCCCTAGGGCATCTAGTGGCTTTGTGCATCGAGCCTTCCGTAGGAGTTTTTGGTTCTTTGATTGTCCAGTCGACTTCTTGGCTACTTTTTGCACTTGTCTAGTGGTTGTCAAAACTTTTTATTGTGTTCTTCGAGTAATTTTACCTCTTTTTCATTTTGATTTCGCTTGGGTTCGTTTGGGCTTAGATTACATAGCTCATTAAGGTCTTTGTGATTTTTCTTGGTTTGAAATATTGTCTTAGTGTTTCAGGGACTTGATTGTGTTTTCATTGAGTGAAAATTGTTTTTTTTACTCTTTGTTATTATCTCTCAAAATTTGTTTAGTGCATTTTGCCATTGAAAAGAAAACAAACAATCTCTTTCGCATTGCATTATTTAATGGAAATTAGAGCTTTTCATCGTTATTAGCAATTAGTTACTTAAAAAAAAAAAAAGTTTCGTTTATTGCCATTAGCTGCATTAGAGTCATCGTTGATTGTTTTACGATCATTTTGTTTGATTGAAAGATCTCAACTCTCTCGTAGCTAGTATTCATTGAATGAAATGATATATTTTGGCATATAGCTTGCATTTAGGAAATTTGAGAGATTACATACGGTAGGACCTGGAAACTGAAACCTAATCAAAGATCAACTGTAAAATGAACTGAATGAATCTAAAAATGCATTGGAACTTAACACATACATCTAGAGGTCTAGGCTAGAGACGTGTTCTGGCATCGTTAAACCTAGTCACTATTGTTTCACATTATGGTTGGGTGATTCCTCCTTTTGTGACTTGATAGTGTTCTAGCATGGATTTGTGCTCCCACATATCGTCGAGTATATGGGGAGACCCCACTAGGTTATCATCCTTTATCCACATGAAGTTGTGTCTGCCGCCTTACAAGCCGTAACGCACTAAACACAGCGTTCGGGAAGATTGACCGCCGTATGTAAAGTCCTTGGTTTTGATATGATTGCCAAGGTGTATATGCAGTTTTACGGATTATCTGGTAAGCCCTTTGCCTAGTTCTCCAGAGTAGTCACTTTTGATTCTTTTTGGACTCCCTAAAAGAAAAGGCTCACTTGAGCATTTGTCACTTCGCGCTCGCTAAACATTCCAAGGAGACTAGAGTCATATTTTTGTCCTTTTCTCGACTCTTAAAACATGAAAAGGTCAAGTTCAGTTCCTTTGTCTTAAAATTTATTCGGCTGCGATTCACATTTACGCGGTTAGATCTTGTTTGTGTTAGTTTGAGTAGGGTCCTTTCTTGTTAGCCTCCCTAGGATTTTGTGAAGTTTTCATCCTGGCGGAATTACGAATTTCGTCCCCTATTCCAAGTGACCAATGGTCTCCATCCTTTGCTGCTACCGAGATACCGGTTCCGAGTGATACTCTTCCTGTTATTCCAAGTATCCAACTGATTAACTCTCGTGCTCCAGGCAACGAGACTTACGAATTTCATTGGAACCCCATTTGGGAACCTTCTGAAGACGGTATCCCTTTTTGGGAATACACTTCCCCTCGTGTCTTGGCCCCACTATTTTCTTCTGATATGGAGGAAGTATCCCCTACTTCGACTGAAGAATCCATTGCGACGAGCGGTGAAATTCCTACCACAACGTAACCTATACCTGTTAGTAGCACCCCTACTGCTGGGAGACTACCTCCAGGCTATAAAGAATTAAAGGATGTTATGTCTTCTAGGACTCCCTCCATGAGTTCTATTTGGTCACAACTCGCCTTTCCCACCACGGAGCCTTTTACTCCACAAAGTTGCAGTACATCTATTACCTCAATCCCAACCATTCCAATGGTATGTGTAGCTTCTTCGACCCCCGTTTTCAGTGGTCCTTCAGCCTCTATATTCAGAGTCGTTGATCCTACGTCGAACGTCCCAGCAGAGGGGCCATACGACTAGTATTTACGACATCTTCGTAGGCCTTTGTCGTCTCAACCAACTGTTGAGATTTCGGTCCCGTTGTCAATTGACTGGGGTCCCACCTATTATCATGGTGGCCAAGTATCGTTTGTGTAACCCCAAAGGCCACCTAATCAAGACCAACAGTCATACACAGGGCAACCTGGGAGCCAACAAGGACAACCCTTCCAGGGACAACCTTTTGCCTCTGGTGGTCCATCTTTCACCTCTTATGCTCAACCTTCTGGTAACCCAGGTCAATCTTCTATTCAACAAGGCCAGCTTGGTATCCAACGAGGTTATCCTACTGGACAAATTGGTCAATTGTATGTTCACCCAAAACAACCTAATATCCACTATGGTACAACATCTGGACAAGCTGGCCAACCGTATGGTCAACCCACTGTCCAGTATAGTCAAGCACATGGGCAAGTCCGCCAGCCTCAAATCCAATCAGGCCAACCAACTGCCCAGCCCACTCGGCCATCTGGTCTGTCAGGACAACCCTCAGTTGTGGAACAACAACTCCACCCCTAGTAAGTACAACCTTTTGGGCAGGTGGGCCAACCTCAATATCGACTAGGTCACCCTTCCGGCCAAATGGCCCAACCTACAGGACATCCTTCCAGCGCTGCTCAACCAGGCACTCAAATGGTTGTTTTCTCACAAGCTCAACCCGGTTTTATGCCCCAGGCTGGACCCTAGGCCCCATCCGGTCTTCAAATGCAAGTTGGAATTCAATCTCAACCAGTCTATCAAACTCAGCCTGTTTCTCAAACTCAGTTTGGAGTCCAGCTACCTTATGGTTACCAGCAACCCAAGGGCAACCTTTGTTTGCCCCATATCAAAATTATCAACAACTGCAGGCAAATCCTTATCAGAATTACCCACAACTGTATGGTGCTCTTGCACGAAAGTTTGGTAATCAATGAAATGCTGGGGGGCAGAACCAAAATCCCTATGGACAAAACCCTATGGGGCCCGGTCCATCTGGATAAAACCCATGGGGACAACCACTAGTTGGTTGGAACCCTGGTGCTCCATCCTACCCACAGCACCAGATGTCCTTCAATCCTCAATTGCCCTTCTTAGCAACCTTAGAATTACCAGATGTGTCGAAACTGACTACTGATCCCATTCTCCATGTATTGGCCTCTTGTACCGACGAAGATTCTCGGTGATTGTCCCAAATTCGATGGTAAAGCTAATGAAGATCCTCAATCTCATGTCATGACCTATCACTTGTGGTGTACTTCGAATTCATGGCTTGATGATTCGATTCGGCTTCGCCATTTTCAAAGGGCTCTCACTGGCTCTGCAGCTAAGTGGTATATTGAGCTTACTCGTGGATCCTTTCAGGATTTTCACTTGTTGGCTATGGCATTTCTAACTCATTTTGAGTTGCCCATTTGATATGAAACTGGTACACACCTCCTGACATCCTTAAGACAGAGAACAGTTACACATATCTCTGATCATATCCATGAATGGAGACAGCGTCGACATATGATCAAGTTTTGGATTCCCGACCAACTTCTTACCAACTGGTTTACGACTTCGTTCATTCCTCCAATAGCACGGGACATTGCAATAGGGGAATGTGCCACTGAAGAGCAAGCTATCGTGCGCGCTCAGTACCTTGACTTGGTTTATTCTCAGTTTGGTACATTGTATGATTATTTTCCTAATTCCCTGAGACCAAGAACATCTAAAGCCCCGCCAACACCATCTATTGACGGTATTATTGGTTTTTTTAACTCATCCTCGAAGAAGAATTCTGCGAGCCCTAGGAAGAAAAAATCAAATGCTTTGAATGAACACACTTCTCAGGCTACACCCACTTCGAATATTACTTCCGAGGTCAATGCCATCCAGTCCACCACGGCAGACAAAGCCTCGAAAGGAAAGAAGAAAGGAAAAGGGAAGAATAAGCCGGATCAACCTAAACAGGACTCCCATAAACCTCCACTCGAGGAAGGTGCCAAGCGCAAACCCAACTATCCTTATCTTACCTATGATGACGATCATTATACCAAAGACCACCCCAGACAGTCCAAAGTTAGTCGTTTGTTGAAAGGTGCTTCTGGGACTCCTGCGGTGCTCAAAGAACCCTTTCCCTCACAACAAACTCAAATGGTGGCTGACCCCTCTCAACCTCCATCTTCCTTCGGTTCTCAAGTATTTATGGCTGGAACGATCCCTGTCAACATCAGTACTCGGACAAAAGAATATCTGTCATCTGTCGGGAAAGAGCCTGAGGTCCCCTCTAGTGCTCCTCCATCCAGTTCAAGCCCACTCCACATCGAGAGACCTAGCACTCAGACACCTATTCGACCCCCTCCAAAAGGAGTGCTCCGGAAATCTTCTTACAACCCAAATTCTCATGCTGCACAGCACTACAGTATTGTTGAGGACTTAGCTCAGACTCCGTCGGCTATTTCTGCTTTAGAAGTCCTCCAGAGCTGCCCTTCTCAGAGGAAGTCCTTGCTATCGGCCATCGGTGGCATAGACCCGGCCGACTCGGATCTGATTACTTTTGACTTGGAAAACCATACGCCGAGACTGCCTCACCAAATCACATTCCTCATACAGGTTATCATCAATTCCAAAACGATTCATTGTACAGTCATTGATGAAGGTGCTTCAACTTGCATCATGTCTGTTTCATGTTGGAACGCTAGTGGTTCTCCGACGTTGAGCCAGTCTCCCACAACCTTAGAAGCTTTTGATGGAAGAGCATCTTGTCCCTATGGTATACTCCAACATTTTCCAATCTCTTTGGAAGGGAAGACAATCAAAATGGAGGTTGAAGTTGTTGATGCTAATCTTACCTACAACCTCCTTCTCGGACGTAGCTCGACATACGCGATGCAAGCTGTAGCTTCGTCTTTATTTCGTATCATCTGTTTCCCTCATCAAGGGAAGATTGCTACTGTAGACCAGCTTTCATTCTTCGCTTCCTCTTCCGAAGGCAACATCCCTTTTGTGGATCATACCTCCAAATCATATGAGATTCTAGGAGCCGGGCTTTTTAAAGATCCCGCCCTCATGGGTGTTTTTCCACTCCCACCTCCTAACGTCGCTTCCGTCAATATGATTACTGTTCGTTCTAATCCGTGGATCCTCCCTCCCACTGATCAAGTAGAATCTTGGGGCGATGAGATGCCATTGAGTCCCGCCGAGCTCAACTACATTGAAATCATTGTTGCATCGGCTCCCTCTTCTAAACCTGCTCCTTCGAGCAAAGTTCCCGACTTGTTTGCTCCATCCTCATGGCTTGGAGATGAGACTTCTTTGGACCCTTTAAAAGAAATATTCCCTTCTGATGAAGCCATTATTGAGACGATGTCTCCCGAGGATCCTCCTTGGCATGATTATCACCATCGTTCCTCGTTTCTCCCTGCCCATCAGAATATGCTTACTTGTCTCGAACGGTTTTGTCCTTATCTCCCATTTCAAACCCTTCAAACACCTATCCAAGTTTATCAAGTGTCCTCTAAAGGAAATATGGCAAACATCACGCAAACCCAGCCTATCGACATCTCTGCGAAACCAGGGATTGTTGAACATCTTCACATTGGAGTCACTTGTACTCCGAAGGAGATTCGACTCTATACCAATATTTTTCGCGAATTTCGTGACGCCTTTGTATGGTCCTACGAAGAAATGCCGGACATTGATCCTGACATAGTGGTGCACGAGATACTCATGTATCCAGGTGCTAAGCATGTTCGTCAACGTTTACACCCTGTACAGCCCCGCAAATCTGCAGCTATTAAGGCGGAAGTGGAAAAGCTTCTTAAAGCTGGGTTTATTTACCCTATCCCACTCACAAATTGGGTCTCCAACATCATTCCGGTGAATAAAAAATAGGGTACCATTCATGTTTGTGTCGATTATCGTGATATTAATCAGGCCTGTCCTAAAGATAATTTCCCCACACCATTCATTGATCAAATTATTGACAAGTGTGCCGGAAGTGAAATGTACTCCTTTATGGATGGTTTTTCTGGGTATAACCAGATAAATATTGCCCCCACTTATCAACACAAGACCGCTTTTATTTGTCCATGGGGCACTTTTTCTTATAAGAAGCTCCCTTTCGGTCTCAAAAATGTCGGTGCTACCTTCCAACGTGCAATGTCTTACGCTTTTCATGACATTCGCCACATTGTACAACCATACCTGGATGATCTACCAGCTCATTCAGCCAAACACCAGGACCACCCTACTCACCTTCACGACATCTTTCTTTGCTGTCGACACTACCGTATCAGAATCAATCCTCACAAATGTGTCTTCTACGTTGAATCCGGCCGAATTCTCGGGTTTATCGTCTCCCGAGAGGGCATCAGTTTGGATCTCCTTAAAGTCGAGGCTATTGTGAATCTTCCTCCCCCTGCTTCTTTACAACAATTGCAAAGCTTGCAGGGTAAAGCAAACTTTCTGAGACAATTTGTTCCAAACTATGCCGAGGTGGCTAAAGGTTTCACACGGTTGCTCAAGCGAGACGTCCCTTTTCGTTGGGATACTGTCTCTCAAGAATCTTTTGAGCGTCTCAAGGGTCTCCTTGTTTCTACTCCATTGTTGCGTCCTCCGAACTATCATCGCGACTATACTTTGTATTTGGCCACCGCCGACACCACTATCAGCATGGTTCTTGTTCAAAGTGACGATGATGACACTGAGCATGTTATATATTATCTCAGACGCAACCTTTTAGACATGGAAACTCGATATGCCTATGTCGAGAAGTTGGCTTTAGCTGTCGTTTGTGCCTTCCAACGCTTCCGTCACTACATTCTGCTGCGCACTACCACCGTGGCTTCTGATTGCAACCCCATGACGTACATTTTGTCACTACAGTTGCTGGGGGGCAACTTCTCAAAGTGGATTGTTATCCTCCAAGAGTTCGACTTGGAATTTACCACTGCCATGTCTAAGAAATCCCTTGTATTCGCTGAGTTACTTTGCTCTTTACCATCTTCTTCCACGCCCTCTCACTCAGAGGATCATATTCCGGATGAGACCTTGTTTCTCATTAGCACCCTCGATCCCTGGTACGCGGATATCATTGTATATCTGCAAATGGCCTCCTTTCGCCCCGCCCTGTCCAAAGATGCTCGGTGAAGGATATGTCATCAGTCTCAAGCATACCGTATCATTGGGGATACACTATACGGCCTCGGCGCTGACTCTGTTCTCCGTCGATGTCTAACTCTCGAGGAAGCTGAGCGTGTTTTGAATGACTGCCACTCTGGTGCATATGGTGGTCACATGTCCGGATATGCCACTACCCAAAAAATCCTTCATGCTGGCTACTTTTGGCCCTCTATCTTTAAGGATTGCATTCTTGCCATCCGCTCTCGTCATGAGTGCCAGATATACCAATGGAAGATGCGTGCAACTCTCGCTCCATTGCACCCTGTTGTCACTGTCGGCCCTTTTGCAAAATGGTGCATTGATTGTACGACCTGTAACCCTCGCTCGGCTGGGGGGCATGGGTATATTATCGTTTCCATTGATTACTTCACTAAATGGGTCGAGGCAATGCCCACATTAACTGAAGACGGTCACACAGCGGCACAATTCTTGTTCACCCATGTTATCTCATGTTTCGGCATCCCTCAAGCCATCATCACTGATCAAGGGAAGCATTTCCATAATCATATGATGACAGAACTAACAACCCAGCTGGGCTTACGGCACGATAGTTCGACTCCATACTATCCTCAGGCCAATGGCCAAGTTGAAGCTATCAACAAGATTTTGGTTACAATGCTTCATCGTACCATAGGCATGCATAAGTCTAACTGGCACTTGATGTTGTTCCCTGCCTTGTGGGCCTACCGAACCTCCGTGAAGGATGCCATCAGTTTCACTCCATTTCAACTAGTTTATGGACTGGAGGCTACCCTTCCAATCGAGTGTGAAATCCCTTGATTAAAATTGGTCATTGAACTACTTCCCAACTCTACTCTGGTAGAAGAATGCCTTCTTTACCTGGAAAGGCTAGATGAGACCCGTCGCCTAGCCTCTCTGGCCATTGAAGCACAAAAGAAGAGAGTGAAAACTCACTTCAATCAGACTGTCCATCCACGTTCTTTTGTTGAGGGAGATTTAGTCCTGTTATACAATTAGGAAAACGATAAGCTGGGGGCAGGAAACTCGAGCCTATGTGGCTAGGTCCTTATATTGTCAAGAAAGTTTTGTAAAAAGGGGCCTACGAGCTAATTGACTATGGAGGGAACCCTCTCGAGAAGCCCCGAAACGGGTCGTACTTGAAAAAGTACTCTACGTGATGTTTATACACTTTGTTTTGTACATACATGTATTTTTGTAAGTGTGTTGTGTGTGTGTGTGTTTTCGTTTTGAAGGCGTGACTGCCGCTTATTGTGTCTTTCGCTTCTTGTGTAGATGTCTGATACACCTTATGTTGGTTTCGTTGATGGTGCCTGCCGCAGTACTCACAACTTGTCCTTTGCGGCGTGGGTGATCTATGATCCTCATGGCGAGTTGATAGATCTTCAAGGTGTGTGTTTGGGCTGTACCACTAACAATGTCGCCGAATATTGTGCTGTAATTGAACTACTTGTTGAAGCAATTAATCTCGGCATTCGTGCATTGGTAGTGAACCTAGACTCTCAACTTATCGTCCACCAGCTCAACGGGAAATATTCCGTCACAGACCATCGCATTCTAAGGTTGTATTTACGTGTGAGATTGTTAGAAAGGAACTTTGATTTCATTACATATCAGCATATTTCAAGACAATTGAACACATTATCTGATGCATTGGCTAACCATGTATTAGATAGACATTTGCGTAATAAATAAAGCATCATACAAGAAAGCATATAAAGCACAATAATAAAATCATATAAATAGGCATATGTATATATATATATATATATATATATATATATATATATATATATATATATATATATATATATATATATATATATAGATATATATATATATATCTGTGTGTGTGTGTGTGTGTGTGTGTCGCAATGTTCGCACCACATGCATCATATAGTTCAAAAAATAATACATGTTCATCTCAAATACATCCGGATACAACATGTCTCTCAAAAAATATGCATGAAAAAGAAACCTAGGATTCTAGTCCCGGTGGTGCTCATGATAGCACAACATCGCGTGCACCAAGCGTCTCAACAGATGATGGACATGATTAGGCACCCCCACTGTGTGCCTCTGGTATGCTAGTGGCATATCTCCCAGTATAGCGTAATCAGGAATCCCTCGGGCGAGTCCCTCGAGATTCCGAGTTAGTTCATCCCCCTCGGCACCCTCTTCTTGAGGGTCGGCTAGAGGGTGGTTCCTCCGAGCGATGGTAGACATGCCAACTGGTCGCTCTAGGCCAACATCTGCATGTATATAAAATTGTTGTTAGGAAAAACATGTATTAACAAAAAAAAACATATAAAACATCAAAAACAAAAAGAGATCTTACCCAGCACTTCATCCTACTCCTCTCCCACAGGCAGTGGGAGATCTGGGTCTCCCATGAAGTCAGTCCCTGCATATGGCCAATCCTCCACCACAATCAGCTGATGGTGGAGCCATATAAATAAATCGGGCCTCCAGGACATCTCTTGGCCCCCTCCTCCCCTGGGCATCAGTGCTACCCAGCGAGCCATCCTAGGCTCTCATGGCAAAGGATCAGCCATTATAGCTCCCTGTCCCTGAAAAATTGGTAATCGTTCCAAGAAAAACAATACCACGATTGAGCCATACCCAAACTGCTTTACCCCTTCTCGCTTGCACTTTGTAACCTGCCTCTTGATGTTGGTGGTCACTGTTGTGGCGCTGTCAAAGATGGTAGGATTTAGGCATTCTGTGGCTAACAGAAGATGGTTTTTGCTCGCCTCATGGGGCACCTGCACCCCTGTAGCTCGAGTAATGGTGAACAGTATCACCCTGAGAATCAAGTCTGGAACGGTGGGAATATCCACCTTTGCACTATTCCTTCCAAATTGTGCCCCTGGGCACACTCGGTCTCGAACTTCGGTCATCTTCTCCCCGGAAGGTCTACTCCCGGTCAAAATGGGCCTCACCCTTCTCCGTGACAACCCCGTGATGAAGTAGACATCGGACACATCAAGATCTAGCACTTGGTCCCATAAACGGAACACTTGGTCATTAACATCCCACAGCTCAATTATGAATTGCAGTAGCTCGAGCTGAGCGTGCAAGTAAGGCGTAAGAAAGAATTTCTTAAGCCCGCAGTCCCTTACGGCATTCATACACCCATCATCCTCAAGGGCCAAAGCATCTACGGCATCATGTTCTCGTTCCTTCCATTCTACTACCATTTTTCCTGCTTTCTTGCACCCACAAGAACACATAAATCACAATTAGATCACTGGTGAACCTTCAATCTAGTTAAATTCAAAATGCATCGAGAAATTTTAAGTGAAAAATTAAGTTGCGCGGTTGGCGTGACCCTTTTGGAAAAATTGCCTCATTAGCGTGGGTCCGTGCCAGATACCCGCGCTAATGGGTGAAGCCCTAAATTTTTTAATACCCCCTTGCAAAGGCTAATCAGGAAGCAAAAGCATAAAAAAAATGTATGGAAATGGAGCCAAGGGAAGCGCCTCTTACCTGGAACCAACGAAATCCCGAATGGTTGCACAGATTGGCCGTAATCACCGTCTGAAGTTCACTCCCCAAACAAACCACTGCTACTCTTCAGAGAGGTAAAAAGTAAAAGTAATTCTATTTTTACCATTTTCACCATATTTATAACTTTTTGACTTATATTCAGGTTTGAGAGGTTACTTTTTGAATATTTTAATATATTTTTGGTCGAAAATGGATTTTATGCTTGCTTTTTGTGCATCGACAGGTCTTTTACGCAACTTCGATGGTGAATCGAGTTGTATTTTATACTTTTTCGGACTTGGTAAATACACAAAAAGTCACTGTGGAGTCATATTTCAGCTCTTTTCTAACTCTCTAAACATGAAAACATCACCGAGTTATCCCTCTTGACTCGTTAAACGTAAATAAGAGGCGTTCATCTTTAAACTCTTTTCCGACCGTGTAAAAATGAAAAGATCGTCGGACCCTTGTCGTTTCAGGTTCGTTAACGGTTACGAAGCGACGTGGTTTCGATCGCTTTTTTACTTTATCAGGTCGAAATCAGTACTCATGAAAATTACTCCTCGATCGTAATGGTCGGGCGGTTCTTTCGAGCATTGTTTTATACCTTTTTGGGCTCGAGAGACACAACTTTACGAAAAAGGACACCCTTGGAGTTTTCTTTTCTGCTCTCTTTTCAAACTCTCTAAACATGAAAAGATGCCGAGTTCTTCCTCTGTCAGACTCGTTAAAGCTTGATGACATTGGAGTCCGTCGAGATGACATTACAAGCACATGCTATCCCCATCAAGCTTGTTAATAAAAATAACTAGGGTAATCACCAGAAATGGTGCGGGAAAATGGAACCATAATTATTGTCGTGTCGGCAGTATGTCACTCTTGAACATGGAACTTATCTGCTTTCATGTCTGGGTGGGAACATCTCATCTCGTTTTTCACTTGCCTCTGTGGATTTGGGTGATCCTGTTTGACCTCTCATTTGTTCATTGCCTCGTCACCATGACCTTTTATCCATTGATGTCGAATACTGCCAAGTCAACTCTCGTGCCACCGATATGTTCAAGAGAAGTTTACCTTTGCATTATCACAACCTCCCTCTGATAGCTCACATAATTCTGATCCACCACAACATTCTTCCTCTGTCTCGTGTCGATGATGTGGGAAACACTATGGCCCACCTTTGATCAAGGTCGTTTCCTGTCAACCTCAGCTCATTATCCAGGAAACTGATCTAGAGACTCCCTTCCGGTGCCTTGGAGCCTGCATTCCTCAATGGCAGGCTCTTCATGTTCGACGTGAGGTTTTCATCATTGGCCTCTGATCGAATGATTTTATGGGTGTTTGATGCCAGCTCATTGATTCACACGCCGTAGATTGTACCTATAGCACCTTGACGGCCATTGTCATTATTGGTGGTACCTCTCGCGTCTGTTAACAGTTTTCATTATTGACTGGTAATTAGACGATGTCCATGCATGTTCGACTTCAACTCATGTATTCACATGCTGTAACTTGTACTTTTGTTCGGGTCGAGATGGACCGCAAGTCCCCAGATTGTGTCTGTTGGAATCCAGGCTGCGATTTTGTGGATTATTGTGATTATTACATGACTGATTCACTGGACGGCTGCGACCATGCCTGATTCTATTCATCGATCCTCACCAGATGGTTGCGCCCATACATTGGATCTAGATTATTATGTACTCTGTTATGGATGGCTACACCCATACCACATATATCATGTACTTGAGATATCAGTTGTACCTTTCTGTGCAGATTCTCCGCCAGCGGCATTTTCAGTTGCATGTGTTCTCATAAAGCATTTCACCCCTCTCTCTCTCAAGCCTCATGCTTTAGGGGGCATCTGTTACACAGTAATTTGTCACCATTTTTCACCGTCCCTATTACCCCTTTCCCGCACTTTGGAGGACTCATTCCAGGACCTGTGAGAAGTGACAACTCTTGAAAACACTTGCATTATGTTCCCCTAAGAATGGACTTCATATGCCTTGAAGACATCTCCTGCAGAATATCCTTAAAAAGACCCCTTTTTCCATTAGCGCGGATCCACAGTGTATTACCTGCGCCAATGGGGGAAATCCTCCAAAGAGGGCGCGCCAGTTGGCGCTCTGTCTCAGAGTTATACTCGTGCCAACCGAGTTTGGGAAAGCTTTTTAACAAACGCACGCCCGAAGGTTTTTTCCTTTTGACTCATGAAGCTTTTTAAGGATAATGCCAATCTCATGGATGTCGAGATTCATCGTATCTCCCTTTCCTCTATCCATAATAGCTTTTGAGGATAAACCCAATCCCATGGATGTCCTGATTCATCGTATCTCCCTCTCCTCCATCTATAAAAGCTTGTTCCATTGCCTTTGACAAGCTAGTTCAAGCATAGGGAGAATTATACTTTCGGAAGTCTGAGAGATTGTTGTAAGAGTCTTCTTTGCATTCATAATCAAAGAGAGAGAGGCTTGTTCCCAATCCCAACAAGCTTTGCAAGACATATGTAGCTCATTACCTAGCCAAAGGAGGATTTGACGTCAGAACTATGGTTGTATTCTTCTTTGTTGATTATCAATAATAGATGACTATCATTATGGTTCCACTCTTGTTGTTCATTGTAATGATGTTTGAGTTATATCTTTTCTGACCGATATATAATTGCATCTATTGGATTTTATGGTTGTATTGGTGTCGTTCTTTGCATGTGCAGGTTTCCATTCATGGAGATCGTGAGGATCATGATCGGTCGGAGCAAAGGAACAGGAGTGTCGACTCTTCTACAACACTAGCGTTGGAATCCAAGTAGGCTCTCATCATTTACCTTTAATTTGTAATTAGGAACCTGCGTGGTAGCATTGTTTGATTTTTGCTAGACCCATTCTGGGCTAGTGGGGATCGCCTTTGTCTGCAGAGGGGATTTACCTCTCCAACACCTGCTACTACACATCGGGCCTCCCGTAGTAAGGTCTCATCCAAGAGGTTGGGTACCTCAAGGATCCTTTCCCTCGTCCTTGGGTTGATCACTCTATATCACCCCACCTCCTACTTGGAGGTATGGCTGCATGTGATCCCTCAACCCACCTGGCTCAAAGTTTCCCCCTAGTGGAGGTCTCTGCATGAGTAGATGCCTCTACTCAATCTCCTCTCAGCTTCCCTTATTGTGGCTGCTCTACAACCTCCTGAAGCTGCTGCACCAATCGTGGCTCCTCCACAATCGTCTGAGACTTCTTATGGCTCTGCATGTTGAGAGGTAATATACGCTCCCTCTCAACCCCCAAGTCTCCATGAATTGCCTCACTTCTCAAGGCTTTGCATGCTTCTTGAACCTCAAGAGCATACAGGTTCTTGACCCGTGAACCAATCTGCTTCACCTCTCTAGTGATGATGTGTCTAAGGAAAACCTTTCCCTTACTAAAGACTACATCACAACATCTGTCTTACAACATCCCGATCGACACCAAGTTTCTCTTAAGTGCTGGTACATACTTGACGTCGATCAAGGTAAGGCGAGCTACATGCTCCCTTTAAAACATAATCGTGCATACACCTGAGACATTATACTTCTCATCATTACCCATCACTATGAGTATCTAGATATCTTTCTCCTCCAAAGTACTGAACAAACTCTTGTCACCAATCATGTGGAAAGAAGCTCCACTGTCAAGAAACCAACCACTTCCCACCATGGATGAAACCATGCATGCGAAGAGTGTGAAATCCAACTCAAACTATGAAGCAAGTGCCTCACCTTCATATCCTTCCCTGGATCCCTTCTTGGACTTCTTCTTTGGGCAATTAGTAGCATAATGGCCCAACTCATGACAACGAAAGCATCTCACCTTTGACTTGTCAACCTTCTTCCCATCATTGGAAGAACTATATTCAGAAAGAGAACCCTTCTCCTTACCCTTCTTTGCTTTGGCATCCAAAGCACAATTTTCTTCATCAGATGCCTTTGATGAAGATTCATCCCTGGTATTCTGCCTGATCTCCTCTTGCACAAGATCTGACCAAAGTCTCTCCCATTCTGGCAATTTCTCCCAACCATTGATAGAGTCCTGATAGGAATGCCAACTCTTCGAAATACCAAGGAGAGCCGAGCTCACCAAGTCCTCATCATCGACAGTCACCCCCACACTTCCCAGCTCATCCTGGCATTGGGTGAACCTCGTGAGATACCTGGGCATATTGTCTCCATTCTCACATTTAATGTTTCTGAGTTTATCCTTGAGCGCCAACTTCCTCTGGTTGCTCTTGCTTTGGAATAGATCTGTCAACGCTTTCCACATCAAGTATGGAGAAGCATTTCCATGTAGGCTAGACACAATGTGATCCTTCAAGCCCTCCAATAGAATCCTTCGACACTTTGCTATCTTCTTTTGCCAAGCCACAGCTTCAGCAGCATCAGTAGGTTTTGGGACTTCATCTTCTATGAACTCATTGAACCCATTGTCATCTAACATGGCCTCCATCCTATCTTTCCATGCAATATAGTTCGAGCTGCCTTCAAGAGCATACTCCAATCGAAATCCGTTGAAAGACACTTCAACTTTGACACCAAGAAAACAATGGTGCAAATTCGAATTCCACCAGCTCAAAACTCAATCGCTTCTGATCTAAAATTCATTTGAACAAAGTATTTCTCATACAGAGATTGACTGTATGGGCTTTTACCAGATATCTCACCTTCCAAAAGAAGGATGAATCTAGAGGCTACCTGGCCCGATTACAGACTCTACCTGAAGAAATAAAATGTAAACACTTTCTGAATAATAGATCTGATGATCAACAACTCTGATACCATGTAGCAATTTTGAATAATATGTCACTTATTCATAGAGATTATCCCAATTATACACTATTGTGGAATACATGCATAATACATAACCTCCTCTACGTTGATCATCAATTTAGTAGCATTAAAAACAATGAACATCAATCGCATGCGCACATTAACACAGTATGTAACCCGGGGAAAGAATACAACTGAAAAACCCACACTATATGTATATTATAATTATTTAGAACGTGTAACAGTACATAGTAGAATACTCCTCACAAGTACTCAGTACTATCTCCACCTGTTACACACAAACTAGCTCAGATCTGATGCCTCAAACCTCCTCCACTATTTGCCTGCCTCCACAACACAATCCTGCATGAGAATAATGATGAATGGCTGGAGAAAACTCATATTTTCTTGGCTGAACCATGCAATCCTCATTGGCATTACTCAATCCCACTGATTGTGCAAGATCTCATGCACAACTATAGTCACAACTGATAGCAATCTCAACCTCTAACACGTGTCTCCACTGAACTGTCCATGCACTGAGTTAACTGATGTATTCTTTAGTTGCTTTATGAGTTAATAATTAGTGAATTAATTTAACAATTAATTCACATCACTCATCACTAGTGTATTTGCAGTTAAACTAAATACAACTAGTTTAACCAAGTCAAACTGAACACAACTCCATCAACTCCACAATCAACATCACCAAGCTCAACCACATGAGTTATAATTGAAGTCCTGCATGCAATAGCTCAACTGACCCAAAAGAAAAGAATATTTCCTTCTAACAGCTACATGTGCCACATTTGTAGCTCAAACTGAAGTGCTCCAAGAGGATAAGATAATGTTTATAATCCAAATATTATTAAGAGCCAATAATATTCGATTGTTCTATTTTTAGCCTAGTAGTCTAAAAATAGACTCCACCCATATGTCTAAAAATAGAAGTCCATATATTTTTACCAACATGACCAATCATCCACAAATAGAATTCTACAACTCATAGACCATGATCCATATGTCTAAAAATAGACATAGCCTAAAAATAGACTTTGCGCCAAAAATAGCCTGCGGGCCCACTTAGTGAAGGCGACTTCTTTTCACTAAGCTCCATCATCTTGTTGGATTTTGAATACAGTCCACACAGATCCTCTCTGGGATGGGTTGAATCTCTCAAGCTCTCTAGTGCCTGATACTACCTTTGGTCAGCTCGGCCCTCTATCTTCCATTCTGCTTTGCTTCACTGTCTTTCCTTTGTTTTCTCTTTCTTCTTCCTTTTTTTTCTTCTCATCTTCCTCTCAGGGTCCAGGGTCCTTCCACTTTACCTGTGCATGGATTTAAGGCCATTCGTTCCCATGGCTATTCGATTCCTCTTCCACTTCCCATCAGATCGCCTGCTATAGCTTCTCTTGCAGTTCCCTGTTTGGGATCATCATCAGGCTCACAGGGAGTGACCACTTGTCCTCTGGTAGCTGCTCCAACTCACTTCATTGGTTCGGTTCTTCTGTTACATCGTGGAATGAGTCTTTTGCCACCTTGGCAGTCAAATCGAACGTCAAATTCTTATAAATCACGGCTTAATCCCCTATCGATTCTATTTTCCCCATCGGGCGCTATTTCAGTCGTTAGATTTGGGGCCTCGAGATCTGATGCCATTCGAACATTTCACGCAGTTGACTTGTTCAACCGTTAGCGCATGATCAATGGCGGTTTTCTCTCTCGTCCTCTTGCCATGCTTCGGGCATTGATTGGAATCACTCTGTTTCTGCTAAAACTGCTTATTGCTTGAGGGTGCCCCCGATCAGTACCGCCAGTTTCCGCAGCACGGGTCCCGCCTTAACCTTTAGCCTTTCCCCATGTTTTTCCCGGCTCTTATGTGACCGAGTGCTCGGGGCCTCTCCTTCTCAAGGGAATTTTCCCAGCGATGTGCGATTAGCGCTAGGTGCTAATCGCGAATCAAAAATTGCCTCTGTTTCTCGATCTGGGCTTCCCAGGGGCTAGTTTTGCCTACTGCCTAGTCTCCATGGTCATCGGTCAGCATTCTTTGACCGAGGTCCTCGTCACTCCACGCTGGCTTCTAATTTCCACTGTTCAGAGGTTTTTTGACCGTTGTTTTCTTAATTATTTAATGTATATCCCGACCTCATACAGTCATGGCCCTTCTCACAATTCTTCATGGATCCAATTCGGATCATGAACTTCCCACGGAAAAGCTTTTGGACCACCAAGAGTTGGTTTTTAAGCGTCAACTAAGTGAGGCAACTGGTTTCTCGCTTGTCCAATCACAATCCACTTTGCACTGCTCGACTTTGAACCTTTGAGCCCAATCTTGAGGTACTCCACATCTCCCCTGCGCGTCATCCTCACCTTCTTATCCAGTACCATGTCTTACTGCAATTCATTAAGATATTCAGGTAGTACGTCATCGATAGAAGGAAATTGACTCTGCTCTTCAAGGTCCTCAATCATTGAAGGTTCAAACAATCTCAAGCAATCTGCATTTCTGAAT
The DNA here is from genome assembly GCA_031772625.1 of Pinus tabuliformis. Lineage (NCBI taxonomy): Eukaryota > Viridiplantae > Streptophyta > Pinopsida > Pinales > Pinaceae > Pinus > Pinus tabuliformis. The sequence continues at coordinate 1,815,253,790 of CM062819.1, read as the reverse complement.
GAGTAGATGTGCATGTAAGCTAGTTGATCAAGGTGAAAAGCATTTTCACCAATCTTATCAAGTATCTTGAAGGGTCCATACCTGACAGGCTTTAGATTTTTACCTTCACCTTGTATCCTATCCTTGTTGATATACAGCCAAACCTAGTCACCAACTTGAAAACTATGCTCCATCCAATGCTTGTTGTGCATAGCCTTGTACTTGGCTTGGCTCTTTTCCAGCTATTCCTATACTGCCTGGTGGATCTCATGGATCTGTTCAATGAACCTAGTTTCCCTGTCCACATCACTGTATCCATCAACCATGGTACCTTTACCAAAGGCAAAATTCAAAGGAGACCTTGGTGTGAAACCAAAACAGGTCTCAAAAGGATATCTCTTTGTAGAAGAATGTTTTTCTTTGTTGTAAGCATGTTGCACATAACATAAATTTTCACCCTAAAGCTTAGGATGCTTGCTGCAATATCCTCTCAGTAGCTCGATCACTATCCTGTTAACTACTTATGTATGGCCATCAGTTTGTGGATGAAAAGCTTTGTTTTTATTCAGTTTGGTGTCCATTAGTTCCCACAGACTTGACCAAAACTTGCCCAAAAATCGGGTGTCTCGATTAGAACAAAAATAGAAGTGGACAATCCAAAATGAACCCATACATGCTCAAAGAATAATTTTACAGTCTGATCAGTTGTAATCTATTTATTAAAAGGTATCAAAATACACATTTTTTTGGACCTATCCACAACAACCTATAGATAATCATGACCTTTACTAGACTTAGGCAGTCCTCCAACAAAATCCATGGAAACACTTTCCCAAGGGTGAGAAGGTACTAGTAAAGGAGTGTACAAGCCTAGTTTTCTGTTGTTGGGCTTGCTTTTAGAACACATAGTACATCCTCTTACATATCTAGAAACTCTCTCATTCATTTTTGGCCAATAACAAACTCTTTGTAGCTATGCAATTGTTTCACTTACTCCAAAGTGACCTGATATCAGGGAAGTGTGTGCTCCTCTAATTATCTTTACTCTCTCAGTTTGTGGAATGCAGAGTTTCCCACAATGATATAAGAGTTGGTCCTTTACATGATAATCAAGTTCTTCTACTCTCTTTGCTTGACTCAAAGTTGCATATACATCTTTAAAGTCTATATCTTGAGAATATTGTTCAATGTAGCTTTCATGTAGCACACAATTATGCTTAAGTATAGTAGATGCACTATAATAGGTCTAGATAACATGTCTGCAACTTTGTTATGTATGCCCTTTTTATATCTAACGACTAAATGAAACTGTTGTAGAAAACCCATCCATATGTAGTGTCTTGATTGCTGCAACTTAGCTTGGGAGTGTAGATATTGAAGTGGTTGATGATGAGTATGTATCACTGACTCTTTTCCCATTACGTAATGTTTCCAGTTTTTCACACTCTTAACTAATGCAAACAATTCTTTATCATATGTAGGATAGTCAAGTACAGCAGGATTAAAAGTCTCAGAATGATAAAATATGGGTTTACGTGTTGTGTCAACACTTCTCCAATGGCATAGTCAATGGCATTTGTTTGGATCTCAAATGGCCTTTGCAGATCAGGCACTGCTAGTACAGGGGTTGTACTAATATTTTCTTTCAAGGTGTCAAAGGCATTCTAATGTTTGCCTCCCCACTGTAACACCTTGTTCAATCCTATTAAAGCATGTAAGGGAGCTGCAATTGAGGAAAAGTTGGAAATGAACTTCCTCCAATATTGTGCTACTCCTAAGAAGCTTTTCACTTCTGTAGCAAACTTGGGTTTAGGCCAGTTTACAATGACTGCCACTTTAGAGGGATCTATCTTCAATTCACCACCCCCTACTATATGACCCAAGTAGTTTAGAGATGTCTTGCCAAATTCACATTTTGAGAGTTTAACATAAAGTTTTTCTCTTTTCAAAACATCTAGTGTCTGCTTAACATGCTTTAAATGTTCTTCCAACGTTTTACTAAAAATCGGAATGTCATCCAGATACACAATAACAAAATCCTCAAGAAAAGGTCTAAGTACATCATTCATTAATCTCATGAAAGTAGCAAGAGAATTAGTTAAGCCAAAAGGCATAACCAGCCACTCATACAATCCTTGGTTTGTTTTGAAAGCAGTTTTCCATGCATCTTGTTCTACAACTCTGACCTAATGGTATCCACTGTGCAAGTCTAGCTTGTTGAAATAAACAGCTTCCTTCAATTGATCTAAAAGATCATCTATGCGGGGAAGGGGATAACGATTTTTTATCATTACCTTATTCACTGCTTGGTAATCAATGCACATTCTCCATGAGCCATCTTTCTTTCTCACCAAAATGATTGGTGGCCCACGTGGTGATGTGCTAGGCCTGATGAACCCCTTCTCGAGCAACTCATGCAGCTACTTCGTGATTTCAACATTCTCTAAAGTTGACAACCTGTACATCCCAATGTTAGGCAATGTAGCATCTTGCTACAAAATAATATCATGTGCTATTTCCTTTTTGGGTGGCAAACCTTTAGGTTCCTGAAGCAAGATATCATATTCTGAAACAACCTTTTCTATATCAACTTGTTGTTTAACATTACAACCCTCAAATAAATTGGTTTTATCAAGCTTATTTTCCTGTACAACCATCAGTAAGAATTGTTTTATGAATTTATCATTCTTTTCATATGCCATGAGTTTATGAGAATATAATTATTCTTGAGCTTATGAGCTCTTACAAAGTATTCAATTCCATCTTTAACAAGTAGATACGTGTTCTCAGCTCTATATAAAATAGCCTTTCTATCATACAAGTAAGGACTTCCTAAAACAATTCCACATATATCCAAAGGAATTATATCTAACTCCACCTCATCTACAAATGTTGACCCAAAAGAAAATTTGAGTTTGCACTGTCTAGTCACTTGCAGTTGTGCTTTATCATTCAACCATCCTAATCGGTATGGTTTCTTGTGAGGTGCGGTTGCTAATCCCAATTTATCTACAATTGCTTCAGAAATTAGATTTACTTGTGAGCCACTATCAAACAAAGTATCAATTTTTTGATATTTGGAAACAACTCAAATATGGAAAATCTCATGTCTTTTTCTCTCATTTTCTTCATCAATAACAGATTGAGCAGAATTACTAGTAGATGCTTCATAATTCTTACCTTTTATACCAGTGGCTGCAATAGTTGTTTCATCTCCTAAGTATGACCCTAAATCGTTCTGAATCATTGCAGCAGTCTTTTTTTTCTTGCCTTCGAACTTCTTAGGTCTCAGCTCTGGATGCAAAATCCAACAATTCTCATCATCATGCCCATCCTTTTTACAGTGAGTGCATGAAGGCTTACTTTTCTGTGCAGTGTTAGCTTTCCTTGCTTTCCACTTTTTCTTTCTTTTCTCCTTGCTCTTGCTTGCAGTGGGTTGGGATGGTCCCCCAATTTCTGGATTTCAATTCTTTCCTTTAGCTTCTAGATGAGTAGCTTGTACAGACACCTCATCTATAGTAGTGGGATTGAACATGAGGATGGCAGCCTCATGTAGCTATGTAGACCACCAATGTACTTCAAAAGAGTTTCTGGTGAGTCTAGTGACATTCCTAGAATTAATTCTCCCTTTCTAAATTCTTGAGTGTACCCTTGCACACTTTTCCCTTTCAATTGTCGAAGAGTTTTCCAACTCATCATGGCTTGTTGCATGTATGCCAATGGATAGAACTACTTTTTGATTGCAAAAACAAATTCACTATAGACAGAGGTGGTCTTACCATGTCTTTTCATGTCAGCTTGAGCTTTGCCTTCCCACCAAACCAAGGTAGTGCCTCCTAGGCGTAGGCTTTCTAGATAAATCTTGCTCTTGTTTGAGTCGATGTTCTATACTTTGGAATAAACATCAATTTGTCTAATCCAATTGTCCAACATTTCAACATTTAACTCTCCATCATATATAGGCAAATCAAATTTAACATTTAGCTTGATCAAAGATGCTTTCTTGTTATGCACAGGGCTATTAGGATGTGTGAGAAAGCTTTCCTCTTTCCCTTTTCCTTTTGAGTGGTCGTGGAAGTGAGACTCATCTTCTTCTTTATCTTGTTTAGAACCTAATGAATCTTTAGCTTTATGTTTTCTAAAGCCCCTATACATTTCTTCTACCGTAGACTTTATGGCTAGGAAGCTTTCTATGAATTAAGGGTCTGGCCCCATGGAACCTTCCTCTGACATTGTCTTCTGAGGATAGACTCTCCCAATGTCAGGATTAATTTCCACCAACTCTCCTTCTCCTAATTTAAGCTTTGATCTAGTGAGCATTCAACAGTTAAACCAACACAAGCTTATCTAACCTTATAGCCTAAGGCTCTGATACCACTTGATATGATAATCACCCTATGAGTGAACTCAGTTAAACATTTATTACATGAAGGTATTACAGACTCATGTGCTGGTGTGTGTCTATGTTATTTAGGCAATGGATAGATCAGATTGCAAATACACAGACACTTGAAATGGAAATTAATAGAGAAATACAGTAAGCAATTATAAGAACACAAGAGTTTAATAAGGAGTTCAACTATCCTCCCAGGCTACGTCTCCCGTCTAGCTCTTAGTGGGGGCCTTCTTTTATTGTGTCTTTAAGCAAAGAACTACAATGAAGGGGCTTAATATGAGTCTCCAGAAACAAAATTTTCTTGGCAAGTGGTTGTTGGATACCCCAAGCCACTAGAGTACACATACTCTTTTCCTTACCAGCTCTGTGACCATTTGGTCTTTAATGGAGAGAGCCCAATGTGCTGCTCATTCCAGATAAATCATCTCTGGGATGGCTTGAATCTCTCAAGCTCACTGGTACTCGATACTACCTTTGGTCAGCTCGGCCTTTTATCTCCCGTTCTCCTTTGCTTCACTATCTTTCCTTTGTTTTGCTGTCTTCTTCCTTTTTTTTCTTCTCCTCTTCCTCTCAAGGTCCAGTGTCCTTCTGCTTTACTTGTGCACAACATTAAGGCCATTCATTCCCATGGTTGTTCAATTCCACTTCCACTTCCTGTCAGATTACCTGCTACAGCTTCGCTTCGAGTTCCCTGTTCGGCATCATCATCAGGTTCACAGGGAGTGACCACTTCTCCTCCTGTAGCTGCGCCAACTCATTTCATCGGTTTAGATATTCCATTACATCATGGAATGAGTCTTCTGCCACCTTGGTAGTCATATCCGACGTCAAATTCTTATAAATCGCGACTTAATCCCCCGACAATTCCATTTTCCCCATTGGGCGTGATCTCAGCTATTAGATCTCGGGCCTCTATATTTGATGCCATTTTCACATTTCCTGCGGTTGACTTGTTCAACTATTCGCCCACGATTAGTGGTGGTTTTCTCTCTCCTCCTCTTGCTATGCATCGAGGGCTGAATGGAATTTCTCCGTTTATGCTAAAACTGCTTACCGTTTGAGGGTTCCCCCGATCAATATCGCCAATTTTCAAAGTGTGGGTCCTGCCTTGACCTTTAGAATTTTCCCCATGGTTTTCCCAGCTCTCATGTAATCGAGCGCTCGGGGCCTCTCCTTCTTGAGGGGTTTTTTCCAACGATTTGCAATTAGTGCTAGGCGGTAATCGTGCATCAAAAGTTGTCTCTGTTTCCCGATCCGAGCTTCCGAGGGGCTAGTTTTGCCTCCTGTGTAGTCTCCATGGTCATCGGTCAACGTGCTTTGAATGAGGTCCTCATCGCTCCATGCTGGCTGCTAACTACCACTGTTCAGGTGTTTTTGACTGTTGTTTTCTTAATTCTATAATGTCTGTCCTGACCTGATACAGTCATGGCCCTTCTGAAAATTCTTCATGGATCCAATTCGGATTAGTCAACTGGCTAAACGACACTCTTAGAATATAGGGTTGTACATGCCGTTATGTGTACCCCTAAACCCTTGGTCAGATATGAGCCTGGAATTTTTATTGGGGCTGCCAAATACACAACGAGGTAATGATTCTATTTTTATGTTTGTTGATAGATTCTCCGAAATGGCTCATTTCATCGCTTGCAAAAAAACTAGTGATGCATCGAGGGTGGCACAATTGTTTTTTTCAGAAATTGTTAGATTGCATGGTGTACCCAAAAACATTAACTTTGATAGAGATACCTGGTTCTTGGGTCATTTTTGGCAGACTCTGTGGAATAAAATGGGCATTAATTTATAGTTCAGTAGTGCCTATCACCCCCAAAAAGATGGACAAATCGAGGTAGTGAATCAATGCTTGGGAAACCTGTTACGAAGCATTGTTGTTGAGAAGCCTAAGCAGTGGGATTTGGCTTTACCCCAAGCAAAATTTGCCTACAATAGTTTTGTGAATAGATCCACAGGTAAATCTCCATTTCATATTGTTTATGGCTGAAATCCTTCAGGTGTCCTCGATCTGTTGTAGCTACCGCTTGGGGACAGAATTAGTGATGATGGGGAAGCATTTGCTGAACACATTCAACAATTACAGTAGACAGTGAGACAAAATTGCAAGACAGTAACCAATAGTACAAAAGTCTAACAGATGTTGGTCGACGCCCTCAGGTCTTTAACGAGGGTGATTTGGTGATGGTTTATTTGAGGAAAGAGAGGTTTCCTAGAGGAACCTACCACAAGTTGAAGTACAAGAAGATTGGTCCTTGCAAGATTCTTAAGAAAATCAATGATAATGCTTATAAGGTTGATTTACCAACAGATCTTGATATTTCACCCATGTTCAATGTTTCTGATTTATATGTATTCCATGGGTGGAATCAGGGAAATAACAGTGAGGAGGAGGTGGATTGGCAACAAACCATTCCACACATGAAAAAGGAACAAATTGTCCGGATCCTCGATAAGAATATTGTTCAGACTCGACAAGGACAATATAACAAGTATTTGGTACAATGGGAAGGCTTTGCACCGGAGGAAAGTACATGGATCACAAAGAGGGAATTGCAGGCCTTAGACCTCGTTTAGTGGCAACAATTTGAGAACAACAACTTGCAGGAGCTGCGTTCTTTTCAACCAGAGGAGAATGATGCAGCGAGTTCCACATACCATAACTTTAAAAGATAGTATTTTTATCAAAAAAAGAAATTTTCAAAAAAGTAGCAATTCTTCGTATCTAAAAAAAGATTGTTAGAGTTCATTGTAAAGGGAGGAAGGGATTCTTCGCCATAAGTATACTATGTATTATTCAGTATTTGTGTAATTTATCTCTTGTTTTCCTTTGGCCTAAATCAATATTTTATTCCACTTTCATGATGATCCAGTTAGATATTGGTGGCCACCTACCTATTCCACCTAGACCTTCAGTCGGTTTCATCTGTTTCCTTGTTTATTTTCGCATTTACTATTTTTAGTAGTTTTTCAGGTCTTGAACTTCTAAAGCAGTTTTCACCCCCTAAATGACGTTTTTTAAAGGCTTGAAGCAAGATCATAGGTTTGTTGAAAATCTTGTATGACTTGGAGACATATTTCCAACAAGGTATTGCATGCTCCAAACAAATATAATATGACCAAGTTACCACCTTGGGAATTTAGCTGCCCAACTAACCCAAATGGGACCCAAAAATTATTGGTATTCCATCCCCTAGGGTTAGAATTTTGATTTTTTAGGGTTTTGCCTTGTTTTTTAATAAAAAAATATGCCCTTGAGCCTCATTGTAACATAGCTTAGAGCCATGTAGTCGTCACATATCTTCTCAGAGATAAGCTACCATCACCTAAGATTGTTTATTTCAATTATGTTTGTAAGCATATTTAAATATTTGATATTAATGAAATGAAGCATTTTTTCTATTGGATATTTGTATTTATGGTTATATCTATAGTTTGTTGCATTTCTATTTAAGTTCAGATCAGTGGTATTAGAGCGATATGTTCTTTCTCTCTTTTCTTTGCATGTCCCCAACAAGGTCAGGATATAAGGAGTCAGTGCTTGAAATGGTTGAACCTTTGCAAGACCATCCTTGCAAATCCCGATGGTATCCCATGGTAGAAGAGAGGAAAGATGAGGGGGCAGGAGACCCTTTCAAAATATTACTCAAACAAGACCTCAACCGACATAGGAATGTGATGATGGACAACTTTGCCCAGATCCTTCAATGACTACCCAAAGGCGACACATCTCCTTCCAATAGTCACTCTAGAAGTGCCAAAAACTTCAAGGTACAAGTTGAATTTGGAATCCCCATATTTGAAGGTCATATAGATTGAAGGTCATATAGACAAAGACGCCTTAGATAAATGGTTAAAATTTCTAGAAGGATATTTTTTTGTTCATGATTTTTCCAGCCAAGAGAAGATTACTTTTACACTTCTCAAAGCTTCCCCCCACATCAAGAACTCATGTGAAACCTAGTGTGAGAAGAAATATGAAAGCACACCCTCACTATTTTCAGCCACACCTAATTGGAATTCATTTTGGGATGCCATCAAGGAGCAATACTACTTGTTGGGAGCTATAAGGATAAATACATAAAGTGGACCATGCTACGACAGGGAAGGGACCAAGATGTTCTAGAGTTTACAAATTTTTTACATACCCTTCACACACAGTTGGGTATCAAGGATTCTGAGTGAAATTTGGTACTCAAGTACCACAATGGTCTACACAAGTACATCGAGGATGAGATGGAGTTCCTGAACATCTCCTCGCTCGGCAACGTACCAATAAGATATCAAGATTGAGTAGAATTTTAAACAAAAGAAGCGAGACTTTGGATCTGTGAATCCAAAGTAAGGGAAATGCACCTGCAAACCACAAAGAAAAGAACAAAGCTAAGGTGGGTTGGCGGAGAACAACCCAGAAAAGCCACAAGTAAAGAAAAACACCACAAAGAGAAAGGAGGACACGAGAAAATGGTGTGAGTTCCATAAGAGCTCCACTCACAACACAAGTGAGTGTTGAGCCAAGAAGTCACTTGTGGTCAAGATGAAAGCTTCTCAATCAGATGCATGTTCTGACTTTAAGTTAGAACCTCATAAGGGGAGTGACAGACGGAAGCAGATCATTGATGTGGAGCCCAGTGCCACCATTTCCACCACTAAGATCCATAGGAATGAGCCTGAAGATCCATATGAGGGTGAATGCCTCTTCCACTCAAAGATGTGGGTGCAGGGTTCTCCATTGCAGTTCATTGTCGACAACACGAGCCAAAAGAACCTCATTTCAATAGAGGCCATGAAGCAACTGGGCCTAACAACTATAACACATCCACAACCGTACATCATCCGGTGGCTTCACGAAGGATGAGATCTATGCATCAGCGAACAGTGTCACCTTCCCTACAACATCAATCCCTTGATGAATGAGGTAGTGCGTGATGTTTCTCCTCTTGAAGTTTGTAATGTATTATTAGGACAACCATACTTGTGGAAGCGGCATGTTATATATGAGTCTAGACCTCACTCTTTGATTATTACTTTGAGTTGAAATAATTAATATTATTTTGTATTAATGGAGAAAATGGTTACATTGTTGTAACGTTCTCCCTAGTTTAGGAATAGTTCCTAGAGTTTAGGGGTTTGGGTGCAACTTCCTAATTTCTATTATTGTATTTAATGATGTAATCTTTCATTGATTAACAATAGAGTGTACGAGAGTGATCTCTCTGTTTTGTGAGTGTAGTCTCCAGGTGCAGGTCACACCTGAGAGCTATATCTCTTTCTTTTCAATTTTGTTCACATTTTATCTTGGTATTAGAGCTCAGATTGGGTGAGCCTAATCTTTTATCACCTTTGCGGCTGAAGTGCCTTTGTAGCTAGCTTTCCTGTGTGGCTTGAAGTGCCTTTGTGGCCGCGTGTACACAAGAGCTCTATGCTCAATTGAGCAGGTGGACTGTAGAACACCTGGCTCAGACTCAAATTTTTTCTTTCCTGAGTAGAAGGGAATTGGCGCACTTTTCGCGCTGACAGTAGCGCCAGGAGGCGGAATTGGCGCGACTGTATGGGAATTAATTTTTCCAGAGCACTAGAATACTAGATTGGCGTGGAATTTAAGGGGAAAATCATGCCAGACATTTTTGTCTCACATCGATTTTATCTTGGCGCGGGATTTACACTTAGGAGAGTGCCAACTCACCTTCAAGGGGATCTGCGGGAAGCCTCATCTTCGTTTGGCGATTTGCAAGGGGTGCAGATCGGCGAAGTTGCAGATCTATCCGGGAGAGGCAAATCGGATCAATTTTGATCAGATCAATTCTTCGGCTGTATTGAAAACGCCGAATTTTCTCAGTGGAGTGGAATTGCCAGACACTGTAGATTGGTGGCAGAGGAGACAGATCGATATGACAGGTACTATTTTTTGTTGTTGGGTAGATCCATTTTGTAAATCTGGTGAGAATGAGTAATACGATGCAATCTTACCTTCACGAGTCTGGTAAAATTGATGGATCTAACTTCACAAATTGGAAGTTTAAGATCCAGACCTTGCTTGAGGGTGTGAATGCTTGGTCCATAGTTACAGGCGATGAGCAGAAGCTGAACGCAGGGCCACAGGAGTAAGACTGGGATAAACGAGAGAACAAGGAGAAAGTTTTGCTGAAGATGTCTGTGAAGGACAATGTCATTGCGTAAACCAGAGACTGTAAAATGTCGGCGGAGATCTAGACGACCATCAAAAATTTGTATCAGACCCAGAACACAAGCCGAGTCTTGGCACTTAAAAGCAAGCTATTTTCGATGAGGATGAATGAAAATGAGACTACTGCTACATTTATTGTGTGAATCAAAGATGTGAAAGTCGGATTGGGGAACATCGGAGTGACGGTGTCTGACTTTGATCTTGTCACAATCACACTGAACGGGATGGGAGATGAATTTGAAACATTCATCATTGGATTGTCAACAAGGGAGAAAGTGCCCACATTTGATGATCTCATAGGGATCTTGCAGCAAGAGGAGGAGCGACGACAGAACTTGAACCCCTAGAGTGATGATCTTGCACTGATGGAGAAACGATGATCATTCAAAGGAAAGCAGTCACAGCAGAAATCAAAGCAAAAAGGAGGAACATCACATAAGAATTCACATTCACATAAAGGTATGCTTGCAAATCATTCTGAAAAGAAATGTTATTATTGTGGAAAGAAGGGTCATATACAGAGTGAATGTTATAAGAAGCAGGCTGATGATGCAAAGAGGAGGAAGGCAAATGCAAAGCATAAAGGATACTTTGTTGAAGAAGATAAAGACTTCAGTCATGAATTTCGATTGTTCACAGTCGACTGTGCGCTTTTAGCATCTAATGAGGACGATATTTGGTATGTCGATTTCGGAGCATCCTCTCACATGACAGGTAAGAAGGAATTTTTTGATAGTCTTGAAGAAACTATAAATGGATCAAAAATATACATAGGAGATGATAGTGGATACGAGATTAAAGGTTATGGGGTGATTTCAGTTAAGTTACCAAATGGAAAAATTAGTCACCTTAAAAATGTTTTATTTGTACCTGGAATTAAGAAAAATCTGATATCTGTATCCATGATGGCTGATCAAGATATGCAAGTCGAGTTCCTTAAGACTCATTGTGTGATAAAGGATTGGAGGAATGAAATAGTTGCAACAGGCATGCGAGTTGGAAGCCTATACAGATTAGATGCAAAAAGTATAGCAAAGCAAGCCATGGTTGCAGGAGGTTCGACAACCGAACAACTCTGGCATTAGAGGTTCAGTCATTTGAATTTGCAGGAGCTCATGTTATTGCAGAAGAAAGGTATGGTTGAGGGACTCCCTATCTTTCGTAATATTCAGTTAAATTGTGATGGTTGTGCCTTAGGAAAAATGCATAGAGAACAGTTTCCTGTGCATGATAGGAGGAAGGAAATAGATATTTTAGAACTAGTGCACACTGATATATGCAGACCTATGCAGACAAGGTCACTAGGAGGAACATATTATTTTCTATTATTTACTAATGACTTCACTAGATATTCATGGGTTTATTTTTTGAACCAGAAAGGTCAGACTTTCCAGTGCTTTATAGAGTTTAAAACCTTGATGGAAAAATAGTTTGGTAAGAGTATAAAAATTCTCCAATCTGATCAAGGAGGAGAATACAAGCTAAGGGAATTCATGAAATTCTGCAAATCTCATGGGATTGTTCAGCAGTATACAGTGCCACACACACCACAACAGAATGGAGTTGTAGAGCACAAAAACAGAACCTTGGTGGAGTGCGCAAGGAGCATGCTACAAGGTAAGGGTCTGTCTAATAGTTTTTGGGCAGAGGCTATCAACACTGTTGTATATTTGAAGAACAGAATTCCTACCGGGTATCTTGGCTTCAAAACCCCTTTTGAAGCTCTATATGGATTTAAACCAACAGTAAACCATCTAAGAGTATTTGGGTCAAAATCATTTCCCCACCCAAAGCTGATAGAAAGAAATTAGACCCTAAAGCAGTTAGATGCATCTTTGTTGGTTATGGCACAGAATTTAAAGCATATAAATTGTTCAATCCTAAGTCTCGTAAGACATTTGAAAGCAGGGATGTAGTGTTTCATGAACAGGTACAATAAGGGAAAGATGACGTTGGTGATGATTGGCACATTCCATTGTGGTTAGAGGAAAGCAGCGAGGATGAAAGAGAGCAGGAGCAAAAAAAAGAGAAAAAAGAAGAATAACAAGAAGGTGATAATGCAAGCCCAGTTATAGCAGAAGAAAAAAAAATTGAGGTAAGTCCCCTACCAAGGAGATCAGGTAGGAAGACTCAATTACCATTAAAATTGAGAGACTATGCTTTGATGTCAAAAGGTTTTGAACATTGTAGAACCCTCCAATTACAAAGAAGCTGGTCAATTTAAGGAATGGAGAGCTACAATGAATGAAGAGATGGAATCAATTATTAGAAATGATACTTGGGATTTAGTTGAGCTGCCTATGAATAAAATGCCCATAGGATGTAAATGGCTATTTAAACCCAAAATGAATGCAGACGGAAGCATAGAGAAATTAAAAGCTAGGTTGGTTGCAAAAGGATATTCACAGCAGGAAGGTATAGATTTTGATGATACTTTTGCACCTGTAGAAAAGTTAAATACAATCAGAATTCTTATTGCTTTATCTACTAAATGTAATTGGGAATTACACCAGCTTGATGTTAAATCTGAATTTTTAAATGGTGATTTAAAAGAGGAAATTTACTTAGTATAGCCAGAAGGATTTGTAAAGTAGTGGTAGGAACATCTTGTTTGCAGATTGAAAAAGGCTTTATATGGTTTAAAGTAAGCACCTAGGTCTTTGTACAAAAAGGTTGATTCTTTCTTTGTAGAGAATGGCTTCTATAGAAGTTTAAATGACCCAAATTTGTATACCAAGTACAATAATCAGGGGTAGATTATTTTGATTTCTTTGTATGTGGATGACATGATTATAACACGAAATGCGGATGATTTAATCAGAGGAATCAAAAGGCTTACGGCACAAGTTTTTGAGACGAAAGATTTCGGAAGCCTTCATTACTGTCTGGGATTAGAAGTATGCAGAGATACTGGGAAAACTTTTCTTACACAAGGGAAGTATGCCAGAAATCTGTTGGAAAAGTTTGGTATGGATAAGTGTAGATCAACAGCGACACCTTTGCAGCAGAATTTGAAGTTGAGTAGTGAGATGGCACTAAAGAGCTTGATGCTACAATGTACAGACATCTGGTTGGTAGCTTGATATATCTTACAACAACCAGACCTGACTTGGAATACTCTGTTAGTGTGTTGAGCCAATTCATGTCGAAACCTCTTGAAAGTCACTGGGTAGCAGCAAAAATCGTGTTGAGGTATCTTTGTGGTACTGTTAATTATGGTATTTTATACACTAACGCATCTGATGTTACTCTAGCAGGTTTTTCAGACTCAGACTGGGCAGGTAACTTGGATGATCAGAGGTCCATCACAGGTTACGCATTCAACATAGGATCCGGGGTCATAGCATGGAGCAGCAAGAAGCAAAGTATTGTAGCCTTGTCATCATGTGAAGCTGAGTATCAAGAATTGTGTGCAGCAACGTGTGAAGCGATCTGGTTGAGAAGGCTTCTCAAAGATGCAGGAAAAGAACAGAAGAATCCCACTTCCATCAAAAGCGATAACCAGAGTGTCATTAAATTGGCATACAATCCAGTGTTTCACAGAAACACCAAACATATAGACACTCAGTTCCATTTTGTTAGAGAGAAAATACAGTCAAAATAAATTGATGTTGAATATTGTAAAACTTGTGACAATTTGGCTAATATTTTTACAAAGCCACTTGCACGTGTGAAATTTGAATTGTTTAGAAGGATGCTAGGAGTACAAGAGAACCCTTTCTCCATTAAGGGGGGGAGTTTAAATAATTAATATTATTTTGTATTAATGGAGAAAATGGTTACATTGTTGTAATGTTCTCCCTAGTTCAGGATTAGTTCCTAGAGTTTAGGGGCTTGGGTGCAACTTCCTAATTCCTAGTATTGTATTTAATGATGTAATCTTTCATTGATGAACAATAGAGTGTATGCGATTGATGTCTCTATTTTGTGTAGTCTCCAGGTGCAGGCCACACCTCAGAGCTACATCTCTTTCTTTTCAATTCTATTCAAATTTTATCTCTTTGGACAATAAGTTCTAGAGGATACCGTAGGTAGCCCCACTTACCGTCATCTCTTTGATCTTTGCGAAGAAATGCAATAAGATCATTTCACAGACCATGAATTTTTGTTTTTCTTATGACTCACCCTTAGGGAAAGAAGAATATTATGGCCATGGCTTCCAAGAATGGCTCCCCCGCATAGCACTAGGAGATGGAGAAGGTCATGGAGGAGTACAAGGACATTTTCACTTCAACTACGAGGGTACCTCTACACTGTCAGGTCAAGCACTTCATCGATATGACCTTGGGCACGCTGCTACCTAATGGATCAATTTAATGACACTCTATTCCTGAGAAGGATGAAATCAGGGTGCAAATTCATGAGCATTTGAAAAATGGGTAGATCGGGCAAAGCTCATCAGCATGTGGGAGCCCAGTTGTATTGGTATAGGAGAAAGATGGGACTTGGGGACTCGGTATTGACTATCGGGCATTGAACAAGATCATTTTTTGGAACAGGTAACCAATCCCATGGATTGGTGACCTTCTGGACCAGCTCAATGGGGCCAAATATTTCATCAAGATTGACTCAATGTCCAGCTATCACTAGGTGCCTATCAAACCCTCTGATGTGTGGAAGACTACCCTCAAATCCGAGGAGAGCCTTTTCGAATGGTTGGTCATGCCTTTCGGGTTGACGAATTCCCCCGCAACCTTCATGATATTGAGGGACAACATCTTACGACCCTTCACCAATGCATTTGTGGTGTTGTATTTAGATGACATATTAATCTTTAGCCAGAGTTTGGAAGAGAACCTCCACCATATTTGACGGGTTCTCCAAACCCTGCGATAACACAAGATGTGTGCCAATTTGGAGAAATTAACTTTCAACATGAACCAGGTTCAATATCTAGGGTACATAATTGATGAGTAAGGTGTGCATGTGGACCCAACGAAGATATAATTCATTCAGGATTGGCCACCCCAACCACTCTAACAAAGCTCTGCAGCTTTCTGGGTCTTTCTAATTTCCACTGCATGTTCATGTTGGTTCTTCTCTCATATCACTTCGCCTTTAAGTCAAGTCACCAAGGGCAGAGAAAAAAAAAATTGTTTTGGTCCGAAACCCAAAAAAGGTGTTTTCTGAGTTGAAGAATCACCTCTGCTCTTCGCTAGTGCTCACATCACCAGACACTCCTGGAAGGTAGGAAAGTTCCAAATTTTCATCTCCAGGATGCACTGTTATGCTACCTCGGAGACATTTGTGTCTCTTCAAGTGAACACGCCAATATGATTTTTGAGGTGCACTATAGCCAGGTCATTAGACATTTCAGGGTAGAAAAAATAGTGGCATTACTACAACAATATTTTTATTGTCCAAACCTTGATCAGGATGTTGGGAAGTACATTAGATCCTACACTGCCTCTACCATTGCCAAAATAACCATCAAGAAGCAAGGCCTCTATAATTCTTTGCCTATTCCTAGTCAACCTTGGGAATCCATCTCTATGGATTACATGTCAGTCCTTCCTTCTACTAGGCACGAAAATGACTACAACATCAATAAATTCTCTAAGATAGCCATTATGACGACCTGCAAGAAGAGTATCACAGTAGAGGCCACTACTAAGATCTTATTTGATTGAGTGTGGGTACACTATGGGATCCCACACTCCATTGTCTCAGATGAGAACAACAGATTCCTAGGTGAATTTTGGTCAGCTATCTCATCGATGATGGATAGCAAACTTACTAAGTCCATGAGTTTCTAACCCCAAACTGATGGCCAAACAGAGGTCGTCAATATGATGATAGTACACATTTTGTGCATGCACAACTCAAAGCATCGACGCACATGGGATGAAATCCTCCGTTATGTCTAGCATAGCTACAACATACCTCCCATTGATGTGGCCATACCATTTGCAGCTACTTAGGCATATTCACCTCACGTCGAGTCCGAAGATAACAAGGCTAACAACTTCATTGAGTGAATTCAACACATCCGCAAGCAGGTCCATAATATATTGGATGTAGCTAATGCTAAGTATAAGAAGTGACATGCTCAACATCCGGTGCTACACAAGTTCGAGGTGGGTGACAAAGTTGGGCTACATTTACAGAAGGAATGCCTTGTTGGACCCCATCACAAGTTTCTCCCACTCTGATATGGGCCATACACCATCACTAAGGTTGTAGGGGTAAATGAATTTGAGCTCAACATTCCACCATTCCTTGGTCTACACCTAGTGTTCAATGTAGATCGCCTTCGATCGTACTTTCCACCATTGTTGGACATATCCGAAATTGTAGAACAACTCACACCAATAGAGTTGAACCCAAACGGCATGGAAGAGGCCACAACTGATCAGATCATGGACACACAGATCAATAAAAACTTCAAACAGAGGATCCATCTATGTCAAGTTATTAAAGCAGGCCAACTCTTTCACCAGCCCAAGTGGTTCACTAGGGACTAGGTTCAACATAAATTTCCTCACATCATGAAGGCTCTACACACAATGGGGGCCATTGATTCCTAAGGAGGGAGGACTGATCTAGGTGAATATTGGTGGCCACTCGCCTATTCAACCTAGACTTCCAATCGGTTTCATATGCTTCCTTGTTTATTGTAGCATTTACTATTTTTAGCAATTTTTTGAGTCTTGAACTTCTAGAGCAGTTTTCACCCCCCTAAAGAACATTTTTTTGAGGTCCGCAATAGGCCCATAACAATAGGTAGGGGTCTGTCACAAATCCTTTAGTACATAAGGATATATTTCTAGTAAGGCATTGTACGTACAAAATGGAGATAATATTACCAAGTTACAACCCCAAGAATTTCCCTACCCAACTAACCCCAACTAGGCCCACAAACTATTGGTGTTCCATCTCCTAGGGTTAGGGTTTTGGTTGCTTAGGTTTCTTCCTTTTTTTTCAATAATAAATATGCCCTTAAGCCTCATTGTAACATAGTTAAGAGGCATGTAGCCTCCACATCTATTCTTAGATATAAGCTACCATTTCCCAAGCTAATTTATTTCCATTCTATTTGTAAGCATATTCCAGTATTTGATATTAATGAAATTAAGTGTTATTTCTTATGCATCTTTGTATTTATGGCTATATATGTAATATTTTTCATCTGTGTTTAAGTTCAGATCACATGATTTACCGATGCATGGTCATCTGGATCTTTCTTCTCATGTTTTATTTTCTTTTCATACTCTACAAATATCTTGTCAACTTTCTCTGCCATGGTGAACAATATCTTGCGATAATTTTTCTCTTTCTCGATTCGAGCTTCCTCATCTGCCATGTTCTGTCTTCATGGTGCATGTCCCACTTCAAGATAAAATGATTTAATTTTTCCTTCTCCCCTTTAGAGCTTGTTCTTGGTTAGAATTCACTCATGCAACTCACGTCAGGAAGACCTTCTTTGATACAAAACTTGACCCAAGTTCTTTTTACTTCAAGGATGCATTCAGAATTTCATATAAAATATCATATTAACCAAGTAAATTAACACAAGAAAAAGAAAGCAGAAATCACAAAGAAACCATGAGATGAAAGGCACACAAACTATTTGATTACCGAGTTCACCCAATGTGGGCTATGTCACTGAGCCTTTCTCAAAGTGGGGAGGCTTTATTTTATTAAGTGGCGTCAAAGAAATCAATTACAAGACACTTTAAAAAAATGACACTTATACCTTCAGTTTGGATGATGGCCTGAAAATGGAGAGCTCATCTAGAGAAACAGACTGCACGAATGGATTCTTGGCATGAAAATGTGCAAATCAACTATAAACTTGTCAAATTCTGACACTGCCACCTATGGCCCTTTAAAGGAATATTTTCGACATCTCAATGATTCCCTCACTCATGGTTCCACATCATCTGTCACTAAAGGTTTCACAGAAGAACGATTTCCCCTCTTTATTCGAATGATGTATGAGTGTTTAAATAATACTGACATGGCAGGGTTAACAAGGTAATGAGCCATGGCTTGTTGGTACCATCGGTGGATTGTGTGGGGGCGCCAACCATATATATATATATATATATATATATATATATATATATATATATATATATATATATATATATATATATATCTGGTTTGATGGTCTTTTATAAGTCTGCGATAATCATATGATTTGGTCTCAACGGTTATTACAGGTGGTTCCACCAGTCATATGTGGTATGTTTATTTCAAAAATATTCTGTCGAAAAATAGGGGATATGCGAAAAATTCACCCGTTCCGACTATTGTTTTCCATATGCTGCGATTATGTGAAATTGTTCCCTCATGACTGACTACCACTTGGCCCAGTTTGACCATAACTTTGAACATCTATAAGTTGATCATATGAACTGAGATTTGAGTGTCGTTCACATCGTTGGAATCAGGGCGATGAGCACTATGATATAGGCCTAGTTTCAGTTCCATCTATTGACTATGATTTTTGAGGTGTTTTGAAGGCCACTTCTATCTATGGATCCTCTCGGATCACAATGAGAGAATTATTTTTTGTTTTCTATGTCACCTTGGGTATTTTTCTATTTCTCTTCCATTCCATTTTTCTAACCTTCCTTGAATTTTTTTGACTCCTTGTGACTATTTTTAAGGCTTAATTACCTGAATATTCAATATTTTTCTCCATTTGTGCATTTGTTTTTTGGCATTTATGGGGATTTTTTTTAGTCATTGGCATAAAACTGTGTTTATTTTCAGTATTTCTTTTTGGCCTCTATGTTTCTATTACAAGTTAGCAATTGATTAAAAATTTCACGATTTATTTGTGCGATCTACCTTCTAGCCTTGAAAATTCAAATTTACTATCTGAAATTTTTTGTCTCTGCTTTGGATTTGTGTTGTCTTTCTATCTGCTGACTGGTTTTGGTCCAAATTTATCTTCTGGTTCCTGATTTCCTTGGATTGGATTTTTTTTCTTGATAAAGGTTTTTTTACCTGTTTTGGGCATTCATCCTCTTGTTTTTTTCGATCTATTAGAGATCTACTGGATCTATGTTTTTTGTTGCTGCTAGCTATTAGTCTCTGTTGGTTTTATCCACTTCTGATTGGTTCATTTAAGTTCTTCCATAGTTGGTGTCCTAGCTTATTGACATTTCCTTCCTCTTTCACTTTTGGCTTTCTTTTTTATTTCTAGAGTGTTTTTATTTCTTTTTCTTTGTTTTCCTAGTTGTGACATGTTTGAAGTGCTTTACGTTCTAGCTTAGGCACTTTTCTTTCACCTTTTTTCGGCTGCTTTGATTTGTGGTTTGTTTTTAGGTCAAAATATTTATAAATTTGGGGTTTTTCTATTTAATAATTTGGTGAGAGGTGCATTATAATAAGCATTAGTTTGTTGTGATAAACTCTTACCCTCTTATAGTTAGTATTCCTCTAAATGAAAAGAAAAATTTTCATATAGCTACATTAGGGTTATTAAAAAGAGTCATTCACACCATCTAATTTTCATGTCACACCCAACTATGTAAACAAAAACCACATAAAATCAACACGATAATAAAATAAATTATATTTCTCATTTTCATTTTAATTTTACTACACCAACACTATCTTAGACTAGGGTCTTGGAGATAGGTGTGAGAGTTAACTACTCCAAGACTATAAAGCATAGTTAGCAACTTATAGTAGGGAGACAAATCCACTTGTAGTAGTGTGGGCTTGGAATCCATTCTAACACAAGGGTCAATCATGAGGTAACACTTGGGATGGGTGAGGTTGCATACCCCATTTCACTTAGTTTCGGGTGGCATGGATTACAAAATTTGCATGTATTACAAACTGTGTTATTACCATTTTGTTGTAGCACTTGGGGGCCACCTGGGAGGCAACTTTCAAGGGATTTCGGTCTCATATCTTTGGGATAAGTGTCCTTCCCTTAGATGCGAATTTGTCTTACGCCTCTCCCACCAGGACATATTATTGTTGTTGGTAACCTTAGTGGCCAATATTTTTAGGGCTCATACATAGGCTCAGGGTGGGGTTCATCTTCTCTATACCTAGGAAGAATATTAGTCATACTCTCTCAATCCTCTCAGGGGATGCACCACAATTAATAAGGGAAATTGGACTGAGTTCGGAACTAAAAGGGTTGGGAAGTAGGTTGCTATTATAATTGTCCCACCGTGAGCTTCTTTATATTTGATTTGTCTGTGTGACTACTTCTTAGGACATTTATAGTGTGTTTTTTTTGTCTTATTCAATATTATTGGCTATAGGGTGTTTGGACTAACATAGTTATGTTAATTTCTAATTTTTCACCTTGGATGAATATAGTCACCATTAATCACTTCATATTCACGGTTTGCCTCCTGAATGAGGTGTAATTTCTACTACTCAAAAGAGAGTACCAATCGATGCTCAATACCTTGACCAACCCATAGTTGTGGAGTCTATACCTAGTCCTTCTGGTAGTGATTTGGTCTCTATAAAAACATTGTAAGATGAATCAACATCTCCTGCTAACTGATCTGAAATGATCATATGTTAAAAGTGAAGTAGAATTGATTATGTCAACATTGAAATGAATGGTAACTTAAAGTTTTGAAACCGTGAGAACTGCTTGAGAGGAAAGACTTTACAATAGATGAGAAAACATAAGTAATATGCAAAGTATAAGTGAAAACAACAAATACACAATGATACCAAACCAAAAGATTGATTATGAAGTTTTTCTCTGATGGACTACGTCTCTAGCTCCTCTTTCAAGATGGGCGACCGCTTTATTAGTGTTGAATCCGAGTAGGTTGATTACACAGAAAATTGACCAAACTAAATGTGCATGCAGGCACTTCTGGTCACTGTCATAAGAATTCTCTCTGAACCAACTGTCCAATGCCTATCTTGGTTCGCAATTTTGACTCTCGATACTCCTCTTATACTGAAAACAAAATCGTCTATATCCTCCAGAATCTGCACTCTAAAGTCAAAACCACTATAATGTCCTCTTCATGAACAAAACTATCTTTATACCCCTCCAGATGCATTCAAACTCCCTCTTCCAGAGTTTAGGGATGAACTAGCTGAAATTATGGTTTTTGGAGTTAAGGTCTTGTCACATTGTGACACTTAAAGATTAGTTACATGGTGGTTTGCATTAATATAACTTAAACAACATTACAAAACTCAATTTAGCACCTTAGGTTATAAAAATTCTGCTACCAGTCAATAAAATGCACGCAATAGCTAACCGTTGGCATGTGAATGCCGCGATCTAACTGTAGACTGCCACCTCTGTAGTCACCCTTTGACGGTTCCAGTTAATGGCGCGACCACGACTGTTGCATGTGACAGCCCAACCTCCAATGGTTGTGGCTTACCTAGTGCTATTACCATCGACGTTTCCAATCATGTCAACAATCTTCATTGCAGTTAACATTCAATGCTATGATTCTCCATCTGGTGTTCACATACACGGTCCCTTGCGGTCTCCAAAACGCGCGCATTTAGGGACTGTGGTAACCTCAAGCATGTTCACATGCAAACCTCTGATAATACCACCTTTTCGTGGTTTAGGCATTGATATATGTTTTATAATGTTTTAATAGATGGTTTTGTAATACATCATGGTCTGAGAGGGTATAACAGTTAGGGTTAATATATTGTAATGTATTTTTAATACATAGGTTATGTCATTTTAATATATGGATTGTACCTTAGCTTTTTAGGGCTAGGTCTTAGAATAGGTTTTAGTATCATGAGTTTAGGTTCTAAGTTAGGTTTTTAGGTCTTAATCCTTAATACTATACATCATTTTTTTCTAAAATAACCATGTACAACAAATTGTCATAAAGTGAAATTGTGACAAACGTCACATGATGACCACAACCAAACCCTGCAAAATGGATGACAAAACCATGTTGAAAACCATATCCTGGAAAAACTGAAGACAACAACATGTTAAAGACCATATCCTGGTGGAACTGTCGAAATCCAGGCACCAAAACATATCACCATGAAAACCATATACATTACTAGACAACCTAAACCATAAACATCACTGTCGAAGTTGACGACAATGGACCTGAATGCTAACGACGAAACTGAACCTGTGCAACTAATCTGACAAGATCCTCTTGGATGAATCCTCTCCACTTGAAAGCTTTTGGACCACAAAATTTTGACAAGACAGATAGTAAATGAGGGTAGAGCTCCCTCACTCTCCACATTGCCCTGATGATGTACCAATACATTTGATCAACCACTTGAAAGTGATGACCCTGATGATGCTAACCATGGCACATTTTGAATCGATGACCTAATCCATCCATCTGCAGTATGCACAACTTGTGAATATGGTTAAACAACCTGTTATGAACATGGAAATTGACTTCTTTCCACGAAGTACCATGAATTAGTGATTCATAATCATCTTTGAAAACTGTCTCTACAGGATATTATTCAATACTATTGACATGTATTAATAATCTATATTACGGAATAACAGAGATAATAAAAGATATTCTTGACATCATACCAGCTACTTGACTGGATATACTTTCCTTATTCCTGATTACTAATTGAACTTATTGCAATAAACCCATCAAACAGTAATATGGAAACTACTGCAACTTAGTTTGATTTTGAAAGTATTGAAATGACAGATGATTTGCTTGAATCATTATTTCCTTATTCATTAAATCATGCTTCCATTGCTTAGCACTTTCCCTCGATGCATATGTTTCCCTTAGATATATTGGATACTTAGACACTGCTTTAGAAAAGGATTTGATATGAAAACAAATAGGCTTCCTCTCCACTTGAAAAGAGGCTTCCAAACTGTTTGAAACATGAAATGGTGACACAATACAAGAGAAATGTAACACCGACTTTCCCCAATACTGACTTGCATCCCTGTAACTATTAACTTCCAAACTTGGACTAAATTGATTCATTATGACATTAGCAATAGGAGCTTTAGGCATCAACTGTAATTCATGGTGTATTCCCTGCTTATGAGTAAGATGTTTGGTTTCTTTAAATAGAGCTGGAAAATTTTCTACCTCTTTGATCAAACTATATTTAAGCTAAGACTCGTAACTTGAAAAAACATCATGTTGATTCTTATGTTGTTCCTTTACACACATGATTACAAATCTCTTATTTGAACTTATTAACCGCTTCATTTGATTAGCAACAACTAAATTCAAGTGATTTTTACTTTGATGTGTCCTGACAATAAATTCAACCCCATATTTCTTAAGGAGATATTTATGCTCTCTCCTGTAAAACATTGCATCACAATCATAAAGATAAGGACTTCCTAAGACAACTCCAGATATGTCTACTGGAACCACATCCAATTCACTTCATCATTGTAATTAGTTGTAATGGCAAATCTTAATTGACATTGTCTTATGACTATTTTCTGAGTTGATTTATTCAGCCATCCTAATGGGTAAGGTCTTGGATTATTCTTTGTCTCCAAACCCAAACTGCTAACTAAATATTTAGATATTAAATTGGAATTTGTTCCACTGTCAAACATTGTATCTTTCTTTGTGTGCTTAGAAGTTATCCTTATGTTAAATAATTCAACTCTTTTATCCTCATTTGAAGGATTTATGTTTGATCAAGATGCAATAGTATTCGAACTTGAACTAGTGTCCGAAGTTTTACCTGTCATAACTATGGCAGTTATCCTCTTTTCATCACTTGAATTGGGACCTAGATCTTTCTAGACTGCTACAATTGCCTTCTTTTCATCCTTCTCTTTAAATAAATTTTTGGGCTTGAGTTCTGGATGAAGTTTCCAACACTTAGATTCATCATGATCAATTCTCTAGCAATGAGAACAATTAGTTCTTTCCTCCTTAGCTATTGTTGATTTATTTCTCTTCGAATTGTTCTTCCCCTTACTGTCATTGGAATCCTTGATTTCCAACTCTTTGGATGATTGTGGTGAAAATTTGAATGGCCAGCCACCTGATTCAATATGTATGGCCTGATCACACACTTCATGAATATCATCAGGATTAAACATCAATAATGTATGCTGCAAATATGAATGTAAATTTTCGATGTAGTTTAATAAAGTTTCACGTGTATCCAACAAATTACCAAGTGCCAATGCTTTCTTTTTGAACTCCTGAGTAAACTCCTGAACACTCTACCCTTTACCTTGCCTCAAGTGCTACCAACCAATAACATCTTGCTGCATGGATCCCAAAGGATAGAATCGTTTCCTAAGAGATTTTAAAAACTTAGACCATGAAGAGATGACTTTACCTTTTCGCCTTACATCTATCTGAGTTTTACTTTCCCACCAGATTAAATATGTTCCCCCCATTATAAGTGTAGTTAACTGAATTTTCATTTTATTGTTAGAAACGTTCTGAATACAACAATAAACTTCTAACTTCTTAATCCAGTTATCTAGCTTTTCACGATTCATTCTGCCATCATAAATAGGTAACTCAAATTTTACATCAAGTTTAAAAATATATGTTTTCTTAGGTTTCTTTTCTGTTTCAGATTCTGCACTAGAGGAAGAAGAAGAATATGATGATGATGGAGATGATGGAGGTGAATGTGGTTTATTAGCCTTGCCTTTACCTTTGTCCTTCTTCAATGTATTTGAAGAAGAAGTTGCATCTCTCACCTTCTTATCCTTGTATAGTTATCCCAACATCTGTTTCGTACTCAAGAATGCTTGCTGAAACTTTTCATCGCTCATCTTAGTTTCTATATTTTCACCTACATCAGATCCTGTCATGGTCGACTTATGAATGACTCTTCACTTTCCAATCTCTTGATCAATCTCCTAGAGGATTCCTTCTCCACATTGTGACTTAGAACTAGTTAACATTCAATGGAAAAATTATACAAATGAAACCTACTCTAATACCAAATTATATGATATGAAATGATCATATGTTAAAACTAAAGTAGAATTGATTATGTCAACAGTGAAATGAATGTTAACTTAAAGTGTTGAAACTGTGAGAAGTGCTTGAGAAGAATGACTTTATAACAGACGAGAAAACATAATTAAGATGAAAAATAGAAATGAAAACAACAAATACACAGTGATACCAGACAACAAGATTGATTACAGAGTTCGTCCCTGATGGAATACGTCTCTAGGTCAGCTTTCAAGATGGGCAACCACTTTATTAGGATTGAATCCTAGGATTTCAATTACACATCAAATTGACCAAACTGAATGTGCATGCAGGCACTTCTGGTCATAGTCATAAGAAATCTATTTGAACGAGCTTTCTAACACTTGTCTCGGTTCCTGATTCTGACCCTCTATGTTCCTGCTACACTGAAATCAAAATCTCCTATATCCTCTAGAATCTACACTCTAAACTCAAAACCACTATAATGTCCTCTTCATGAACAGAACTACCTTTATACCCCTCTAGATTCATTTGAACTTCCTCTTGCAGTGTTTAGGGATGGACTAGCTGAAATTAGGGTTTTGGGAGTTAAGGTCTTGCCACATTGTGACACCTAAAGATTATTTACATGGTGGTTTGCATTAAAATAACTTAAACAACATTACAAAACCTAATTTAGCACCTTAGGTTATAAAAATTCCACTAACAATCAATAAAATGCATGCATTAGGTAACTGTTGGCATGTGAATGTCGCGGTCTAACTGTAGGCTGCCACTTCTGTAGTCACCCTCCGGTGGTTTCGGCTAACGGTGCTACCACAACTATTACATGTGATAGCCTAACCTCGGATGGTTGTGGCTTACCTGGCGGTATTACCCTTAATGGTTCTGATCATGTCAACAATATTTGTTGCGGTTAACCTTCACTGCTATAGTTCTCCTTTCGGTGTTCACATACACGGTCCCGTTGCGTCTCCAAACCCGCGCGGTTAGGGACTGTGGTAACCTCAAGCATGTTCACATGCAAACCTCCGACAGTTCCACCTCCATGCGGTTTAGGGATTGATATATGTTTTATAATGTTTTAATACATGGTTTTGTAATATATCATGGTCTGAGAGGGTATAACACTTAGGGTTAATATATTGTAATGTATTTTTAATACATAGGATAGGTCATTTTAATGTATGTATTTCACCTTATCTTTTTAGGGCTAGGTCTTAGAATAGGTTTTAGTATCATGGGTTTAGGTTCTAGGTTAGGGTTTTAGGTCTTAGTCCTTAAGACTATACATCATTTTGTTATAAAATAACCATGTACAACAAATTGTCATAAAGTGACATTTGCGACAAATGTTAGACGATGACGACAACCAAACCCTGTAAAATGGATGACAAGCCCATGTTGAAAGCCATATATTTGAATAATTGACAACAACCATATGTCGAAAACCATATCCTAGCAGAACTGATGACAACAAGGTATCAAACCATATCACCATGAGATCCATATACATTACTGGACAACCTGTACTATAAACATCAATGTCGAGGCTGACAACACTGGACCTGAATGCTGACGATAAAACTGAAGTTGTGCAACTAATTTTGAAGGAATTACAGGGTAAGTTCCTGTTAAATTGGTAACTAGGGCCAAACTCCATGTGGGTCGACTTATTTATGGCAGCTGATATTTTTATTGGAACCCTCTCGTCTAGAGGTGTAGGATTGATCCAAAGATCATCTGATTCCGATAAGTATTTATGGAGATATGAATTTATTTTGTTTATGTAATTATTATCAAGCGGACCAGCTCTTATGTAGGCTCTAGAAGCCCAAACGTCATGACTATTCATTATATACATTTTAGTATAAATAGAAGAAGACTTTAAGTCATTCGACACACTAACTCTTTTGTGATCTCTCTTCATCCTGTTTTGGGTTTGATGGAGAAGAGATCTAAAAGGAGTGCCCTAATATCTACGATGCCCTAATGGAGAATGTAGTCATGAATTAGCAGGCAATGGAGATGTATCCATATTCAAATAAAGGCGTAGGGATATAAGTAAACGTAGGACATAAAGAACATTTATGAAGAAAATGCAAGACATAATGTTATATATCTATACGTTGTGTTGTTCATGTTATATACGCAATACGGAACGACATTATACACAGTCATATGAGGAATGGTTATACGCAGTCATATGAGGAATGGTTATACACAGTCATATGAATATGGAATCACATATATATACAGATTATCAAAGACCTAACACGCAGGCAGAACGTTGGGTCATGAAACCTCCACGCAGATCAATGCAGATATACCACGCTACGCTGGGTAGTCAAATATACCACACAGATCATGATATGCTGGGAAATATACCACGCAGATCATGATACACTGGGAAGTCGAGTCATGGTGATACATGCAGGTCATACAATATACCCTAACGCAGAAACGATGAGGCCGTGTGCGATCCGAGATCTGGCAGTGTAGATCTAGAAACTATACGCAATATATATATGTTGTCCACACAAAGATATACAACTCAAGTCTCATAATGATATATTGAAACGTTGGATAGTCATGATATGCTGGGTAATCATTGTGATATACCTCGCAGGTCATATGATATATGGACACAACAATCATGGGATGCTACGCTATATGAAACACAATCAACTAGACTCAGTCATAAATATATACGCTATACAAGTATGGGAATTCTATGTGAAGTCGGGAATAGGTATGGCCATTATACATATATATGCTATATACGGAAATTATAACCGTGACAGCCGCAGTCAAGTGAAAACGACGAAGCCGCTGGAAATGAAGAAGCTACAGTCATGTATATGAAGACACAGGGTAGCCGCAGTAATAAGGAAGAGCTGCAGGGAACTATAGGTCACCGCAGTAAGGTAATGAAGCCGCTGGAACGAAGCCGCAATCAATCAAGGTATCTCAGAGGTGCAGCAAGGATGATAATCCCAACAGCATGATGATGGATAAGACCATGGACATGGACAGCATGATGATGGATAAGACCATGGACATGGGCAGCATGATGATGGATAAGATCATGGACATGGGCAGCATGATGATGGATAAGATCATGGACATGGGCAGCATGATGATAATCATGATTAGTGCAGCATGGTGCTGCATGCAGTGGTACAGCAGAGAATCAAATGCAACACGATGACAGGGGAAGGAGCCATCTTGGAGAATCAGTTGAAGCAGAATGTCTTCAACTGATATCATTGTTATACGAGATGATCTATGCTTAGATCCAGACAAGTCAAAGTGTTGACTTCTGTTGTAATTGTACTATCTCTCTCTCTCTCTTTCTCTGCTGAACTTTGAAGATAAAAGAAGATTTGATCAAAGGGTTTCCCCACACATTGTGGGGTTTGTCCCTGGCTCGCGCCATATCTTGTGTCCTCTTGCCTTGGCTTGTCTTCTACGTTTTATATTTATGTTCTATCTGCAGTTTATCATAATGTTGATGTGATTGCTAACTGTGAAAATTTAAATAAATTGCTCTAGCATAGAACATACCTAATCTTAACATGGTATCAGAGCTGAGGTGAAGACAATGCCCAAGCAAGAGTGAAATAGCAATCACCGAAGACAGTTTGGACAAGACAGAAGGATCAATGGGTTCCTCAAAATTCACTGAGGGTGAATTCAAATCAAAGAATGTTATCAGAATGGCGCAGCGGAAGATTTTGATGGTCCATCTTAAGATCACTTCATTGGGAAGTTCGGATCTAAGGGTGGAAGGAAAAGCGGATGCCTTGTTGAAATAAGTTCGGTCGTTATGCGAAGGAGTGCCCGAACGGCAGAGACACATCTCTTGATGAAGATAACAATCATTCCTGGGACATCTTCAATGATCAAAAGAATGACTGGTAATGCAGGTCATCAAAGAAATGGTCGACTCTTCCACGAAAGAAAGGAACCCCAAAATCTCTTTTATGTACCTGATTGAACCTGATGTCCATCTCGGAAATGGAAGTCAAAGGTTGCAGGGTGGCACTTATCGATGGAAAGGTACGTGTTTGAAAATAGATCTTTTAAAGATGTTTTTGAGTTCAGGGTTGTATCAAGTTGCAGGAAGTCCGCTCGGGACCATGTCCATTGACTCAGCTCTAGAGGTTTGTCAGTCAAATGGTGACTAGGATGCCTGAATTCAAAAGGAAGCATGAAGGTACATGTCTGAAATGTACCAAAGGAGAATATTATAAGGGTACCATTCCCCCCATGCAACAGGTTCACAGGTTTGGAACAACCCGAGGAGTTTGAGAATCATGATCAAGGAATCTCATGTATACAGGTGGAAGAAAGCCCTCTATGGCTTGAAGAAAAACACCTCAGGCATAATATGAGAGGATTGATAGCTGTCTAATGTGTTAACACCCAGGTTGTTCCCTTTGACTCCCAAGGGAATACGGCCGGGGTAACCACTAACCAATCTTTGGATTACAGCTTCTAGCCAAACTGTAATCAGAGAGGGCTCTCTCTTTAAGGTTTGTCTCTGTTTTGTGAAGATTTTATGCTAGTTATGAATTCAGGGTTTGGTTTTGTGTTTTGGTTGAGGGATGTCTTTTGTGCCTAAGGTGGAAATTTTCAGATAATTCTAGTCCATTGGGCAATGGAGTCTGTGGCTATAGGTTGTCTGAGATATTAAGTTGAGTTGCTGAAACTGCAAGGCCATTCAAATACATCATGAAACAAAATCTAAATTGTGATGATGAAGTGTGTTTAACCAGTGAAAAGCAATTAATAATTCTCCACTAAGCTGGGGTGTAAGAAAGAGATATATTGCAAAGGAGCAAACTTGAATTCCTGAAACAACAATCAGAAAACTTGAATTCCTGAAACAACAATCACTGTGAAAGATATATTTTGGAGGTGCAGCAGTTAAGAATTATACCTTATGACTATAACTGAAGAAAAACATTTATAACAACATAGATTGAGCTCAGGGTATTCTGTGAATAAATCCTGGAACTATTCTTTTTCTTTGCCATTAACGATGAAACACAGGAACATGAATGAGCTATGAAAAGATAACAAAACACATAACGAAGAGTTTTTAAGGAGAACTTATTGTGCCATGAAATACACAGGAATCCTGTAACTTTCAGCAAAATACCAGAATGCCTCAGATAACACAGAGCTTTGGAAATTCCATCACTTTTGTATTAATACTCTAGAAATTTACAGCATAAGAAACTCTAGAAGAGAAATCAACAACAACCCCTGCAAACTTGTGCGAGGGGGAATATATACAAACGGTCATACATAATATCTGAAGCGTTGAGTCATCTGAGAAATAAATATGTTCACCAACTTGTACAGAACAACAGATAAGAAGTTATTACAGCTTTGAATACAACATAAATGCTCTTCAATTCTGTCAGAAGACTTTTTGACCTTTGGAGGCCACTAAGTCAGTTGAATGTTCTGTTATAAATGCTGGAGGACGTGTCTCTGTGGCTCTGTCCTCCTGTATCTTTTCGGCCCTGTCACCTGTGACTGTCAATGCTGCTTTAGTGGCCGAATAGTTTTGCTAAGTTGGCTCAGCCCATTCTTCTCCATGCATGCTGATTTTATCAAAATTTTCTTGTCTATGATAACTTATATATTTAAATGAAAAAACTTGAATATAGGCTGTGGTTTACAATATTAATTGTATCATTTTGGTCCAGAATTCCTGTGTGGGCAATTGATGACTCAGGATTGCCTCTAGAGTCTCATCCGCCTCTGTGTATTTGTAGAAATTTGGAGGCACTTCAAACAAATGTTTGATCTCATTCATGATGAAAAATAGGTTCTCAACCCTGTTGTAGAGACTCTGCCCTGATGCTGGCCTTGATTCTTCTGAAGTGCTGGGTCTTTCTGTAATCTGATTTGTAGCAAATGTGTTGACCCTTTTGGCATAATTTTCATGTGAAAGTAGTCTCCCTGCGCTATTCAGTAAGCTAGGAAGACCTTTGCCCTGTAGTACTGTAAACTTGTCCATGAACTTATTTACCTCTGTCTGCATGTCCTGGCTTCTTCTTTCCAGTGTTTGTACCAGGTTTCTTAGTGTGAGGACCCTCTTTATAAGTTGGATGGTTTCAGTTCTACTGGAGATTCCCATTGCTGCCAGCTGAGCACTTGTTCTGTTATTAAGCACATTAATCATTATGTTGGCAACCTCAGGCATATTGCCTAGAGATGCCCTTGCTCTTTGGATTTCTCTATGTGCTTTCCCTATGAGCTCTATCTGCTCATGAATGGTCTCAATGTATTGCCATTGATCAGTGATTGATTGGCCAATGTTGGCCCATAGGACTGTCTTAAGCTCAGCTATCACTTTGTCGAGTGTGAGCTCCTTCTCCAGCTCCTTTATCTTATCCTTACGGGCCTTTATTTCCCTTCCTTTTTCTGCTACAGTCTGCTTGGATTTGTCATATATTTCATTGAGCTTAGCGAGACTCTCCCTGGCCTCATTTAGCTCTGCCATTTGGGCCTCTAAGGCCTGGATTTCATTCTTGAGCTTCTGCATATCCAGGCTTGGAGCCTGCTCTGTTGTTGGTGCAGTTGCTGATGTAGATGGTGATGTCTGTTCAGCAGGAGGAGCAGTAGTATGAGGAGGTTCCTCCAGGTTAATTATCTCTGGAGGAGGCTGAGATGTTTGCCCTCCTTCTTTTTGTTGTAACGCTTCCTGCAGTGCAGCCTGTGCAGCTTCTGATTCTCCCAATTTCCCCTGTGTCTGGATCAGCTGTTTGTATAATGACACCAGCATAGTTGCTGCATCTTGGTCATGTCTCAGCTGGGCAACTTTTCCAGTTTGTGGGTGAATGGTTGCTGGGACTTTTACCATTTTCCTTAGTGCTGCCATATCTGCATCTCTTAACTTCAATAATGCTTGTACAGCCTTGATGTCCTTGGGATCATGCCCAAGTTCTATGATTATCTCCTCTAAGGCTTCGATTCTGTTGTCCTTTGCTTGAGAGGATGCTCTCTCCAACTCAAGTTGGGCAGTTGTATTATTTAGGCTATTTTCTAGCCTGTAGTTCACCAATGTCTTATCTGCCAAGGAGGCATACACCATCTCACCAGTTTGCTTATGTAATTCGATTTGATCCATTGGGTGGATGTCCTTGGCAAGGACCTCAAGGTTGGTCCTTATGTAATCTGCAGCTGACTGCGGCTGCAACACGGCTGGCATAAAGTGGCTCATGATCATCTTGCCCTCATGTACATCATAGGCAGACATCAATCTTTGCTGGTTAGTGGGAGCCATTTTTAACAAATGATTGTAGAGTTGCACCTTGAGGGGTTCATTCCTCTTCTTAATATCTATAAATTGCTGTTTGATGCATGCCTCAGCTCCTCTTTGCTAGCTTGAGAAGCTGACTTCTCCTCCCACTGTCCTCTCTTGTTCCTGCTGGAAGGAACTGGCAGATGCCTCCATGCTAGGTGGGCCCATGCCCAAAGATTGCCCTATTTGCATTTATTCTTCAGAAAGGGGATTCATTCTGTGTCTTTTCTCCCCGTGAGTTGTTGATGTTGTGAGGGGAGTCTCGCTGTCCCTCTTTCTACTTATGTCTTCGTTTTGTGGGGTTTGGAGGACTGAGGCCTCCACTGTTGTCTCCTGCCTAGGAGGCAGAGTGTCTTGAGCTTGCTGCTCGGTGGATTTTGGGGCCTGTGATGTTTGCTCTTGTTGCACTCGTTGTTCCTTTTCTTGCTGCCCCCCGTGTTGCTGTTGTACCTGTGGCTGTTGCTGCACTTCCTGCTGCTGTACCTGTTCATGAGGTGGCTTCTATGGCTCCATCTCTTTCTCTTTGCCTTTGTTAGAGGTTTGATCAGTAGCTTTGGCTACTTGCTGATGTGTTGTGGAGGATGAGGCAGCAGATCCCACTTGAGTTCCTGGAAGAGCAAATACTTGTGCACAAAGTTCTAAGTCAGCAATCTTTTGGAGATTTTTAACTGCTCTTTGATTTAATTCTTCTTGTGTGACAACTTCTTCTAAGGTGCCTCTCCTCCACTTTATTTGATTTGCATATTTTTCTATGTGAGGCAACCTTACGTGGTCATCACTGGCCAGCCTATACTTGACCCTTCTTAAAGTTATGAAGTGATTGGGGTCATAAGGTTTCCAAAGGAAACTGGTCTGTAGGCCAAGGGATTCTAGCATTCTGTCTGCTTCTTGCCAACCTTCCTCCCTTTTGTTGTAAATGAAGTGGCCTAATTGGTTTCTTACTTTGAGCTGTGCTTTCTTGCCTTTGCCTGAAAAAAGTAGCACATCATCATTCCCAAACTGTCTGAAGTATTCAAGGGCAAACAATCTCATGGGCACATATTTGGGCAATCTGTATGGGGGCAACTCACACCCATATATTCTGATGACTGTGTGGTTTTGGTAATACTACCAATCCCCAATGCTGTATACCTTGGACAGCTGAAGAATCCTCTGCATCTCATCAGTTAGTCTTGGAGGAGGTGAGCTCATAAGCAAAGACATGGCTGGGTGGATGAAGAGGTCTATAAACTCACAATAAGTGTATGGGGAACAAGATCTGCAGTGGAAGGCAGAGGACCAATAAACCACTGACCCTGGATTGCCTTGTGCATCCACTCTCTTCATAGAAAAATGAAATTTCTCATGTTGATAATACAAAATTAAGTGGTAGATGTAGGAGGTGTATCTGAACACCCTTTCTCTTGACAAGTTCATTAATTGCTCATGTATTTTGTCAGATATGTAGGTGGCATAGTCATAGCAGATTGGAGACTTGCCAGGGGAAAACATGAGCATCATCACCAGCACAGTTTCATCAACAAACTCAATTGAATTGTAGCCCAGAATGGGACTGATCATGTCTACAAGGTCCCTGCCCAATTGGTTAAGATAAACATGAGAAATGGGAGGGTACTTCATGGTGTTAGAGTCAATGTACAATTGATTTAGTTTGGTGACCTGAGCATCTGTCAATTTAGCTCCTTGCTTTATCAGATCAATCAGTGATAAAGGAACTAATTTCTTCTCAGTTTTGAAGTGCAGCATCTCTCTGATGGCTTCAGGGGTGACATAGAAAACAACTGAGCCTGAAGGGTCAATCACAGCCCTCTGAGTGGCGTCGTAGCAGTCAGCACATAGGTGGATTAGGTCTGGAAACTGGTTGACCTGAGGGAGCTTGAAGAGAGGGAGGAAAGAATCCCAAATGCCCAATACATCTGTTCCAGTCTCATGTTTAATCTTTAATTCGTTTAACAAGTGGATGTGGTACTTGCTGTTCATTAGCATTTCTTCTGATATTTGATAATCCAGGTCCGCTAATGGTTTCCATTCCAATTCTCTCTGAGGGGCATTTAATGGAGCAATATTCAAGGCTACAGGAGCTACTAGTGCATCCATGGTTACTTTAGGATTTTGTTTGTATGCACTGGTGTTACTATCCAGAGCAACACAAAGGAGTATTTCTTGGATAGAGAGGTGATTTACTGAGGAACAGAGGATAAAATGGCAATGGCAGCAATTGAAATACTGCACAAAGCACTGATAGGGCAAATTCTTGGCCTTAAAAACTCTCTTCATGGTAAATTGATGCAGCTTGGGTTCTCAGATCACGAATGCACGAACCAACTGTATGTTTTGTGAAAACTTGGGTAAACAAGGCTCTGCCGAGGAATTTTGATTTTAAAACCGAAAATGGAGGCTAGCCACAGGGGATTTACCGGTAAACACAGTGTTTTCTTACTCTTTAAGCTTTTGTTGGAGAATGCAGGATAAAACCAGGCGCAGAGGGAATGACTGGGATAAATACTGGTAAACTGTCGGCAATAGTCACAAATGCAGGTGGAATTGGCGCACCAACGATCCTCGGGTCGAATTTAGCAGGTTGACGCTTGTTTGGTCGTAAAATACATGCAGAGGTGCGACAGTAGTTTTTTGTAAAAGTAATGAAAAACACGATTTTTCGGCCAAAATATGGATTTTTGGGTTATTTGACGCTTTTTTTGGATGACGTCAGCATGACGTCATCAGGTGGGGCCAAGGTTATATGACGTCAGCATGACGTCATTGAGTGATGTGGCGGCTTGAGAGTAGCCCACGAGGATGGTGAGGTGGCGGGCAGGTCAGAGCAGTGGTGGATGGGGGCACTGACGCGGCGGTGATGTAGCAGTGACGCGGTAATGACGTGGTAGTGACGTTGGCAAGGCGGGTTCACAGAAACCGGAAACGGTAAGTGGTATAATATTGCACCGCTCTCTATACGGAAGCGGAATTGTCAGAGGGCGCTCTGATACGATTTGGGGGTGACGCGTGGCAGAGGCCTGACGTCACCCTCTGACAAATTCCGGAAGGTAACTTACGGACGTCGGGCCCGGTCTGAAATGCATGAGAGCCGTCGGATGGAAAGGGCCAGATCCGATGGTCGACGGATCATTAAGGTGCCAGGTTGTTACGGACGTGGGCGGGGATTAAAATAATATATTTTCTTGAAAAGCGCGCCCAGCAGGATTGTGAACTTTGGCGAATTTGTATGACCTTTCAAAGTTTTTTTTAAAATGCGCATTGCGCCAATACTTTGGGTAAAATCGGAAAAGTGGGTTTTTATGTATATTTTGCAAATGAAGCGGGTTAGGGGTGAAAATGGGTTTTTTTACAAGGTTCTTTAGCAAATCAAGGGGTTAATGGTTTAGATAACTTCTGAAGGGGGAAGAGGGGTAGGGTTTGGGTTTTTAAACTAACCAGATGTCAATTTAATCCCTGAATGTGAACATATGGCTATAATGCCAGGGGGGAAGGGATATTTATAGAATGCTTGGGGTTTATACACCATAGTGTTTATAATAATAGGGAAAGGGTAACATAGGGGATTTAGATAATAAGAAGTTAGGGGTTAGCATGAATGGAAGAGGTGAATGAGGGGTGATATCACTAAGTTTATATAAAAACAACTTAGCTTAGGGAGTAGATCAAAATGAAAAGAATTTTAGACAAGAAATGTGGCTTTTAAAGGAATAAGAACCAACATAAAACCTTAAATTCTTTCATGAACACAACTGATGAAGGGATGTTAGTAATGAATGTGAAAGGGGAGGAAAGGGAGTTAGTCATGCTCCTTTGCTTTGCTGCAACATGATGGAGAAGAGGAGCTTCTCTAGCCACTGATGTCTCCTTTATGTTAGACCAACAAGATTCAATTGAAATGAATGACATTTCTGCAACCCCATCTGCCTACCCATCTACTTGTCTAGCATTTTTTTTTGTTTCTTCATGGAGGGTGCACTTAGACTTGCAGACCCTTATGTGCCTTTCTTTTCTTTTGGCTTTTTCTTTTGACTTTCTATCTAAGGCTACCCTTATTGCTTCCAAGGTCCCAGATTAAGCAGTTGGGAACCTTAATTCTCTAGCTAGCTACTGGTCTGCCAAGATTAAACAGTTTGGACATATTTCTTTCTCTATTCTACAACAGAAAATTGAAACATGGCATGATCCAGATTAGGCTGTTGGACCATCCATCCAAAATTGAGTCAACATCAAGCTTTTGTACACACCTTGTCTTCTCATGGAAATATGGGATCTTTGAATCACCAAAGTAGAGCATATTTGGAACTTTTATTTGCCAATCATGAAATATGAAACCTATTGGTATAGGTAGCTAACATAATGCAGCTGAGATTCACTAGGAGTGAACCGATCCAAACCATTACTCGAAGGTTGTGGATGATAAACCTCTCGTACCGGCACCTATGTTTGATAGGTGCAGACCCTCTCATTTATAGGAGACAAAGGGAGTTGGATTCTGAATGTGAAGCCTGTGACTACCTAGAGGATCT
Organism: Pinus tabuliformis; assembly: GCA_031772625.1. Taxonomy (NCBI): domain Eukaryota; kingdom Viridiplantae; phylum Streptophyta; class Pinopsida; order Pinales; family Pinaceae; genus Pinus; species Pinus tabuliformis. The sequence continues at coordinate 1,815,216,508 of CM062819.1, read as the reverse complement.
TAACTTTCAAGAAGTTATATGGTAGTGATTTCGGACCTGATTTGGGAGATTCCTATGAGTTTCATAAACTCATTTGCGTTGATGTTCTTGGAGAACCTCCGTCCAGACATATGTGTTGCAGTTAGCATGGTGAGCTCATATTTGGTTGAGCCTCACTAGATTGGTGCCAAGAATCTTCTAAGATATATTCAGGGAACAATCTCTCATGAATTGAGATACACTGCCGGAAGTATGAAACCACATGATTATTCGAATGATGAGTGGGCATGAAGTATGGAGGATCACTAGAGCACTTCTCAATGCTGTTTGGAATCTACTTTGATATCCTTGATGAGCAGGAAGCAGAAGTCGGTGACTCTGAGCACCACCAAGGCAGAATACATTGCTGATAGTATGGCCTTCTTTGAGGCAGTCTGGTTGCTGAAGCTCTTCAGTGAGCTCTTTGTACACATGATGAATACCACTATGACTCTCTGTGAAAACTAGAGATGGGATTCGATTATTGAGGAATCCCGTATTTGACAATTGCTCCAGCAGATAGACATCAATTACTGCCTTATCTTGGATATGGTAAGTCGATGATCAAGGAGGCTCCATCACACTGAGATGATGTACAGGACAGAGCCCTGAGGAAAGATCAAATTTGTGATTTTCCCGAAAGACTTGGAGTCATCAAGAGACCTTTGTAAAAGGGTCCTGCATGCTGCATACATTGAGCTCTAGGAGCTTTGGGGGGCTTGCAATTCTATTGGAGCAACATACGACCACAGGGTGACTCACCCTCCCCTGGTGGTGCACACTGAAACAAGATGATTCGCTCTCTTGTGGGACAAGATGATTCGCTCTCTTGTGTAGCAGGATGATTAGTTCTCCTGTGAGGCCTAGATTGATGTGTTCTCCATGGCGATTGTAGCAGGATTGATGTGTTCTCTTGTGAGGCCTGGATTGATGTGTTCTCCATGGTGATTGTAGCAGGATTGATGTGTTCTCCTGTGAGGCTTGGATTGATGTGTTCTCCATTGCGATTGTAGCAGGATTGATGTGTTCTCCTGTGAGGCCTGGATTGATGTGTTCTCCATGGAAGCCTGGATTGATGTGTTCTCCATGGTGATTGTAGCAGGATTGATGTGTTCTCCTGTGAGGACAGGATTGATTAAGTTCTCATGTCGAGGCTTCCTACCCATGCAGTCTGGGACTCATGGGAAGTACCTCTCATCTGATCAATGAGCAGGGAAATGAAGTTAGGGACCATAGTAATACCAATGGACGCATCGTTGTATCTACCATACTTCCTACGCTAGGATGTCCTCCATTGATCTGGGATCAATGATATTGGTCTGGGACCAGTGGTAGGAGTTGTACATACTATGACGCTGACTTTGGGTCGGCTGAGACTGGTCTGGGACCAGTGGTACATACTCCGGGACTGACTTCGTGTCAGTGCAGTACTGGTCTAGGACCAGTGAGAGTGGTACATTCTATGACGCTGACTTTGGGTCGGTTGAGACTGGTCTGGGACCAGCGGTACGCACTCTGAGTCTAACTTTGGGTTAGTGGAGAATGGTATGAGACATTCTCGATCAATTCTTCTTCTTCATAGTTTAGCAGAGCAGATCTAGCAGAGCCAACAATGCTGTGTTGAGCAGAACAAAGCCAGCAGAGCTGAGAAGAGCAAGCAGAGCTGGGCAGAGCAGTGCAGGGCGTTGATGGCAGAGATAGTACAGTCGGACTTATGGATCAATGAATGGAGTTCTCCCTAGTTGAGAGGGAGTGTTAAATTGGAAACTAGGGCCAAAATCCATGTGGGTCGACTTATTTATGGCAGCTGATATTTTTATTGGAACCCTCTCATCGAGAGGTGTAGGATTGATCCAAAGATCATCCGATTTCGGCAAGTATTTATGGAGATATGAATTTATTTTGTTTATGTAATTATTATCAAGCGGACCAGCTCTTATGTAGGCTCTAGAAGCCCAAACGTCATGACTATTCATTATATACATTTTAGTATAAATAGAAGAAGACTTTAAGTCATTTGACACACTAACTCTTTCGTGATCTCTCTTCATCCTGTTTTGGGTTTGATGGAGAAGAGATCTAAAAGGAGTTCCCTAATATCTACGATGCCCTAATGGAGAATGTAGTCATGAATTAGCAGGCAATGGAGATGTATCCATATTCGAATAAAGGCACAGGGATATAAGTAAACAAAGGACATAAAAAACAGTTATGAAGAAAATGCAAGACATAATGTTATATATCTATACACTATGTTGTTCATGTTATATACGCAATACGAAACCACATTATACACAGTCATATGAGGAATGGTTATACGGAGTCATATGACGAATGGTTATACGGAGTCATATGAGGAATGGTTATACACAGTCATATGAATATGGAATCACATATATATACGCATTATCAAAGACCTAACACGTAGGTAGAACGTTGGGTCATGAAACCTCCACGCAGATCAATGCAGATATACCACGTTACGCTGGGCAATCAAATATACCACGCATATCATGATATGCTGGGAAATATACCACGCAGATCATCATACGCTGGGAAGTCGAGTCATGGTGATACATGCAGGTCATACAATATACCCTAACGTAGAAACGATGAGGCCGTGTGCGATCTGAGATTTGGCAGTGTAGATCTAGAAACTATACGCAATATATATATGTTGTCCACACAAAGATATACAACTCAAGTCTCATAATGATATATTGAAACGCTGGATAGTCATGATATGCTGGGCAATCATTGTGATATACCTCGCAGGTCATATGATATATGGCAACAATCATGGGACGCTACGATGTATGAAACACAGTCAACTAGACTCAGTCATATATATATATATGCTATACAAGTATGGGAATTCTATGTGAAGTCAGGAATAGGTATGGCCATTATACATATATATGCTATATACGGAAATAATAACTATGACAGCCGCAGTCAAGTGAAAATGACGAAGCTGCTGGAAATGAAGAAGCTACAGTCATGTATATGAAGACGCAGGGTAGCCGCAGTAATAAGGAAGAGCTGCAGGGAACTATAGGTCACCGCAGTAAGGTAATGAGGCCGCTGTAACGAAGCCGCAATCAATCAAGGTATCTCAGAGGTGCAACAAGGATGATAATCCCAACAGCATGATGATGGATAAGACCATGGACATGGACAGCATGATTATGGATAAGACCATGGACATGGGTAGCATGATGATGGATAAGATCATGGACATGGGCAGCATGATGATGGATAACATCATGGACATGGGCAGCATGATGATAATCATGATTAGTGCAGCATGGTGCTACATGCAGTGGTACAACAGAGAATCAAATGCAGCACGATGGCAAGGGAAGGAGCCATCTTTGAGAATCAGTTGAAGCAGAATGTCTTCAACTGATATCATTGTTATACGAGATGATCTATGCTTAGATCCAGACAAGTCAAAGTGTTGACTTCTGTTGTAATTGTACTATCTCTCTCTCTCTATTTCTCTGTTGAACTTTGAAGATAAAAGAAGATTTGATCAAAGGGTTTCCCCACACATTGTGGGGTTTGTCCCTGGCTCGCGCCATATCTTGTGTCCTCTTGCCTTGGCTTGTGTTCCGCGTTTTATATTTATGTTCTATCTCCAGTTTGTCATAATGCTGATGTGATTGCTAACTGTGAAAATTTAAATAAATTTCTCTAGCATAGAACATACCTAATCTTAACAGTTCCTCAGACAGAACACCAAATGACACCGCTCACAAATAGATCACAAATCAATACAACATTATTTTTGACGTGGTTAAAACCCTCAAAGAGGGAAACAGTCCACGGCCTGAGCCAATGGAGCCACTTCAGGAAATATATTAATAAAAGAATGAAAATTTACATAAGCTTCTCTCACTAACGGGTTACACTACAAATGACACTCCATGCTCTTTAAATAAAGATCATGGACCAATCTGGTGTTAAGCCACGGATCAAGTGTCGGTAATACCGAGGAGAGAATCAACTGCCAGATCACTACATATCGTGACCCTCGGATTGTAAGTTACAAAATGTACATAGTAAAGAAACACACTTTACCTAACTCTATACTAGACCAAGTTATACTTAACTATTTCCTATGTGTCGGAATATCCTAACATCCCCCCTTAAGAACAACTTGGGATAGGATTGAAGGATTTACAAATATGACACAATAGGAGAAGGAAGGAGGCACTAGAGCCTATCCCCCCTTAGTGACAACTTCCTAAACTCCAACCATAAATCGTAGTTTAGTAAACTTCGCCTCTGTGAGATCCTTTTTAATGATGTCTGCAACTTGATCATCTATTGAACAATATTGCACTTGAAGAACATGGTTGTGAATGAGCTTTCTGATGAAGTGCATGTGTGGTTCAATGTGTTTGCTGCGCTCATGTTGGACTGGATATTTGCATAGTTGAATGGCACTTTGATTATCACACCAAAGTGTAGTCGAATGTTGCTACTGAAAGCCAAACTCTGATAGGATCTGACGAAGCCACAAGGCGTCCTTACTAGCTTCTACAACACCACGATACTCTTCTTCTGCTAAAGAAAGAGAAATGGCACCTTGTTTGTTGCAAGCCCATGTAATAGGTCCTAAACCAAGAGTGAACACATAACCTGTAGTAGACTTCTGATCATTAGGGTCACCAGCCCAATTAGAATCAATGAAACCAACCAATAGAGGAGATGCTTGGCACTATAATGAATCCCAAACTGAACTGTACCTCAAACATAACGAAGTATTCTTTTAGCAGCTTTCCAATGACTTTCATGTGGGTTTTGCATAAATCAAGCAACAAGGCCAACGACAAAGGAAAGGTCAGGACGAGTATGGGTTAGATACAAAAGTTTTCCTACATTTTGACAGTATAAAGTAGCATCAACTTCAGGCGAAGTGCAAGTGACTGAAATTTTGACTCCAAACTGAAAGGGATAATGGGCTGGCTTACAGTCTTCCATGTGAAAATGGCAAAGAAGATCATAGACATACTTGGACTGGGAAGGGGAAATACCTTACCTAGATTGCAAGACTTGAAGACCAAGAAAATAATGCAATTGTCCTAAGTCTGTCATTTCAAACTTTATTTTAAGGTTGGGATCACTACCAGTGAGGATAAGATGATCAACATAGAGAACAAGAATGATAATAGACTTTCCCACTTTCTTGGTGTAGACAGTATTGTTAGAATGACACCTAGAAAAGCCAGATTCTAAAAGAAAGCTATCCATTTTGGCATACCAAGCTCAAGGAGCTTGCTTAAGTCCATAAAGGGATTTCTTAAGCCGACATACAAGCCTGGAGTCTGTTTGTATAAAGCCAATATGTTGTTCCATATAGATTTCTTCATGCAAGTCCCCATGCAAGAAGGCAGATTTAACATCCATCTGATGGACTTCCCATTTGAAAGAGGCAGCAAGGGAAAGAAAATGGCGGATGGAGTTCATTTTGGCAACAAGGGAGAAGGTTTCAGTATAGTCAACGCCTTCAACTTGTGAAAAACCCTTAGCAACAAGATGAGCTTTATGTTTATCAACGTTCCCATCTGGTCCATACTTTGTTCTGTAAACCCATTTGCATCTAACAAGTTTTCCTCCCTTTGGTAGAGGAACAAGATCCCATGTATCATTTGCTAATAATGAACGATATTCTTCATTCATAGCTGCTTCCCAATCTGGACGGCCTAAAGCTTCTGCAAAGGTGTCAGGATCATAATTTGCTGAAGCTTGAGCCAGTAAAAAAGAGGCTCTATCGAACTGAGAACGTGTACGTCGCTGATCTGTCGGATCACCGCCAATATCACCTGTTGCATCTCGAGTAGCACGGACCCATTTTGGAAGCTGAGGAACTGAAGGAGGATCCTGAGAAGGTGGGGGAGGATTGTCATTCTCGCTTTCATCATCTGAAGAAGAAATATTTTCAAAAGTAGAAGAGATAGGGAGAGGTGGCACATCCACCGAACTAGGTTCGTAGGCCGATATATTTTCAGTAAAATTTACATCTCTTCTAATGATAACATTTTTGGACTTAATTGGAATAATTCTATATCCTTTGACATCTTCAGAATATCCAACAAAAATACATTTTTCACTCTTAGGTTCTAAAGATTTATGTTTCTCATCTAGAATATGGGCCCATGCTTCACTTCCAAAAACACGAAAGTGACTTACTTCTGGTCTAATTGAGCTCCATGCTTCTTCTGGAGTAATATTATTTAAAACCTTAGTAGGAGTGCGATTTATTATGTAATTTGCACAGTTAATTGCTTCTGCCCAAAAATTAATACCAAGTCCTTTAGATTGAAGCATACAATTAGCCATTTCCTTTAAGGTGTGATTCTTCCTTTCAGCCACACCATTTTTTTGTGGATTATATGGAACAGTATGTTGCATTTGAATTCCATTCTCAGTGTAAAAGTTGATGAATTTGTTGTTAACATATTCTCCGCCATTACCAGATCTTAGCTTAAGAATTTGATGTCCAGATTGTTTTTGAACAAAGGCCTTAAAGGCCAAGAACATGTTAAATACTTCACTCTTGAGTTTTAAGTAGTAAACCCAAGTGCGTCTGGAGAAATCATCAATGAAAGTTAATAAATACTTGTAGCCAGAGAATGAAACAATTGGAAGTGGACCACATAAATCACTATGCACAAGCTGTAAAGGGGCTGAGGCGTGCCAGGAGGCACGTTTTTCAAAACTATCCCGATGATGTTTTCCAAGTACACATCCGGAACAAACACCATCTCTGCAAGATACCATTGGAAGACCTGCCACCATATTTTCTTTACATAGATTCTAAAGGGAGTGATAGTTTAAGTGACCAAATCACTCATGCCAAAGTTTGCTCACTTCATCGTTATGAGCAAAAAATATCGAGGGAATATTTGATGACCCAAAGTTGTGAAACTCATACAACCTTGTAGAATCATCAGCAATGCTAGTAGCTAAAATCTGTCTAGGATCTCTTAGGTCCTTAATTACAACATCGTGAGGTGAAAATTCAACGATTTTACCTTCACATGAATGAGTTATTTGATATACAGATAGAAGGTTGCAGGATAAGGTTGGAACACATAATACATCATTAAATTGACCATTGTCTATATGAACAGTTCCAGTCCCTACAACACTAAGAGATCTATCATCACCAACATATATATTTTTGGTGTTACAATCATTCAAAGAAGAAAACATGGCTTTGTTTTTGGCCATGTGATAAGAAGCTCCAGAATCAATGAGCTACTCATGAGAATGAGAAGAGGAAGATATATTTAGTGCATAGCCAGACCGAGATGCTTGACAACCACATGCAGAAAGTGCTATTCTTGAAGATGAAGTTGAAGTTGAAGAGTGCTCCAAATGGATGTTATGCTTCTTCGTTGCTGCTTCCAAGGTTTCCATCTTCTTAAAGCATTTGGATTCTAAGTGGCCATCTCGATTAAAAAAGTTGCAATGTCTATCAGTCTTCTTCCCTTTGTTTTTATTTGTCTTATCATTTTGTTGAAATGATTTTTCATTTTGAGCCTGAAATTGCTTAGGACCCTTGTTTGGTTTAGGACCATTCCTTTTAGGATACAACTTCTTAGGATTCTTTGAATTTGGTTGTTGTTGGGGAGCTAATGCTTTGTTAGAAGAGTTTCCAAGATTAAGAAGAACAATGTGTAAGAGTTTTTCTTGTTCTCTTATTAAAGAATCATAATAGGTATCAAAGGAAGGGGACTTGTAGGCTTGTCCTTGAGAAATGAAGGCTTCTCTTGTAGAATGGAAGGTGGAAACAAACACAGAGTAGGCTGGTCCCAACTTAGTAAGAATGGAATAGATAAGGTTACTATCTTCTTTCTTAACCTTAACACCTTCCAAGAGAAGTCTAAGGGTCTTGAACTTGGACAAAAAGTCTTCAATGCAAGAAAAATTATTGGGGTCCAATGTAAGCAACTCATTTTCGAGTTGATGGGCTTTAAGTTCATTTTTAATTCCAAAAACTTTAGTAATTTGTTTCATTGCTTCATCAAGAGTATCAAGTTCTGCAATATGGAATCTAAGATCTGGAGAAATAGACATCCCTATCAACCCTCGTGCTTGATCTTGCCTATTTTCCCATTTAGCTGCCTTATCTTCATCTTTCAATTTGGTTTCTTGGCCTGAGGCTATTCTCTAGAGACCTTTACTTCTAAGTAAATCCACAATGTAGCACCACCATTGGAAGTAGTTGGTGCTGTTAAGAATAACTTGCAATGGACTTTCCATTTTAATAGGTACTGAAGCTATAGATGCTGAAACTATGTGTTCTAATGGAAATATCTCGAATATTTAGGCTATTTCAAAAAAAGTTGCTCTGAAAACGGCTTCCGGATGAAGAAGTTATGGCTTTTTGAAGAAAATTTGATGAAGATGCCGACAAAGTGCGGGAATGTGCGAAAATGAATGATAATGTAAAAAAAAATCCGCTCCCTTTCCAAACTTAATCTAATTAGCTCAAGAAAAAGAAGACTTGAACTCAAGACCTCTACTCTCATAAAGTAGCTTTGGAGAAAATGAGCTAAACTAAAAGTTTAGTAATTTTTGGAAATGAGGAAGGGGTTTTTTTTTTTTTTTAGTCGCTGAAGCTTTGGGCTGCGTGCTTACTTGAGAAAGCTCTTTTTCCCTACAAAACAAAAAACACAAAACCCAACATAGACATACAAACAAAATGAACCTTAAGGCTCGAAGTTAGTTTTAGCTGGAAACTAAATATTTTCCACAATGTTTCTGATTTTCCAAGATCACACTAAGGCGCAGCGGAAAAGAGCATACACATGGGAAAAATCCTTCCTTTTTGTTCCTGATTTGCCCAAATCGCACAGATTCATGGGGCAAAGAGCATACACAAAAATGAAAGGTATAGATCTGGTAATAAGAAAACAAAAGGCTAAATAAACTGAAACCGAAATAAACAGAGAGAAAATAACTGTAAATTGCAAATAAACATTGTATACCTCTAGATCTTAAAAATGACGTAGCTAGGGCTACTGAAAATCTTTTCACGTGAAATGAAAGGGGTTACTCACTGGAACAGATGCTCCTAACACAATAGAGCAGTCCTCTTGAACCGAAAGTAGTCAGAAACAATAGATCTAGGAAATGAAAGTCGGATGAAGTTCTACCGTCTTCAGATTTGGATCGCCAACAGACACGACCCTTAAATAGCTCTGATACCATGTAGGAAATACAGGGTAAGCTCCCCAGATAGAACACCAAAGGACACCGCTCACAAACGGATCACAGATCAATACACCAGTATTTTTGTTGTGGTTAAAACCCTCAAAGAGGGAAACAGTCCACGGCCTGAGCCAACGTGGCCACTTCAGGCAATATATTAATAAAAGAATGAAAATTTACATAAGATTCTCTCATGAATGGGTTACACTACAAATGACCCTACATGCTCTTTAAATAGAGATCATGTACCAATCGACTGTTAAGCCACGGATCAAGTGTCGGTAATACCGAAGAGAGAATGAACCATCGGATCACTACATATCGTGACTGTCGGATTGTAAGTTACAAAATGTACATAGTAAAGAAACACACTTTACCTAACTCTATACTAGACCAAGTTATACTTAACTATTTCTTATGTGTTGGAATATCCTAACAAATTTGACAATATCCTCCTGGATCACTAACCCACCTTTGATTGATCCTCTAGGACCTAATTTATTCTGGATGAACCCTAACATTCCACACCCACCTATACTCATGTTCCTTTGTTATGGATCTATCCTATAGAATAATCTGAGTCATCTTTACCTTCTACATCAGCAGTTTTAGCTACCATGTCATCATTTCCACCACTTAGTGCGGTTGCACCTACTCCTCCATGTATGACTCTCACATATTCCTGGGGAATTTGACCAGTCTCATCTATAACTCCTACAAATTTATCATATGGTTCCATGCCCAATCCGTTATCTATTCCAACCATGGTCATTAATACTAGTCATCCAGTAGGGTCAGGATTTTTTCACCTAGCTTCACTCAACCGATGATTCTTTTTCCTCAGTTAGGTTTAGTTACTCTTGGAAATGTGTAAGGGGGGGTCATCAGTTTCTCCTAGCCATTCTAGGGGAAAATTTTCTTCAAATATGTCACAAGATTGGTACAGTTCATTTTTTGGAGGGATGCCAACTTTTATTACTATTACTAGAATGGCTAGTTTACTGGACAAAACCCTGTTGCTAGTATCATCACTTCTATGAGTTATCGTCCTTAAGTTGGTGCTACTTCTCAAGCTGGTCCATCTATCCCTATTAGGTACAACATTGTTATCAGTGATGTTCTCAGGGTTTGTACACTCTCTAGGGGAATTTACCTTGGGGGAAAACTCCTCTCAATAGTCATGCTGGTCCACATACTTTATATGCTAGGGTAAACCCTTACCAAAGGAAACAACCATTACATCATAATCCTTATATGGGGGTACCTGACGATTGGTCTTAAAACTCTCCTACCTATGACCCATTCAGTTACCTTCATAATCCATTTATATATTCTCTTGATTTAGTAGATTTGGTAAAGTTAACGAATGCCCCCATTCACCATGGCCCTTGGCGCCACCTATGCCAAAAAAATTTCCTTCTGATATACCCAAATTTGAAGGAAATACTGGAGAGAATTTGTCTACTCACATCACCATGTATCACCTACGTTGATCATCCAAATCTTTAGTGGATGATTATATTAATCTATGATTGTTCCAACAAACTTTGAAAAGGGATGTTACGAAATAGTACATCGAATTGGACACAAAATACTACAATGAATTTTCTTCCTTATCTTAAACCTTTTTGACACACTTTCAGTTGCCTATGAGGAATGATATTGATTTTGGTCTCTCGTGTATTTGTAAACAAGATGACTCCACCTTAATAACTGATCATATTCATGAGTGGCATCATCGCAAGGGGTTGGCTAGAATCAAGCTTCCTAATGAGATATCATGAAAATGGTTCATTTAATCCTTAATACCTCAAATTTCCAAGGATGTATCCATGTTTAGAGTTGTCATTGAGGATAAATATATATTAGTTTCCCAACAATTTCTTTTAATCTATTCACATTTGGGTATCCTTTATGAAGTACTACCTAATTCTCTGTTGTAGCAGCTGCAAGACCCTCCAAAATTTTGGCTTGCATCCAATTTTGAAGCCTTCCTCGGTTTTTCTTTGATGATTGAAAACACTCGAGTTCATCTTATGAGCTCATGTTGAGTCTTTACACCCTATTTTCTTGACCATTCACTGGTCATATTTTAACATGTTGGCTGGAATGTGATGCTTGCGGTCTTGTTCTGGCTATGTTCAAGGTGTGTCTTTGTGTGAACAAGTTGTGTTCACTATGTAAGCATCTATCATACTCACACATGAAGTTGTATGAAATTTCAAGCAAGTGTCGTCATAGTCGTTCAAAGAGCTATCTCAAGTGTCACACTTGTCGCTCACACACTTTTGTCAGTTACACTGAACATATGTTGTCTTGTTGGTTTGAGGTGTCTTGTTTTCAAGTCACGTTCAGTGTGTGCTAGCAAGGTCATGTATACACGAGTTAACTCACTAACACAATTAACCTTTTGCAAAATATCTGCCAACTGAACCACCCTCCATCAGTCAAACCTCCACTGAGTTGCACTCGTAGTCTCAACTGTCAGTGACCAAGCACTGTTGCCCAAAATTTCACAGAGCTTGAAGCTTCCCCCTAGGAAGTTTGCACTGCGCAATCCTGGAATCAACTTGGATCACTATCACCTAGAACAATAGAGAATTTTCCCAAGAATATATCTCAATTTCTACTTCCCATAAGCCTATCGATCAAGCCTCCTGCTGGTCAACCAAAGAATTTGACTAGGGAGTGACCCCGAGCTTCAGTCCTCCCAAAAATTGTGCAAAATCTATTAGCCTGCCTACCTACACTCACTAAAGAAATTTATTAGAAAAGATGGATAGGCACCCACTGCCTATCACTACAGTGTCTCTCAAAAGTGTGCAGTATTGTTAGTCAGTCCCTCTGTTGACCAACCTGCTACTCCTGAAAATTGCATTATTTTCTTGGAAATTCCACCAGCTACCCGACTCCCTTCACAACCCAGAAACTGCACAAACATGTCCAGCGTGATTTCCTCCTAGATCTACGCAGTTCTGGACAGCAAGTTCCTGCAACCCGATCTCAGCCTCCTCTGGAAATCTGGGAAATTTTCACTGCCAGTGCCTCCTACTACCCACACTTCCTTCCCCAGAAATATTGTGTAGTTTTTCCTCCTAGCTAAGCTAAATCCCATAGATGTCATTGTTGTCTCGGACTACTCAAACCAACCTCTCAGTTACCTCTATGTAGTTTTTCTGGACAATTCCCAGGAGCCTCGTATCTCAGCTAGAAATGTGCTCTACGCAGTTTCAAAGCATTCTCCTCTCTCCCAGTCACCTGCACCTGAAAACAAAAGATGATGCATCATGGTAGACTAGGGGATTTATGGATTTGATGTTGTCTCATCATGCGTGATTGTAGAGACAAGTACATGGATGAGACATGGTGCGACGACAAATGGGTTGAGAAAGGAGTGCATGCTAGGAGACTTGTTCATGAACAGATGAACACATGAAGCATGCCAAGTACTAGTGAAGGGGATACATACACATGAAAAATCAAGTGAACACCAAGACCATCGAAGAATCCACACACCTTTTCATGCAGAGGTGAAGCTATGATACACCAAGAGTACACTCATCATTCAACAGCACTACAACGTGACATGGACACCACCATCAGCATTAACATACTAGCATTGTCATGTCAAGTCATGTCATGAGTTGTCTCGGCCACATCACTATTGTGGGGCATACCATTGTAATTAATGTAATGTAACATGGAAGTCCAAGGGACCCACATACGAAGTTGAAGAGTCATGTAAGTTGAAGAGTAATGTAAGTCAAACAGTCATGAAGGAAGTCAAAGAGTCACAAGGGTCAAGTTCACCCTTGGCTATATATACCCCTCATTTATACATGAAAAACACTTTTCACCTTGCCTCCTCCCACATAGCCTTGAGAGCTTGTAGCATTTTATTTAGGGAGTGAGCAGTGGCTCCAATGCCACGCTGTCAGGGTTAGTGATGTATGGTGTATAGATGTTTCTTGGAACTTTCTATTAATTTAGAATCTTGTTAATATGCCAACATGTTTTCACACATGCATTGTATTCATTTGTAAGACTGTTCTTTTGATGCTTATAATGCATGTTGCTTTAACCTTTACTAAGATAGTTGAACTATTTTGGTTGTTTTATTGCATATGCTATTGAAATGTGTTGTATTAGTTGTTAACGTTGTCTGGCCCATTTTGACCACTCCGTTCGACACTTGACCGATCCATCCCTGTAAACTTGTTATAGCGACTGTTGCACTTGTGTGGACTATTTCGTTGGGTGTTGTACATGTTATCTGTTCACTTCATGTTTGTGACTACCACATCCATGTGGACTACTCCACTAGAAGTTGTGCATTTCTTATTGTGTTGTGTGTCTCTAACTGAGTTGGGACTATTCCCTTTCGGCATGAGACTCACTCTCACCCTCTCCCTCTACAGTGAAAGAACTTAGACACAAGTTACACTAAGCTCTCACCAGGCACACGAACCTCACTATTTGAATACTAAATATACCACTCTCATTTGCTGACAAGAAAGATCTAAGGCATATCTTTAAGATAATGGATGCCTGACCATCATACTAGATGGGACTACTACACAAAATGATGTGAGGACAAGTTGGGACTTCATATCGGGGAGATCCCCTGAATGTTGGCAAGTCCAGCATCGTCAACATGCTCATATGTCTTTCATTGACCCACCCAAATCTGCTCCTAGCCCACACATTGATGGTGTGATTGGGTCTATTTCTGATTTCGTGAGCCAACTTACTTCTCAACTTGGGAAATTGATTGTTACATTGCAAGTCCTAGTAAGTGTGTTTGGCTCTACAAAAGAACTTTCTTTTGAGCAATCCACCGATGTTCTTATGGTGAATTTCACAATACCTAAGAACAACCAAAATATTGGTGGTAAAATGAATAAGAAGAATAAACAGAAAAATTAACTTTATTACGAAACTTAACCCAACCGTCAAAATCAGAGATAGGGCACTATTGAGCACTGTTGAAAGATTAAGTTGTAAGATTAGCCAAGGTGAACATTTAACTCATGAGTTCCCTTAGATGGATGAATTTCATAGGGTTATGGCACCACCAAAATCTATTGAACATCTTGTTGTTTTGAATCATCCATTTCTTGCACAACCTTAACAACAAATGGTTACACAACCTCCTCCACCTCCACAAGGGGGAAACATGGTGCCATTTTTTAATCCTGCCAATATTTCATTTGTATTTTTGTACAAAGAAGACACTAATGTGACCACACGAGCTAAATAATATGATGTTCTTGTCAAGTTATTCTCCCAAGGATGCACCCACTCCACCTACTTCCGCTAGACCTCTCACATTAGATAAGAGTTTCGAACAAGTTTATCGCCACCCAAAGGGTGTTGTTGGTAAAACAACACACAATCCCTCTAGTCAAGCCACTCAGCACTATAGTATTGTTGAATATCTTTCCTAGGCTCCTTGTTCCATGTTTGCCCTAGAGATTTTACAAATTTGTCCTCAGAAGTGCAAGGCCTTATTTTCTGCGATTAGTGGAGTAAATCCTTTTGACTCAAACCTCATTTCATTTAATGTTGACAAGGATACCATCTGAATTTCCCACCAAATCGCCCTTCATATTATTGTGTGTATCTTCCATGAGAATATTCATTTCACCTTGGTGGATGAAGGTTCTTCTAGTCTCTAATGCTCACTATGTCTAATACCACTCTCCAAGAATTTGATGGACAAAACTTTGTACCTAAGGGTGTTCTTCCAAATTTCACCATGTGCTAGGGGAAAATTTGTTTATGTCGATGTTGAAGTCATCGAAAACACTTTAGATTACAACCTGCTACTTAGTCATAGTTGGTTCTATGCCATGACTGTTGTTGTCTCATCTATATTATTTTTACTTTACTTCCCTCATGAGGGAAATACTATCATTATCTACCAAATTGACTATTGCATGTCATCAACCCAACTTTCCACTATGGGGAATTTAGTACCACTTGTGGAAGACAACCCTGGTCAGTTTCAAAGTGTTGGTGCGAGACTGTTCAAAAGTTCATCCCTTATGGGTGTTTTTCCTTAATTACCGTCACCCAACATTCCTTCATCCTCTTCGAAATCTCCTATGAATATGATATCTTCTGGCACCTGTGGACCCCTTATACCTCTCTATCCTTAGGTGGTATCTCATGATTTTATAGAAGTTAATCAAGGTAGTGAGCATCCTCTTCCACCTGTTGTTGAAGAGATTTCCTCTCCAACAGTCTTGTCAATACCTCCTAACATTGATAAGAAACTCCATCCCAATATGGAATATGACCAGGTTCGTTTTTCAACATGTGTCATCACTCCACTAGCTCCACATGACTCCCTTATGGATAAACATCCCAAACAGTCAACTCGGAGGTCATGGATTTACCCATTTTTAATCCTAGGGAGTTTATGCCACTTCCTACCTCTAGCGTCCCCGATGTGGAACAAATAGAGCTTGGAAACATAAATCTTGGAACAATTTAGGGGGCACAACCTTGGCCTTCCTTGGAAGTCCCAGTCCTGGATTGAGTCAAGTCTTGGGCTTCTACTACCAAAATTTTCAATGAATTTCCCAGTTCATTACCACATATTGAAGAGCTTCTTGTACCCTCTTTAAGTCTTGATCCTCGCTTTTTTCCTCGGGTTAATTTTGAGAGTGTGACTATGTTATAATGTCCTTGTCATGGTCAGCCTTTCTAGATTGGGTAGTTTGACTTTATTTGGCATGGCTCCGTCATGGTGTGCCATATGGTACCTCCACTCCTCCATGAGTTGATGTATGGAAATCTTTGGCCTATTCCTAGAAGTGGGCACACTTTGACGTAACCTATTAGACTGAGTTTCACTTGTACATATGAGTGCCATTTTTCAACCCTTTTTTGGTTTGATGTGTGATGCGAGTATTTTTCATGCCTTATTTATGCAATATATATATATATATATATATATATATATATATATATATGTATATCTATATATCTATCTATCTATATATATATATATATATATATATATATATATATATATATATATATATATATATATATCTATATATATATATATATATATATAGATATAACTCAAAAAATATATGGTCTTGTTTTTACCGCATGTATGTCTATTTCTTTAATTATGTGATTTGACCATGGGTCTAGTCTTTCTATATTTTTTTTTTATAGGACAAGGTGGCATCTCTATTGTGATTCATGACATCCATTGGGTATGAGGTATGTTTCCTCTTACAGGGATATAGGGGTAGGTCATTTTCACTGTCATTGACACATAATTGATCGTCAATGTTGTATTTATTCCATAGGTCTGATCCTGTTAAGTTGATACTTTAGCCACCCTCTTTTATGCATGTCATCAATTAACATTAGAGCTTATCTAATCATGGGTACCCTAGCTAGAACCTCTTTTTCGTCTTGGCGTCAATGCACTCATTTTTTTATTACCTTTCAGAATCCCTCCTTTGACCTGCCATGACCTAGAATTTGAGCCTCATGTCCTCTTCTTCATCATACTTCTAAAGATACCCTAGGGGATTCCATACTTTATCCCTTGTGATTGTCGCTTTTATCAACCTACCTATAGATGACGAGACTTGGTTTCGTCATTCCATCGTCATCATCTTCTTGGACCACCATTCACTTTCACTTTATGTTTTACCCTTTCCTGGAGGAATTGTTGTTATGAGTGGTCCTGTTGGCCAAAAACTTCTCCTCTTTATGTCACAAGCAGTTACATCATTACCAAAACCCGTTGCTACCCTCTATACAAATCATTCCTCTAGGAGGAAGTTTCCTTAAGCTCTTTTTTGACTACTTAATTTCAAAAATATTGTTGAGTGAACTTGTCTCCTTCACGCTCATTAAAGTACTTGAAGGGTCATCTACCCAGTATAAGTTTAACCCTTTTCTAGACTAGGATAGACTAGTTAAGAAAAGGAATACCTTAGTCTACTATGGCTAGGAGGTTCTCCCTTGTATACTTTTATCCCCTTTTTCAAGTTTGGGGACAACTTTACGAAAAAGGAACTTATAAAAAGAGAAGTGAGGGAACATTTATTTTCATTAGTCATTAAATGGCAACATCATTTGCATCACCCTCAAACATGACACCTATCTGTTTCATTATCTCATAGTTGGGTTTTATCTTGCCTAGAATCCATACCATACATATGCATCTGTCTGCTCCTTCATTTGGTTACTCTTCTAGTCATATGGAGCATGCTTTGATGCCTCCTATATTGTTGCATGATATCACATGGTGCTCATTAGTCATGCTTCCAAGTCACTACTGTGTCGTGCCATTATGTATTAAAGGGAAGTCTCAGTGTATGTCAGACATCTACAATATCCCATTGACCTTTATGAGCCAGTCATCCCCATGTCATTCGTACTTCATCACTTCATGACTTCATCCACACATCACATCATCCTAGTTTGTTCATTGTCAATTGATGGGGGATACATCAAGGTCATCCTTCGACGAATATTCTCCTATCAACTTCAAGTCATTATACAAGAGATTAATCTAGGAACCAATAGTACCTTGGAGCTTGTAGACCTAAGTGGTAGGCTTCCTCATGATCATCAGTGGGTTTACATCATTGGCTCCTGATTGGTCTAGCTCACTGGTGTTCGATGTTAGCTCATCTATTCACACTTGTTAGATTTTACAAGGTACCTTTGGGTTCATTTTCATTATTGGTGGATTCCCTTGCATCTATAACTCGTTTAGCTCATTGGTTGGTAATTAGGTAGTTTTTACCATGCTCGGCATCAACCCATCTTTTCACATGATATAGATTCATACCATTGGGGCTATGTTGAAGACCCTGGGTTAGGGAAATCTCACTCTTATATGTCATCCTTCCCAGGTTGCATATGAGTTATGTATCATTTATGTGCTTTGAGGGCTATTTGAGACACTTCTTTGTCTGTCATGTGTCCATAATCATACTGATATATACTCTGACATAGATCCACATTGTATTTGGTGGTGGTTGTGTTCTATTTATCGAGTCACATGGATCCACTATGTATGTCTTCACGGCCATGTTTTAGAATTTAATTTCATGGATCCGTAGTGTATTTTTTGGAAGCCATGTTCAGTATATTCTTGTGACCTATCATGGGTATGCTTGCCACAAGGATGTTATCAGCAAAAATGAGACTTCAGCATAACTTTTGTCCAATCCAAGCCCTTGGATTTGTCTCCTCACTCCTATTTTGTTCTTTAAACTCTGCCATAACATATTTCGGCCATCAGATTCTCTTTTGACCTCACACATCAGGGGGCATCTGTTACCAACCTATTTCACTCCCTAGGGTTAGTATTCTTGGATAATATTCGTATTGACCTTTTTTTGGGCCTCAGACTTTATTTTTACCAATCGGGACACCCAGTTGCTTGGAAAATTATATGTGTGATTGAAACTTTCCAGGTGTTGGGAGCATGTCTTATCCGAGTGACTACAATATATTTTTCCTTGTTTTGTGCCTGCAGTCGGGGAATATTTATAAAGTTTCCTGGTTCCTAGGAGATCTGTTCGACTCATCACTTATTCAATCTGGCCAAGGCTTATCATTAAGAATCTTCCATAACTTATTGCCATCCTCAACATCTACATTCATCCTTTTAGGATCTCTCTTCACCCTATTTATATTGGACCACTTGAGATAGCCAGGCTACCTTTTGGATCTGGAGTTTATGCTTTGATATTAGATTCATGGTGAGAGAGACAGGGTTTGTGAATGATATTCTACTGGAGTCTTTTTTCTTTGTGGATCTTTTCCTATTGTAGTGGGGAGACTCTGCAGGATTTTGGAGAGGCGACCTAGGTGAAGGTATACCTGTATTTTGATTTTGGATTAATATAAATCTAATTTCCTTCCCCATATTTACATGTTTGCAGTTGTGATATATGTTATTTGTATGATGTTTTGAGCTAATGATCTTCTGAGGAAGATCACTTATTGTCCTTGAGTGTTTGTGGTTGTGTGTAGATGTTGAGATCGAGTGTAGATGAAGCAGATTTCTTGAGTGGAGCACAAGGATTCTGCTACAAATTGAAAATCCTTCACCAACCTGCAAGGAGGCCAGATGCACGCTCTTTGCTTTATAGCATCTAGAATTGATTGCTTGTTGCATGTATGAGCATTGGGTTGGGAATTAATTATCCATCCATTGGCCATTTTCTCTTTATGTTTGGTGATCTTATGCAGACAAAAGATCATGGAGCAATAAATCCTTGCATTCAATTTCATTGAAACATCAAGGTGATTACCAATTGAGCTACCCCCATGAGATTATTTTATTTTATTTTAATATTATATTATTACTATGATATTTTTATTTTAAAAAATTGTTTCTGATTTTATTAATAAAATAAAATCACATTGTAACAAATCGAATTGAATCAATTGATTATTTTTATTTTTTTATTATTCTCTTAATTTAGTTGACATTATGGTTTATTATTATTTTTTATCTAATACTTCATTTTACGAGTCACCATAACATCTTAACTCTACTATATGCCTATCAATTCAATAAACCTATAATTTCTAATTTAAATAAACTATAGTTTACAAAAGAGCCCTACCTTTCAAAAACAAAATTGATAAGCTAGAGATATCATTTGATGATACATGTTTGTTCAAAACAAAATCTGTTCATGGACAAATAAGCCTATGCAAGAGACGTACAAAAATACAGAATGGAAAATGCAACATTTTCCTCTAGTTATCATGATAATAGATTATACAATGGCCTAGTCAATGTGTTGTACAATTCAGGTTGGTTGTATATTTCGATATTTCCTAAAAACAATAGCTTGATGGAAAATATCCAAGAGTAGTTCTTGATATGTTTACATATAGTACTTTTCTTATCTATGCACATATGTGGCATTCTTCTTCTAACATAACACTTCAACAATTTCCTAACAATGAATATTATAGGTCATTATGATCATTATTATCATGTAGTTTTGCATGATAATATTGACACAAGTTACTTAGTTTTTCACCACATCATAATCATCTTGTGACTTTTCGTAGCAAAGATTCACAACCATTTAATGTTTTTTTCTTCAAGACAATCAAATATAGATAGTCACAACAACATGAAATGTGTAATTGTTCCATGCTCAACACTGGTTATTTTTAAAATAAAAGACACTATTTACTAAATAAAAAAAAAACAACATGATAATATAAAAAGTTGGATGTTTTTCTGACAATCCATATTTAATAAAAACAAAATTACAGTGTAACAAATTGATTTGAATTGATTTGTTTTTTTTATTATTAGATTTTAATTTTTACTATTTTTTTAATTCATCCGAAATTATGATTTATTATTATTGTGTTTTTATCTAACAGTTGATCTAACTTCCCACTACAACATCTCCTCCATATTGGGTTGTTTAGTGACCACAAAATATTGCAAGAAAGTTAGGCTGAGAATATTAACATTGTATAATTTTTTTAATTAATGCTTTTAGCTAAAACTAATAAAATATGCATATTTATATTTGTTTTTTATTTAACCAATATTGTTTTCTATATTTAGTGAATATTTAATTTTTATTTTAGAAGGGACACATGCCGACTAGAGGTTGAGCATGGAACGAATTACAGATTTCCATGTTGTAACTATTTTTGGATGTTGTTGTGACTATCCATGTTTGACTTTCATGGATAGTCACAAAAAATTACATGTTCACATCCACATTCTTAACACCCCAAAAAATCAAGCACAATATCATCAACAATTATTATCAAACTTTCATGAGAATCTTCAACATCACTTATTTTGACAACTGCTATAGAGTAACCCTTTGTGCATCATGATGCAGAAGAATCAAGATCATGGTTATGGGTAAGAAAAGAAACCCATGAAGATAATGACGTAGGAAAAATAAAAGACATTGATTTGATATGTAATTGAAGATTTTTTGTTGAATCATGTGCAAAAAATTGCTTCCTAGATAATAATGGATATTGTAGTTGGTGGCCATGTATTATATTGGACGGTCACTCTTTCATATGGACTTCTACAATGTTTATGTTTTGCAGGTATAGTGTGAAGAAGATTGAGAATGTCAGAAAAAAGACCAAATAAGTCTAAAGATGAACAAAATAAAGTGTTTTGTAAGTGATGCAGGAGCATGTGACTTAGAGGGACAAAGTCTTCAAACATATTCCAAAAATCCAAAAAAATCTACAGGCAAGGGAGTGGGGTCCTTTAGCCAGCAATTTCCATGCTTTCCTAGTTTAGGATAAAAATAGAATTAATAATAAATCATGAAAAATCATCGCTTATGGATAGCTATAACAAAGCTTTATGCTTTAAATCACTCTATGTAAAAGCATGCTTTTATAAAGGATAATGGTCGAGAAAGGCTTTATCTATTGATTATAAATAAAATGATGGGAGGCTCATAGTGGGAGGGGTGCTCGGAAGTATTATCCTTTAAAGAAACCTCTCTCTATGTATTTACATTGGTAGTTCTCTATTAATTGATAATTATATGCGTGTATCAGTTCAAGTGCTTTTTCTAAGTTTGAATATGGATGAATTGGCCTTATTTTCGCACGAATGTTTAGGCTCGAGCCTTTAAGATTACTTTTCCTTCATATCAGCGAGCGCAGGCTCTTAGATAGTTGCACAGAGTTATGCAGCTTTGTTTTACACAAAGAATTCGTGAAAAAACATTAGTCTAGACGTAGCTCTGGACTTGAAATTTTATCGATTTTGGTTCATATCGTATCAGGTCCGAACCTTTATTACATCGCCTAATTGCAGGTGGAGTGGAAAGGGCTGTCGAATTGCCGAGGCCCAAAACCCCGATAAGCTTGGACTCGAAATATTATATAGCACGTTGGATAAATTTTTAGGTCCACAAAGACTGTCGCATAACACAGTGGAAGTGGGAGGAGTCTATGGTGTGGTCTTTCAGAATTGCCAATAGTGATTTCTAATAGCCACGTGTTATCGCATTGGAGAAGGAGCGTTGGAAGGGGAAGATAGTGTATATTGCGCATAATGCAATATTTTGAATATTACCGCGCCAATAGTCTAATTCCTTTGGAATTAACACAAAGACTGTTTGAATGCCACGACTATGGTTAAAAGTGCCGATAGTGTATTTTGTTCCTTTGGAACAAAATTCTTTCCGATAGTGTATTTTGTGTTGAAAACGCATGTTCCTTGTTTTTAAA
Organism: Pinus tabuliformis; assembly: GCA_031772625.1. Taxonomy (NCBI): domain Eukaryota; kingdom Viridiplantae; phylum Streptophyta; class Pinopsida; order Pinales; family Pinaceae; genus Pinus; species Pinus tabuliformis. Next base: position 1,815,194,014 of record CM062819.1, on the reverse strand, counting down.
GTACCGAGAGTATTTTTACATAATTCTTTTGGAATTACAGCCCCGATAGAGTATAAGGCTCTGTGTAGCAACTTCCCACCGATAACAAGGATTGGGGTGATCAGAGGGAAAAACCCATGTGGATGTAGATCACTGATACACCAATAGATGCAGAAGGAGAAATTCAACCAGATATTGAATAAATTGTAGCTAGATTTTAGAGGTTTTCCATATCGTCTGCACCAAGGCCACCATTAGTGGTATCAGAGTAGCCAGCTGACATTGGATTGAATCTTAGAAGCAGGAGGAGGAAAGTTACTATGTCTTTCAGATTTGGAAGAGGATAAGGACATGGTTGAAGAGGACGACATATTGCAAATGCTAAAGTTATGGAAGTTGTGCAACAGATGCAAGCTAGATTAGATGCATTAACAACAGGGAAGAACATAGATAATGGAGATGTTATTGAACCTGAAATTGAAGCTGTAGAGGAGGAAGATGTAGCAGTTACTCCTAAGACGATGTTCTTTCATTCAGTATTGAGATCCGTAGCCATGCCAAAGACCGAGGTATCAATATATGAAGGAGGATTGAATCTAAAAGAATTATAGACTGGATTAATGGCATGGAGAAATTCTTCGACTATGAAGAAACAGAAGATGAGAAGAAAGTGAAGTTTGTTGTCACCAAGTTAAAAGGCCATGCAACACTTTGGTGGGATGGTGTGTAGGCAGAAAGGAAGAGACTTTGCAAGCAACCAATCAAGAATTTGAGCAGGATGGTAGCAAAGCTAAGAGGTAAGTTTTTACCAAGTAATTATCAGCAAACCTTGTTCAGACAGATGCAAAATCTTAGACAAAGGTCTTTGACAGTAAAAGAATACACAGAGGAATTATACAAGGTAAGCATAAAATCTGGAGAAGCCCAGGATACAGATGAAAAGGTGGCTAGATATGTGAATGGCCTTAGGATGGATATTCAAGATGAAATAAGTCTATTGTCACCTAAAACAGTAGAGGGAGCTTATTAGATAGCACTGAAAGCTGAAGAAAAATTCATGAGGAAGCAGTCTGCCAAAGGGAGAGGTACTTTCGGAGGAAGGGGAAGTCAAGGTGGTAGAGGGAGATCTGCAACACCTAAAGATGGAGCTAGCAGCAACTCAACTTGGCATGCACCCATAGGAGGTGATGCAAGAGGTAGAGGGATTTTTTCTAGAGGAAGAGGAGGCAGAGGAAGAGGCAGAGAAATAAGATGTTACAAATGTAACAAACTGGGACACAAAGCTTTTGAGTGCCCAAAGAATGCAAAAACAAATCAGAGGAATACAGTTGTTGCTCAAGATGATGGAGAGGCAGCAGCAACAGCAATGACAGAAGAAGAAAATATACCAGAGCGAGGAGAATCTTTGGTAATTAATAAAGTTTTTCTCAAGCTAGCAAAGGAGGTGGTTGAACCATCACAAAGAAAGACTCTATTCAGGATAGTGTGTAAAGTCCAAGGGAAATGTTGCCAGATGATCATTGATAGTGGCAACACTGACAATTTTGTCTCTACAGAAGTGGTGGAGAAATTGAAGATGAACACAATAAAATATCCAACACCTTACAAGGTGTCATGATTGCAAAAGGGACATCAACTATTAGTAAATGAACAATGTGAAGTGGAATTTCAGGTGAGCAAGTATAAAGATAAAATTCTATGTGATGTGATGCCAATGGATGTGTGTCACATATTGCTTGGAAGGCCTTGGCAATATGACAGAGGAGCCATGCATGATGGGAAAAGAAACACTTACAAGTTTGGGAAGGAAGGTGTCAATCATATGTTGTTGCCTCAGTAAGAAGAAGATGTACCAGGAAAGAAGACTGATCCAAGAACTCTATTATTAGGAGGAAATAAATACTTGAAGCAGATTGAAGAAAATGAGGTAAATTTTGTTGTAATTTGCAAGCCCAAGGTAATAATGACTTCTACTAAAATTTTTGATTTACCCATTGAAATTCAAGAAACGTTGGAGAAATATTGTGATATTATTTTTGATGCTTTGACAAATGAGTTGCCAGCCATTAGAAGAACTAGCCATCATATAGATTTGATTCCTGGAGCAAGTCTACCTAATAAAGCAGCTTATATAATGGCTCCTACAGAAAATGAAGAAGTTAGAAAGCAGGTGCAATAATTTCTTGACAAAGGGCTGATCAGAGAAATATTGAGTCCTTGCACAGTACCAACAGTATTGAGTCCAAAGCAAGGTGCAAGCTAGAGAATGTGTTCAGATTCAAGAGCCATCAATAAAATCACAATCAAGTACAGATTTCCATTATCTAGAATTGAAGATTTAATCGATTGCTTGAGTGGAGCAAAGTATTTTTCAAAACTAGATCTTAAAAGCGGGTATCATCAAATAAGGATAAGAAAAGGGGATGAGTGGAAAACCACTTTTAAGAAAAATGAGGGATTATATGAGTGGAGAGTAATGCCTTTTGGGTTTTCCAATCCACCAAGTACGTTTATGAGATTCATGAATGAAGTTCTTAAAGAATTCACTGGTAAATTTGTAATAGTATATCTGGACGATATATTAGTTTACAGTAGGTCTAAGGAGGAGAAAGTGAGACATTTGAATTATGTATTGCAAAGGCTGTAACAGGAGAACTTATTGTTGAATTTGAAGAAGCGTTCATTCATGAAAGAAGAGCTAGTGTACTTTGGTTTTGTTATTTCTGTTGAAGGGCTGAAGATGGATCCAAAGAAGATCAAGGCAATTATTTAGTGGCCTTCACCCAAGAGTGTTTTTGAGGTAAGGAGTTCTCATGGTCTTGCTAGCTTTTATAGAAAATTCATCAAGAATTTTAGTAAGATTAATGCACCTATTAGTGAGACCATAAAGAAGGATAAACAAACATTTACATGGACTACTGAAGCAGAGAATAATTTTCAGTTGTTAAAGAAGAAAATCACTGAAAAGCCTATTTTGGTTCTGCTTGATTTTAACAAACCTTTTCAAGTGAAGTGTGATGCCAGTGAAGAAGTAAGTGGAGGTGTTTTAAGCCATGAAGATAGATCAATAGCATATTTTAGTGAAAAGTTGAATGATTCAAAAAGGAAGTATTCTTCTTATGACAAGGAGTTCTACGGAGTTGTGCAGCCATTAAAAAATGGAGGCATTATTTAATGTCAAAAGAATTTATCCTTTATTCCGATAACCATGCACTACAGTTTATAATGTAGCAGCCAAAGCTCATCCAGAAACATGCTAAATGGGTAGAGTATCTTCAAGGTTTCCATTTTGTTTTGAAGCATCTAAATGGGCAATCAAACAAAGTTGTAGATGCCTTAAGTAGGAGGAATTCATTATTTCAATAGAGTCAAATCCAAGTGTTGGGTTTTGATTTTCTTAAAGAATTGTATGAGACTGATTCATATTTTAAAGAGGCATTTGAGGCTTGTAAAAGTCTTGTTTTGGTGGATAGGAGTAGATGGTTGGATTACTTCTTACAAGATGGACTACTATTTAAGAAAAATAAGCCGCGCATACCAAATTGTTCAACGAGGGAGAATTTAATCAAAGAAAAACATAGTGGAGGACTTGCAGGACATTTTGGCATAGAGAAGACTTATGAGCAACTAAACAGATTTTATTTCTGGCCGAAAATGAAATCTGAAGTGGAGAAGTATGTGAGAACTTGCAAAGTTTGTCAACATGCAAAGGGAAGAATCCAAAACACAGGTTTGTATATCCCATTACCAATTCCCGATAGACCTTCGGATATGGTAAGTATGGATTTTGTTTTGGGCTTACCAAAGACTCAAAGAGGTAATGATTCAATTTTTGTTGTAGTGGACAAATTTTCAAAAATGGCACACTTTATTCCCTATTATAAAACTAGTGATGCTTCTCACATTGCTAATTTGTTTGTTAAGGAGATTGTAAGATTGCATGGGTTGCCCAAAAGTATTTTCTCAGACAAGGATTCCAAATTTTTTGGACATTTTTGGAGGACACTATGGAATAAGTTGGGAACTAAATTAATTTTCAGTTCTTCCTATCATCCACAAACTGATGGATAGACTAAAATGGTGAACAGGAGTTTAGGCAATCTTTTAAGGAGCTTTACTGCAGAACATCCAAACCAATGGGATCAAGTATTGGCACAAGCTAAATATGCATATAATGACTCACCTAACAGGAGTATAGGACAAAGTCCATTCCATATTGTTTATGGAAGGCATCCAAGAGGAGTATATGAGTTAAGAAACTTGGGAAAAGAAGAGATGAGAACTGTAGAGGGTGAAGACTTTGCTTCAGAAATGCAGGCAATACATGAACAAGTGAAGAAACAACTGTAGGATAGAAACACAAAATACAAAAATGGAGCAGACATGAGAAGAAGAGAGGTGAACTTTGAAGTTGGAGATTTGGTTTTAGCACATCTCAGAAAGGAGAGGTTTCCAAAGAGGGACTATAACAAACTGAAGTTCAAAAATATTGGACTGTGTAGAGTGTCGAGGAAATTTTCTGCAAATAACTACGAGATTGAGTTACCCCTTGATGTTGGAATATCACCAATTTTTAATGTTGCAGACTTGTACAAGTATGAAGGTGAAAATGCAGATGATAAAACATAAGATCAAGAGACACAAGAGATTGACTGGGTAAAAAAATTACCCACAGCAAAGAATTTACAGCCAAAAAGAATTTTGGAGAAGAAGGTGTTTAAGAAAACAAGGGGACAAGAGTACTTCCAGTATTTGTTAAAGTGGAACGATCAGCCGATCACTGAAGCTACTTGGGTTACACAAGATATGCTACAGAAACTAGGCAGTTCTGTAGATGAAATCATGGATAGGAGCCCCTAAAGGATTTTGTCCTGAGGAGTCTGATGTAGGAGCATGTGACTTAGAGGGAAGAATTCTTCAAACAAATTCAAAAAATCCAAAAAAAACTACAGGCAACGGAGTGCGGTGCTTTAGCCATCAATTTCCATAGTTTCCTAGTTTAGGATAAAAATAGAATTAAGGATAAATCATGCAAAATCATCGCTTATGGATAGTTGTAACAAAGCTTTACGCTTTAAATCACTCCATGTAAAAGCATGCTTTTATAAAGGATAATGGTCAAGAAAGGCTTTATCTATTGATTATAAATAAAATGACAGGAGGGTCATAGTGGGAGGGGTGATCGGAAGTATTATCCTTTAAGAAACCTCTCTCTGTGTATTTACATTGGTAGTTATCTATTAATTGATAATTATATGCATGTATTAGTTCAAGTTCTTCTTTCGAGTTTGAATATGGATGAATTGGCCTTATTTTCCCATGAATTTTTAGGCTAGAGCCTTTAAGATTACTTTTCCTTCATATCGATGAGTGGAGGCTCTTAAATCGTTGAATAGAGTTATGTAGCAAACTTTGTTTTACATAGAGAATTCATGGAAAAACCTTAGTCTGGACGTAGCTCTAGACTTGAAATTTTATCGATTCTAGTTCTTACCGTATTGGGTACGAACCTTTATCGCATTGCCTAATCGCAAGTGGAGTCGAAAGGGCTGTGGAATTGCCGAAGTTTGAATTCTCGATAAGCTTGGACCCGAAATATTATATAGCGGGTTGGATAGATTTTTGGGTCTGCAAGGACTGTCACATCACACACTTGAAGTGGGAGTAGTCTATGGTGTGGCATTTTGGAATCACTGATAGTGATTGCCAATATCCACATGTTATCGCATCGCAGAGGGAGCATTGGAAGGGGTCGATAGTGTATATTGCGTATAATTCAATACATTGAATATTACCACGTCGATAGTGCAATTCCTTCAGAGTTAACACGAAGACTGTTTTAATGCCGCAACTGTGGTTAAAAGCACCAATAGTGTATTTTGTTCCTTTGGAACAAAATTCCCGCCGATAGTGTATTTTGCATTGAAAATGTAGGTTCCTCATTTTTAAAGTACCGAGAGTGTTTTTGCATAATTCTTTTGGAATTATAGTCCCGATAGAGTATAAGGCTATGTGTAGCAACTTCCTGCTGATAACAAGGATTGGGGTGATCAGAGTGAAAAACCCATGTGGATGTAGATGACTGATACAACAATAGATGCAGAAGGTGAAATTCAACAAGATATTGAAGAAATTGTAGCCAGATTTGGGAGGTTGTCCATATCACCTGCACCAAGGCCACCAGTAAGGACTGTGTTAAAAGAATAGGGTTGAGAATGCCATAGGAAGAAGACCAAAGAAGTTTAAAGATATACAAAAAGTGAGTTTCAAGGACCATGTTAAAAAAGGAAATATTTATTAATGGGAGAACATGAATAATAACTCATACGTGTAACGTTTAATTAAAAAATTGTATAGTTTGTAATGGGATAGATTATTTCCTATATATAAATATGAGATGAAGAGGAATGAGTAAAAATAGAGATGATGAAAAAATTATTGAGATAATAATGAAGAAATTGTGGAGGGGATTATGAAGATAGTTATGCATTTAATATGAACTAAATTCCTAATTATAACATAGTTCTTATGTTCATTTTTATCATATAAGGGACCATTTATACACTAGATATAAAATAAGAAAGAGTGATTTGATTTAATATTCCTTTTTCAAGGAATACAATCCATGTTATTTACTTGTCATAACATAGGGTGTGTTTCTATTGTTATGCCATTCTAATACATCAATTTTGGTATCACAACTATAACGTATGCTATGCCATTCATGATTACTATTAAGCCAATTAACTAAGATTGCTATTGGTAAGACGAACTAATGAATTGCGGATTTGATAAGGAAATTTTGAGTTCTTTTGCCTAAATAATCATGTGAGGAAGCTATTGAAAGGTGAATTTGAAAATAAATATCAAGGAAGCATGTTGTGAGTCATGACTTGTCAAAATGAGAGGAGATGAAATAAAAGTTGATTTTTAAATCCATGTAAGAAATATTTTTTGAAATAGCATGTGGAGGGATCCATCATAAAGGGACACCATGAACATGCAAGTTAGGGCTTGTATAGTTCATAAAGGGTCTTAATTGAGATATTATGAGGGTCTATGATTGGAATTTATTGAGTATGATGCATGAACATCCCCCCGCCATTATTTTTTTTTATGTAATTAGAGCATTTTTGTAGAAGATATTTTTACTCTAGCAATCTGCTAGTTTTTCCAAGGTGTCCTAGAGAACAGATGGAAATATTTGATGAATATGAGGTGTCCCCTGGTTTCTACAATCAGTGATAGATGTAAATATTTTAAAGGGTTGTAGTTATTGTTGTATCTATTTCTTTAAGACAGTTTTTGGTTGAGAAACTGCACCAATAAATCAACTTAACCAACTCTAGGCTCAATTTGGCCCTTGAAATAGAGGGGTCTCCCTCAGATTTATGAGGGTAATTAAATGTGCAAGGCAATGAACAATAGAATTTTAAGAACAATGGTTAGATTTAGGGGTTTTTGAGAGGTGGTTTCTTATGGTTTCAAATCCATGCTTAAACAAATAAAAGACTCTCTTTCATATCTAATGAAATTGTTGACATTCAAATATGACCTAGTAACATAGCTTGAATGATGTGAGAAGAAGACTAAAGAAATTGTTAGCTAACAACTACACTCACCCTATGATAAGATTAAAAAATGTGAAGAAGGATCCTCAACAACTCAACAGATTATAAATCTCTATTATGTAGAAGACAATAATCTAAAGGTGCAGAGGGATCAAACTTGACAACCTGTCTATTTAATCTACCCAGTGTTGAAAATAACTTCTCTAGGGGATTTTAGGGAGACTAGTCCTCAACCAAGCCTTTCCTAATGATCTACACAACTTCAGAATATATGAGAAAAGAGATAATGAACATACAAGAAAGCACTTACAATGTGAACAAGTTGTATCATTAACTAAAACCAGAAACCTTTTATTAAAATTTGAAGTCTTAGTATTTAGAAAAAATACAAGTCTTTCTAGCCCAAATGCCAACCCTTTTATAATATAAAATAAATAATATATAACTCTTCTTGGAAACAATTCCAATTAATAAATTAAACAAAGAAATCTTCGATTTGTTATCAGAACGAAAATCCTTCCTTCATGTTGAATTTCTGCCTTCATTCCCACGAATGGTTATTCGAATATTGCCTCAAAATCTTCCTTTAAATCTAAAATAATATTCTTATTGTTGATCCGCTACCACTTAAATTGAGCTTTTGAATTAATCCCTAGAGGTTTGTTAAATACCTTTTAAACAAGAAAACTTATGCAACATGTTGAAGTTTGGTTTTCTCGAAAAAAAAATTTAAGTAACATTTGCAATTCTCTACAATATTAAATTTCCCTCATCTTCATTCATTATCCAATTGAAATACACTTTGACTAAGTAACTTATCATTTACCATAATTATTATATGTCAAATTTTCATGAGAATGGGGGTTGTTGGATGACCTAGAGAACATAAAAAAGGATGATTTGGATAGCTGTACCTCACTGGTCACAAATTTTATCTCCATGGTAAACAATATTAAACCTTCAAATGATTTTACATCAATTTGAGCTACTTTAGATTTAACCGCACTGTAATGTTATTTAAGCAATGCAAGTGTTGCAGGGGCAACTTCTCTACACGTGCAAAAAATCATTTTCCAAATCGCGTTTTAGCTTGTAAAACTGATGTAAATCTAAAGTTACTCTTTATTAAATTCACCAATGAAACTTTTTATGGAAATTGAAAATAACTTCGACATCCATATAGGAAACCCATTCTGCATTAGGTTCATTATTTTTTCATACAATAAACTGGAAGTTTCCCAGTCTGCATTAGGTTCATTATTTTTTCATACAATAAACTGGAATTTTGAGTTTCTATTGCATCCTTTAAGAACTACAACATTTGAAGAGACTACACTTCATTAACCATGTCTGATTTGGCAACTCAATGAAAATCAATTTTGATTAGACATTGTTGACCCACCAATGGAGATTTATACACCACTCAACAATTGATTTCGGTTTCTGAATCATTGACCTCCTCGCTTGCTTCATTAAATGATTTCATTCCACAATGAAATTAACTATAGGAAAAAGGACGATAATTTCCTTGAAAAACCTATATTTCTTCTCTGCATCCTTATCCATAAGAACATTAAAAAAAAAAGCCATCTGAGAATTCTGGAAAAAAGGCTTGTAGCAGCAAAGAAGATGTCCTTGGATACCATATTTTGCAAAATTAGTGAAAGTGCTATTGTTGTCTTGAAAAATAGATGTCGGTACAAGAAAGAATTTCTTGTGCTAAATACCAGACCTGCTTTTCCCCAAGACCCAAACTATCATATTGCTTCATGGAACAATTGAATAAATGAAATCATGCCTTCTATAGCTACCAAAATAAAAGGAACTGAATTTTTTCAAATAGCAACAAAGTTTGCAAACTTTTGATTTGTGAATGATATCTCTACTTGAAGATTGCCACTATACAAAGCCTTACAACTCCAATAACACATTACTTGGCCTTTTTCATTTTCTATATCAACAAAGGCATCCTTTCAAACTACACTATGTTCATGTAAAGTGTCATTAATTCAACATAGGAAACTGTCTCTTTAGCAAACCTCTAGTACTTCAAATTTCCCATGGTTGCCTCAGATTTTGTAAGATCTTTCTCTCTTACATAACAACTCAGAATCATAGAATAAGTTTGATTATTCTTTTTAATGTCAGGTAGATATGTAAATTACTTTTGAGTGTTGACAACACCACACAATTTTGCTATCATATATAACTGGATAGCATGTTCACGTGGAAAGAATGAAATTTTTTGTCCCATCCACTCTAAAATCGGATATATGGTGCTAATTTATGATTGGGCCATTGAGCCTTGGACAACCAATTTAGCTATCAGATCCAAAGCATGGAATGCTAGGTGGTCATTGCGGAAAGAAGTAATCAAGAAAGAAATTGATAAAGATAATCATTTTGAAACATATGCAACACTCTCCTCCAGCATACACCAGAACCCATAGTGCGCGAAGAAAAGAAATTCAATTGCAACAACAAAAGTTCTGCATATTAATACAATTGCAGAACCACCCACCAAAAAGGAAACCCCAAATTGAAACCTAGTTGAAAGTTACATGAGAATCTGAAGCAGACAATTCATTATAACTCCATATCAGAACTTGATAAAGCTCTTGTCGACGGTCCTGCGATTTATTGGTATGGAAGTATTTCTTGTTCTCATCAAATTTAAAACATCACTCCAGCAACTTCTTTTTTTTAACTCATTGCTCTAATGACCAACCTGAAAATAAAGTAAGTCATTTGGTTAAAGTGGGCAATACCAAAAACTTAGCATATACCCTTCAGTAAAGCATCAAAATTTCTCAAACTGTTCACAATTTTGTGAAATTTTCGCCTATCATATAATGATGTCATTTTGCAGAAAATCCATGTCCCTGATTTTGGAAATTCGTAAACATTGGCCCATAATACAAGCTTCAAATTTGTTGTCTAGAAAACACTGTAAAATTTTAATGACAACTCCAGGTGGTTTTCGAAAGCGTAATGCAGGGGCGATAATTGTTGTATGTGGTTTTAGGAGGGGGGTTCCACAATTCCCCTCCTACTGCAATGTAATCAAAATGGTTTTGTCAAATCAATCAATAGTGGAACCCTCCTTTCGTTAAACTTTGGATAGGCAAGGGGCACCACTATTGAATCATCTCCTTTGATTTTTTAAAAAGGATCGGCACCTTGGAAAATAGCTAGTGCTTTATTCCATTGACTTGTGCATAATCTGCTTCCCCAACAAAATCAAGCCTCTATCAAATGCATTTTGTGTCCCTTTAATACAATGTTTTGATGAGTATCATACCCA